>JANRMT010062813.1:28248228-28338285 GCA_026402145.1 Polypterus bichir lapradei | reverse complement strand
AGATAGATAGATAGATAGATAGATAGATAGATAGATAGATAGATAGATAGATAGATAGATAGATAGATAGATAGATAGATAGAATGGTACTTGTTTCTTTAATTTGTTTGTTCCCTACTTTCTTTAATAAGTTTAGTCTGAGTTTGAGGATACTCTGCTTACTAATTTATTTCAAGTCAGTAAAGCGTTTTTAAACCAAGTGCTTTTAATGCGGACATTTAAGAAATCCAGATCTGTCAGCAAACACAAATCGCCTCACAAACAGAAGACTGATCGTTGTTATCATTACCTGGACTTTCTCTAAAAATAAATGTGGCCACGACGACGAAGTTCATCTCGTCTGACTGACATTCGCTTATTCACACGGCGGGGGTGTTTCAGCACCTTGAACAGCACCAATCTTGCCTTGTAAGCGGGACAGCGAAGTATAAAGAGGGTCGGCCCGAACACTCCTTCAGCAATCTGACGATGGACAGTTCTTTACACGGGAGAGGGCAAAGCCATTTCCCTCGACTTCTCTCCAAAAGTCTTGATGATAAAACAATGCAGTCCTATGTCAGGGAGGACCCCCTTTCTAAGAGCCGCATGCCCCCGGGACAGCAGAATCGATCCGAATGCACGGACTTCGCCACCCAGTGGCCGAAGACAGATGAAAGGGAGGCCCTGCGTGGACTAAACGAACGCTTTGCTGGTTTCATCGAAAAGGTTCGCCAGCTGGAAAGTGAGAATAAAGTACTGGAAAACGAAATACAACAACTCCGAGAAAAACAGGCCACTTCGACTACACTTTACGAAGGGATGTGTGAAGCCGAAATAAAAGAGCTCCGAGAAATCGTTTGTGAAATCAGCTCGCAAAAAACTAAGGTCGAGATCGAAAAACAGAACCTGGAAGAAGACTTCAGTCTGCTGAGAGGAAGATATGAAAATGAAGCTCAAAAACGAGCAAGTACCGAAGCAAAGATCGCCGTTGTGAAAAAGGATCTCGGGGGCACCCGACTTTTCAAAATCGACCTGGAAACGAAGTTGCAAGCGCTTGTGGAGGAAATCATTTTTCTGAAAGAAAACCACAACCAGGAGGTGTCGGAACTGCAGGCCCAAATCCAAGAAGCTCAGCTTACGGTAGAAGAGAATTTTGCAAAGCCGGATATAACAGCAACTTTAAAGGACATCAGAGAACAGCTGGCGGGTCAAAGCAACGCCACGACGCAGCAGATTGAGCAGTGGTTCAAGACAAGGATGGCGAGTATGGCCCAGACAGCAGACGTGAATAGCGAATCACTTCAGGCTAGCAAAGATCACATCCAGGATCTAAAACGTCAGTGGCAAACAAAAAGTAGAGAGCTGGAAAGAGCCAGAAAGATCAAGGACGAGTTAGAGATGCAAATCCAGGATCTGGAAGGGAGACATGAGGCGGACGTCTGTCAGTACCGGGTAAGAAAAACAGACTTGGCTGAATAATCCTGAAGTCAATTCGGTAATTCTTAGAGTGGGGGTCCGCCTTTTGAGTTTGGAGATGAATATATTTTCAAACACCAAGCTTTATATAATAATTAGCGGTTTAAATCTAAGTAATCATAGTAGTCAGGGTCAACGTTTGCAGCGTATCCTGTCTCTGTTATATGCCATTTGGTATGGGATTAGTAAAAGCAGTGTTAATGTCAGTGATGTGGCATCTATTGGGACGACGAATGCAGTACATTTTATTATTTAATGTTGTGATGCGTCATTGGGCGAAGTCATAGCAAGCGGATGGACACTGACTGACAAACAGACAGACAGGCCGTTTATAAGAGTTAAGAGCGCAGGAAGCGTGTCTGCCAAAAGCATCCTGAGGTTAGATGACCGTGGTCTTATTTGAAAATAGTTGTGAGTAGGGCATGACTTGAAAGAATCGCATATTAAAAGTCTCCGCCTAATGGGACTTCATACCGCGCCAACGTTTTTGGAATCTTTTCATTCTCGCTGGCAACACGAATTAGACGATCTACAAGTCTCTGATTTAAAGTTTAAATCCGAACAATGTATTCGATATGTATTCGAACGGCCATTAACCGTTTGCTTTGTGTAACAGGGTATCGTCTTCAGATCGGATTAGAGGGTTATCCGCAGCTAAGTTAGCACTGTATACGGACTGGTTATCCAGTTTGCTTTAAAGAGGACTCAACAGAAACAAGAAATTTGAATTCACATTTAAAAATGTGCCGTCTCCGCAGGGGGGAAATGGCTTAAAAAGAGGAATTTGCAAGTAATTTAGATGGAAGTTTGAGCTTGGAAATATTTACCCACACGAAATACCATTCCTAAAAAAAAAGTATTTAACCCTTGGAAATTTTTATATTTTATTGTTATGCAACATTACATTGTAGGGGATTTAATTTGGCTTTTCTAACATTGATCAACTGAAAAATACTATTTAGTGTCAAAGTGAAAAAAAGATGTCTGTAAAGTAATTCAAATATAAAACACAATAATTAGTCACATAATACATCCCCTTCAAGTCAGTGTTTAGCCAATGCACCTTTTGTAGCCGTAACAGCCTTGAATGTACGTGTGTGAGGATGTAAATGTATGAATAAATCTTTGGGTGTAGACTTTAGGGGGCGCTTGTAAGTCAATCGCGAGTCCAAATAAAAAACCCAAGTAAATCCCCTACAATGTCTTTGGACTGTGGGAGGAAACCCACACAGACACGGGGAGAACATGCACGCTCCATACCGGGAGGACCCAGTAAGCGAATCCAGGTCTCCTTACTGCGAGGCAGCAGCGCTAGCACTGCGCCACCGTGCCGCCCAAAGAAAAGTTAATTCCAAATATTGTTTAGTTTACTGAAGTTTTAAAGTACAAGTGAAAATAATGCGTATGTAACAATTCCCATGAAAATAACAATCTCTTAAAATTGCATAACCGGTAAATCAAACCCAGGGGTGGGCCAGCGAAGCAAGCAGGGGGTAGAGCCCTCTACTAAATAAATACAAATAAACTTAACAAGTGTATCGGGTGGAAGCATTGAGTCGCCTGTCAGCAGTGGGCAGAACAGACCCCGAGAGACGCTTCTTAGCACACCGTGGTGGAATGAGCCTGTGGCTGAAAGTGCTCAAAGACAGCGCCTCCTGGAGGGCATGGGTGGATTTTTCTAATTTTGCTGCCATCCTCTTTTCCAGCACAGCTTCCAGTGAGCCCAGAAGGGTTCACCTGGTGATGGAGCTGCGATTTCCTGATACGTTAGTTCAGGTGTTGTGCTTCTTTTAGCTCAAGTTGCTTCCCCAGAAGACTGCGGTGTAGAACAGCACACTGACTACTACAGACCGTACTATTTATGCAATAAAAGAAAGACAAAGGCTGCAAATATTACAGGTTAGGGTGGACTTAAGATTACAATTAGATGTTCATTAATACATAAGTTACCACCTGGCCACGGCTTTGTAAGATGTCACTTTCATTTGACCTAAATTGAAACATGGAGGCTGCGGTGGGTTGGCACCATGTCCAGGATTGGTTCCTGCCTTGTGCCCTGTGTTGGCTGGGATTGGCTCCAGCAGACCCCCGTGACCCTGTGTTCGGATTCAGCGGGTTAGAAAATGGATGGATGGATGGAAACATGGAGGATAAAGTTTGACATGATTGTATGGAATGTTTTTTTTTCTTCTTATAATCTCAATAAGATTAAATAAAAATAAAAAAGGAAATATGGAGGATAAACTTGTCCTAATACTGGATTTACATGTAATTTTTTTTTTTGTTTTAATTTCCAGGAAACAGTGCAACTGTTAGAGAATGAACTTCAAGTCACCAAGTCCGTAATTTATGGTCATCTGAAGGAATACCAAGAATTGCTAAATATTAAAATGGCCTTAGATGTGGAAATCACCTCCTACAGGTACGGTACAATATGAAACTTCAGATCAGTGCTCTTTGCAAAGGGGGTTTGTATTTGGGTCGTATTCTTTGGGCCTGTTAGAGTGTGCTGCGCTTTCATTCACTCACGTGTCCATGTTGAACCCCTTTACAGCTCGTTGGTTCGAGTTTCTCTTCATCAAAGCCATCCAGGAGTCTGTAGATGTGCTGTAAGTTACTACAATAACACCTTCATTCAACGTTAAATATAAAAGCACAGTAGAAGGCGATATACTAAGGCTCATCCAGCCATCTAGCCATTAAATCCAGATCATGGTCAGGGTAGGCCATCGTGTACAAGATGGGATCAGACTTTGAGGGGGCACCAGACAACAGAAGAGCTCACCAAGCTGATTCGTATAAAACATTTTCAACTGCAAGCAATCCCTCATCAGGTAAAACATTCAACAAAGACCATTAACGGAGCACTCCTGGTGCTGACCAATCGAAGATGTCTGGTCACTGATCTCCATTACTATCCACTGCATCTTTTTGATTCTTCCATTCTCCCTGTGAGTTTAAGACTCTGAAGTTGCATTTTCAACTAACCCAAAGACGGAGAAGGCTAACACTTAGCCTTCTTCATGGTCTATTGTCACTTCCTTTGTCAAAGAGGTCCAAATTGTGAAAGTTCACAGCTCACATGTGTGGAGCAGCCCACCTTTGTTGATGTCCTGGTGACATCGCCATCTCAGTTTGTTTGCACTTACGTCAACACACGTGGATGACTTGACTGCAGTCAAAGCACTTTCTTTTTTAGCAGCACTCATTTCTTTCTGTAAGATAGACGTCACGGGAGTTTAGACAAGAGAGGGCAAGAGAATATTGCAGCACACCGGTCATAACTAAAGTATCTAATATGTAGGAAACACCCAGAAATGCCTGACACCATTGAAATGCATGGTATTGTCACGTCTTGTATCTCACACCAGAATGACAAACGACGTCACCTACCCCAGTTATGTGTTCATAGTTCAGTACAAGAAAAGGTATGATGAAGAAACGTCATTTCAACAACATGTGGTGACTCAGTGTGCTATGAAGGAGGAAATCCATGTGGCTGACATTGACATATGACTTCAGCGTGCACATGGGGATACCTGCCTGGGCACAAACAGCGTCTTACAGTGGCTAAAGAACTTGATCAAAGGGAATCAGAGAAACGAATCTGTGCGGTGTGTCACGAGCAGATGAGGAGGAGGAGGACTGTATGAAGGAGTAATCTAAATGACATACATTTCAATGGCATGTAAGAGCTTCTTATGTCTATTCTTTGACTGTAAAATTAATTTTGAGCAGCATTTTATAAAGTACCCAACAGTCATTTTTGACAAAAGCAGACATACCTGTCTGAAAAGGTAAAATCTGTCCATGAGTTTTTAAGTAATGCATATCAATTGTACTTAAGTATATATGGAAAAAGATGATCTGCTGTGGCGACCCCTAATGGGAGCAGCCAAAAGAAGATCATCAATTGTACTTCAGTATGAGGAAATATGGGCTCTCTTCCTGTTGTAAATACAGTCAAAAAAAGTTGTTACAAACTTTAAAAAAAATTCCGACTATTTCTTGCATTTGAGTCACATTATAATCTCTAAAACATAACCCAAGTCACTGCAGTTTGAAGCAGTGCCATGCAGCGTGAGCAGACATCTTAAAGGCTGTATGTTAATACACAGAGAAGGGCATACAGGCTCCCCCACTCCATTCTGTAAACCCCTTCGTAGACGGAAGATTTGTAAACTAATTACAAATAATTGAAATGGAAAACATTTTAAGCATTCCCTAGCATACAAATTGCCCCCCATTTTTTGTTCATATAACACCAATCTGTAATAATATTAGTCATTAAAATGAAACCCAAATAAGATACAGTCTGGCTACACGCCCCACAGAGCCTTTTGCAGCTTCACTTCTCCCACTTGCTCAGATTCTTGCCTTTTTGTGCTGCACTCCTGACCTTCAGTGCCTTACAAGCCTAGAGTTTTATTTTCTAAGCAGTAGTTCGAAACAGTTTAATAATGCTGTTTAACTTACACTTTATCACTTCTAGGAATGGCCTTGCAGTTTTACTTCATCTTTGGGCCTTTCCAGCTATTTGTGGAGTTATGTTGTCCAGGATAATACGAGTAATCGACAAGTCAGGGTCTCGTGCTGTTCAGCAGGCTGCCGTTATGGAAAATAAAAAGTCATAATTAGCACAGGTAGATGTGAACTTAATATGAACTTTAACGAGAATTAAACTTTAAAGCATGAACTTTACACGAAGCAGATATGCTAAGCAATTAGGGCATAGGCCATATTTCTTTTTTAATGAGATCAGAGAAGTGCTACCAATATCTCATAGCCCAAAGAATGGAGAAGGGAGAGAAAGATGAACGGGGTCAGCCCGAGTTCAGAAAAGGGGGGAACACATACCAGTTGGGAGCCAGCCAGAAAATAAGGGTGGCAAGGAATGATACTGAATGACAAGATACGAGAAATATTGGTGGCTACAAGGTCGGCCTGAAAGAGGCCAGCTAGAATAGGGAGTCAGGGTGAGCAACGAATGAGCTGGCGCTAGCGAGGTCAGGGTCATAAGAAATGGCTATATGTGATGTAACTTGGCTTGATCGGGTTGGACACCTTATTGTTATTGCAATAAAACTAATTACTCTGCTTGCCTATCCTTCAACTCCTAGAACCTTCTTTCAAGGTGAGAATCTCCGGTGCATGTTACACTCAACTACGGTGTGCACAGCCTCTGAATGTAACTGTATTAACTCCCTTGGTGTTTATTCATGATTCGCTCTGGAAATTCTATGCACGTACGGTTAAACCAGAGTCAGGCTTGGGGTGACATGTAATGATCTGCTTTATTGTGTTAAGCCTGAATAACTCTCAGGACAGTATCATGCCGCCATCTTGTAGATGAAATAGCATCATGCTGCAAAAAACAAAAACAAACTGCCACCTTATGGGGACTCTATGGTAACTTGTCAATATTTATGCGTAGGGCAAAGCCTACAACACAAAAAAAACAAAAAAAACACACAATGGTAAACAAAAAGTTTTAGAGGCAGGTTAGAAACGGAACCATTGCTCGACGGCAGTGTGAATTGGTCATTAGACACTGGCACAAAAAGTGAAACCAATGCATGACATGGCCCTGTACAACTAAACCTCCATGATATGCTCGGTGAATCGGTTGCATGACTCTTCACCCTGGTGTGACAGTAGCTGCATGACAAAAAGGCAAAATAATTGTGATCAAGTGCAAGAATAAGCCAGATGTTAGCCCCCTAAGCTCTGTTCACAATGCAGCAGCTGTTGATGTTTGTGTCGGGGAACTGTGGACGTTACTAAGCCTTGTGTTGTGGTAGCCTGCAATAACACAAGGGTCGAGTTGACCGTGCAGATCAGGCACTGACAGTCTACCCTCTCGTGTACAAGCAACAGAAAAAATATTAAAAAAATGTGTGCAAAGAAATCCACTTCTAGTGTCCCGATTGCAACATCAGGCTGTGCATTGGTGACTGTTTCAAAACATGTCAAATGAAGGATGTGGACTAAATCTGCATCAGTACAGCAGTGGACACCAGACATACCTTTTTTATTGCATTATGTTGACATTTTGGTATTTGCATGTCTCTGTTTGGGGGCCATAGTGTGGTATTATCAAGATGACTGCTTAGTAGATCAGCTGTTAGCGCAAGTGGCGTGCATTTGAAAATCATCTCATATTCTTCATATACGTGAATTTTGGTAAAATGGTGGAAACTCATATTTCAGATAATTAACCGAGCAAAACATTATATGTATTTGGGTAGCTCTTTTGTTTCCTGGTTTAATACTGCAGTACGAAATGTATCTAGCAAAATATTTCAGAGTCAAAGTCACCATTTGCGTTTGAAAATTTAGTGACATAAAAGTAGAAAGTAGAATTTTAAGTAATGTAGCAATATTCTCAAGCTTACAACTGAAAACTCCTAGCGGGATGCTGCTTGTAAAGGAAGAACACCAGGAACCCGGCCGACCGCCAGCCTCATCATGGTTCCCAGCCGTTCTCAAGTTTAATGCAAATGCAGCATTTGTTACCAGACCGTAATTTAAACACACTCGCTCATCTGACATCATGCGTGCTTGTTACAAAGCAGCTCTCCACTGTTTTGTTATGCAACTTCTAGTTGTGACGTATGTCAGACTTGCTAATCACAGTTGCTCATCTCAGCGCCAGACCACGTTGGTTTAAAGAAGTAAAATTGTTTGGCATGTCACATTTACTGACTTGAGTGCTAGCCTTGCAACACGTCTTGTTCGCCCCCCTTTTGTGACAACCAATATCTGACAGAGCCGGAGCTGTATGAAGGGTTAACAGTACAGTGAGCTCTACCACAATTTTTGTCCTTGTTTTATTTTTTTCCTTTTATCATTCAGTTTGTGGTATGTAAAATGAGCTTCTCTTGTTTGTGAGGTCCAAAACACCGGAGTTTCTTTCTCATAATCTCTGCGTTTATTGAAGCTCTCGTGCACACAGAGCCCACCCTTACGACTACAGACTGTCACACGCATACGCACAAAGCACAGCTTAAGGGCTCTGGTGCTCTCACTCTCCTTCTGCAGACAGGATGATTGACAGCTGCAACATCTCTGACATCACTTCCGGTGTTGGTCCGCTTGGACCTGCCTCTTCCTGCTGGAAGGACATATAAGCATTTTAAGTTCAGTTCACTGTGGAAATCCGGACTAAAAAGACATTCTTTGCAATTATTGCTTGTTTTTCTGCTTTTCAATTATACGGGGTCACCAGGTGTTGACCCAGCCCTTTATTGTGGTCTGTCTAATCTCTTACAAGACAAAATCAGCCCTGTTTGAGTCGTGGACTACTTGAACTGAGTTACTGGGCATGTCACATCATGCAAACCAGCCTAATGGGAGCGTTTTCCCAACTGCCTCCAACTTACTAAAATTACGTAAATGAAGGCTACGACTGAAAATTGTTGGAAATGTCATCTAATGAGACATAGACTTAATGATGAAAGCTTCCATTAAGAAAGTTTGTGTTTTCTTAGCATTAATTGTTTTTGGAATCTTCTCAAGAGGACTGCAAATTTACAAGCTGCCAATCTTGGCTGCTTTCCTGTGACCAAGAAATTCATACACGAGTAGAGAATTATCACTTACTTTTATATAGTACATTTCACAACAAGCATTTTATCAAGCTCCTTAACAAAGAAGAAAAAGATCAAGACATATAAAAATAAGATACAAGTAAAGATTACAAAGTAATTCAAACAAGAGTCTTAGGTCAGCTAGGGACTATAAAGTGGCCTGATGTGGATGAGAGTACAAAGGCCAGTGTCCAATCCAGGGTTAATTCTTGCCCTAAACTTCTGACTCGTTGGCCTTCAAATGGATTAAGTGGCTTTCAAAGTGAGCAGATGGATGGACTGCATGTTTAAGTGACAACGATAGGTTTACAGCGTATTCTGAGATATGAAAGTATAATTAGCAATAAAGTAGTGTACAAATCATTTCGAGATCAGGTAGTTTATACTCATTAATCATGGCATTGGAGAGTGGCCACGTGTTGCACGTTCATTAGCACATGGAAGTAAGAATTTGTTGTACTCTGTACGTGTGACAGTACAGACTGTACAAATCTTGCATTTTGGATATAACTTAATTGAAAATTGCTTTTCTTAAATCACAGGTATTAGATGGACTAGTGAATTTAAATTGACCCAACATGAGTGAATGTGGATGTACGAGGGAGTCTGCCCAGGGATGGCCTTTTGCTGCAGAGAAAGGCTAGGTCACCCTATAAGCATAAAATTAGTTTTAAAGATTTTAGGGTGGATAGATGTAACTGAACATTATTGATTTTTAAAAACTGACCTCTATCATTTGCTTACCTCTGCTAGGAAACTTTTAGAAGACGAGGAATTCAAATTTTGCACTGGCGCTGAAGATCTTCTTGCTCCACGTGCTCTGTGCAGACAGCCTGCCTTGTATTCTGTGCCAAGTCTGAAGAAACAAAAGCCTGTGTCTCCCATTCAAGAGCTGCAGTCCAAGTCGATCGGAGACACCATTACTGAAGCCACCAAGGAAGACATCTTAACAGAAATTGAAGATACAGATGCAGAGGAAATTGTGAGCGAAGAAGAAAAATTGGAGGAGAAGAGCCCAGAAATTGAAGATTTTAGAGATAAAGATGTGGACCTCAATGTTGGTAAAGACGATGAAGATAAAATCAAGTTAATGGATTATGCAGGCAAAGACGATAAGATAAATGACAGCATGTTTAAGCAAGACAAGCAGACTGAAGACATGGCTGTAGAACAAAGTGAAGAGAAGGAAGATGAAATGATGACAACAGAGATTGTGACTATCAGCAAGACCAGCAATTTGAGAGAACAAACAGCACCCGAGAATCTCACCAAAAGTACAGAAAATGAAACCCCTAAAGAAGAAGAAGAGAGTTCAAAGGAAAGTAATGTGACAAACATGGAAGATGAGCAATATGAAGAGCATGCGTTACATGTTGAACCTGAGCAGAACAGACAATTACAAGATGCCATGCTTCAAAGTGAATGCCCACCATCTGGAGAGGAAGACATACATGAAGAGCCACACATCGAGGGAGAAATATCAAAAGAGAGTGCAGATTCTGATGTACAGAGTACTGAAAAGCAGATAGCCCATGAAGATCTGAAGGAGGAAGAAACAGCAACCAATGAGATGATGGGAGAAAGTCACCATAAGGCCATTTCCAAGGTGAATGTTGATGGAGAAGCACCGCATGACGCTTTCACAGAAGATGAAACAACAAAATCAAGACAGTTGTGCCTATTGGAAGACAGCAAAATTGCAAACCAAGAAACATTTAGCATTCTGACAAAGGAAGAAAAAGATGGAAATGATGGGCCAGGGGAAGATGTAGAAGAAATTACTTACAGAAGAAAAGAAGTTAGCTCTGAAACAATGAAAACTGAAAATGTGGAGTATGAAGAAATATCCAAGGAGAATTATAGGCAAAAAGAATTAAAGGAAGACAATGAAGCAAAAAAAGAACTTGCGCAGGCAACCAAAGGAAAAGGGATTCAGAAACCAGAAATCTGCAAGTCTCCCGATAAAGAAGGAGAATATCATGACAAGGGGAAGGCCGATGTAATTTCGGAAGAGTTCAGAACTGAGGAAGTTGGGGCAGAACTGAGAGAGACGCAAAGAGAACAGGAGATCACAGCTGGCATGGTAAATATACACAGGAAAGAAGACAACACTGAACAAGAGAAAAGACCTGACACCAGAGATCAAGCAGAAGATGAGCAAGAAGAAGTTTTACTCTGTGTACCTGTGACCAAGGAAAATATGGAGGTGACACATGAAGACACTAGCAAAGCAAGGGAAGTCCTGGTCTCAACTTGTAGGACAACTGGTGATGATGACGAGGTCACAGAACCAAAATATGACCGGGATGGGAAGGCTGAAGAAGAAGAAACAAACACCTTGATAATCCAGACACTGTCAGGTGAACAACTGACAGGAATGGAGGAACTGGAAGAACTGGAAGGGAGTAGCCAAGTGTTCTCGGAGAATGGAGAAAACATCGGCCAAGCACTGAGGGACACCCAATCAGAATATGGACAAGGGACAGCATTGAGTGTACCGGAACAAACAGAGGAAAGCAGTTCTCTAACCAAAACAGAGGATAGTTCAGATAAGAAAGAGTCCAAAGCAGAAAGTAGATGTCACCCAGAAGAAAAGGAACTGGAGCAAGTAAATCAAGAAGAAGAAAAGAAAGGCAGTAACATGGTGGAAACTAAAGAAGAACAGTTGACAGCAAAAGACAAGACTTTAGAATCTGAGAGAAAGACAATTGGTGACCAGGTTCCTCCCATACAAACAGATGAAATGGGTCAGATTAAAGAAGAACCAGCAACTACCAGCAAAGATGAACCAAAAGACTTGCAGCAGGAAGGTGTTGTTGTTCACCCTGAACAAGAAATGGCTGACACAGCAGAATCTGCACAAGACTTGCAGCAGGAAGGTGCAGTTGTTCACCCCGAACAAGAAATGGCTGACACAGCAGAGTCTGCACAGTCACCACACACTGACTTCACACCCGGAGACCATGACGCCATTGCACAGCAGGAATTTAAAGAATATACCAGCTGTAAACAAGAAATCCACGCAGGTTTAGGAACTGAAGAAATCGGTGCCATGTTATGTGACCACAGAGAAGAGGTATGCAAGTCATCCACAGGAAAATTGCATCATATGGAAATAGGGAGCAAGGAGGAAACAGATGAAAAGACTACCAGTCCAACAACACAGGAGATCTTGGGGCAGAATGAAGGCATGGAACTTCCCAAGGAAAGCCAAGAGGACGAATGTTCAACCAGTAAGGACATCCAAGAACAAGAAGAGTCAGCCTCCATCACACAAAGAGCCCCCGAGCAAGAAGGAGGAGGTGAAGATGACGGCCAAGAGTCAGTGCACCCTGCTGACTATTACAAGACAATGTAGCCTTGTCAGACATTAAACAGCTTTCAGAGTAAAGCATGCATGTGACATCTTGGCATACTTAAGCAAAGACTGGGAAAACTCAATCAAAAGGAGCATGGCACACAATGAGCGCACAGACCTTTGATAATCTATGAGACACCTTCACTGTAAAAACTGCATGGTGCCCCTCACTTCAGCTACATGTTCTGTGGTCTGCATATGTTCATTGATTGATTTCCTCAATAAAGCTTCACTGATGACAAAAAACACAAAAAAGCAGTTTTGCTGGTTTTTTAGTCCCTTTGACAACTGAACCACAAAGAAGTATTAAGAGGTGGACAGCAGCTGCATTATCATGGTGAGGGGAGTGGAACTTATCAGACTCATCTTCTCTCACACCGTATGTTTAACACAGACACAGATGCCATCTACTTAAGAGAGAGGGAGGTTAGGAGCATGCACTGATACAGCTTGTTGCTGCACACACCGCACAACAAAACCACCTCAAGATCCCAAATTAGTACCAGAGTGCAGCCGTGCACCAGGTGACACCTCAGCAACACACTAGCTCAAATGGAATGGAACAGAGTGAGGTTTTTTTATAGGGGCCAGAGTGCCGTGTAAAGTTGGAGGAGCTGCTTGCAGGGCTGGATGCAGGTTAATGTCATACCCAGGACAGAGAAATTGCAGTTAAGGGCCTTGCTCAAGGGCCAAACAGAGTAGAATCATTTCAACCATTTACGGGATTCAAATTGGCAACCTACCGATTGCCGGCGCAGATCCTCAGCCTCAGAGCCACCACTCTGCCTATTTAAGCACTGACACCCACACACCATCTCACTCCTCAATACTGTTAAGATTATTGTGGCTCCACAAAACAGAATATGGTGAGGCCTTCAAAAAAGAACCAACAAAATAGGTCTTACCCCAAGGCAAGTTTGGCCCCAGGAAAATGAGAGGCCAAAGGCCTTACAAGACCTCAGAATTGAGGTCAGGCTTTTAAATACAAAAGGAATAGCAGAGTTATCAAAAGTATATTGCTTCTCTGGGGGAACCATAAAAACTTTGGTTTTGTATAAAATTGAAGACTTATTAACAAAACAGAAAATATAAGAAAATGCTCAAAAGGCAAAAAAGGGGCAATAAGGAGTCAAAAAGAAAACAAGTCTAAGTACAAAAAACAGAAATCAGAATCCTTAAAACAGCAGTAGAATTCACAAAAAACAGTAAATACAAAGAAGAAATAAACAAAACGAGAACTCACCAAACACATTCAGTGAACGGCGAGGGACTGTATTTTCCATCAGCCTTAAAAGGAATGGGGCGGTCCCTTAATGGTGATGGACGTGTGACCCCACCTCTTGGGAAATCATGCACAAAATGCAAGGAACATCAGAGAACAAACTTAGGCACTCAGAAACTAAACAATAAACAAAACTGACATAAAAAGCATAATTAGACAAAAAAAATCGCTACTGACATAAATTACAATAATCAAAGTATCAAAAATGGACATAACGAATATAAAAGGAAATTTAGGCGTAAACTAGGGGGAGAACTCTGGCTTGCAGTTGAAGAAAATCTTTTTATAGTGCTTTAGTATCCTTGATTCTTAGACTCGCAAGATTTGTCAAATTTTGTTCAATAAGCAAGTATTGTTCTGAGAGATGCAGTTGTGTTCACCTTGAAAGGATGCCCCAAAATTACTATTAGTACAACAAAGATGCCTACCACCTTTTAAGAATAAAATTCTTGTCTAGGACGCAGCCTCTGATCTCGACTCTATGTAATATAAGTCACTAGCCGACGCCCACCGTAGCATACGGCGGTGTAAGAATAGGAACGGAAAACGGTGAGAAAGGAATTCAGAAATCAAGAAGAAAGAAATACTTCTTGAAAGCCGCAGTTGTAAATAGGTGTTTTGCTGAAGACGACAGATAATGAGTCAAAAGATCTAACCCTAGAAAAAGCCACGTACAACTGACCGTGGCTGAAGACTGGTTGTTGTAGATTAATGCAAATCTTTGCAAACGTTTGTCCTTGGGACTTGTTGATAGTCATGGAGAAGGTGAGTCTGAGTGGGAATTGTGTGCGTTTAAATTTAAAAGGGAGATTGGTGTCGGAAGGAAGGAGAGAGATTCTGGGAATGAAGATTGTTTCAGAATTTTGGATAGCAATCAGTTTGCACTCAATAATCTCTTATATATATTTCTCTTCTGGTTCGTCCTGCTTCCTCTTCAAACCCGGTCCCCCCGACACGCAGCCCACACAGCATTTCTCGATTCCTATTCCTCCTCTTCAAAACCCTTCCCCACGCTGCCTGAGGCCTCCCATACACCCCCACGCCGCTTTTCTCACTTCCTATTCCTCCTTCGGACTACCGCGTACCCCGCTCCCCTCTCATGACCCCATTGGTGTCACGTCACCGCCCTATATCTAGCCTGACCGCGTGACCTTTTCAATAATTAAAGTATCAAAAATGGACATAAAGAATATAAAAGGGAATTTAGGTAGGAAGCAGCCTCTGATCTCGAGTCTATGTAATATATGTCACTAGCCGATATTTCTCTTCTTGTTCGTCCTGCTTCCTCACCGCCGAAGTGAAAGGTCACGCGGTCAGGCTAGATATAGGGTGGTGACGTGACACCAATGGGGTCATGAAAGAGGAGCGGGGAACGCAGTAGTCCAAAGTAGGAATCGAGAAAAGCGGCGTGGGGGTGTATGGGAGGCCACAGGCAGCATGGGGAAGGGTTTGGAAGAGGAGGAATAGAAATCGAGAAATGCCATGTGGGCTGCGTGTGTGGGGGGGGTGGGTTTCTGGGTTTGTAGAGGTAGCAGAATCTTCAAACCCGGTCCCCCCCACACGCAGTTCACGCGGCATTTCTCAATTCCTATTCCTCCTTCGGACTACCGTGTTCCCCGCTCCTCTCTCATGACCCCATTGGTGTCACATCACCGCCCTATATCTAGCCTGACCACGTGACCTTTCACTTCGGTGGTGAGGAAGCAGGACGAACCAGAAGAGAAATATATATAAGAGATTATTCATGTTTATATCATCCTACCTTACCCTTTTACGTAAATGCCAATAATGTGCATGTTATCAGCTATATGCTAAAGATGCTTTTGTATATTCATATCTATAAAATATTTGTCCGATCAAAGAAGAGATAGCATATCCGTGATTGCAAGGCAAGTTGGGAATTGACTGGTAATTCTTATTTATGATTAAACATGTAAATATCAATGAAAGAAAGGTGTGCATAGACTTAGAAGAGCACGGTCCTGTGTTAAACATCCCAAACACCTTTGTGGCTATCTGTCGGAGTGAGTGTCTGAGGTGCTGGGGACAAGTGGGCAGCGTTTTGCTTCGAGGACCGCAATCCCCAAGCAGGGAGGGATGTCCCTTTGGAGCTTTGAGCAACACGATATTCTGACATTGGATCAAAGTGGAGGGAACACTACAAGTAGAAATCTGCAAAACTTGAGAAGTTTCCAACTTCAAACCCTGGTATGAGAAAGAAACTTGCAAACAAGGCAGGTGCGTAGAACATGCAGGTTAAAAATGATCATTTTATTTCATAAGATTGTGGCAAAAAAACAGTCTCCTTCTCCTTTACCAAAATGGGACTTTGTGACCGTCCCCATTACTTTCTCGTATATGTAGAGAGAAATGTGTAGGAATCGTGAAAAAATTCAAGAGATTTAGATGAATCTTGACGTTTTAGACCTTCCTGAGTTTGAAAATGCCGTTTTTGAAACTATGTCTGTCTGTGTGTAAACACGATAACTCAAAAACGCTTTGACCTAGGTCAATGAGATATTGTACACCTGCTTTATATCAAAAATAAAGAATCGTATCCATTTTGGGGCCACTTCCGGCAACAGGATAATGGTACTTTAACTGAATACTTTCGCAAATTTTCAAGTAAACTATGGTCCTGAGTTGCCTTGAAAGCTTGCATATTGTAGTCTTTCTAGTTGGCCAAAAGAGGATGTCATTTTGCTTACCTTCTCACCAGATCTATAATGGCTAACATGGTACAACAAGTTAACTTTGGTTATTAACAGATAGATGAAATTTTGTATAGACATTTATAATGATAAAAAGCAAACAGATATGAAATTTGAGAAAAATTACTCAACCGGAAGTGGTATATTTATTTAAACAACCATCCAAATGTTTTGTATCATTGAAATGTAAACATGTACATTATTAAATTTAATTTATTAAAAACTGTATTCAATATAACGCATATTCTTTCAATAACTACTATTCATTTTATGTTACTTAATACATCATCAGTTTAGCAATAATGTGTAAACATTGAACTTGCCATGTAAATATAAAGATATAATGGGAACAATAAGCTGCCATGTCCCTGTCGTGTTCCTGGTAATACATTTAATTTTACGATATTTTTTTTTATTTCTGCCATCATTATCATAATTAAATGTGGCTAAATGCAGTTTTACCTACAGCAATTTATTGCAACAAATATTATATAATACTAACACTTTTTCTATGTTTTTAGGTGACTATATCTGTTTTTACTTTGCACGTAATCTAGGTAATGCATGCATATGCAATCATGAAAAAATTCCACCATCATTTTCAACCTCTCTAAGTGTGAAAATATAATTTTAATATAAAGTTTGATCATAAATAGAGATACATGATTGTGTATCGATATCATCAATTAGTTATGATGAGAAACAAGGAGATATGACTTGAGGAGATATGAAGTGGTTCTGATGGCCTTTTCCTCTATCTCAGTACATAAGAAAGTCGCGGGGCGCACACTACCATTTTGTTTTCTGCAACGACTCTGATTTCCATTGTAACAGAAATGGGTGCTCAGTGCTTGAAAATCCTCTCTTAATATATGGCCAAAACTATAAAAAAAGGTGGGTATTTAAAATAGAAAACAGAATGGTACACAAAGCAAATCTCAGCTGCCATGACGGGCCTACATACCCCTCTACGGGAGTCTTGGACCCCCATCTTCACAGTGGGATGGGTCACCTGCTTACTCAACTCAGAAGTGCTGCCAAGTAC
The DNA here is from genome assembly GCA_026402145.1 of Polypterus bichir lapradei. NCBI lineage: Eukaryota > Metazoa > Chordata > Cladistia > Polypteriformes > Polypteridae > Polypterus > Polypterus bichir. The sequence goes on along the minus strand of JANRMT010062813.1, from coordinate 28,320,845 downwards.
CTCCATCCTCAGCTCCCTGTTCTCTCCCCACCTTGGCTTCTTCCACCTGGCAGCCATGACTTGGCACCAACTCCCCTGCTGGCTTACAGTATTTACTCACTATGAGGTGGCGTTAAAACCTTACTAGTGTTGCGATCATTCAAACAGGCTGTTTTGTGGTTTAAAGGTGTCTAGGAAAGGCACTTCAACCACTAAGGTTCTTTTTATACTGGTGGACAAATTAATACTGGAAATGCCTAAGTCGTTAGCCTTGATTCACACGTATGTCCTGCAAAACTGTCTGTTCAACATTCACTCATCACGGATGAGCTCAAATACAAAGCAAGAACATCTCAACATTGGCCAAGGCCAGCTACCTCAACTTCACTACCTTACCAGGCGCTAGAAGCCAATCCATTCACAAGGCGCCTCTGCTGGGATTCACTTACGTATCGATCCATCTTCAGATTTCTTCCCCTGAACGGGCTACACTTCAGAATACCCCAGCAAAACCAGGAACAGCTACTCCTGTCAGGCTTTGTATCCTGATGGCTCCCTTGGAAAGCGCTACACGGTCTAACAGAAGCCAAGGGCTAATCATGACCCCCGACAGTACAATACCTAAATGGACACAGTTTGATTTATTAACAATCATCGGCCATTGTTAAATGTCAGTAAACAACAGGACATCTTCAGCAAAACAATATTCAAAACTATTTCAATCATTCATTCTGTTTCTATGAATGAGAAACCAGGTGTAAATGTTAGATAAGAAAACATACAACCTGAACGATTCAAATCAGGGTCACACAGCAAGCTTCGTTTCAGGTGGCCAAGACTTTGGTTGTTGCAGTCTTTGGCTTTTTAAACCCGGCGTGATGCTTGGGAGCAAACAGACAGTCTATAGGTGCCAAAGTCACACCGACTGGTCTTCCCTCTGGCAGTTGTTCCTCTCGCTCCTCCTGGTCTTGACAGTTAATGCTGTCTCTCTGGCAGCGCCTTTTTAAAACCTTTGAATTATAGGGTCTTACTGACTGCCCCTTTTCACAATAAAACCCTGCCTTATGTCAGATACGGCATCAGTCAAAATTTGGGCCAACTGATGAGTTCCCAGGGTGTGGTTGATTGTCTGTTATGTTACTTTTGTCTAGACAACAACACATGTTCATCTTAAAGTCCCAAGCCTCCATTTTATATTTTCTTCCAAGCTTACACACACACTGGTCACTTTATCTAAGCTTAAACATATATGTTCTAATAAACAATGACACTCTTTAACAATTTATACTTATTTTCCCAGAATTCTTGTCTATGTCTATTTTGCCAACACCCCAGAATGTTATCTACTTCCAAAATTTGACAGTCTTGGGAAATGACCTCATGAATATTAATGAGCTAATGAGGTCATTTGTACCTGCCTGCCCTTTCAGGTACAGAACATTTCTCACATGAGCTCTGAGCCCATTATCTAAATAATTCTAAAATAAAAAGAGGCAGAAATAAAACAAGTTAAATATTACAAGTCATATTTAGCACACTGTAAAAGCTCCGTTTTCCAACAGCATTACACAGAACTAAGGCCTAAATATTTATGAAAGGCATTGGGCCAAAGCACTTCAAAATGCCCTAAATGCACAGTAAGGCCTGAAAAAGGGCAAAGCCTAGAAGGGGAGCTGCTCCATGCCCATTGCTAGCATTGTAAAGCACCAATGTGAGCAAGTTAATTATTTTTTTATTAATTTATACAGAACATTTAACTTTAGAACCCAATTTCAGATGACAAATGTGTATACCATACTTGAAAAATTCAGAAAAGCAACTCAGATTGTGTTTGTGATCCTTATTTAATTTTATGGACCACGGACCACAGAAAGCATCAGCAGTTGGAGGGCATCTACAGTAGGGGTGTCAAAGGCACAGGGGTTTGTGTTGTATGGTGTGGAATACAATTCAAGTAAGGCAAAGATCTCAATTTACCGGTCAATCTACATTTCTACCCTCACCTATGGTCATGAGCTATGGGTAGTTACCGAAAGAACGAGATCGTGAATACAAGTGGCTGAAATGAGTTTCCTCCGCAGGGTGTCTGGGCTTTCCCTTAAAGACAGGGTGAGAAGTTCAGTCATCCGGGAGGGGGTCAGAGTAGAGCCGCAGCTCCTCCGCATCGAGAGGAGTCGGATGAGGTGGCTCGGGCATCTGATCAGGATGCCTCCTGGACGCCTCCCTGGTGAGTTGTTCCGGGCACATCCAACGGGAAGGAGGCCCTGGGGAAGACCCAGGACACGCTGGAGGGACTATTGACGCTTTTCCACTGCATAGTACGGCACAGCACGGTTCAGTACAGCTCACCTTGGTTCGGCTCAGTTCGGCTCGGTTTGCGTTTCGACTGCAGTTCAGTACCGCTTTAGAGTGGGCGGGATTATTCACGTGTCGTTATAGTTGCGCCACCTCTACTGCCGTGACATTTTTTTTAACTTGTCCCTACACTGTTTGTAAGTCCGATGGTAGCCGTGTGCGCCCAAGAGCTTAGCGACCTCCTGAAAAACTTTTTCATTCCGCGTCGCCCCATCCAGCTCTCGCTGGATCCGCTCCTCGGCTACCAACGAGAGGAACGTCTGTACTTCCTCAATAGACCACGAAACAGCCATTTTTGGTTAAAACAAAAATGGTGCGTCCGAACCTTCGCTGGCTGTGCTAAAAATCTAGCGGATCTGTTGTGTCTCGTGTCGCAAGTTCAGTGACGCAGTAATGACGATTTTCTCCAGCCAATCAGTGACCAGCAGAGTTTACACGTCACGTTTTGGTAACGGTTCGGCGCGCTTGGAACCTCGGCTGAGGTGGTACTAAAAAAAGGACCAGGTACCAGGTACTGTTCCCAGTGGAAAACCCCCCAAAAGTGAGCTGAACTGAACCGTGTCGTGCCGTACTATGCAGTGGAAAAGCGCCTTTAGTCTCCCGGCTGGCCTGGGAACGCCTTGGGATTCTCCCGGAAGAGCCAGAAGAAGTGACCAGGGAGAGGGAAGTCTGGGCCTCTCTGCTCAAGCTGCTGCCCCCACGACCTGACCTCGGATAAGCGGAAGAGGATGGATGGATGGATGGAATATACTGCAGCAGAACCTCGCATTACAGGACATCTTCAATAGTGATCTTCAGTAAAGTTATAAATGTAAGTCATTCAAAGCTAAAAATCTTCACTCTGCATTCCGTCAAAGCCTAACACCTACCTTTAGAATGCAGTTTCGCATGGCAAATGCAGTAATACCGTAGCGCACTTTTGTCATTTTTTAATCTAACTTCATCGCGTACATACAGTACATGCAAGATATTTTCACATACATACGAGATAAGGACTATCCCATAATTTTTTCATTGTGCAGTTCAGAGCTTTCATATATTGTACGCCATGTTTCTGAAGAAAGAGAAGGGTTACTGCTGCAACCGAGAGTAAAATGGGCGGATATGGGAGGGCAGGATAAATGTCAATCAAGTCCACTTCAGCAAATTGTGTTGTTGCAAGCAAACATCAATCAAACATTAATTACCCCCGTTGATAATTTGCCGAATTAAAAGCCGATTGACACCAAACAGCTAAAACATGATTGGATGATGAAGTGGTTGATTAAAAAACCTAATATCTGACTGGCTGAAGTCCGATATGTTTGACAGATAACCACGCTCACATGATACACCCATTTTACTCCGGGCTGCAGCAATACCTTTCTCAGTTTGGAGACTGAGAAGTGCTGACGTCATCTTTAAGAGTTGACGTAAGCCAGGTTTATACTTCACGCCACACAATGCATGCTGCAGCGGACGCTCCTGCTACGCAAGCATTTTACTGTTTAAACTTGCGCGCGTACTTTGCGTAAATCTGAAGAATCCACCAGGTGGCAGTGTGAGAAATCATCATATCACAGCAAGTAAACAACATCCAGTTTCATTGTGCTGTTAGTTGAGAGAAAAAAAGATGTCCACGGAGAATCTTTGCATTCTGATGCTGTTGTGAAGGGTGGAAAAAAGACGGCAACAAAGACACAGGAGATGGAATGGGAGGCCTTTAAATGTATTGCGTCATTATAACGGGGAATATGCAACGCTTGTATTGCAACAAATGGATGTGGAAAAACACCACGAATACTTTTGCATGTCAGCAGTTAAGTTTGACGATTTGCTTCACTGAATCAAGCCATACATCAAACATCGAAGTACGCACATTGATCCTGTTGGAGCTGCAGTCCAGCTTGATGTTACGCTGCGTCACCTTGCAACAGGAATCAGTCCATGAGCATTAGCAGCCAGCTACAAGCTCGGCCCAGGAACAGTTTCTAACATCGTGGCCGAGGTCTGCCAAGCCATATGGGCTGTCCTAAAGGATGGATTTGTGGCTTTCCCTGATACAGAGCAGTGGAAGAACATGAAACAGGATTTCTGGAACTTCCCAAACTGCCTTGGCGCAATAGACGGGAAACACGTGAGAGTACGTGCACTATGTCACACTGGGAGTGCATTTTTTAAATTACAAAGGATACTGTAGCTTCATCCTAATGGTCGTGTGTGATGCCAGATACAGATTCACTGTTATGGATATAGGAGCATACGGCTGTGGCAGTGACGCAGGAGTATTGTTTGGCTCACAACTTATTCAAGGGAACCTGTGCCTGTTGCCTCCATCTACTTTGCCTGGCAATGAACTCCTGAGCCCCCATGTGTTCATCACAGATGAAGCATTCCCCTTAAAGGACAACCTGATGCGACCCTATTCAAATCAGTATGAACAATTGTAGATGATAGGATATCCATACTTAATCCTAATCAGATAGATGATAGATTGGATGTAATAATGGTAGCAAGTATGATTGATATGGATTTGAAAAGGGAGCAAAGAGAAAGAATTAGACTTCTGGATATTCTCGTTCCACAGCCTGATTGTTATACAGATTCTCCTATAAATGTCCAGCTTACAATTATTCCAGTGGTGTTTACATTTTCTTCCCAAACACAACATGTTGTGAGAGTTACACTTTCCCATAGACCTATTCACCATTACAGAATTTCAAATCAATTACTGCCTACAGGAAAAACAAAATTTTAAAAGATATTGTGGTGCATGTTTTATGTACTATTTTAGGAAATCTTTTTGTTAGCAACAAGATTATTTATAATAAAAAAGAAAATCCAAATGTAAACTCAAAATTGTATTTATGCAATTCAATGTGCAGACCGTGGTGCAATATACATAGAAGAGATACAAATTTAATTAAAAGCAAGGTTTCTCTAGCATCTCAGATTGAGAGAGAGCCAAATTAAAAATACAGCCATCGCATTTTTCAGATAGTACATTTAAAAAAAGAGAGAGAGAGTGGATTGAGATATTGAATATTTTTCTCAGTTGCCTAAATGAAAATTATTAGGATTGGGAATGTGTTTTTTGCATCTCTCTCTCTCACACACACACACACACACTTTTTCCTTTTTTGGTGTGTGTTTGTCTTGTTAACAGAGATACTTGTGTAGAAATGTAATCATGATTTTGTTTCATATTTTATTTACAGGAACCAATCTCACTCCTGAGCAGTGCATCTAAAATTATCGGCAGTCCAGAGCAAGACGGGTTGTAGAGAATGCATTTGGAGAATTTTTGGAAAGACCATGGAGTGTTCAGTTGGCATCACCAAAGCATGCATTTGTCTACACAATTACCTCTGTGCTGGTGACAGTATGGAGCACGATACGTGTCCAGAAACCTGGTGAATGAGGGCGACATCCCAGGAGAATGGAGATGCACAGTTGATGGAGATTCCAACTTAAATCCAGGACGCCTCACTGCCAGCCGGGCTACAAGGACTGGCACTCTTGTCCGTGACTGACTGAAAGAATTTTTTCAGACTGTTGCAGGGAAAGTGACTTTCCAGGATGCTGTGCTCCACCGAGGCTCAGTCAATTAAGGTTATGTTTATGCTCTTTGTCATTATTTGGCCCTCAAAAGGTGTAAAATGTAAATATTCAACAAGATTTTAGGAGATTGTCCTTTTTTTTTTGTTACTTATATGACATTTTTGGAAGAAATATTTTACTTTTGTTGCAGAAATGCTAAACAGTTCTGTAAGATCTTTAACATGGATTTGCTGCATTATATGTGTAAATCTTTAAATAAATATTTTTAAAGGAATGTGACATGCAAACATCATATGTAAACAATCAGAACACAGTGTTTATTTAAACATAAACCAATAAAAGTAAAAGTCCAGTAACTGAACACAAATATATATGCAGTTTCCAAATATAACAATGAAAACTATTTCAAACATCAATATATAAAACTCAATGAGCAAAAAATAGAAATGTACAGTATATATACAGCTTGTACCTTTCAATTAAGGCTGTAAGTGCAAAACTTCAGTGGGTTTGTAAAGCTATTCATACGAAAGCATCTGTTGCTTTATCTCTTTTACTAGTTTCTTGGCATCTGGTTCTGCAAGCTGCAAAAGAAACTGTACATGTTTGGGGATGTTGGACTTTGATTTTGCAGTTGAGACAAAGTCTGAAGAACAGCAGCATCAACAGGGTCGACTGTCTCGGTTTCTCTTCCCTGATGGTTCTGAAGTTGTTGACGACTGACTGGACTCGACTCGGAAGGGCCTGGTGAATGTAGCTCAGTGGTCGGTGGAGGCACTTGTGTTGTACTTGATCCTGGAATTTTCTGGTTGCTTGTCTGTGACCACAATGAAAAAGACAATTTATTTCTGTCAACAAACTGTACTGACTGTAACATGGGAGCAAAAAAATTTGGAGGCAATATAACTTTACATTTATATTTTGTCCAGCACCTTTAAAATACAGTTGGTCACATTTCTTTTGCTTTTCCAGTCGGAGCGCAGGTGGCTGAAGTGACCTGATTTTGGTCACACAGTATCAGTGGTGGGATTTGAACCCACAACATCATGGACTGAAGTTCAAACCCACAGCACCACACTGTCTGTATACACAACTTACGTGTAAATATATCACGTTGCTAAAAAGTAAATGTATACACATTATAGTATACACAAAGAAAACAGGAGTTAACAGAAAATTGCTCCGTGATTTGGCGATGATAGCTAAGCATCACTTTAACGTAAAGTATACCATATTATACAGTATAACATACACTATATGTTAAATACAAAGTTTTAACACTTACCACAGTATCGTAATTTGTGTCGCTTGTACGATGGGTCACGAAGTTATGCAGCCATGCAAGACGTCTGACGATCTCAGGACAAAACACAAAATCGGCCAAATCGCCACTTCTTTTCACGGCCATTTTCCACCTTGCACGGACGTATCTGTCCCGAATTGGCTTCCACTTCATCTTGCACGTTTCAATATCTACTTTCAAAGATCTGGGGCCTCATGTATGAACGGTGTGTACGCACAGAAATGTTGCGTAAGAACTGTTCCACGTTCAAATCGCGATGTATAAAACCTACACTTGGCATAAAGCCACACAGTTTTCCACGGTACCTCATACCCTGTCGTACGCAAGTTCTTCGCTCGGTTTTGCAGACTGGCGGCACCCAGCGTCAAAGCAGTGCTACTGTTCCTGTGTGGTTACTCTTTTTTCCTGACACGGCTTTATAAATACACTGAAACTAACCACATATTGTTTATTAGTGTAATGCATCTGATTGTAATTAACTTGTAACAATATAATGGTCCAGGGAATAGCCATAGTATTCCAAATACCATAACTGCTTTAGCGTTGTTACTCTCACTGCACCTTCTTCTTCTTCTTCTTCTTCTTTCAGCTGCTCCCTTTAAGGGCTGCTACAGCGGATCATCTTTTTCCATATTACTCTCACTGCACCATTTAGAGTATTTTTATCACTGTATCTGAGTGTGAATCACAGCATCAGCTGATCAGAAAGAGAATTATCGGTATACAGCATCAAGCCCACGCTGCCTCAGTCACGGCAAAACGTTTCAAAGACTTTCCTGTATGGACCTCGCGGTTCAGAAACAGTTTCATCCCTAGAACTATAAACGCACTCAATCAACTGCTCCTTGCAGAACTGTTTGTACTTATAAATACAAATCACCCCACTGTAAACTTGCACTACTGTTATATTATACAACCTGCGCCACTTTATAAAGCGCGTATTTACATATGATGACGGTATCATTTGTAAGATGAAATGCAGCAAAATATGTTGATTATATAGATAAAACTTCAACTTCATTTAAATAATCTGTATCTATACTAATAAAAGGCAAAGCCCTCACTGACTGACTCACTCACTCATCACTAATTCTCCAACATCCCCTGTAGGTAGAAGGCTGAAATTTGGCAGGCTCATTCCTTACAGCTTACTTACAAAAGTTGAGCAGGTTTCATTTAGAAATTCTACGCGTAACGGTGATAACGGTCGACAACGTCCACCATGTTAAACTTTCTTATTTATGGCCGCATCTTCATGAATTTTGGTAGGCGGCTTCCCTGTGCTAACCGAAACCGATATATGTACTTATTTCAAAGGTCTGACGCCACTGTCTGCCGCCATATTGAACTTTTCAACGGTCTTTGTTACCTATGGGCCCATCTTCAAGAAATTTGGTACGCGGGTTCCCAACGCTAACTGAATCCTACTTACATACATATATACGTCCATAGCCTGCAGCTCGGTCGCCGTGCGAGTCGGCATTGCATCCCCCATCCCAACGCCTCCCACGTTGTTGGCTATCTGCCTAAATAAGGCCGTCCGTCGCTCCGGTCTCTTCATTCCCTTCCTTGCTTTGCCACGGTATTCATGTCTCCCTGCGGATAACCGCAGCCTTTTTATTTAATCCACGGATTCTCCGCTGTTTTATTGTTCGTTTATTACGAGTATAGTTATTGTATAGGTATTTTAGACTTACTTTACATTGTTCAGGTACCCATTTCCTTTATTGTTCCAACCGTACCCCCATTAACATGTCTATCAAGGAGATCACCATCGATCAAAGAACTATCACTTACCGAGTTGTTTCCATGCCCGGAGATGGCACCTACCTTTTCCATTCTCTTTGTTACATATTACACGGCCATATCAGGCTCACTCTTGATATCCGGAGGAACATTGTGTCTTATGTATTGAATGACTGGGACAGGTTCAAGGTGTGGACTGATGACGGTACAGGAGATAATTAGACTACACAGGAGCACTATAAGAGTGAAAAGCTTAAGCCCTTCACCTATGGTTCTGCATGCGAGTTGATGGCTGCCGCTGAATTGTTCGGTTGTCGCTTTCAAGTGTACCGAAATGGCCAAATATTTTACACATTTGGACAACCGCCAATGCCTCTTAGACATCTTAGATTCACAGGTGATGATTTGAGTAGTGGACACTTTGATGTTTATGAATGCTTAAACTCTCAAAAGCTGGATGCGAAGTTATCGATGAAACTGGTTGTATGCTTACAACGCTTGACAGATGGCGAATGTCACTTCAACACAACAAGTCCTGCAAATACTGTCGTAATTGAAACAAACCATGAAACTCAAACCGATTATGACAGCAGAAATCCAAGCTGTGAGATTTGAGGCAAGATTGCTTTTCACATGGCCAACTGTAAGTTGCGTGCTCAAGAGTAAGCTCAGCGCACAGCTTGGTCATATTACAACCGGAGGGCCGAACTGACAACGTGGCATACAAAGAGATTCTTAAATAATTATTGGTATATTTTCCCTCAATTTAAAAAGGTTTACTTTTCTTCTTAATAAAAATTTTAATGCAGTGCTTCACGCTGCGAAGTGCGGGTATTTTGCTAGTTGTTAATAATTAAACATGTGAGGACATGGTGTCCCAGCGCTAGCAAGTTCACGTATTGTTCGTGCCTCGCGCTGTATATTTGCTGAGACTGGCGCGACACTGGAAGGATAGATAGCTCGAATAATTGAACACGTACTATGAAGATATTTTAATGTTCCTTAAAAGTTTTGAAGAATCATCATTGTAAGCTTACAGATGGCTTAACGTCTATTACAGAGCTGATTATGTGGCGATTGGGTATTTAGGGAAAGAAAAGTAAGGACAAGAATTGAAGGTTAGTACGTTTGAAAGAGACAGTACTGCTACAATAATTTATTTCATCGAAGGTCGCGCATGGCGCAGCAGCATCTTGTATGAGACATGAACAATCACTGCGCCATCGTGTTCTTAATAACATGCTTGCATTCCAATCATCATGAAAATGATATCACATATACATTCATAATTATTATTCATTATAATCTTAATTATTCAGAGAGCTGTAATATCACAAATGTAATGGATTATGTGTCCCGTCGGAGAAAGAGAAAGAACAGAAGCACGTAGTGATTCACACACATACAGCACATTAAAGATCAAATACAAAACAAAGCATTTAACGTGCTACTTTAGTTACGATGGGATTTGAGAAACTAGTAAATTAAATGATTTTAAGATGAAGTTTATGTTCTACTTTAATGACAAAATAAACTATGTGATTAAAGTGGATATTTCGAGATTGAAGTTAACATTACGTGCTTTTTTCCTATTCTGTGCCTTTTTTTCTCACTGTACCCTAATAAGCTTCCATATGACACTCTACTTTTCACTGTGACTTTGATATGTGACTTCTTTTTTATGTCGAGCACTGTGCTACTTTGTGAACTTGAGCTTGTTTCTCCAACACGCTGTCACTCAATCAACTTCCTTTAGTTAATTATACCACTGTATAAACTAGCAAATAGTACGTTTTTTCTTTGCCTCCACTTGGTATTCGCTGAAATTCTTATATTTTCCCTCTTGCTTTTGCCATTGCCTTTTCACAGAACGCTGAGCTTAAGGTCTATTTATATTGATTTGCATATTCAAAGAGGCGTAATTCTGGGAGGAGACGGGGCGGGACAGAAGGCGCGTGCACGTGCGTTAGTTTTCACGCTGATCAGGATTTATGGAGCGGAAGGATGCGGAAGTTGGCGAACGCACAGATTCTTGCCTCTGGGATTTTCTGTGCGTAAGCACATTTCGGCTTTTATGCTTACGTCATGTTATAGTGCGAATTCTACGTACGCCGTTATACATGAGGCCCCTGGCGATTTGATGCCAGCTGTTCTGACACGCTTGTTTGTCAGGCCAGGTTTATGATATCTGGCACAGCCATCTGGTGGATTCTTCCAGATTTACGTAAAGTACGTGTGTACAAGTATAAACAGTACAACGATTGTGTAACAGTAGCGTCCGCTGGAGCATGCGTTGCAGCGCGTGAAGTATGGCCTTAGGAGAAGTGTGTTGTGTTACTGCTGTGGAGAGTTAATTAAAATACAAATTTTGTTCGTAAAAACTTCGTTTTCTGGTTGCCGCTGAGGAGCCTATGGATGAATTTTAAAGCTTTTTTTTCCATTTTGAAGGGTTTTATTATTTTTTTTCCATCTCACATGAGTGTTTGGAAAAGTTACTTGCACTTGTATTCAAAACTGGACTTTAGCGCAGCGGGGCAGGAAGGAATAACAGAGGGTAGCAAGTCTGTAAGTAAATAGCCAGCATCGTAGTGTCGAATAGTTTATAAAGTAACCGCAATTCCTTAGTGGAAACAAGTTAATGCATACAAAGAGTAATTGGCAATGTTCCTCAACCAGTATGCTGCGGCACAGTAATGTGCCATGAGAGCTACCCAGGTGTGCCGTGGAAATGACAGTGGCACCTGGGTCTGAACCTGAGAGGGACAAACTCTGCAGGTGGTCGAGCACTATCAGAGGAGGACAGAACTACCCGGAGAAGCTGGCGTAAAAACAGCACCGTAATCGCCATGTTGCAAACGCAGCACTCGCCAGCTAGTCTCACAGAGCGGGTTAGTTAGTGGCCTCCGAGTCAGACAGGGGTCCACAAAGGGACAAGGCAGCTGGGAGAGACCACCAAACTGCTCACTAAGTGCCGTGTCTGCAGACGCTAATCACGGAGCTGCTTTTTTACCAGCTTCTTTGGTAGTCTCGCCCCTTCGGACATTTAAGCACATGTATGACATGTAATGTGTTTGGAGGTAGTTAGAATAATGGGGTGCCATGGGATGTTTTTGGTTACGAAAAGCATGTCACTACAGAAAACAGGTTTGGTAACACTGGGATAGAGCACTATAAACAGATCAAACACGTGAACGTGTTAGCGCTCGTAGAAAGCGAGGACATTCGTGCCATTCTTTAGGAAGAATGCGTTTAAGTACAGATAGGCGTCAGGCTTCAAAGCGGTCAAGAGAGGAAGGGGCTCGGCGATACGTAAACAGACCCACGTTTACTCCTAGAATTTGAGTGAGAGAGAGTGTGAGAGAGAGAGAGAGAGAGACACAGACAGACAGACAGACAGACAGACAGACAGACAATCAGGTACAAGTTTTCTTAGGAAAAATTAATAGAGTTGTACCATGTTAGCCATAGATTGATACAAGAGAAAGGAGGGTGTAATGACACCTTTTATTCTATTTAGTTAGCCAATAAAAGGTGTCATTTTACCCTTTCTCTTGGAGGAAAGAGTAAATAATGTGGAAAATGTTTTACTTGAACAGTTTTTAGCAGTCAGGAAAGTTAATGCAGTTATGAGAGGGACAGCGCAAGGGCTCATTACTAGGAACGAATACGATCCGTGTAAATGTAGAGCTTCAAAGTAAGGAGGTAATAAGTTAGGAAAACAGAGCGGGAAAAGTAAAGTTTAATAACTTGAAAGAAAGACACACAACAGGAAGTCGAGGGGAGATAAATACAGGAGCTTAAAAGGCCAGAAAGTGTCCGATAGCTGCAGTAGTTTTTTAATCTTTTATTATTTTAATAATTTAAATCACTTAAATTTAACGAAAACAATTCAGAAGTTTAGTAATCCAAACCAGATTTTAAAAATGAAGTCAGTGCAATGCAAATCCTGTTGGATGTTGGACTTTTTAGGTTGAAGGTGTCAGTCCTGCTTAAAGATGCCAGCTGATCCAGCGCTTCAAGCTCAGGGTTGCTGAACTAGAGCAGTTAGCTGGCTTGCATTGTAGTAAAGAATTGGCTGACCTGGCCCATGTGTCCTTTAGAGAGATTGTGTACCTCTAAAGTGGCACAGGAGGAGACTCCAGACCAGACTGGCACAAGGCATAGCATGCTCACCATCCTGGTGTATCAACACCAGAATTCTAAGTGTCAAACCATTTTCAGGTCCTTGCGGTGCTGAGCAGGGGTCTCTGACAAGTCTGAGGTGGTAGGCGAGAATTCACAACAGGCCACCTCAAAACCAGTCCACAGAGAGAGGGAGAGAGAAATAATGATAGTAGGGAACTCAATCATGAGGTGGTGTTGAAGAGCAGGTTGGCTCCAGAGACAGAGTCTCACAAGGTGTGTTGCCTTCTGGGTGCATAGGTGGGAAAGATTTATGTATTCTGTACTTTAGTTTCATGCAGATATCCGTTGTAGCCAGTGTGGTATATGCCCTGTTGTTCCACTTTGAGTTTCTGTGAACTACTTTCAGCATGAGAAAGGCACTATATAAATAAAATGATTTATTATCTTAACCACTTGGCAACTCCAGATATCTATGGATAAGAAAAATAAACTCTTATGTGCCAAAAAGAGCAAAATATTTAAAACTACCAATACACAAATGACAAATGCACAGACTTGAGTACAGTGAGAAAAAAAGCTCCAATTTTCAACAAGTGAGCTACACAATTTTTACACATTACACACTGATCATCCACATTAAACTCACCTAATATTGTGTAGGTCCCCCTCGAGCCATCGAAACAGCTCTGACCCATCGAGCTTTGACCTCTGAAGGCATCTGTGGTATGTGGCACCAAGACATTAGCAGCAGATCCTTCAAGTCCTGTAAGTCGAGAGGTCGGGCCTCCATGGATTGCACTTGGTTTTTCCAGCAGATCCCACAGATGCTCAATCAGATTGAGATCTGGAGAATTTAGAGGCCAAATCAACACCTTGAACTCTTTGTTGTGCTCCTCAAACCATTCCTGAACAATCTTGCAGTGTGGCAGGTTGTACTATACTGCTGAAAGGGGCCACTGCCATCAGCGAACACTGTTGCCATGAAAGGGTGTATGACATGGTCTGCAACAATCTTTAGGTAGGTGGGATGTGTCAAAGTAACATCCACACGAATTGCCAGGACACATTTTCCCAGCAGAACATTGCCCAGGGCATCACAGTCTCCACCAGCTTACCTTATTCCCATAATGCATCATGCTGCTCTTTCTTCTCCAGGTAAACAACACATTCACATTCAGTCATTCATATTATCTGAAAGAAAATGTGATTAAATCAGAAGACCACCCTTCTTTCATTGCTACACAGGCCAGTTTTGCCGCTCACATGCCCATTGTACAGGTATGTGCTTTTGATGGTTGGCAGAGGTTCGCAGCTACGCAGCCCAACAAAGTTTTTCAGCAGTCTGTGTATAGTACCTCTTCTGCGGGATTGGACCGGCTTTTGCTCCAAGAAAGAATCGAGACTTGTGTGCACCTAAGCCCGGTCACTGATTCACCAGTTTCCTTTCTTAGAATACTTTTGGTAGGTACTAACCACTGCATGTTGGGAACAGCCCACAAGACCTGCCGTTCTGGAGATGCTCTGACCCGGTCATCTAGCCATCACTGTCTGGCCCGTACCAAAGTCACTCAGATGCTTATTTCTGGCCATTTGTCCTGTTTCCAACACATCCCATTCAAGAATCAAGAGCTCACAATATGGCTAATGTATCCCACCCCTTAACTGGTGTCACTGTAATGACAGAATCAAAGTTACTCACTTCACCTGTCAGTAGTTTTAATGCTATGGCTGTGCAGTGTGTAACTTTTGAATTGCAGCAATGCTCATATTTTTAAAGAATTTCTATTAAGAATATATTGATGAACCAACACTATCATTGCACCTGAACAGGACTGTCTGTGTCCCAGCAGCTGGGGATCGGAACCCAATGGCCATTTTTGACAAAATAGAAGTCTCCCTCTGTCCCAGCCACTGTCCATTTTGTTAATCTTCACAGACTGCCCTGTCCTAGGCAGACCAAAACTACTCCATCTATGGGAATGAGGCTTCTTTAGAGTACAGCTGAGCTTATTTTTGTGATTATTAATGTATACTCTTTCAGATTGCCACTTTAAAATTTAAGCTACTGTCTTGCCTTGATCTAACTTACTAAACAGTAATATAGCATGCTCTTTGGAGTTATGTGCAGAGTGATTAACTGGAAGTGAAAAAACATGTAAGATTGTGAAAACTTTCATACACCAAGAGTTTGGGTAGTTTATAGATGTGGGGAAAAAAGAAAAAAAGTACACAACTACCCAGCCACATTCCTGTAATGGTACTGTAATCCATTAGTCATCAATTCAAATTTAATCCGTAATGACAGCTGCTTACCTAAATTTTGATAGATCCAGAATGATACCAACATTTAGCTTTCACATGTTTATGGCTTTCTTTCCAAGAATGCTCTTTCACAATACCTTGCTACAAATCAACAAATGGCAATAGTTAAATTGAGAACATAAAAAGAACATTGGCTACTGAAATTAAACAGGAAAAGATATCCAAACAAGCTAAAACTCAATACTAAAAATATTTCCCAAAGCCATTTTTACTTTCTACACAAGTCACAGGACTACAACGTCACAGTACATGGTGTGGGCTTCCCAAATGGTCTGAGGACATTATAGTAACTGACTTAGAAGAGTGCCAAGACATTTGCAAATGCCAAAGGTTTATAAAAAGTATTTTCACTTCTAATAAATTATAATTGTATATTAACATTTTCACAAAAATGCCACTATTTTAGTTTGTTGTCAAAGCTGTAATTATTTGTCTTCAGATGTCAATATATGTACTTTGGCTGGGGTGTCCAAACTTTTACACGGGACTGGAACTCCAAAGTAGGGAAATTGAAGACCCCTTTCATTATAATGCTATGAAAAACTTAAGTACATAAACCCAGACTACCCATGGAATGACATGGCTACATAGCTTTAAAAGGCTAAATTGCAAGTGCAATTTAATAAAGAATAACGTTTCACTTTCAAAAACTTTATTTTCGGTTACTTTGGAATTACTCAGGAGTATCAGCTTAACATTTTGAGCAATGACTTAAGTTTCAGAAAAAAATGTCACTCAAACTCAGCATGGAATCCATGGCAATTTTGGCATAACAGAATTGGGTTTTCCATCTTGAACAAAGCAATTCCGATTCTACAACAGTAAAGCTCGGTTTCAGACAGACTGCAACTTCACAGATTCATTTGTTTGTAACTGTGCAGTCTAATTTTGTAATTCTATTTTTATGAAGCCCTGATAGCTGGCACAGGAGAATTCAAATTTAACAACAGCTAAAACAAAATTACATACAGCAATCTACTAAGTTAAAAAAGATTTTGTTTTCCACTTGGTTTAATGCTTATGAATACTAAAAAAATAAATATTCATCCATCCATCCACCTTCTGAGGCCACTTTTTCGATGCTGCAGAAAACTGAAATTACCCCCTCAACACATGCAGTCACTGGACATACTAGTCAATAAAAACAAAACATGCACTCAAAGTTACCATGAGATAAAGGTGTATTTCAATACAATGACAGCTGTAAAATACACAAAAATGGATAAATAGCGGAGCTACTACAGGCATCAAAACTAGAAGCCATTATACCAGAACCAGCTACCAGGCAAAGTCTAAAGTGTTAAAAAGGAGCAGATTTTCCTGTTGCAATCCATAATCCCTTTCCAAAATCCCCCTGCTGGTCATGTTGGTAAAACAATTAAGGCCAAGTTCTTCTGATACTCCATTGTTCTGAACAGTTAGTGAGGCCTCCTAAGCTTCCAGCTCAAGACCCAAGCCGAGTTTGTGCCCACCAGCATTGATGCTCTTGCCATCTACCAGGGCTGACAGAGTAAGTTTTACACCTGTTAAATAAAGACACGTCACATGAGTACTGACAAAGCAAATGTCTATGGTTTGCAGCAACTGTAATAGAAAACATACCCTGCAGTTTAAGTTATTGGTTTAGGTATGCTGGCTCCAAGTAACTTCTTTAAGGACAAATGTTTAACAAATTAAAAAGCACCTTAAGATAGATCAAACATTTAAACCAAAAATTAAACTGTTACAATAAAAGAAAAATGGCAAAAATCAAGATTTTTGGATATCTAAAAATACTGTATTCATTACAGTCTGTGGTAGTGTTTTAATGAAAAAAATAATATGCACAGAACCATGATCTTTGCTAATTAGCTAATGGTAAAGAACAAGACAACAGTAAAACAACAAAGCATGACAAAAAATAAACAGCCTTTATGTGTCAGCAAGTGCTTCTTCTATATGCTGTTGCAGCCTCCTTTTTTATGAAGCGAGAGGAAAATGGCACCCAATGACAACAGCATTGTTCCCACAGTGGTATACATTTGTGCTTCCATGCACAACTTTTTAAATTTCACCACACAACATTTTCCAGCAGACAACCAAGAAACCGTCCCCCACATCATCTGAAAAAGGGTCAGCACAGTATTTAACTTTTAAAGTGGAAAACAAATCAAAATTACACCAGTTTGTCTTGTGTTTAGCCACTGGAAAAAACATTCATGCACAGGTAGCAGTTATTCGCTTTTAAGATAACTTTGGTTTGTGAAACACTGCAAAGAAAAGCTCAACGACCAAGTATATCAACAAATAATGCAGATTTGAAGAAAGCCTTAACACCCGATATGATCTTAAGTTGCTGAACCAGAGAAGAGCCCCAAATTAGGTCCCCAATAAAGTTGAAAGAATTGGTTAATAATATTTCTGAAAACTCTTGCTATTTTATTTAGAGTAATACATTAAGTGTTACTAGTTTGAAGATAGCACTGCAGAAAAAGCTGCTCTCTCTAAACTATGAAAAAACACAAATACATACTGGAATGTGAAGAGTGTTAAAAAAAAAAAACATTTAATTGGGCGCTCCCCAGATTGTAATATGGACAACAACTTGGTCATGTGTGGAGGGGGGAGACAGGAGTTGTGAAGTGGTCCCCATTTTACAATTAATATTAAAATTCAATTTCAAAATTTACGTCTTTAATATTTGATAAGCATATATTGTAGTTTTTTTCCCCTTTCTCCTTCCACTACTCCAGGTAAAAGATGACTTTAAAGCATCTTTGTACCAGCCATCCATCAGGTACATTTGCTGTCTGTTCCCTAGGTTTATGCTAGGAGTGCTCCATTACAGTTCCCAGGCCTAAAGCTAAATGAATTTAAAGTGCTTTGTGTTTTATGTTGCTAGGATACATACAATGTGATCATTTAAAACATGGATGACTGAGGGACAGTTTGCTAGAAAATCAAAGGAGTTTTTAGGAGGAGTGCTGTTAGCTGCGGTTTTCACTGTTCCCTCCATCTTTGTCAAATGGCTGTATGTTTCAGACCGATTTCTGATAAGGCTTCAGTTAGCTACATACACACAGTTGCTTGTAACATGAAAATCCAATATTTTAAAAATGCATACATTGATAACTTGAATGGCAAAATCTCACAATCTAATGTGGGAACACTTGAACTGAATAGGATGAACTATATTTAAAACAAGGCTCTATAGTTAAAATTATATTGGTACATTTATTTTTGAAAGTCTTTATAATAAAAAATAAAAAAATAAAGTTTCTCTTCAGACATAGCTGTACTAAAGCAAAAAGAATTAAGCAGAGGAGATTAAAACGGACTGGCCATGTTCCTTTTCAATACAGAGTTTGTACAAAGTTTGGATTATGAGGATTTAATAAGAGTTTCCATCAATGAAAATTGGGAAAATTAGGAAAACCATTTTCAAAATAATCCGCTTTCATACGCATAATAGATCTTATATGTTGTATAAATGATATTGATGTTCTAATAACTAATTTCATGCTAAAAGAACTTAATTATCTAATGTGCTTCAAGGCCGAAAAACAAGTTGCTTTTCTTGATACTGTAAATAATACATAAAAAAGTGACAGATCCCTACTATTTCTGTTGTAGTAGTGCCAGAATCTAAAAATAAAATTCTCACTTTTACGTACTTAATTTTTTGGGGCTTTTATTTCCTACATACAGTCCCCTCTGAAAGTATTGGAACAGCAAGGCCGATTAAAATTGTTTTTGCTGTGCACTGTAAGACATTTACATGTGAGATGAAAAACAGATAGGTAAACATAGGCAGAATTTAAAACCATTTAAAACTTTCACCTGGTGCCGTCATACTAGGCGGATTCAAATCATGAAAAAATAAATACACATTTCTGACCTGCAGTCATTTTTGCAAGTCCAGAATGTGTCTCTACATTTAGGCTCCAATGTAAATAGTGTTTTAGTTTGAAGCCATTTGAAATCAAGCTAGTATGATTAATAAGTCTGCTGTATGCAGCAAGCTATTAAAAAAGGTACATAGCTAAACTGCCTGTGCAATTCTCTTTACTTTAAGTTGTTTGTTCAGCTAGAACGAAAGAACCAATTGTTTGTGCCTAAGCAGTTTAAATAAATATGCCATTTTAATAAATGTATTTTAAGTGTGCTCTGCAATGCATAAAACAGATTATATATGAACTGATAAATATGTTGCACAATAGTAAGTGATGTTCACAAGGGTCAGGTAACTCAAAGTTTTAGCTCATGTTAACCCAGTCCTTACAGGGAACATTTTACAAAAACTCAAATTAAACACAGGACTATACAGCATTTTCAAAATTAAAAAAAAAAAAATTAAACTGATCATGTTCTACTTAACTCTATAATATACAAATATGACAACTACTTACTTTGATTACAGAACATTTTTAGCATTTTAAAATGGCAATTGTTTACAAGAAAACGTCCTCCTTTCTAAAGTCTACTGAAACTGAACTGGTATATACTGTTCATTTACCCTTAAACTAAGGAAAGCAAGACAAAAACAGTTCACTACTCCTCTTCCCCTTACTGCCTAACATGTTAATACAAACAGTTAATTGAAACGTCCGTTAACATCATCATGCTCATCTACACAAGTTCAGAAACGAGGAGGCCGGAGCCTATACCAGTAGATTTGGATAGAAGGCAAGTCCCAATCCTGGACAAAACAGCACACTATCACCAGGGTTCAATGAAATACATACTGCATAAAAGAGTAAAACCCTTACACACCTATTATGAAAAAAGTCTTGTCTGTAATTGTAGACAGACAAAATTACAGAACACATTGATAAGTTCCTAATTTAGCAAGTAGAAAAAAAAAATCAATATACTGAATCAAAGACAGAATAGTAATATTAAAAAAGGCACGTATTCATGGTGTAAAATAGTTTGCCTCAGTTTTGTAGGAGTTGTACTTTCAGTGTGGTGTTTTAAAAATCTCAAACTTTTTTTACATGCTCAACTTACTTCAATTTTAAAGGATTCTTTCATGCAAAAGTTCATTAAACTAAATAAATTTGAAAAGAGTTAAGAGTGGTGGGGCAAGGCGGCAAAAGAATGAAAGGAGTAATCAGGCTGAACAGCATTTAAAAATAGTTGAAGAGCCACCTGTCCTATTCAGTCTTACTATAGCAGAAAAAAAAAAAAATCTGCGCTCAATGCATTTTAAAGCACAAAAAAAAAAAAAAAAAAAAGCTTGAAAATTAGACAAGGAGTTTATGTAAATCTGCAAAAAACTGAAACAGGAAAATGACACTGTCCAAATGTCTACAGTATAATAAATAAATGTGGACAATGAACATATTTCAAGTGTTCAATGAATTTCAATTACTACAGCCAATGAGAGTATTTCTAATGCTTCCTTTTGCTAGGACAAAAGGAGTATTTAATTAGTGAAATAACTGGCTACTAAAACATACAAAGTGATATTGTCCTATCACACATTAAACACTAAAACACACTGCTGTCATAAAGATCAAATGAATTACATAAAATAACTGCAAACTAAGAAAAATTTGCACCCTTAAAGTGAAGGCCATTGCCTAACGTTTCTATATTTTTGATTACTCTTTTCTAGGGGTATTTTCTACTAAAGATGAGTATGTTTTTGTTTACACAGGGGAGAAAAAAAAAAAAAAAGAGTCAAAAGAAAACATAAGTCAGTAAGTGTCTAAGCTAATCTGAGTGGTGAGTCTTACCCCAAAATACATGTGGTGATATGTATTTTTTGGTTGCATACATGGTCTGCTGTTAACATTAAACTTCTTGCTGCATCAACTGGAAAACACAAATAGCTTTCTAGTACATTCAATCTGCGTCTTTTTTTTTTTTTTGTAGTTAAAAAACAAGCTAACTGGTAACTGCTTAACACAACTGGTCCACTCTGTTCACTAGTAACTGTGAGAGTACTACTGCCTGATCGATTAAGTGCATCCAAAACAAAAATCCATACTGATGCCTATTAACATGGATGCCGAGGATTTATTAAAATGGCATAAAGGGTAGTGAACATTTTTTGGATCGAAAAATAGTCACTTCTGAAATCTGGCATGTTCTCAGAAAACTAAGCCATGTACAGTACACTTAAACAAATAGAGAGATACTGGGTCTGTTACTTCTGATCTTGCATTCTGAAGAAAGATATGGTCCAGTAGACTTGCCCGAGCACTTGAAAGATAGTTTATAGGTTGAATCTGTAACTACTTCCATAACAATAGACATCTGACCTCTCAGAAAGATCAGGACACATTAGTCTTTTTACAAATATTCTTCACTACTGGAGGACAGATAGGCTAAGTGAATTTTTCTGATTCACCCAGAGAAACAGAAGCTGGAGTTGTATCAGCATCCTTGTGGCTCAAAGACCAGTGCCTTAGTTACACCATACTGACAATACACTTATTTCAATAACAATGCTACACATTGTATGGCAAAAATATTAAAATAATCAGAATTATAAACATACCTGGCCTCAACGTCTGAGTATACCCTACTCCAATCAGACTGGAATTGTTTACTTTTGCCTAAAAGGGAGAAAACAAAATAAAGAAAATCTTAAATGTCAAGTCAAATTAATCCAAATGTATTAAAAAAAAAAAAAAAAAAAAAAAAAAAAATCACAAACCCATCCAACCAAACAACAAAATCAATACAGAAAAGGCACTATTACTAATTAGCTTTTAACTCTACGTAACCCACATAAATGCCGTCTACTTACAGATATTGAAGCAGTTGAATCCAACTTATACTTGGCTGCTATGCCAAAGCGTGTGCTGTTACTTCCTGCAGTCCAGGCCAAATTAACAGCAGTTTCAAGTTTATCGCTGACTTTTTGGTAGATAGAGCCTCCAAATTCAGAGCCATCATTACTGAAAAGTTAAAAGTATAAAATTACATATTTTACCTGAAACCAAAATTTCACAAATGATTGCATAAAAGATTTTAAAAAACACAACATACGTCAACTTGCATAACAGGCTGCAAATACTATGAAAAAAACTTACACATTAGTATGTAATTGAAAATCTCCAGTTTTGTAGCCAACAGCAAAATTGTTTTGGGTCATTTTGGATTTAGCAGTGTCAAATGTCATTTGGTATCCTGCAAGCCAACCTTCATAGCCAACAACAGCAGCACCATGAATTGCAGGGCCAGCAAAATCAAAGTCAACATCACAGCCCAGGTTGACATATTCCCGTTTGTATGCAGTTTTAACTTTTCCACTCTTCTTGCTGCATGGAAGAAAATTAGTTTATAATTAATGACAATTCAATCCATTGATCAAGTTAACATTATTTTACAACATCCTCTCTCATCTCTGTGCTAACAAGATGCAACTATTTCAGCTCCAATTAACCTTTCTGCCAAGATGTTATTTTTAAAGCTGGTGCTAAGCAAGGTGCTACTCTAGATGTACCTGTGACCAGGGTCTGACCATTAATCCTTATTCTAAAATGATCAAAAACACATTCTATTCTATGTGAGTTTGGGGGTAGGTTGCAGCAGGTCAAGGCACTTACCCAGTATTTGGTGAGAAAGTAGTGTCAAAGGTCAGCTTCAAGCCTTTTGCAATCTGTAAAGTAAAATACAAGTTGAAATAAGGAAGAAAACTGAAATTGGTTTGAAAGTCTGCCTATGTAAATAAATACCTGATCTTCTATTGTGATTTCTGTTCCAAGTGTGTTATCTGTGTTCCACTTCTCTGTGAAGGTCAAACCATATTCAGCCCATTTATACTTTGTTTCCAAACTTCCAATAACTTTGTTAGTGTCAGTGTTGGATGAGCCTGATGTAGTAAACTCCTGTGAAGAAAAAAGTCAATACATAATTAAAAATAAAAAAAAAAAGTTTAATATTAAAGACCAAATTGAACATTAACTGCCCAGTGAAACTGAAACACTTTAAAAAAAAATGTGCTATACAAATAAATGCTGTTTATTGTAAGCATCTCCAACAGTGACAACAACCAGTGTGTAAACATATAAATTTGAGGAAAGTATGATACAATAGATTTCTTCAGTATCGAAAATGGATCAAATTATCCAAAGAAAGCACAGAAAGTATGGATTCCCAGAATGGGTGCATTTCAAAATTCTGTTCAATTTTTTTTGCAATGCACTCTACGCATTGATTTCATGCAAGTCTTCATACTGTTCCAACCTTTACTAAGAATGCTTTAAATGTAGTTTGATTAAATAATTTAAGAGAGTTGATTATACTTGATGGAATCCTTGCAAACTGGTTTAGCAGAGCAAACCCCAAGGAATTCAGATCAGAGGTCTTTCTGAAAGGTTAATATAACCTAGGGAAACTGCTGTAATTCCCGGGAAACCAGAAACGGCCAAGTTCACATATATAGCGGGTAAAAATCGATCAAGAAATAACGAAGTTATAGTTGAAAACTGAAGACGTCATTGACGTCTGTCAGACAACAGCTTTAAACAGCAACTTGAAATTGCAATGCGTCAGTCTGTTGCATCCGCATTATCTGTGCCAAGAAACTTGCCATCACAGAATGATGACAAGAAACTGGATGCATCAGTAACAGCTGAAATGGCAGTGTTTCACAGCAACGGCAAGCGCGGGCGTTGTTTAGAACAAGTGTATCTGTATCTGATGACTGTGCTGCCTACTTCAGTGGAGGCAAAGCGTGCTTTCTCAGCAACTGGCATACTCTGCACGAAGTACTCTCTCGCCTGGACGACCGCACGATGGACAAGTTATGCTTTCTATGTTCTTATTACCGCAAGTAACTAGATCAGGGGTGTCCACAGTTTTTCAACTTGCGAGCTACTTTTAAAATAACCAGGTCGAAATGATCTACCTACATTAAAAACTAAATTATATATATATATTTTAGTGGTCCCCGGCCGGGACGCCCAGGAGGACCAGAGGAGGGCTTGTGCCTCCTCCAGACCACGAGGGGGCGTCCGTCCTGGTTATGTTGGGGGCCTCGGGTAGAGGGCTTGGAAGCCCAACCCTGTAGGGGCCCGTGGCCACCGCCAGGCGGTGCCCTGGTGCCTGAGGAACCCTGGAGCCCAGCACTTCCGCCACACCAGGAAGTGCTGGGGGGAAGACGACAGGGGACACCCGGACGGCTTCCGGGTGCACAGCCGGCACTTCCGCCACACTGGGGTGTGGCCAGGACTGATTGCCGGGAAGCAGCTGGAGCCCATCCGGGTTCCCATTTAAGGGGCCGCCTCCCTCCAGTCGGAAGTGGATGTCGGGTGGAAGAGGACAGAGCTGGAGAGAGGACGGGAGGCGGCCAAGAGAGAGAGGCACAGTGACTGAGAGACCTGGACTTTGGGGAATCGGTGCAAGAGGCACTGGGGGTGCACGTGAGCACAATTTGTAAATATAGGATTGTAAATAAACGGTGTGTGGTGGAACTATGTTGTCCGTCTGCCTGTGTCCGGGTCCCAGTCCACAATCATATATATATATATATATATATATACATATATATACACACACATACACACTTATGGTCACTACAGTTTTTGGATTTAATAATCTTCATGTGGGAAAAAGCTGACTCGCATAAATAAGTAGAGCCAAATAATGCAGTCAAGGAGCTTTTGAATTCAGCGGTGTTAAAAATGACAGCTGTCCGATTAACAGCGATTTTAGTTCCCTCTCTTTTCTCTTTCTCAGATCGCTTTTCGGAAGGAAGTGAGTTTCGTAGTTTTTATGAACAGTTCAAAAGTGCCTTTCCACATTTTCCTTCTTTGGAATAGCAATGATAGATTGACAGATCAGACAAACGCACTTCGATTGTGACATTGTGAGAGAAAAAAACCCTCTTCTAATTACACATAAAGCCCATACCCTCCCCAAACAATTTTTTTAAAATACCTTCTTTAGTCAATATAAATTGGAAGGCTGACTAGATCACAACCAGAGTTTTGCAGTAGCTCGCGCGTTTGATCATGCGTGCGGGATGACCAGTGTCTTAGAAGAAAGGAGATCTCAGACTGGCCTGTACGTCATTTATAAGTGGCAAATGCCATAGGGAGGACATATGATAGACTCAAAAAAAGATTCAAAAAAAAAAATTTTTTGAATGCAACGCGATCTACCTGCACTACCTTTGCGATCTACCGGTCGATCGCGATCGACGCATTGGGCACCCCTGAACTAGATACATGTACTTGTATGACAGCATGAACTGCTTGTAGATAAGGTTAGTCTTTTATTGGTGTCAAAATACTGCAGTAATTTTATTAAAAATAAGTGTCGGTCGTTCTAAAACCATTCACATGTGAGATGCCCGGGATTCCTGGGAATGGATTCCTTAATATTACCCACATATCTTCTTCTAAGAGGAGCCCATTTTAGAATGTGTTCTTTACAATAAAACAGTGCTAATGAGAAATCCAAGTTAAAGACATCCAACCATATTAAAGTTTACTCTCTGCATACTTAAGATTTGCAAAAAAATCAAGATTTAAGGGGAAAAAACTGAGTTTTTATAAGTTTTAAAATGTGAACTTTAGTGCTCTGATTACTAATTCTTGACAACATGTATATTTTATTTAAACATGCTTTAGAAGAAACTGGAAGGGAAAAAATGTATTATCCAAAGTAACTTACAACTCCACTTGCTGACTTTGTCTTTACTTCAAGCTTTACCAGCCCAAAACCTTAAAACACAATAAAAAAAATTAAGTTACAATACAGTCCTGTGATTTCTGTTCCTGTATATTTTGTAAAGTTTTTTGACGTTATGTTGCGTGAAAGGAGCACTATAAAAGATTAATAAAACAATTTTTAGTTCTTTCAAAATTAGCACGGTATTCATATAACTGCCACGTAAAAAAAAAAAAAAAAAAAAAAATTTAGGTTACCATATCCTTTGTTGAAGATGTCTCTGGCAGATTTGCCCAGGTCACTGTATGATGGAGGTACAGCCATTTTGCCTGTAATTAATAAATAAAATAAATAAATAAAGATTGCCACTTTGATGATATACCACTAATTTTGTTAAGTGTCAAAAAGACGGGAATTACCGAAATTTCATTTTATTCAGTCAACCTTATATTAACATTAGACTGGATACATGACGTTTATGTCAAACTGAAAACAGTACAAGTTTTAATTTTGAAATGGGAGAAGAGCATGAGAACAATTATATGACGTGATATAAAAATATCCATGAGTAATGTGTTCACATATGATACTTAGAGACAATAATGAGAGGTTCAAATGGGAGAGACTTCCTGTGTGGGAGCATACTTGCACACTAAAACACACAACATCCACCTACTTTTGGGACTCATTAAGACTGTACTGGAATTGCACCAAGGTCACTGCTCAGCTTAGACGCCTCAAAAGCCAAATTGTAACATTATGAAAAGCTACAGTACTATACTAGTTCATCTTTTAACTATTTTCATACCATCTTCAGGGTGTCACGTTTTGGGCAATTAACTTGTACCTAGAAAGGTAAAAATGATTGTAGCCAAATATATAATCAAGAAAAGAATGATGAATACCTTCTACAGATCACAATTTATAGGTTAAAATTAAGATTTACACTGAACACGTTTCTCCGATTTAGCACTGAGTAACTTACTCGAAGTAAACAAAATAAACTCTCATACAAATTATTAACAATAAAAGCACATGCATTAAAATGCCACATTTTCATTTTCAAGCCAGCTGTTGAATAAGAATGGGGATAGGGATAAGAATGGTCTGTGCTTTTAAAAACATTAATATGTTCCAAAATACCTTAATACAAACAACAAAAATAGTTTACCTTCATCTGACCAACCAAAGCAGTAGAAGTAAAACAAAACCTGCGTGTGCTTAACTTTTTACTAGCTGTCTTGCACTGTACAACAGTCCATTTTAAATGGCCCTTTTCATTGATCTCTTTGCCAGATGAGGGGTGAATGTAGGTTTTTGGAATTGCTTACTCGTTTATCCAAGCGAGGTGTTTTATTATAATGTTCGGATAAATTAAATGTTAAAGAATAAAACAGCATTTGTAGTAGTACCATTGCTTCTATGACGTTCCAAGAAAAGATACCGAAAATACCTATCCATCCATCCATTTCATATTCATATCCAGTTCACAGTCATGGAGAGTGTCGTGCTTACCCCAATAACACCAGCCAAAAACCAGGAACTAACCCTGGCTGGAATGACACTTCACCACAGTACACGTGAAAACCTAACCAACATAGAGTTGCTAACTAACTCACTGAACAGAAAAAAAAATATATTTTATGAAAATTTTTTCAGCCGTTTTGCGCGCTGTGATATTCTTCCACAACCATAAAATTACTGGGTTGCCCATGGATGAGCAAGATGACCATCTGGCATAGGGGCTAATGGATCCTAAGTACTGGATTTTTTTTTCGTTCCCTTTGTCTGCTGGCAGTAGGTTTTCACTAAAATTATAAATACTTTGATTAATATTTGGGTACAGAAGAAAACAGTTTACTTTCTAAAAAGTCTTTCTGCATACAGCTTTGCATATACTAGATGTTGTCTCTGCTCTGTATTTAAATATACAATAACCGTAAATGGCCTTATGATGAGTTGGCATCCAGTATGTTAAAAAAAAAAAAAGACTAAAGACAGGACTACAAAACCAGGTGTGAGCTTACATGTTAACTATAAGGTCCACATTGTAAATCAGTTTATTGAGAAGGTTGACACTGGAATTTAACTTTCTACCTCAGGAATGCCAAAATGTGTCAGTGGAGCATATTGGTCACTGCCCTGCCCATCTCAGAGGCCATATAGAATCTCAACCAACAAGTTTGTTTTCTCTATATGATTCACATCTCCCACTAACAAGGAGAGCTCGGACAGTGGAACTGCATCTTGTAGACTACCAATGGTATGCTCCTCTCCAACAGGCAGTTTGAACTTGTGTCAAGATTCATTCTGTACCAAATGCTGTGTGTGGTGCAGCTAAATCTAACATTTTCAGTACATTTCTGTCACAATGGTATGTGCTCAACAGTAATTCAGAATTGCAGTACTACTGTGGTTATTGGTTCTTGTAAGTTTTAAACAACGTACAGTGGTGTGAAAAACTATTTGCCCCCTTCCTGATTTCTTATTCTTTTGCATGTTTGTCACACAAAATGTTTCTGATCATCAAACACATTTAACCATTAGTCAAATATAACACAAGTAAACACAAAATGCAGTTTTTAAATGATGGTTTTTATTATTTAGGGAGAAAAAAAAATCCAAACCTACATGGCCCTGTGTGAAAAAGTAATTGCCCCCTGAACCTAATAAATGGTTGGGCCACCCTTAGCAGCAATAACTGCAATCAAGCGTTTGCGATAACTTGCAATGAGTCTTTTACAGCGCTCTGGAGGAATTTTGGCCCACTCATCTTTGCAGAATTGTTGTAATTCAGCTTTATTTGAGGGTTTTCTAGCATGAACCGCCTTTTTAAGGTCATGCCATAGCATCTCAATTGGATTCAGGTCAGGACTTTGACTAGGCCACTCCAAAGTCTTCATTTTGTTTTTCTTCAGCCATTCAGAGGTGGATTTGCTGGTGTGTTTTGGGTCATTGTCCTGTTGCAGCACCCAAGATCGCTTCAGCTTGAGTTGAGGAACAGATGGCCGGACATTCTCCTTCAGGATTTTTTGGTAGACAGTAGAATTCATGGTTACATCTATCACAGCAAGCCTTCCAGGTCCTAAAGCAGCAAAACAACCCCAGACCATCACACTACCACCACCATATTTTACTGTTGGTATGACGTTCTTTTTCTGAAATGCTGTGTTCCTTTTACGCCAGATGTTAACGGGACATTTGCCTTCCAAAAAGTTCAACTTTTGTCTCATCAGTCCACAAGGTATTTTCCCAAAAGTCTTGGCAATCATTGAGATGTTTCTTAGCAAAATTGAGACGAGCCCTAATGTTCTTTTTGCTTAACAGTGGTTTGCGTCTTGGAAATCTGCCATGCAGGCCGTTTTTGCCCAGTCTCTTTCTTATGGTGGAGTCGTGAACACTGACCTTAATTGAGGCAAGTGAGGCCTGCAGTTCTTTAGACGTTGTCCTGGGGTCTTTTGTGACCTCTTGCATGAGTTGTCTCTGCGCTCTTGGGGTAATTTTGGTCGGCCGGCCACTCCTGGGAAGGTTCACCACTGTTCCATGTTTTTGCCATTTGTGGATAATGGCTCTCACTGTGGTTCGCTGGAGTCCCAAAGCTTTAGAAATGGCTTTATAACCTTTACCAGACTGATAGATCTCAATTACTTCTGTTCTCATTTGTTCCTGAATTTCTTTGGATCTTGGCATGATGTCTAGCTTTTGGTCTACTTCTCTGTGTCAGGCAGCTCCTATTTAAGTGATTTCTTGATTGAAACAGGTGTGGCAGTAATCAGGCCTGGGGGTGGCTACGGAAATTGAACTCAGGTGTGATACACCACAGTTAGGTTATTTTTTAACAAGGGGGCAATTACTTTTTCACACAGGGCCATGTAGGTTTGGATTTTTTTTTCTCCCTAAATAATAAAAACCATCATTTAAAAACTGCATTTTGTGTTTACTTGTGTTATATTTGACTAATGGTTACATGTGTTTGATGATCAGAAACATTTTGTGTGACAAACATGCAAAAGAATAAGAAATCAGGAAGGGGGCAAATAGTTTTTCACACCACTGTATATAAAGTT
Organism: Polypterus bichir lapradei; assembly: GCA_026402145.1. Classification (NCBI taxonomy): domain Eukaryota; kingdom Metazoa; phylum Chordata; class Cladistia; order Polypteriformes; family Polypteridae; genus Polypterus; species Polypterus bichir. Next base: position 28,290,797 of record JANRMT010062813.1, on the reverse strand, counting down.
GTTCCATTTCTGTCATCATAATTGTTTGTAATCATTCTACTTACACAGTGGATTTGCTTCCTACACTGTGTACTACAGATTTAATTTTAAGTGGATAAATTTGCCATTTTTGCCCATTGATGTACACTGAATAACCCAGAATGACAAAGTGAAAACATGTTTTCAGAAAGGTTTTCAAATCTATTAAAAACTGAAACCTCCCATTCGTATAAATATTAAGAACCTTGATTCAGTACTTCATAGAAGCCCGTTTGGCAGAAATTACATCTTTAAGTCTTCTTAGTAAGTCTCTATAAGCTTTGCTCGTACACACATGGATTTGGGCAGCTTATCCCAATCTTTCTGGCAGATCCTTTCAAGCTCTGTTAGTTTGGAATGGAAGTGTCTATAAACTAAAATCTCCAGGTCTTTCCCCAGATATTTAATAGAGTGCAAGTCTAGGCTTTGGCTGGGCCACTCAATTACAGTTAAAGCATAGTCCCAAAACCACTCCAGTGTTGTTTTTCCTGTGTGTCTTGCAGGAAGATGAACCACTGCCCCAATTTGAGGTTGCATGCACCCTGGAGCAGGTTTTCTTCAAGGGCATCTCTGTATTTGGTTACACTCATCCTTCCCTCATGTCTGTCCAGTCTCCCTACCCCTGGACACTGAACAGCACTCCCTACGGCATGATGGTGCACTACCATGTTTCACCATAGGGATGGTATTAGGCAGATGATGACCAGTGTCTGGTCTTTCATTTCTTCATGTTCTCAGAGTCCTTGAAATGCTGTCTGGCAAACTTTCAAGGGTGGCTTAAGCCTAGCCATTTCACCATGAATGCCTCATTAATGGAGTGCTGCCAAAATGATTTATCACTGTGTGCTTAAACACCTCCCTGGCCAAAGCCCTTCCTACCTGGTTACTCAGTTTGGTTGGATGGCCAACTCTAGGAGTCGTCCAGCTGGTTCTAAATTTCATCCATTTCACAACTGTTGAGGTCAGGGTGCTCCAGGGAATACTCAAAACTTGAGAAATTATTTAATGCCCAAAATTTGATTACAAAAGGTCTACAGAGAGTTCCTTGAACTTCATGGCTTGGTAATGGTTCTGACTAGTAGTGCTAATTGTGGAATCTTATATACACAGGTATGTACCTTTCTAAACTACGCCCAATGAATTCAGTTTGCCGCAGGAGGACTCTAATCAAATTCTAGACTTAGTGATAACTAAAGCAAAAACACTATGCACCTGACCACAACCGAGTACCACACAAAATGGTTTGCAAACTTACATGAGACAGTTCAGTCTTTCATTTGTAATAAATCTGCAAACCTTAAGAAAACATGTTTTTAGTTTGTCATTTTGTTTCGAACTGTAGACTGATGGGCAAAAATTAATGTTTCCATTTAAAATTAAATCTACAACACAATAAATTGTGCAGAAAGTGTAGGGGTCTAAATACTTTCTGAATGTACTGTGTGCATGTATAATGTAGATTTTTCACTTATGTGTTTGTATACAACTCTCCAGCAGCTACAGAAGTTTCTTAAACTAAGCGTAAAGGGACATATCTGTGATGGCCCAAAGTTTGACCACATGATTGTGTTGTAAAGTTCATCCAGGTGTGAAACCTGTGTCGAATAATAAGCCACCCGCTATTTAACGTACTATTTATGAAGGCAGTATGTTGAACACCACCATTGATGCCTCATAGGCAGCCTTCATTTTTATGGAACGAAAATGTAGTTATTCACAACCTCCTTTCACACAACCCTTTAAACAGTCAAAGTTAGAAGACTGACAGGGAAGACAAAAATGATAAAGGAGAAAGAAGGAAATGACATATAAGCTTGTGAGGTGAACAGACCATTAGACAAGATTTAAATGTGGAAAAAGAAATAAACAACAGTAGTGGGACAAGGATGCAACGATTTTCATATAGTGATGTGGCAGCGCTGTATGCGAAATGTATAATGCATGTAAAATGTATAATGCATAAATGCTTGGTGCCTCACTGCATTATTTGTTGTTATGGCATACATTGAATCAGTCGGTAACAGAAGTGCAAATATTTAGCATTTAGTTGAATGAGCCTCAACAAGGAAGCAATTTCTTCTTGTCACACTATTTTAAAAGTGGTTCAATAAATGTCTATCAACTGTACTGTAAAAGACGTGTTTGCCAGAACTTTAAGAACACCAGAAAATATGAAATAGCTGAGACAAGCAGTAGACACTCAGCACAGTCTCACTTAGTTCAGTTGAACATTTCAAATTGGACTGTATGCAGAATTATTCAGAAAGATTTATCTCATCAACCATACAAAACAAGCTATACACACATGTATTTTTAGGAATAATTTAGTTTTTTTCTTAACTCTGTTAAATGAATTCTTAAATGGAATCTGGGGTATGTTAAACTATTAGACCTTCTTTAGAAAAATATATTGTTAACCAGGGTGTTTCCCCCCTGCCTGCGCTACATGCTAGCCACTTCGCGTCTCTGCCGCTCATGTTGTGAAGGGGGGCGGAGTGGCTGAATGCGGAGATGCAGTCCCACCTCTTAAAAACGGTGATATAATGGGAAACAAATAGTTTGTGTTTTTTTTGTTTTTTTTTTAAAAACCTCCTCTTTACTTGATCAGCTGCTGGTTTGCTGCTACAGCCATGCCACGTGATCTGCATCTTGCATGGCGCTTCAAACATTTAAAAGCCTGTACAGCAGCTGTCCCAGTCTCTGTCTTATTTCCGCCCCCGGGCGTGGTTAAATCTCTTGGCACAAAGTCTCATCTCATGAGACGCGAGTTGGTATTTTTTAGTTTATAATTTAAAAAAAATGGAATAAGAATCTGAAAGTCTAACAACATCACATTAAAGTGTGATAAACTCTGAAAACAACGATACCAAACATGTATGTTTTAAAATAAGCCCAATTTAAAGCATGACATAAAAACATTGCATAAAATTGTTGCACTTTTAAGCTTAGAATTTTATATATCATTCTTTAAATTGGTCCCATTAAGTGACTTAAAATGACCTTTTATACTATCATTTCAAAAATCCTCATATCCTTATGCCATGCCCCAAGAATTTCTCAGATTTATTAAATTTTACAATAAGCATTTGCACTGATGGCGATATATCTCAGGAGTCTATTCCAGTTTTGGATGATAATTGTTTTTGGTTCAGCCCCCTGGTGCTGCCTCTGTGGAGTTTCCTTGTTCCTCCCATGTGCATGTGGGCATCCTCTGGGTGGTCCAGGTTCAAAGACATACCTGTACAGGTGAACTGACTGGGCATTAATAAATTGGCCTAGTGTATTTGTCTGTATTGGCACCCTGTGTTTGTAGGGATAATCTTCCAAAACCACGATTCAGGATAAGTAGGTATGGAAAATGAACAGATGGTAGTATTGTTTCCTCACTTTTCTCTTTTAGTAATAATCATGTGAGAAATATGCTTGAAATGAAATAAAAACATATGGCCACTGTTATTTATCTCTTTATTACTCCACTGCCATTATAACAACATTCTTGGGTCCCAAATCGGTACCAATTTTATAATTTGGGTCCACACATTAAAAAGTTTAAGAAGCACTGAATTACAGATCTATCAAATTATCATATAATTTAGCACCTTGCTAGGTATTCTCAGTGAATGCTGTAGAGCTAACTACACCTGCATTACAATTCCTTGGTTTTTTTAAAATAATTATTCTATATATAGTACAACTGTAATACAATTCATATTTCATATATACTTATTGTTAACAGTTTACTTCTAGAACCACAAACCAATGCAGAACTGCAAGTCCAAATTTATGGGTATTCCAATAAAGTGTCATAAGCATCCTGCTTTGCATTTTTTATTTTACATCCTGCCTCGGTATGCTGCCTGGATAGCCTACAGTGTTTACCGCCTTTCATCTGGAATCGAGTTTAATCAATCTGCCAAATGGTTTGCAAATTATTTCTTTAACAATCTGTACAGCACTTTAAGCTTACTCATGGGAAGCACTAAATTGGCCTGAATGTGAATGTGTGCATGGACAGGTATCAGTATATGTTAATGACCAACACTCTTTCCCATAAAAAAGGAAATTAACTTCCTTTTTTTTTTGACACAGGTCATGAGTACACTTACTAAATTTATATTTTACAAATGACATCTAGACATATTCAGAGATTCCCATTTCCACAAAATTGTCAAATGAATGTTTTATTAACAGACTTCAGTACAGAAAAAAAAAACAAAGATTGATTAAAAAAAAAATAAATCAACACCTTTAAAATTGTAGGATTCAAGGTCACCACAGGTATCAAATATTTGCAAAGAAGTAACTCCAGTAAAACTCAACTACCACCGATTCTGGCAATCTAGTTGTGCCCAAAAGTAACCTGAGCTCAAAGGCGTTTAGTCCAGCCTTTGGAACAACCCAAATAAATTAATGAGACCAGCCTACTCACTTCATTCTTTTAAAAGAAAAGAAAAAAAAAAAAAAACCAAAACAACTCATTCAATCAGGAAGGAACTGAAATTATCCGGACATTCTAACCCTTCTTTCAGGTCAACTCTTTTGACCAGATGCATTTACATCACAAGTTATGTTGTTTGTTCAGAGTTTTCTTGTAGAATGTTGTATTTTTATTCCAGTTTATTGTCTCTTATTGTAATTCAAAGCTGTGTGTATCCTGTATCTTTATTTGGCGTTTAATGCGGATATTATTTATTTTCAACGTCGTATATATCCTATTCATTTTTAATTTCTGCGAAGCGACTGGAGAACTGGAAAGGTGCTATATATATATATATATATATATATATATAACGCATTATTACTTATAACCATTTACATTAACTGTGGAAAAATAGGGGTTGCTAACCTTGGCATCCCGAAGACGGCCATCTTGGACTCTGATGGAGTGAAAGTCTGTTACAAATATTCACCTGATCAAAGGCGTGTAACTAGAAACTAAAATACACATGGACGGAATCGTCCATAAAGGAATTGTCCATACTACCGGAATTTAGTAACTTCTGACAAATTACTATGTATGTGCAGCCCCGTATGTCTGCGTATTTAAATATATCAAAGTAAAGCAGGCAGGATGTGAAAAAGAAACGCTCATTTAAAACCCATTAATGTAATCGTCACAAACGGTAACATACAAAGTGAAAGTAAACTACGAGGTTAGGCTGATCCATCACTGTTTTACCAAGGACAGTTCTCAACATCACTTTGTAGGGCTCAGCTAAGAAATACCAAAAGCGGTTACTTTTTTCTCCTGTTTTGTTCTTCTATGTCTAACACTGCATATTAAACTTTGTCGTCATGTCTGCGGATTCTTCTTAACAGCTAAAGGCCCATCTATGGAAAGGCAAGCCGGTCGCACGTTTCCCCTGCCTGTAGACATGGCCTCCGCTCCAAAACCGTCTAACACTTCTTATTCCCTCTGCATTACGTTGTACTTGGGCGACACTATTTCTGCGACACAACTTCACTCCAAACAAGCTTTAATTGCCTTCCTACCTATGTATTCGATGTCACAGGGCGCTCAAACCGACACTTTCTCGGCTTTCCCTTGGATGGTCACCACCTCAATGCGTCTCCCGGGCTGGAGGGCGAAGTGAAGGAGACACGACAGTTGCGATCACCCCGTCATAACCCGGGCGCGGAGGACCCGAGCAGGAGCTCCTCGTCGCGCCTGTCTTCGTATCTAACAGCATCACATAATACAGTCACAGAGAAAACGATTTAAAAATTTCTACACCATCTTTCATATGTCTCTGACGTTTTAAATTATTTACGTTCAGGCGCCAGGGAAGAAAATTTTGTAAATATTTCTCCCTCATAGAAAGGATTCTAAAAGGGATCCTTCTTACCTCGGTTATGATTAGCTCACGCCTTTTTGGGAGAATACGGCACGCCGCAGTTGCCAACTCTTCGTTAAGATGCGCAGCTCTTGAAAATCATTGGTCGGCCAAAAAAGATCCATCCAATCACACTTTAAGGGTGTGCAGACTTAAGTTCAGGTTTAATACGGAAACGCTCGAGGGTGTGACGTGAGTGGGCAGTTTCCATGAATGGGTGGCGACGAGTTTTTGTTCATGTAAAACTAATGGAATGGAAAATTAAATAACTTAAGAGAAACAGCAATGGTCGTAGATATTTGAAACATTAGGTCACATATTTATCACCATGCGCGGTCTGTGTCATCCTAAGTCCTAGCTTATGCTAAAGCAAGCATACGGTGGGGCTGCACCCTTGAAGGAGACGTTGCAGTTACATTCAATGCAGTAAGAAGTTTGAGAAAGGAATACTTGAACGAATATATGAAGGTGGAGTTGGCATAGTGTTTAATTAAGCGGGAAATGTCACTCTGAGCATCTTTAAAACTTGCAGGTTCTCCCCCAGGCGTATTCTCATTTATGTATCCATCCATTCAACGAACCTATCCGTCCAGCTTTGGAGTCACAGCAAGTTAGGTAAGAACACTTCCTGGGTGAAAACAAATGCAAGACAATTATCTAATTGAAAAAAAAAACTACACGATAAGTCAGATGGAACAGGTATGCAAATGATTTCGTTTGATTGCCACCATTAGGTCACACATGCTAGGCCATAACAGAGGCTTTTACTAGATTCTACTGCTACCGCCGTATACCAGAGGTGAAAAAAGTACTAAAACATCTGCTCACGTAGAAGTATTACTATCAGTGGCGTAGCTGGGGGGGCAAGGGGTGACATCTGTCCCCGGGCGCAGCATCCAGGGAGCGCCAAATTGATGTTAACGAAATTTTAGAATGAAATGTTTTCCATTCTTAAATGCACTAAAAAGTAAATAAAAAAACATTCGCATAGTCAGTCTATCACTCCATCAGTATGAGGATATCTTTTTCCTATGTTTTTTGTCTCTTTCTGATTTCGAAGCACGTATTAGTTCTAAATACCCAACTGACAATAATTTATCCCCTCCACTACTCTAACATGCTTGACTCCCACCCAGAAACATTTTTGATGTTATTAAACAGATCGCGGGACTGACATGAGGCATTAGTGTATCATTGTCTAAGTCAGGGGTGTCGAACTCCGGTCCTGGAGGGCCGCAGTGGGTGCAGGTTTTCATTCTAACCATCTCCTTTGTTAGTGATCAGTTTTTGCTGGTAATTAACTTATTTTGCCTTTTTTTAATTGACATGACTCAGACCCCTTAGTTGTTTCTTTTTCCTTAATTAGTAGCCAAACAATAATGAGACACAAAACAAGCCACCGCATGACCAGCTAACCTGTGCCCATCACTCAATAGCTGAAAATAAAGAAAGGTGAAACAGAAAATCAACAGTTCTGGAAATGTCTGCTGTGGCAGAATGAAAGCAGCAAGCTATGGAATTAAATTACGGGTTTAATTAACAGCAAGAATCGGCATTTCATTAAGAAACTGGTTTGAGTGAAATTGGTTGGAGTCTGAATCCCCAGTTTAACTGGTCATCTGTTAGCTCGTTTAATGTCTCATTCCTGTTTGGTTGTCATTTAATGAAGAAAATAATCAATTCAGGGGACTGAAGCCTTAAAAACATGGCTAAAGAAAAGAAGTTAATTAGTTGTGAAAACTGGCTATTTATTACGAAAAGGGTTAGAATGAAAACCTGTTGCCACTGCGGCCCTCCAGGGCTGGAGTTCGACACCCCTGGTCTAAGTTGTTGCAAACGCCATTTCTGTGTGCCAAGTGATTTGTGTTTATGTGTTCGACAGAAAATTGATTGGGCTGTGGTGAAGTATTCTAGTAGATGGCTGCAAAAGTCTAGACGTTTCCCCATCATATTTTCGTACGAATAAATTGTAAATAATGCAGTATAAATATATCATTTTTTGCTTTATAATTTGCTATATATTTTCTTTAAAATTATTTTTAAATGCGGAAAACAATTTTTTTCTTACAAAAACTAATGACGGATTTAGATTTTAAAGAACACGAGGCGGGGTTATCATTTTCGGAGACTTACGTTAATTTTTTTTCTTAAAATACTATTATTTTAAATACATTTTTTAAAATTTTCTTTCCCCTCCCCATTGCATTTTGGCAAACAGGAGGGGGTGTGAAATCTTCAGTTGTCCCCTGGCGCTGAAAACCCAAGCTACACCTCTGATTACTCTGCAGACAAAAATTTAGTTCAGTAAAAGTAAACCAACCGATTGATTGATTGATTGATTGATTGATTGATTGATTGGCTGTATTATTTGTCCTGTGAGTCAGTATCCTTGTTTTTTCTACTGCTGTATGCATCTGAATTTTCCCAGGGGATTAAATGAGAAGTCAAGCAAAATGACACCTTATATTACCTAACTAAAAAGATTACAATATGCAAGCTTTAGAGGCAACTCAGGCCCCTTCTTCAGGCAAGATGTAATACAGAAACTAGCTATGTTCTTTATTTAGATCTTGTTTAAAAAATGTGTTCACTGGAACTGTCAATTTTTGTATTTTTCTTCTTTCGGCTGCTCCCGTTAGGGGTCGCCACAGCGGATCATCTGTTTCCATATCTTCTTGTCCTCTACATCTTGCTCTGTCACACCCAACACCTGCATGTCTTCTCTCACCACATCCATAAACCTTCTCTTAGACCTTCCTCATTTCCAGCCGCTCTATCTTTAACATCATTTTCCCAATATACGCAGCATCTCTCCTCTGCATCTCACCTCTCTGATTTTGTCTCCCAACCTTCCAACTTGAGCTGATCCTCTAATGTACTCATTTCTAATCCTATCCATCCTCGTCACACCCAATGCAAATCTTAACATCTTTAACTCTGCCACCTCCAGCTCTGTCTCCTGCTGCCTCTCTTCCACAATCCCCATTACTTTATTCAAAATATTCAAAATTATCTACCTTCTCCAACTCTACTCCCTGCTTCCTCACCATTCCACTGACCTCCCTCTCATTTACACACATGTATTTTGTCCTGTTCCTACTGACCTTAATTCCTCTCCTCTCTTTAGCATATCTCCACCTCTCCAGGGACTCCTCAACCTGCTCCCTACTATCGCTACAGATCACAATGTCATCAGCAAACATCATAGTCCACGGGGACTCCTGCCTAATCTCGTCTGTCAACCTGTCCATCACCAATGCAAATGAAAAAGGACTCAGAGTCGATCCCTGATGTAATCCCACCCCCATGTTGAATGCATCCTTCACTCCTACTGCAGACATCACCTCCTGTACAACTCCTTCGTACTTCTCTGCCACTCCCGACTTCTTCATATAATACCACAGCTCCTCTCGAGGCACCCTGTCATATGCTTTCTCAAGGTCCTCAAAGACGCAATGCAACTCCTTCTGGCCTTCTCTATACTTCTCCATCAACACCCTCAGAGCAAACATCGCATCTGTGGTGCTCTTTCTTGGCATGAAACCATACTGCTGCTCACTAATCGTCACCTCACTTCTTAACCAAGCTTCCACTAGTCTTTCCCATAACTTGATTATGGCTCATCAATTTTATCCCCCTGTAGTTACTACTTACAGTACACTTCTTCTCCACTCCTCAGGCATCCTCTCACTTTCCAAGATTCCATTAAACAATCTGGTTAAAAACTCCACTGCCATCTCTCCTAAACACCTCCATGCTTTAACAGGTATGTCATCTAGATGAATGGCCTTTCCATTCTTCATTCTCTTCATAGCTGTCCTTACTTCCTCCATCCTAATCCGTTGCACTTCCTGATTCACTATCTCCACATCATCCAACCTTCTTTCTCTCTCATTCGTCTGCCTCGCAAAGTACTCTTTCCATCTTCTCAACACACCCTCCTTGCTTGTGAGTACGTTTCCATCTTTATCCTTTATTACCCTAACCTGTTGCACATCTTTTCCAGCTTGGTCCCTCTGTCTAGCCCACTGGTCCTTTTCTCTCTCCTCAGTCTCTATCTTCTCATACAACTCATCATACGCCTTTTCTTTAGCCTTTGCCACATCTTCACCTTACACTTTATCTCTTTGTACTTGTCTACTTTCTGCATCTCTCTGACTATCCCACTTTTTCTTTGCCATCCTCTTCCTCTGTATACTCTACTGTATTTCCTCATTGTACCACCTGGTTTCCTTTTCCTCCTTCCTCTGTCCAGATGTCACACCAAGCACCCTTCTTGCTGTCACCCTTCTGCTGCAGTTGCCCAGCTGTCTGGTAACTCTTCACTACCACCCAGTGCCTGTCTCACTTTCTCCTTAAACTCAACCTTGCAGTCTTCCTTTTTCAACTTCCACCATTTGATCCTTGGCTCTGCCCTCACTCTCTTCCTCTTCTTGATCTCCACCGTCATCCTACAGACCACCATCCTATGCTGTCTAAATACACTTTCCTCTGCCACCACTTTGCAGTCTTTAATCTTCTTCAGATTGACCCTTCTGCATGGGATATAACCTACCTGTGTGCATCTTCCTCAATTTTTGTATTAAATGTCAAAAATCTATTGATTAAATGATTGAATTGCAAACACAGAACACATATGATAGAAAGATCCAGTGTCATCTGCATTTCAACACATGAAAACGTTTTGATTTTGAAAGCAAAATCCAAATAAACTGCCACAGTAGTTTCAAACTGTTATATATTATATAGTCCACTTCTAATAAACCAAGTCCTTCATCAACTGCAAAGTGCCTTATACTCTCCCCCATGGAATGAGATTTAAACTTCTGAAAACAAGTCAACATTTATGTGCACTATACCCATTACAATTTTAAATCAATAAGGCTGCCATACTATTTATATTATTTAAACGTCATTGACCACACACACTAACAGAGCACATCACTGAAGCGTGACAACAACTGAAATATGCACACAAAAAAATTGACAGGGTAAGCTCATAATCAACATCATCTCTAAATATTAACTGACGACGCAAAATGTAGTTATGATAATAAAGTGTAATTGAGACAGCAACGATTCCAGTAAAGAAAAACAGTTTTCCAAAACAAGTGCATTAAGCAGGACCGGATTTTCCTATAGGCTAATAACTGGGCTTCAGCCTAGGGCCTCAAGATCAAGAGGGGCCTACATTCAAATTGTTAGCAATTTGAACAAACTTAAAAATGGGAAGTGAAAGGGCCTCATAAGTGGAATAGCCTAGGGCCTCTTTTCATCTAAATCCGGCCCTGGCATTAAGCATACAAAAGGATTTTTGAATTGTGTTGTCAGTCAGTAGACTAGTAACATCCATCCATCCATTATCCAACCCGCAATATCCTAACTACAGGGTCACGAGGGTTCTGCTGGAGCCAATCCCAGCCAACACAGGGCACAAGGTAGGAAACAGACCCCAGGCAGGGCGCGCACACACCCACACACCAAGCACACATTAGGGACAATGCACCTAACCAGCATGTCTTTGGACTGTGGGAGGAAACCGAAGCACCCACGAGGAGAACATACGAACTCCACGCAGGGAGGACCCGGGAAGCGAAAGACTAGTAACATCTGCATGGAATAAGCGCAATAAAAAGCACAAACCTTAACCGCACTTAATATATTATCTGTAAATAGCAAATCAAAACGTCGATTAATAAGCTACAGTAGCGTTTTTTCGGTTGAAGTACAGACCTTTAAATACACGCAAGTTTCGAAAAAGAAAAAAAAAATATGCAGGCAGGCGTTGCCTGAATTATCGGGTGATAAGCAGGAACTACTTACATTTTGTCAATTGAAGTTCAGTTGAAATGTGCGCCTAGAAAAATACCGGAGAAGCGTGTCGTCAGTAACATGTCAACACCTTTCGTGTGACCAGTTCTTAGATGTCGCACGCGCCGAGGAGACAGTGGTCAGAAGTAAATGTTTCTCCGGACTACCGCAAGAGGGCAACAAAGCTCACTTTACGGGTTATGGAAGATGGATTAAACAGAATTAAAAAGTCAGAAGAAAGGGAAAGTCGTCTCAGCTTACTGGCAAAATGAATGAAATTGAACATCTTAAAGAAGATGAGAAGAAGTTGGAGAGAGTGAAAGCAGAAATGTTAAATGTGTTCAGCAATCGTTTAGAAGAGTCTGAAGCGATTAATTGTGAAGTTGTAAATATGTTGCCAGAGGAAAATAACAAGGAGGACCAGATCAGCAGGCACAGATTTAAATATAATAATTTTAAGAAATGTATGTATAATGCCAAACAGTGGATCTCGAAAGCTCGTGATGAATTGATTGAACATGACTTTATCAAGCCAAGTGCTAGCTCTCTGAAGAATGGCCCAGGTTCTGTTGTAGATCATATGTCAAGAGTGTCAGTCACATGTTCTGCACAGATGAGAATTAAAGCTGAACACGCATTCCTCAAAGTACTTGCAGCAGTTTTAGGGGAAAAAACAAGAAATTGAATTAGAGGAAGCGAGACTGAGCGTTAAAAGGCTACAGCTGGAATTGAAAATGTTGCAAGTAGAAAGTTGAAAGTATATGCTGATGATATGAGCAGTTATTCCAGATACAAGATGACATCTTGTGTAGACACTGTTCTAGAAACAAACAGGATTTCTGAGACCTTTGGACCTTGGTATAATTATAGAGACTGTTATAACCCGTATACTCAGTTGTGGACCACTATTGGAGAGAACCTTTAGGCCAGCCTCACCACTTGTTGAATTCTATCAGCCTGCTGACAGTGACAGAGATCTGTTTCAAGTTATGAAACTTCAAAATGAGATAACAGATTTGCTTGTAATGTAACAAAACATGACTCAGCTTCCACAAAGAGAAGTGCTAGTTTTTAATGGAGATCCCTTAACCTACAGATCTTTTATTATAGTTTTTGAATATATTATTGATAAAAAAACAAGTCATTAGCAAGATAAGTTGTATTGTTTGGAACAGTTCATAAGTGGAGAGACATGGTACGCAGCTGTGAGCATATGATTTCAGAAATGGCATACAAAGAAGCAAAGCAATTACTACAGAGATATTACAACAGTGAGTTAAGAATTGCTACAGCTTATATAGAGAAAGCACTGAAGTGGCCACAAATTAAAGCCGAAGGCAGAAAAGCCTTAAATACAAATGCATTGTACCTTGTTGGTTGTAAAAATGCTAAGTGTGATATCAGGTTTATGGATTAGATGAATAATCCAACAAATATGAAGGTAATTATCTCTGACCTCCATTTTAAAATCAGAGTAAGGTGGAGAAGTGCAGCTGTTGAAATTCAGGAAAAGAAGAGAAGAAGAGCCACATTTGTAGATTTGGTAGAGTTTGTTGAATGGCTGGTAATGATTGTTAACAACCCAATATTTGAAGGGAGTAACATTGAAGGAAGAGGGAAACCCAAATCTCTCAATATTGGAACCTTCAATGAAAGGAAAAGCAGGTTTGCTACAAATGTATGTTAGGATGAATTGGATAAATCAGACATTTCTTTGGAAAGGAAAAACAAAGCTTCAAAACTTGTTGATGCATTTCAAAAACCTGTTTATCCTGTGAGAAGAACCATACACCAAGTTGTAAGATCATCAAAGAACACGCTCATGAAGATAAAACACAGTTTTTAAAGTCAAAGGGTCTTTATTTTGGGTGTTTAAGAAAACAATGGCCTGTCAAGAGTGCTCTTTAAAACACCCAAGCATTTTTCACATCAATAAGAAACACATTGGTACTGAAAGTAATAAAGAAAAAGATATCAGTGCCACCACTGACATCCAGTCATCGAGTCATGACTGTGGATACATTGGGGCCGGTGCCAATGAATCTGTTCTTGCCAGTGTACCTGTTAAAGTAAAGTCAAAGAGAAGTGACGTGACAGTAGAGACATATGTGTTCTTGGACATGGACACTACATTAACATTTTGTAAAGAGGCACTAAGGCATTGACCAAATTTAAGAGGCACGATCACTGAATCTGTTCTTTCCACTATGGGACAAGAGAAAAACGTATCCAGTTATATTCCCTCAGATCTTGAGGTCTGTAGAGTGGAAGAGAAAAATGATGTCAAACTTACTACCGTATTGTCTCAGCCAAAAATACCAGCGAAAAAGGAAAATATACCGAAAAAAGAAGCTTTGATAAAATGGCCTTATCTTAAGAAAGTTCATCATCTGATGAAAATGTTGATCTTTGTATAGCAGCAAACTCACATAAAGCCATGGAACCATAGTGGACCTTGTGCAGATGGCAACATTAAAGCAACAAAGGTTGGACAACAAAACTACAATGTAAATCACATTTCCATAGCATCCATCTTGCCTGAAGAAAGGGCCTGAGTTGCCTCAAAAGCGTGCATATTGTAATCTTTTTAGTCAGCCAATAAAGGTGTCATTTTGCTTGACTTCTCATTATATAGCATCCATTGAAGATCCATTGATTCTCACATTTAATGCTGGCTTTCCAGAGTGTGCCTGTGATCATAAATCAGAAATTTCACGAGAAGATCTTCAGTTCATGTTGGCTGTATCTAAATCAACACAATTCATTGAAGGTCATTATTGCATTGGACTACCTCTCAGAGATAAAAACATAAAAATGCCCAATAACTGATACTTGGCTGAACAATCACTCAACAGCTTAAAGAACAAGCTTAAAATAAATCGTAATCTTCATGAGCATTATACATCTGTCTTTAAAACATTCTAGAAAAACGTTATGCAACAAAGGTATCTGAGGAACAACTAAACAGAAATGATAACCTGGAAGCAGAAAAAGATTTGGAAGTTAACAACTCAGAGCAGCACCAACAGAAGAAACCAAAAAATGGAGAAAAGGTCTAAAGATGAAAAGAAATTGGAAAAACAAGTTCACGAAGAAGAGTGTGAGCCACCAAAACCCAAAAAGAAAAAGCGAGACCCTAAAGCTATCAATGGAGATAACGGGTTCAGTCAAAAACCCAAAAGTTCAAGAACCAACAAATAGTAATGTGGTTTGTGACCCTATTAGTAACAGAACATCCAAAACTATGTTAATTTCTCATTTCAGTGAAGAATCAAGCCTCAATGGCAACAGTGACACAGAAGTCACAGAAGAAACCCCAGAACTAAATGAGTGTGCTTTTTCTAATTTTAGGATTTCTTAAGAAACTGTAAATCTTTTGAAAGCCAGAGGCTTTACATATTTGTTTGATATTCAGTCCAAAACCTTTAACTGTGTGTATGATGGGAATGGTCTGATTGCTTGAGCTCACACAGGAACCTGGAAAACCTTTTTCTTTCCTGTTCCTCTGACTGAAAAACTCCAGTCTGATGCCTTTGAAAGAAAAAGAGGGAAACATCCTAAGGTGCTAGTTCTCACCCTAACAAGAGAGCTGGCGATTCAAATGGCAAAAGATTTCAAAGATATAACCAGAAAAGTGGCAATAGCATACTTTTCCAGTACAGTAACAAAGTAAATGTAATTCCTTGATGACACATTAATCAGCTGTACAAAAAATTGAATAGACTTACCAGAGTGGAGCCATTGACCTTTGAGAATCGAGGTGGCCTTTCTCGTATTGTGGTGCATGTTGGCCGTGGCAGCCAGACAATACTGATGATGATATTTACAAGAAAGCTGTCACGCCTGTCAACCTGGAAGGCACCACCAGTTTACGACTGGCAGATACTGCAGAAGTGTACCGCGGCACCTACATAAATACTTTCAATGACCTTAGAGATGTCTCCCCTTTCATAGTTCAGCGACAGCTCAAACTAAAAGGTCAACTGGCTACAGTGTTGGGAAGCCATTTACTGAGTCCTTTCCCATTTCAGACTTTGTTCATTCACCATCTCCAGGTGCCTCTGCACTGGTTTTGGGTTAGAACCTCAAATGCTATGCTATCATCTAACTTCCAGAAATCAGTCCTGCTTCTCCCTTAGGGTTGATTACTTATGGAATTGTACATTGAGGGGATGCAAAAAATATCATGCAGTCTGGACAACTTCACTGAACCTCATACTTTCAGGAGGGCAAGGCAGCAGTTTAAGCATACAGCAAAACACTGAGGTGATCCTTTCACCCTTCATATGACCTTAAGAGGTAGACCTACCTACTAACAGTTTCTTGCAGGATGATTTCTGGCCACAAACAGCTGGTATCTCCCAAGAATCCTTAAATCGCTCCTTTAGTCAATACCAGCAATCCTAACGTGTAGCCATATTTTAATGCAAAAAATAAATCCTTCTTTTGCTCTGTTTTTAATGTTATGTATGTTATGTATTACTCATAAGTGACCTGTATATTTTTTCATTAAAATTAGGCAATATAGAGCGGAGAAAATTAGTATTGAATGCGTCAATGTTTTTCTCAGTAAATATATTTCTAATGGGGCTATTGACATGAAATTTTCACCAGATGTCGGTGACAACTCAAGTAATCCACGCATACAAAGAAACCAAAGCAACTAACTCCATTAATTAAGTTATGTATAACTAGACATTACGCCCGTTACAATAATGGGCGCTAGAACAGTAGTGCATAAACATTAGTAGGAACAGTCTATATTAAATGGCAAGGGACCTTGTATGTGGCTGTAATATGTGTCACTGTATTGTGTGCCTTTAATTTTCTCTCGCAGTAATACAGTGGAACCTCAGTTCACGACCATAATTCTTTCCAAAACTCTGGTCGAAACCTGATTTGGGCGTGAACCAAAGTAATTTCCCCCACAGGATTGTATGTAAATACAATTAATCCGTTCCAGACCGTATGAACTGTATGTAAATATATATTTTTTTAAGTTTTTAAGCACAAATATAGTTAATTACACCATAGAATGCACAGCGTAATAGTAAACTAAATGTAAAAACATTGAATAACACTGAGAAAACCTTGAACAACAGAGAAAACTAACACTGCAAGAGTTTGCGCTATAGTGCTACCAACCACTCACTAAAAACACTTTTTTTAATGAGTTTTAAGCACATGGAAAAAAATGAACATTTGAAAAATCCATAATTTAATAAACAACCAAGAAAAGTAACATTGCAACAATGCACGCGCGGGCCTGTGTGTGTCTGTCTCTGTCGCGGGCCTGCATGCGTGTGTGTGCATGCGTGTCTATCTCTCACGCGGGCCTGCATATGTGTGTGTGTGTGTGTGTGTGTGTGTGTCTCTCTCTCTCTGTCTCTTTCTATCTTGTGCGCCTGTGTGTCTCTCTCTCTCTCGTGTGTGTGTCGCGCGCCTGTCTGTCTGTCTGTCTGTCTGTCTGTATGTCTCTCTCTCTCTCTCGTGCGCCTGTGTGTGTATGTGTGTGTGTCTCTCTCTCTCTCTTTCTCAAGTGCGTGTGTCTGTCTGTCTGTCTGTCTCTCTGTCTCTCTATCTTGTGTGCCTGTGTGTCTCTCTCTCGTGTGTGTGTGTCGCGTGCCTGTCTGTGTGTGTGTCTCTCTCTCTCTCTCTGTCTGTCTCTCTCTCTGTCTCTCTCTCTCTCTCTCGTGCGCCTGTGTGTCTCTCTCTCGTGTGTGTCTGTGTGTGTGTGTGTGTCTCTCTCTCTCTCTCTGCACAGGGAATGCGCAGGGAGAGACTGCACACGTCCGGCCCTGCGCATGCGCACCTCACCAGAAGACACACACACACGGACACCTGGAAGCACACAGGGGTTTTATTAAAGAGGATAAAGTGGAATGGCACAGGGGAAAAAGTAAAAGTACATATGAAGAAAAGGAGGTGCAAAAAGGCACAGAAAGCCAAGAAACCGGCTGAGATCTGTCAGTATTTAGAAAGCAATCCTGCCCCTTATCAGTGCAAATTAATATCAGCTGGTTTAGTCCTAATTGATGGCCTATAAAAAGGTTTCTCATTACCAAGTTGTCACACAAGAAGCGTCGCATGATGGGTAAAAGCAAAGAGTTCTCTCAAGACCTTCACAACCTTATTGTTGCAAAACATACTGATGGCATTGATTACAGACGTATTTCTAAACTTCTGAAGGTTCCAGTGAGCACCGTTGGGGCCATAATCCTGGTAGATGGCAGCAGATTCTTAGAGAAGGAGATGTAAACTGCATGAATAACCAATCCATTGCACACATTTGCCTCCAACACATCCCAATAATGGGGCATGCAAGAGACTTACTGCATTCCATATACAATACAGTGTACCTTTCTTACAGTGATAAACCTCATTTGGTTTGGTTAGCTCTTTGTTGTTCAAATGTTTGTTATCAACCTGCCTAGACTGAAAGAGCTCTCAGATGCATACAATGTGGGAAGGAATTTAAGAAGATCTTCAGACAAATGGAAATCAAACGTTCTAGTGTCCTGAAGATCATCTACAAGTAGAGAACATTTCAAACACCTGACACCCCAGCAAGAACAGAATTCAAGCTGCTGAAAGAAGTCTTGAAGAACCCCAGGATTTCATCAGACGACCTACGGGTAACTCTTGTCATTGTTGATGTCAAAGTGTATGACTGTACCATCAGAAAGAAGCCACACCACTTAGATCTACATAGGAGGTGCGTCAGGAGGAAACCTTTGCTGTCCAGAAAGAACATCAGGGCAAGACTAAAGTTTGCACATGGACACCTAGGCAAAGCCAGAACATCTGGGACAATGTGCTCTGGACAGATGAAGTAAAGACAGAATTATCTGGCCACAGTAACAGAAGACATGTTTGGTGAAAACCAAAGATGGCATTCAACCAGTAGACACTGATACCAAGTGTAACGTATAGTGGTGGAAAGGTTATGGTCAGGGCCTAGGCAGCTCACCATCATAGAATCCACTCTGTATTCTTCATTTTATCACAGGGGGCTTGAGGTAAATGTGATAACATCTATTAGAATTTTGAAGCTCAGTCAAAAGTGGACCTTGTAACATGGCAATGGCCCTAAACATTGCAGTAAATCTATTAAGGTATAGCTGAAAGGAAAGCAATGGAGGGTTCTAGAATGGCCAAATCAAAGCCCAGATCTGAATGCCATTTAGATGCTGTGGGGGGAATTTAGAATGGGCTGTGAGTGCAAGACCCCCTTCAAATATCCCACAACTGAGAGAATTCTCCATGGACAAGTGGGGAAAACGTCCTCTCAGTTGACGTCAGAGACTACTAGACAGTTATAGGAGACCCCAGCTTGAGGGGGCAGCACCAGTTATTGGAGCCAAGGGTGGACTTTTTCCACTTGCAGAAATGGATTATCTGTTCATTCTCTATTGAATAGATTATGGCAGGGTCAAGTTTTCTTTGTTTTTTTTTCAATTACATTACCTTTACTCAAAGACACTACTGAAATAAAGATGAAATCTTATATGTCTACATATGTTGAAAAGTAAAACAAAAACATTTCATTTTATGTATGTTTTCACATAGTATGTATACCAATAGAGGTATCTATTGTATATACAGTATGTATATACACACACAGCATACTTTATACAGTAAATACACACATACTCACTCTGCATACTGTATATAATTTTGAAATTTGGCCATTTGTACAGAGTACTGTATATTGAATTCTCTACATTCATAATGGCTAACACGGTACAACACCCTAGTACTACAAAGTATATTGAAATTCTTACCTGCATGTTTGGCCAGCATGCAACATGTCATCTCTCTCCAGCGTCGTGATAAACAAGCACAGGTAAGTGAAAAACTCTGACTACTGTACGGTGGGAAACGCTGTGATAGATGTTCAGTTAGGTGCGTATAGACACTGGTAGAATTGCCTTTTACACAGTAACATGTAAACACATCACTGCGGAGTTCTAAAAGTTGCAGAGATCCTTTTATAGAGGCCACTGGTGGCAGCAACAGAAGGTGAAGGGGCAGGCAGAATCATTTGGGGGTCACACATCTTCATCAAGACTATTAAAGAAGTAGACAGACATGTGATCTCTCTGGACTCTTCCAAAACACTCACCTGTGACCCCTTTGGTTTAGCTCTAGTGGACTTGCTTTGGTGATCTCACCTATGACAGTTCCCTCCACTCCCTTTAGCAAAACAAAGAATTCCACAAAGAGGCTGATAATGCCAGATCCTTCACAGCCCGTCGTGCTCTCTTTGAAAAAGACACCAGAGATCTTGAGTGCCAGAAGGGAAACAACATTTCTGGGAGTCAAGCCACAAGCCACATTTAGAAAACAGGAATAAAAACTGCCTGTTCTTGTCATGCAACTTCAAAGGAGATAAAGAAGGACCAGAACAAAGGAAAGAGAGATGTTACAAAGACCAGAAACCCAACAGGAAGTGCTCTCCAGGAGCTCCGATTTGAATAGTAGTCTTCCTGTCCGCTAGCCAAGGACAGATACATGACATTTAAATTTACACGGTGGATAGATGTCAACTCAACAAACCTCCACCATTACGGTAAATACATTGAGCAGGTGACTGCTAACTCAGGATGATAAGACTAATGAAGACATCCAGCTTGACTTGGGCTGCAGTGATGGTAGAAGTCACAATGTCTTAACAGATATATCAAGCATTTTTTTTTTCCAAAAGCCAGGACTTCCTCTCCTTTTATTTCTTTTCATTTTACTTCGGTTAGTTTGTTGAACAGACTTTGCACATACTCCAGTCTCGCTTCTGCATACCTTTCCAGCCATTTGTCTTATCCCTTCCCTTGTCATAGCTTTGGCTTATTTCTTTACTTTTTGCACTACTCCTCCTCCTCCTCTTCCTCCAGTTCATCAGTTAGGGTCCATTTTCCTGCTTCCACTCTTTATCTTACTTTAATTATATAATCTCAACTACCACACATACATCTTCTTTCCTAAAACAAACTTACAGTGGTGTGAAAAACTATTTGCCCCTTTCCTGATTTCTTATTCTTTTGCATGTTTTTTCACATAAAATGTTTCTGATCATCAAACACATTTAACCATTAGTCAAATATAACACAAGTAAACACAAAATGCAGTTTTTAAATGATGGTTTTTATTATTTAGGGAGAAAAAAAAAATCCAAACCTACATGGCCCTGTGTGAAAAAGTAATTGCCCCCTGAACCTAATAACTGGTTGGGCCACCCTTAGCAGCAATAACTGCAATCAAGCGTTTGCGATAACTTGCAAGGAGTCTTTTACAGCGCTCTGGAGGAATTCTGGCCCACTCATCTTTGCAGAATTGTTGTAATTCAGCTTTATTTGAGGGTTTTCTAGCATGAACCACCTTTTTAAGGTCATGCCATAGCATCTCAATTGGATTCAGGTCAGGACTTTGACTAGGCCACTCCAAAGTCTTCATTTTGTTTTTCTTCAGCCATTCAGAGGTGGATTTGCTGGTGTGTTTTGGGTCATTGTCCTGTTGCAGCACCCAAGATCGCTTCAGCTTGAGTTGACGAACAGATGGCCGGACATTCTCCTTCAGGATTTTTTGGTAGACAGTAGAATTCATGGTTCCATCTATCACAGCAAGCCTTCCAGGTCCTGAAGCAGCAAAACAACCCCAGACCATCACACTACCACCACCATATTTTACTGTTGGTATGATGTTCTTTTTCTGAAATGCTGTGTTCCTTTTACGCCAGATGTAACGGGACATTTGCCTTCCAAAAAGTTCAACTTTTGTCTCATCAGTCCACAAGGTATTTTCCCAAAAGTCTTGGCAATCATTGAGATGTTTCTTAGCAAAATTGAGACGAGCCCTAATGTTCTTTTTGCTTAACAGTGGTTTGCGTCTTGGAAATCTGCCATGCAGGCCGTTTTTGCCCAGTCTCTTTCTTATGGTGGAGTCGTGAACACTGACCTTAATTGAGGCAAGTGAGGCCTGCAGTTCTTTAGACGTTGTCCTGGGGTCTTTTGTGACCTCTCGGATGAGTCGTCTCTGCGCTCTTGGGGTAATTTTGGTCGGCCGGCCACTCCTGGGAAGGTTCACCACTGTTCCATGTTTTTGCCATTTGTGGATAATGGCTCTCACTGTGGTTCGCTGGAGTCCCAAAGCTTTAGAAATGGCTTTATAACCTTTACCAGACTGATAGATCTCAATTACTTCTGTTCTCATTTGTTCCTGAATTTCTTTGGATCTTGGCATGATGTCTAGCTTTTGGTCTACTTCTCTGTGTCAGGCAGCTCCTATTTAAGTGATTTCTTGATTGAAACAGGTGTGGCAGTAATCAGGCCTGGGGGTGGCTACGGAAATTGAACTCAGGTGTGATACACCACAGTTAGGTTATTTTTTAACAAGGGGGCAATTACTTTTTCACACAGGGCCATGTAGGTTTGGATTTTTTTTCTCCCTAAATAATAAAAACCATCATTTAAAAACTGCATTTTGTGTTATATTTGACTAATGGTTACATGTGTTTGATGATCAGAAACATTTTGTGTGACAGACATGCAAAAGAATAAGAAATCAGGAAGGGGGCAAATAGTTTTTCACACCACTGTACTTGTTTTCGGGCCCTGAGGACTTTCACCTCATGAAAAAGTTTCCATTCTTTTTCTTTTCTTTTTTCCTCTTTCTTTGTCTGTTCTGTCAACTCCATACAACATCTCTTTTTCTCCTTTTACTCACAAGTCCCCAATTCTCTTCTATGTTCTTTAGCGTTTCTTTGGTTACCTCACAATCTCAAAACAAATGCCCCATGGATTCTTCTTCTGCACTCTTTTTCTCGAGATGCACTGTGGCTTTGGGCATATTGTGTGGACACCGCCATCCCATCTCTGTTCATGTTCATCATTCTTCATCTCTTGTTTTATCCCCAATGACTTCTGCCGTCTTTTTATCTGAACATTTACTTGAATAGCAGGATATACGGATCTGCTCTTTCATTAGCTTGTATTTCCGTTTGTCTTTTCCCAAATAAACATTTTAACTGTACTATCGTAGTTTTCTGCTGTTAAAGCAATTGTCGCATGTTTGGGTGGGTCATGTAGCTTAGCCAATTAACACCGCACCAGGTCTGCCATCTTTCCTTCTCTGTTTAAAGCTGCACTGACCACCATGATTCTAAAATCCATCAACAGCCTGGAATGCTAAGACCACCAGGTTTCATCTCTCATCACTGTATTTCTTTCAAGTCCCACACACTTTAATTTCCACGTATCACTTACTTAATATTTTCACACAATGAACACAATTTTACCATAATTATATTTCTTATTTTCCACAGTCTCGGGGTTTTATTTTTTTCCCCCCAAATTTAATCCCTTACATGCACATTGTTTCTGGCATATCCATCCAGCCTTTACTTTTGTTTTCTTTTATAATCAGCAGCACACATTCACACTTCTTAGGCACAGTGGTGACCCCGAGTGTGTAGCTTGAAAGAATTGACAACTATATCAGGAAAATATGAACTTGCCAGAGGAGGAGTGGAGGCAGAAGGACAAGAGAAAAGAGAAGACACTGCTGAGTGCTTCTATTATTGACTGTCCTTGGTACTGGGACCGGGCTGTGGAGGCGGGAAACAACAGGAAAGCTAAATAAAATGTGTGTGTGTGTCGTGAAGACTTGTGCCTGCTGTCTGTTGTGTCAGGTGTTTAGGGAGCTGGTGCACCTCCTGGTGGCTACAGCATCCATGGTGACCGATGCTACACCACAGCAAACAATATCAAAAATCTCATGTTACTGCACATGTCAAGTAATCCAGTCGTGTAATAACAATACCCCAAACACAAGTATTTTTTACTAAACTATTGTTACAGTAAATATGTAAACCACTTCCAGTAAAAACGTTTCATGAACAGAAATGGAAATGAAGAACACCTCATTCACTGGTCAGGAGTCCAGCCCAGTAACGGCTAATTCACTGACTTAGCACTGCACTTCACATGACATCAACACAATGTATGAGAGACCTTAAAAGTAAAAATTAAAAGATAAAGGAAAGTGAGTGAAAACACCATCAGGAAGATGATATGCCTCGTGCTTGTGCAGATCTGACATGGTTCAACAATTAGAAGAGCAATTCACCCATGCAGTTTAACAAAGTGTCGCTGTAATATAATATAACGATAAATGTGATGATCGGAGGAGGACTACAATTCAAAGTGAATTCGTAGCACCAGAACTCCCGACTCCTTCCACCTTGAAGGCCTCTAATGATTCATATAGGAATGATTCTGCTGTAATGGCTAAGAAGCATTAAAACACACACTGAAACCTTTGCTCCTTATTAATACTGTTTGAACTTTCAAAACACAGAACTAAGAGGAGTCCTGTCACAGCCGCGTAAATCACACCAACATGAGGCCAACAAAGACACAAATCTGCCATCTCCTATATCCATCCATTATCCAACCTGCTGAATCCGAACACAGGGTCGCAGGGGTCTGCTGGAGCCAATCCCAGCCAACACAGGGCACAAGGCAGGAACCAATCCCAGGCAGGTGCCAACCCACCGCAGGACACACACAAACACACCCACGCCTATTTAGAATCGCCAATCCCAGCCAACACAGGGCACAAGGCAGGAACCAATCCCAGGCAGGGTGCCAACCCACCGCAGGACACACACAAACACACCCACGCCTATTTAGAATCGCCAATCCACCTAACCTGCATGTCTTTGGGAGGAAACCAGAGCACCCAGAGGAAACCCACGCAGACACGGGGAGAACATGCAAACTCCACGCAGGGAGGACCCGGGAAGCGAACCCGGGTCTCCTAACTGCGAGGCAGCAGCGCTACCACTGTGCCACCGTGCCGCCCCATCTCCTATATGTTACATCAAAACCATCCATCGATGTTATGGGCTATAATTTGCAAAATTTAAGCAAGTTCTGGAGGTGCTTGGCTGTAGCGCTTCAACTAGAGCGATCCCCAGGCAGCAAGCTTCTCAATCATAGGACATCACACTGCACTCAGATCTTGTGTCTTTACGGAGGAAAGCTGTGAGTCTTTCACACTTTCAGTCATCACTGATGTCTGTTGCTGTAATTTTCCAAATCTCTCCCACCTATCTTACATTTGTCCCAACTATAAGGCTACCCGAGATCAACGTCTGCATCAGTTAGAACTACGAGACCTGATTATCTAATTTTGGGGACTCTTCACTTTAAACTCCCTTTCTTTAGATTTTAGATCAGGCACTGCCTTTTTTGGGAGTCTTTTGCTTGTGGATTAAGGATATTTTGCTGGGCGTTTCTAGTGTCAGTTTGCCAAGTCCTTGCTTACTGGGTAATCATTTTACATTCATTTCAAAATGTGAAGCAACAGAATGCAATAGTGGTAGTGTGTTTTAAACAAATGTATCTAAAACCAGGTATACTAAAATGAAATAGCAAAGTCTGATCTGTGTGCACTTGTCCAAAGTCATGATTATCAAGATGTAAAACCCTGACAGGCCGGCAGCAATATGGGCTATGGGGGCGTCTGCCCCATGGCTGAAATCCAGTCCTACCTTCACTGCTGTGCATTGCGCCCTGTAAATGAGTGCTCCCCATTTGTTTTAACCACTTTCTTAACCAGCTTTGTTTCACAGTTAAACTAGAAGGGACATGTTGGATTCACCCAGCTCTGGTTTATTTCTTCCTCCATGTCAGTGCCACATGAAAATGAGACTTGAGGTCACTTTTTTAGAAATCGTAGGATAAACAAACAGAGCTGTAACTTTTCTGGTCCTGATCACTGCTTATACTGAGCCCTTTCCAGCAGCACATCACGGTGGAAGCTGACTGTATCGCAAGTCAGTCTAACAACACTCAAGTGCAGACCAAAATACAGACACTAATCAAGCTCTGAAATAACACGATTACTTATTACAGATGACTAAAACCTCTGTGCACTAACTCAGAAGGTATGTGCATACCTGAAGGCGGCACGGTGGTGCAGCAGTTAGTGCTGCTTTAGCACAGCTCCAGACTCCTTGGTTGGAATCCCAGCCTGAATCTTTTCTCCCAAATCCCAAACATCTGCTCGTTAGATTAGCTGGCAGCACTAATTTGGTCCAATATGACTGCATGCTGATGTGCACATCTGTGGGCCCTGACTGCTCCTATCCTTTCCTGCCTTACTCCCATTCCTCCTCAGCCTGTGACTGGCACCAGCTTCCCATAACTCTGAACTTGAAAAGCTGGCTGGTAATTAGGTACTCGCTCTTAACGGTTGGGAAGTGGTTTTAAGAGAAATAAATTTAAGATTATTATAAAATAACCCCATCTTCCACTCTGGCCTGCCTTGAAGTTTTACTTGGCACATAAGATGACTTTTCAATCCTACATTTCAGTAACAGTCAAAACTTTACCATATTTCCCTCAATAGATTTCCAGAGTTTGAAACTGTCTAGATCAGACGCGTAAGTATTTTGCCTTGCTTTTATCCCTCAGTGGTTGGACTACTTTTGACCAGATTAATCTGTTTTGAGCTCACTATTCCTCATTTACAATGGCTTTCTGTTTAAACTCAAATCATCTTCAAATTCTCTTATCTTTAAATAAAACTCTTTGTTGTTGTAACACTGTGCAGTTCTTGTCTGTTTACATCATACAAGGGGACAATAAACTTGAACTATCAAAGGTCTTAATCACCCATGTTGGCAGCCACGCAGTTAATACTTTATTTGTCCACAAGAAGAAATTATAACTTGACAGAAGCTCCAAAAAATAAACAAAATATCTAAATAAATTTTAAAGGTAATCTTTTAATTTTATATTAGAATATTACACTTAAAAAATGATTCTTGGGGTATGTACCTAATACACAGCTAATTTAAATTGACATGACTCAAAATGCCAAAGGCTTTACGCTTCTTTTTCTAGTAGAGCTCACTTATATTTCTTGGGTGTCTCATTTACAAGTGAAACTTATGTGCAACCAACTTAAATGGATTATAATCACGCATATCGTTACTGCCTTAGCCAACTGCCTCACGCTGACTCACAATTAACACGTTTTTAACTTACAAAATTGACTTTTCGGAAAATATGCCATTACACGGCAGCTTTCAGTTGATTCAAATGAAAATGAGTGTGCCTGTAAGCTCTATGTATCCATTTCTAATACAACTGACACAATATTTGTCAGATGTCATGGTAATTCAATTTATGTATGTTCAAATTTCATAGCCATGTAATCATCATTTGCATTCCAATGTCACACAGTAATGTCATTGAGGGGACATGTTCCCCCAATCAGGTAACTTTTTTTTTTTTATATATATAAACATTTTACAAGTGGTAAAAGAGGACTGGACAGAGTGCAATTTTTGGGAGGATATTTTTCAGAATGTTCAGTTATTTTTCTGAACATAAATGACTAATTTGTATAACTTCATTTGCATAAGGGACCACTTTTCTTGTAAAGATATTGCAAAAAGTTTTGGGGATCTCTACTCATGAGTGCACTGTCAGTCAAAGATCAAGACTTTTTACATATTTGTGGAGTTCTGAAAGTGGCTTTAGGCTTGTGTGTGTTCAGGTTAACTACGGTATTACAGATTAGGCAGTATCGCTCTTTGGATAAAGACTGGACCACAAAAAATAAAATGACCTGATAATGATGTGACTGAGTGAGTTTTTAAATTAGATCTACAAATTTGGTTTATGTTAGGGCAAATTAATTTGATTAAATGGAAATAGTAACACCTTTATTAAGTAGATTCAATGCCTTGTTTTTTTCAACAAACTTGCTGTAATAACAAAAGATGAGAATGTTAGATGTCCACTTTTTTTTACATATTAGCACTACTAATGGAAATAGTTGTCATTTTATTCAGTAGATCCAATGAGTTATTTTTTGAACATAATATCACTGTAAAATGAATAATGATAGCCCACAGATTTTATACCCCTAATTTACATGTAAATGAAAGATCAGGGCTGGCGCCCTGCCCGGGGTTTGTTTTCCTGCCTTGTTGGCTGAGATTGGCTCCAGCAGACCCCCGTGACCCTGTAGTTAGGATATAGCGGTTGGATAATGGATGGGTGGATGAAAGATCAGGTCCTGTTTTGTTCAGTGAATTAGCAATAAGCATGCACATATTAAATGTGCTATGTACTGTATAAACTTTTTCTGAGGTCACATATACCAACACTTTAACATTGTTTGCTGTCCCAAATTATAATAAAACAACTAAAATAAATTCAAATAAAAATATTTAGCCAGAATGAAATTAAAAGAAAATAATAAGAAATTACGCCCTGCCAGACTCAGGCCTTCCCTTTCAAGCTATATTCAGATGAAGCATAAGACCTTCCACAAAAAATCAAACAAAATTATTTATTTATATTGTCATACTTGGGTCACAGATTTGCACTGAAACACAGGAGACTGGAGACAGTTACTTTATTCAAACACTGCAAATGAACATTTGTCTCTTTTTCAAAAGTTTAAACGTACCCTCCATGTCAAGACAGAGATGAGAGAGAGAGAGAGAAAGAAGCAAAACAATCAATTTCAAATCTGACAGGTTCCGTACAGGCTTTTAAGTATTTGGAGTACCACGTGAGAGGTTTATCATGCGACAGAGCGCAAATAAGGTAAGGAGCAATGTGAAGGTAGTCTGTCAACGTTTTTCAGGGGTTTTCCCCGGAACATCTGTATTCTCTGAGGGTGCGATCAGCCCCCCAGCTCACACCCCCTCCCTCAGGGGGTTCTTTCTCAATAGTCAAATAATTGCGTTCCCTAGGAAGCATTTTCTTACTCAAATATGTGATAGGGTGCTCTTCTCCATCAAAAACCTGGGACAGGACAGCGCCTAGACCAAATGCACTTGCGTCCATCTGTAGAACAAAATCCTTAGAGAAATCAGGATTCCGCAAATCCAAACAAGAAGACAAAGCAGTTTTCAAATCACAAAAGGAATGTTCACAAATTTCTGTCCATAAAATAGGGCGGCTTTTCCTGCCTCTAGTAAGTTCTGAAAGAGGAGCAGCCCTATGTGCAAAGTCAGGGATGAATCTGTAATAACCAGCAAGCCCCAGAAAAGCGCATACCTGTTTCTGCATTTTTGGTCGTGGGTAAGCGAGCATCTCTTCCACTTTTCTTAGCTGTGGTCGACGTAAACCCCTGCCCATGGAATAACCTAAATAATGAGTCTCAGACATACCCAGTTTACACTTCTTAGGGTTAGCAGTCAAGCCAGCCTGTCTCAAGCTTTCAAGGACAGCCTGAAGATGTACTAAATGTGTATGACAATCATTGCTGAAAATCACGACATCATCAAGGTATGTCCCGGAATATTCAGAATGAGGACGCAAGATCTGATCCATCGTATGCTGGAAAGTTAGAGGTACCCCATGAAGACCAAACGGGAGTCTCGTAAATTCATAAAGTCTGTCAGGAGTCGCAAATGCTGTTTTCTCACAACTGTCATCCTCTAGAGGCACCTGCCAATAACTTTTCGTGAGATCTAGCTTGGAGATATAGGTCGCCTGACCCAGTTTTTCCAACAGCTTGTCAACAGGGGGCATTGGATAAGCATCAAATTTAGAGACCTTATTCAAGCGCCTGAAATCGATACAGAAGCGAACCAAACTGTCTTGCTTTGGGACTAATACGACCGGACTGCACCAGTCACTTTTACTTTCACAAATTATACCTAATGCTAGCATGTTCTTGAATTCTTCTCGCACAATATTTTGTCGCGCTTCAGGGATCTGAAATGACGCATCTGTACCCAGACACTGGGTTCAGTAGTAATTTTATGTTCTGCAAGCCTAGTCTGAAAAGACATCAGTGTTCCGTTCAATCAAAGATAACAATTCTGTCTTTTGTGAGTCAGTCAAATTGTTACCAATGGCAACATCGGTCTGAGAAAAAGCAGCCAAGTAAGCGTAAACCCCCTGCTGGTCATGCCATTCCTTCAAGAGCTTAACGTGTAAAATCTGGAATGGTTTGCGCTGGCCTGGTATTCTAACCTTGTAATTTACTGGTCCCATACGCTCCTCAATAATGGCAGGGCCCTGCCATTTAGCTAGAAATTTGTGCGGGTCAGACAGAACTAGTACCAAAACACGATCACCAGGTTTTACTTCACGGAGCTTACAGCGCCTATCGTAAAGACTTTTCTGAGTTTCCTGCTCATGTTGTTGATGCTCTACAGCAATAGAAGAAAGCTTAGAAATCCTATCTTGCAACGAAACTACCCAATCTGCAAAGCTTAGTCCAAGAGCTGTTGTCTCATTTCCTATCCATTCCTCTCGTATAACATCCAGGATGCCTTTTTCTCTGAGCAATCTGAGAACCTTCTAAGCGTTTGGCCACAATCGTTAATGATTCAACATTATGACGAAGAAACTCATCTCGGAGAAATGCAGGTATCCCGGCCAGTACTATATTCATGACAACTTTTTCCACAACTCGCTCCATCTCGTCTCCTTCAAACCAGCAATGTACCTTATGAATCAAATCTTGAACTCGCACATGGATGGGACCGTTCATGTTCAGTCTCCAGTCATTAAGTGCAAAACCTTTAGCCACAAAGGTCGTAGTCTTATGTAAAACAACCTGCCACTTCAGGAAATCATAATCGCCGAGCTTATCACGTGGCACATTCCGTAAGGAAAATAAGGTATCCCCAGACAAAAAAGGGGTGATGATAACGGTTTCATTTGTGCCATCTCAACAAAGTAGCCACTTGCTCAAAAGCTAAAAGAAACATCTCTGGGTCATCGGAAGGACCCATCTTCATCAGCACATTCTTAGAATTTTCAGGAAGAGGAGGAACCAGATCATCCTCCGGATCATGAGGAAGCGGGACATTCTGAGTGATTTGAAATAACTCCTCGGCATTCATCTGTGCAACCACTCCTGGTACCACTTGTCACGCTTGGGTCACAGATTTGCACAGAAACACAGGAGGTTGGAGACAGGAACTTTATTCAAACACTGCAAACGAACATTTGTCTCTTTTTCAAAAGTTTAAATGTACCCTCCATGACAAGGCAGAGATGACACAGATAACGGAGAGAGAGAGAGAGAGAGAGAGAGAAAGAAGCAAAACAATCAATTTCAAATCTGACAGGTTCTGTACAGGCTTTTAAGTATGCAGAATGTCTGTATTCTCTGAGAGTGTGATCATCCCCCCATCTCACAATATATATAAGTTAATACACACAGTAATGTAACATTTCAAAAGCTGGCAGTGGTTAGATAATTCTTTTCAAAATACAATTTGTTTTTATCTGATCAGATCACTGATTCTATATCACCAGGCACAGAGCACTTCCACATACACTCTGGAAATCTCATCTTACCACTAAGATATTCTCTTAAAGCTGAAACATCTTATAAAGCAATGTTGTTTTTCAGAAACATTCCAAAAAAGCTCTTATAAGCAAAATAAAAACAACCAGCTGTTTTCATGTGGTTAACTTTATTAGTGACTTTTGTAGATGGCTTCAGGTTCACAAACATTATTTCACATGTATCGTCACATATTTTAATACACAATGGGTTAACATTATACACTTTTCAAAACCTTTTCTGAAAATAAAATGTAAAGAAACTTTTAAAGTTTAAAAAAATTGTAATTTTTAATTTGAATTAAATTGTAAAACAACATAAAGGCTTCATTTTTGATTAAAAAAACACAGACAAACTCAGATTTTGTAGTTTTATAATTACACAGCTGCATCAGATCTGCTAATATTAAATAGGTCATACTGACCCACAGAAAAGGAAACCGGGAGTATCTTGAAAGGAAAAAGTTTCATTGCTTTTATTTGGAATATTATGACTTAAAAAAAAAAAAATAATAAATTAAACAATACTCAGACATTTAACTTTGGAAAACATGGTCCTAAACTAAATCTTATATTAATATTTATCTCCTGCATATGAAGCAGAAGAAACCTTAAATACTCTTCATGTCACAGTGTAAATCAATAACATCAGAATGGCTGCAAAAATAACTAAAAGTAATCCTTTATTGCATCAGCCACATTAAACGGTGTGAAGACAAGTAACATCTACAGTATGCTGGGAACCACAGAACAGCATTTTTAAAAGTAAATAATCAAATGCTTAAAGTACGTAACACACTGAATATAAAGAGAATGATCTTTTAACAATTAAGGGGTTTATTCCCCTTCAGAAATTTTGGTTGCTATTAATGACTTTAAAATGTCTTTTGTTTAGTTAAGTAATTGTTTTGTGAAGACTCTACATAAATAAACAATACCTAGTATACTCATATTGCTTAGCAACGTAGTCTGTATCCTCAAATTTATTAACAGGATACTGTAACATATACTGTACATATATACTATACATATATACACACATTTATATATTATATATATGTATATATAAACTGAATATGTAAAATGATGTAAACATTTACAGAAGATAGTGCCTTTTACAAACTTAAGTGCAATTAGTAAACTGGATCAAGGCAGTCAGTACCTTAAAGTTAAAATGGTAAACAATTTGGTAATAACTACCAGTATAAATGAAATTCTAAAGATAACTGATGCTTAAAATGTTTCTTGTTAAACATACTGTACAGTACACAATTAAATATAGAAGACTTTCAACTGTTATTGTTAGAATTTTTTTAATATTAACAAAATTATATTAAAACTCATAATTCAACCTACACAAACTACTACATAACTTTAGATATAATACGTCAAAGGAGATACTATAAAATATTTCAATATCATGGTCATATAACCATGATATTCAAACAATACTTTGGAGAGATAACCAGACATCCTCCCTTCCCTTACCATACAGAGATTGAATACCTGATGACTAGAAAAATGGCATTAAAATGTTCTTCGTGGCTTTAAGACAGGCAGCACAACATTTGTTGCAGTATGTGAAATAAATAATAAGACAGAAAATCTATGGTGAAAAGAATGAATAGTTATGCTCAAACACATTAACTGATTAAGCAGATTTATCTTGAAATGTACATTATTAAAGGCCTGTAATGAAACTTTTACTTTTACATTGTTATCTCTGTGTGGATGTGCATGTGTATTTATGCTTCTACAAATGTATCATCTCACCACATACAAAGCACTTTTTTGTTAACTGTGTCAGAGTAAATATAACATGGCATTGATGAAAAGTTTTTAATTACTGAACTGCATACTTAATAAGAACACTTAAAAAAAAAAACTAAATATTTGTTATGAAAACTTCATTTTAGAACACAATATTTTGAGATACACTTTAAGACATTTAATGTGCAGTTACAGATATTTACTTGATAAGAGCAGCACCTTACCTATGACGTGGTATAATCAGTATCCATCAACTAACACCTTGTTGCTAGTGTAAAAGTCAAAAGAAGAAAAGTAATTTTAAATTGCATGATCTAGATAATATTTTACATGCAAACTGTTATGCCATGTAAGACATGCATAAATGTAGTTAAACAGGAACATTTGAAACAGAAGCACACAGCAAAGATTTGCTCACTTAAAAAAAATAGTGGTTAAAAGGAACTGCCTCAACATTACAAATATCCTGGTATTGTCTGCATTTGCAATATTTGGTACAGACTGGGTAATAGAAACTTCAGTTTTCGCAATAAAATAAACATATCCCAGGAAAGAAATTGTGACATCAATCTCTTTGTATATTCTCCCACTAGGTTGAATTCTGATATAATGACAGACATTTTACAGTTAACAGACACAGACAGTCCTCCAAATGAGAACTCTCTTGACCATTATAAAGTTTTATTTTCCAAAGCATTATAATATTTTGTATTGTCAATATCAATTATTGCACAGATTACACTGAATAGGAGCCATTGCATAACTCATTGCCTGAGAGAGGAAATTAGTGCAGGGTTAAAGTACATCTATAAAGATGAAAGGCTGATGATTCTAGCCAATTAATCTCTTCATTATTGATGGTCGACAGAAAGGCCAACAATATTCATTGGGTACAGGTCCATTAACATTACACTCAAAGAATGAGAACATTGGGAACCAGATCCTTGCTCTCCTACTCTGCTGATATGCCCTTGTGTTTGCTAGTGTGTGGTAGTACAAAAAGAGTCTTGTGGTGATATAAAAAGCAATGAAAACGTCTATAGAGTAATGTTCATGTGCTGCCAATATAAAGAAGATGCCAAATAAGTTCAGAACCCAAGACAGCGTATGGATGAAGTTCCAGCTTCTTGGAGTATCTAAAAGAGAAGAAATACATTATGACTACGATTGTGATAAAGGTATATCTAAAACATCTGTAAACAATTTTAAAATGTATACGTACATTTTCTAAGGGAAACAATAGCATGTGTAATTTATGACACACTCAATGAGCAGAAGAAAGAATATTATAAATTACACTTTTTATAGCAATTAATATATATTATATGGGATTTATGGAAATTCCATTGACAGTGTGCACAGTAAAAATATTTTTTACCTTGCAGTTACTTAAAACACAATACATAAATATAAGCTGGAAATGATAAATAAAAATTAAACTGAAAGCTGGTGCTTCTCAGTTAAAATCATTCATATAATTAGGCAGTTAATATTTCATTATGCCTAAGGTCATAAATAAAAATGCCAGATAGATCCAGCTGCTTATTTTACCTGCTACCATGTCTCAAAAAAAGTGTTTTGGGGGCACATTTAGCAGGAGCTTCATGAATAAACACTGTTAAATGTGCAAATGTCTTACATGGAACAGTACTCAAGGACCTTTTGGCATCAAGTCTGAAGAAAAGACATCAGGAGCAAGGGATACCTATGGACAAAACTTTATTAAGATATCCATAAGATGATTCAACGTGCAAAGAAAAATAGGCAGGAACACTGAATCATTCTACAGCATATGTAGAACAACTTCAGAGAAAAATGCTGTAGATGGGCTACAATGCATGAAATACTTCTTACACATGAAATACTTCTTACACCTTAAAAGGTAATTCTGTATGTTAAGTGGTGCAAAGATTGCACACATTATCTATATATAATTCACTAAGGGCACGCAAGACGCAGGCAAGACAGAGAGCCACGCCCGCCAACTCACAGAGCCCCACCCGCCAACTCTAAGACCATGTGATATGCTCAACAGAGCCCCGCCCATCACCTCTTAACCCTCCTCCTGCATCATGGATACGCACCTGCCAACTGTAACCCTCCTCACATGTCCACCGTCGCTCTCGAGGCATGTGCACTGCCTGCTCATGTGCCCGCACACAACAACTCACCAAACACAACCTTAGTCGCTTTCGTCTGTACTACAGTCTACATGCACCTCTGAGCTATGTTGACTTTTCATTGTTCTTTTTGGTTCCAGCTGCTTTTCTATACTATATATATATATATATATATATATATATATATATATAAAAAAAATCGACCAAGTCACCCGACCATGGGGTACGCACGACAGAGCCACGACCGCCCACTCTAACCCTCCTCCCGCGTCATGGGGAACGCACGACAGAGCCCTGCCCGCCAACTCTCACCCTCCTCCCGCGTCATTTACAAACGCATTTCACACCAGAATTTCAATGCAACATTTGCTCCAAAGCCTTCACACTCCAGAAATATTTCAAAGCACATTTAAACACGCACTCCACGGAACAAACGCATTCCACACAGGACTTTCAATGCACCATTTGTTCCAAAACCTTACGACTGCAGAGATATCTCAACGCACATTTAAAAACACACTCCACTGAACGAATGATGCAATGTGAACATTGCCAGCAGTGCTTCAAAACAACTTGCTCTCTCAAGAAGCACTTACAAACTCATTCCACTCACACCTTCAGTTGCACATTTTGTAATGAGGACTTCACGGCTGAGATGGATCTCCTCAACCATGTGCAAATCCATTCAACACAAACATTTGTCTGCAGCCACGCTGATGTGACGTCACCTTCCCACTATCCTCTTACTGAAAAACATTTACAAACGCATTTCACACTGGAATTTCAATGCAACATTTGCTTAAAAACCTTCACGCTCCAGAAATATCTCAAAGCACATTTAAACACACACTCCACTGAACAAACGCATTCCACACGGATCTTTCAATGTACTATTTGTTCGAAAACGTTCCGACTGCAGAGATATCTCAACAGACATTTAAAATCACACTCCACTATACAACTGTGTCTTTCAGAAAGTGTTCACACATCAATAAATACTTATGCAGCGTATGCTACGCCGCGGGTTGGCTAGTGAAGAATATTCTAGTGAGACGAGTCATAGACACTCCGGAATAAAAACTGACCATGTTCTGTGGGCTCTAACTTCTTTCCAATCATGGGATATGATTACAAAGCAGGTAAGGTTTACCGGAATGATGTATGCAAAGATAATAAAGTAGAAATAGTGCGTCTACACAACTACAGGTACCTACTAAAAGCATGCTGTCCAGGATTAATTAATTCTACTTAGTGAAATGTAGGGTAGACAGAAAAAATGTCTACGAGTACAGCATTTTGAAATGGAGAGTAACATCCAGCCATTGACATGATAAGGACCTCACAAAGCTTTGGTTAAACCTGTGGCTTGTGTACATAACTCTTTTCAATCTGTAGTATTCATGCAAATATTTTCAACTGATAATTTGGCAAATGAGAAGTACTTCATTATCCAGGTACATATAATGATCTTTGTTTAGTGTTTGTCATGTCAGAGACTTTTTCTGCATGGCAGATCTTAATAGCAGTAAATCACAAAATCTTGGAAACAAAAACAGGGAAAAGTTCACCGTTTGTCATCACCAGAAACAAGAAGGTACATGACATATGAAATTAAACCAACATAACTTTAATTTCTGTGAGCAAGGGAAAAATAAATGACAAGAGATTTAACAGTACATTACAGTTTATGTTTTTGCTTATAGCGCTATGAAAAAAGAATTTCTTTCCATCCTGATATGGTTTATTCCAATGTTTCCAACACTTTAGGGTTGTAGGTTGCCATCACTGGGTACGCTAGTGGGTCGTGATGGTCCACCAAAGAGACTGACATTGCTTCACGCAATATTTATCCCCTGTATTAAGTGATGATTGGAAAAACCACCCCTGCCCTCACTCCCAACTATAACATTCACACTTGTATCACCAGGGGAGACAAACCCCATCTTTCATGCTTGTTTCTACAAGGGCTTAAGGTACAGCAACAAAATACCCCCCACCCCTTCACGCTGATGTTCGTGGCTTTTTTCACATAAAGACTCCTACCCGCTCTGACATTTCATCATTGGGAAAAACCCCAGGGGTCTGATATTCATGCTAATTTCATCAAGGGGGAATTCTCTGATATTCATGCTCATTTTGCCAAGCGGGCCCACTTTAGATACTCTTAGAGAGGAAAAACTTGGTTGCAACACCATATATGTCAACAAACACTGCTCTGTTTTAAACATTTACAGGAGTATTACTGTTACGTTTACAGAATACAGTGAAATTCTTACTTGCATGTGCGAATCAGCATGCAACACATAGCCACTACCTCACCTCGACACGTTTGTTTTCTATACCTTAAATAATATTACCTTGAAACTTCCTGATCTGAAAAGTCTCAGAACACACATTAGAGCTTTTATTTGATTATCTGTGACTTGTATTTTTTAATCTGTTATTTTTTGGTTGTTATCACTTACACACTATGATAACAGATAAATAATGAAGAATTGCTTGACCACATAGGTCACTCACTAGCTTTCTGACTCCATATTGGCTGACTCCGCTTGGCTGAGTGAAAGCCTTTGAAAATACGGCGACACCAACATCAGACACACCAAAAGAACAATGAGGGAAACATGCCAGTGGTGTACAACAGGCAAAAGGCTCAAGCACACCGTCAACCAAAGCCCAGTGTCCTACTTGCTAATGTCCAGTCACTGGTGAGAAAGTTGGACGACATCAGAGCAAGGATAAAATTCCAGCGTACAACATCCTTTGACTCAACGAGACATGGCTGACTCTGATTGTACCGGACCACCTAATTGTGCCCCAAGAAGGTGCAGGCTCCAATGGCTACGGGTGTGCGTGAGTGTATTTTGCTCCACAGTTAATTGGGGGAATTGGCTGACTGCACCACAAGTACGTGCAGAGGTGGACGGGTTCAGTCAAACACTTCAATGATGTCATGGAGGGAGTGGCTCCTCGCACCCATACCCAATTAGGAAGCACAGGATAAAATCAAGCGAAGAATCGAAAAGGAAGATAGAAGAATGGAGGTTAAAGCCAGTGATTGGCAGTGGTGGAGAAAAGCACTCTCGTCAGGAAGAACCAGGGCTCAGCGGCTCCTCATGGAATGCCATGGAATTGACGGTGGGGACATAGGCCGTAATAAAAGGTTGTCTGCGCCTGTTAGTTTGCATCTCTCCATGCTGTGAAGCCCGATCAGGGTAAAACTGAGAGACGTCAGTTTTAAAAGGAAGGCACCAGGGCTATGAATTGTAAAGGACAGTTTCCTGCCTGTGTTTTTAACCTCACTTTAAAGGATTATTTATTGGATTGTTTTTAACCAGCACCTTGACTTTTATTGATTATCTATTTATTCAATTTTAGCACTGCACTTAGTTTTGAGTGTTTTTAATGAAAGAGCTGGAGCACTTATACACCTACCCTTTGCTATATATGTGTTGTGTCCTCATCTGCTGGCTCATCCCTTGGGTATGTTATCGGCAGTAGCAGGTTCAAGAGGCTCCCAGGATGCAACTGGTAGCATGGAGCTGACTGTCACAAGGAGTCTGGCAAAAGCAAAGTTGGTGGTGTATGTCTCATGGTCAACAATAACTGGTTTGACAGCAGGAATATAAGGGACTTAACACGCTACTGTTCGGCTGATATGGAGCACCTGATGATTAAAATTCAGACCATTTTATCTTCCTCTGTAGTTTACTTCTGTCATTGCCACAGCTATATATATTCTACCAAAAGTGGACACAGACAACTATACAAGATAGTCAGTCACCACCAGAATGAGAACCTGGATGGTGTTCTCATTGTGGCTCGTGATTTCAACAAGGCTAGTCTCAAAAAGGTAATACTGAACTTTTATCAGCACATTACATGTTATACTAGGGGAAGAAGGGAACAGGACACTTAATTGACTACTGCTATACTCTATTTAAAGACTGCTATAAGACAGCTTCAGAGAGACTGAGGAGGACCTTCTTCCAACAGTCTATCTGCATTTGGCAAATCTAACCATGTTGCTGTCTTTCTTATGCCCCGATATAAAAAACAAATTTTAAAGCAGGAAGCCACATTCACGCATGAGACTGTGCATTTGTCAGACCAAACAGAGACTACTCTCCAATACACACAAAATTTTGCTGACCAAAATGTGTTCAGGTGCAGCTCTGATGACAACATTAGCGTATTTCCAGAAATTGTGATTTCTTATATTGGATTTCCGTAAATGAACCTGAATCAAAACCCAAACTAGAACACAGGGTGGGCAAAACTATTCATGATGCACTAAACTCTTGCACTGCTGCATAAACATAGGGCACATGTCTGGTAATATGGGTAATTACAAAGAAACCTTGCACCTTATGCAGTCTAAGGAGAGCTGTAAAGGCCACTAAGCGACGATATGGGCAGAAAGTGAAAGGGCAATTTTGACAATACGATACTAGGTGCATGCAGCAAGGTCTGTGGATAATAATGAACTACAGAGTAACTACTCCCGGCATGGTGAG
The DNA here is from genome assembly GCA_026402145.1 of Polypterus bichir lapradei. Classification (NCBI taxonomy): domain Eukaryota; kingdom Metazoa; phylum Chordata; class Cladistia; order Polypteriformes; family Polypteridae; genus Polypterus; species Polypterus bichir. The sequence goes on along the minus strand of JANRMT010062813.1, from coordinate 28,251,396 downwards.
GGCCAACAATTCTCTGGCAGACAAGCTTAATAATTTCCAAGCATGCTTCAATATGAATGCTGCTTATGGCAGCCAGCTGTCCAACACATCTGAAACAGCGCTCACTTTGTCAAACATGACTTAAGGAGCACTTTTAGGAAAGTGAACATCAGAAAGGCAGCAGGTTCAGACATCATTCCAGGATGTTTTTTCAAGATCTGTTCTATCAGCTTACACTAGTGTTCATAGTAATATCTAATGTCTCTTTTAACCAGTCTGTCATATCGACATGCTTTAAAAGAGTCAAAGTCATCCCTGCATGTAAGAAATCACATTCAACCTACCTGAATGACTATTGTCCCATTGCAGTAATGTCTAGGGCAATTAAGTTTTTCGAAAGGCTAATCAGAAACTATGCATGCTGTTTTCTGCGAAAAGAACCAGGCACTTTACATTTTGTTAATCACTGAAGTAGATCCACAGAAGATATCATTACCATGATCCTTCATGCAGTATTGGTCCACCTGGACGACGAGTGAGGGAACTATGTACAAACGTTATTTATAGAATATAGCACTGTATTTAACACAATAAACCCCTTTAAGCACATCACCATCTTCAGGGATCTGCATCTGAGAACTTCATTCTGCACCTGGATGTTTAATTTTCTGACAGAACAAGTGATTTGTGTAGGTGGCCAATTTCATCATCCCTCAATCCCAACACAGGCACTCCACAGGGATGTGTTACGATTCCATTGCTGTTCGCCCTCTATACATGTCTGCACATAACTCTAACATCAATATCAAGTCTGTTGATGACACAGCTGTGGTAGGTCAGATATCTATAACAAAAACAAGAAGGCTGAGCTAGATGAAGTGGAGAGTCTGTCACACTGGTGTAAAGACAACAGTCTATCCCTGAATGTCAGTAAGAGCAAGTAAACTGTGGTAGAAAATAGCAGAGTCACTACAACCTCCTCAGTATTACTGGCACTCAGGTGCAGAAGGTAAACAATTTCAGATACCTTGGTGTGCATAACGCAGTGGCCCTAACCTGGTCCAAGTATATTGACACTTTGGTGAAGAAGGCATGGCAATGTCTTTACTACCTCAGATGCCTCTGGGATTCTATGTTGCACTTCCAGATACTAAAGAAATTCTATACATCCACCATCGAAAATATTCTGACATGAAGAATCACCGCCTGGTTTGGAATCAGCATTCAGCAGGGCTTCACATCTCTGCAAATAACACTGGTCTCACTATGTCTGATCCAAGGCTAATACAGCATTTGACAGTAAGATTATACCCACAATAAAAACACTAGGATGGTAGTGTCATGGTGTTGGAATACTTTTGGAGCTACATTTACTGCCTTAGGACTTGGAAAACGTGCCATTGCTGAAAGACCCATGAATTCTTATTTTACCTGAACATTTTTAAGGAGACTGCCCAATCATCTGTATGTGACATAAAGCTGAAGCATAAACAGATTATGCAGCAGGATAATGACCCAAAACACAAACGCAAGTCAAAAACGGAAGGGCCTAGAACAAACAAAACTAAAGTTTTGGAGTGGTTTTGTCACAATTCTGACTAGAACCCTATAGATATGCTGTGGGAGGACCTGAAACCAACATTTCTCACTCACTAACATACCAGTTTGTCTGAATTAAAGCTGTAGTGTAAATAAGAGAGGGCTAAAATACATCAATGGCAATATGAAAGACTCCTATCAGAAGGGAAGTGTTTAATTCTGATTACTGATGCTAAAGGTGCTACAGCCAAGCATTTAAATTATCCAATTACTTTTTCACAGGGGTGATAGAGCTGGTCAATAACTTTTATTCTTGAAAAAAAAAATAATGATGAAAAAAACGTCTATTGTGTATTTGTTTAGGTTCTCTTTTCCTAACAATACATTTTCTCTGAAGCTTTTAAGAAATTCATTGTGTAAAATATACAAAAATTGGGGATATTAGAGAGGGTGGAAATACTTTTTCACAGCACTGTGCTTTTTCTAACTCTATGCTTTTCATTTATATGCTTTTTTATAATAAACTCTACTGCATTGTTTTTGGAAACCAGTTTTTTTGATTGTTTTTTCTGATTCTTTATCAGACTTAAGAGTTTGAGCCTTGAAATCCATAAAAAGATGGGGTTTAACATTTAAATTAAAACTTTTTTTTTTTTTAATATAGGTGTAAATGCCTTTAAACCCACAAAAAATTGGGGACAACTCAATACATGTACATAATAGTGTGTTTTCTTCAGCAGTTTAGACACAATACTACAATTTAACCAACTCTTCTAAGATTTTGACATTTGTAATCAAAAACTAATTCACACAATAGGTTCAAGTCCTTATTTATTTCTGCATTCAAAACAACCAGAGACGTTTCAAGAAAAATAATAATTTCAATCCCTGACCTTTTTCATTCTTGAAACTTCCAAGACACTTTTTCTGAACTAAGCAACCAGAAATGATTTTATAATAGATTAAATGCACTTCTAATAATAACTTTAACAATCATAAAAAATATGAGCAATTAAAACCATTGCTATTAATGGTGCAAGTAAGTTTTGGAAGCATTTGAGCTGGCCAAGAATATTGTATATAGCACACAAACTAAAACGAGATATTACTGTGTTGTCCTTAAAAACTGCAATTATCATTAAAACCTATTAATGATATACTTACATTCAGTAACAAAGAAATTTAGCATGGTAAGTACAACAGTGTGGCCACTAAACATGTAATCACCACACGTATGAACTCCAGTTAGGGTCATACCAAATCCACTCCAAATTGCAACAGCCCGATGCAGCTTTGCCCACATGTCACCATAGAGCTGAAATAAAACAGATGTAATGAGTCAATGTGAATATTATAACATACATATTGCAATATGATACTCTGACAACTGTATCATCTAAATAACAGTAGTTTTGAAAGGCAGAAGAGTTCTAAACATTATCTGGTCAGTATATTTTAATCTTTACAATAACTTATATTCCTCTATCTGCAGAATCCATTTATTCCATTGCAAGATCAGAGGGTACCATAGCTTATCTAAACAGTAACAGACAAAAGAAGGAAAACAAAGCCAGTGTAAAAACTCCAGTTACACTATCCATATATATATATATATATATATATATATATATATATATATATATATATATA
>JANRMT010062813.1:28235355-28248218 GCA_026402145.1 Polypterus bichir lapradei | reverse complement strand
ATATATATATATATATATATATATATATATATATATATATATATATACACACACACACACACACACACAACTGCATGCAAGAAGACATTTCAGGTCATTAATATGTCTAAAATGTATGGTATGCCTTTGGGATCTATGTGATATCAGAGTTCTCAGCTTAAAAAAAAAAATTAACCTAAAAACACTGACAGTAACAACACCCTGAGTAATCTCATATAAATAAAATACTCCTAGAATTCAATATGCTATTTTTAAGAGATTTCAGAAATAATGTCTGCTATGAATGCACCAATATGGACTAAAAAAATTCAATACAAGCACAAAAAATAGCAAAATGTATTGTTAATTGATAAAATGTCACAATGGAAAAATAAAAATCTTACAGTATATTATAGGGTATCTTGCCCAGTTCCTTAAGAACTAAAAAGTATGGAGTCAATTTATGAATTATAAGTAATCTTCAGGAAAATGAGCACAAAATTAATGAAAATACAAATGTACCCTTCCTAGAAATATAAAAACATACAATAAGAAAGTTTTTACTGTGCAGAATTTCTGTGCTTTTTTAAAGTTGTTTGTACATTTGTAGCTCTCGTTCTTCTTCCCAGTGGCCCTCATAGGGCCTTTCACATCACTTAAAGGGACCTTTCCTTAAACTCTGCAGTTTTCCTTACAATTTTTTCTGTTTTGCTTTGCTTTTTTTGCTTACCCATTTTGGGCCCCTAGGCAAGGTTTTGCTGGAGTTTCATCAATATAGTCCACCATTGAGGTGCAGTTGAAAAAGGCTATAAAGCTTTTGCAGATGTCCAAAGCAGGCAATGGAATCTCTTGATCCTGTGGCTGCATCTACTATTACTAAATTTAGGGAGTGGTCTCCACATGGCACAAAGAAAGTTCAGTGTGACAGTTCTTTTAATTGAGAGTACTTGCTCCTCATGGCTAACATCAGGTATGCAATCTAAAATAATGGAGTAACATCTGGACTGCTTTATGTCACTCACTATATGCTCAATTACCTTTCTCACTTAAGGAATTAGTGAGCTCATTTTGAATTGTTTTGCTAAGGTATGCGTTTTCATAAATGCCTTTATCTACAAGAAAACAATGATAATCAGACTTATCAAACAGTGAATGCGAAAAGTTTGCTGCTTGGGAAAATAGAATAGAATCAAGTATAGGCTGTCTTAGGCTGGTTTTGGTTCGCAAATGCAACAGGTTGTATCTACTCGTATCTCATGGAGGTTTCCAATTGATTATTTAGTTAAATAATTTGCAGGTCAGTTCTCTTGTGCAACATGAGGCACTGCTTTTCTCATAGAGTATTTCTCTCTCTCTGGTGTAGAGAAATCCCTTTTGTGGATTATCTATTAAAATAATTTAATAGTTAGCAACTGCAGACTGATATTTATCTGGCCCCATTGTCCTAAGAGTGTATGCGATCTATATTTTATCACAGTGTCTTCTCTCAGACAGCTGTCAATTAGGTATCACAGCAAAATGTTGGCACTCACATGCCGATCCATAACAACCAGATAAACTACCTACAAAATGCCACTTTGTAAGAGTGATGAAACACCTCTCACTTAAATAGAACCATTTTGATAGTTGTGCCCACCTGTGGCACCTTACTGCCTAAATACAACCAAGTAGCATACAGGGAAAAATGGAAAAACTCTGAATGCAGGCAGTGTACCCCAATTCCACATGCCGTCTAATGGGATATATAACAGGGAGTGCGACTTGTGAAGTCCATGATGAAGCAGGGCTAAGAATACACCAAAGCTGATGGTTTGGGAAAGGCTTTAACTTCATCCAATGCTTTCTCACACTGGTTCCATTCTGCTGTTTCTGTATTAAGTGTTAAAGTAAACTTGATGTGCTGCGACTTTTTAACTTTGCATTTTACATTAGTTGGTCTGACATCTGATCTTTCTTATCCAAACCAATTCAAGACAACCGAATTTGGAGTTAGCTTATTTGTAATAGAGGTGTTGTCCATCACATTCTTTGCATTATGTTTTGACTGTACACACCTGACCAGCTGATCAAACTAAAGTTTTTGCTCAACTGTTAAAAAAACAAAAAAAAAAACTGCAATTTCCATGTTTAAACACTGCTTTAGAACAGTAGTTTGAATTAAATGATTTAATTGAAGAAAAAAAAAAAAGCCCAGCCCTAGTTTGGAGCACATTTACCCATGTAGGACTTCGATAGTCTTAGGTTTGCATTTGTGAACGGCCCTCTCCAGTTCAAACCAAAGGTTTCTAATAGGACTCAAGTCTGTAGACTGAGATGGCCATTGCAAAACATTGATTTCCTGTTCCAACAGCTGTTTCTGTGTTCATTTTGATGCATGTCTGGAGTAACTATCTAAGGCCTTGTCACAACCTCATGGCAGAGGCAATTGGTTTCTGGGCCTAAATACACTGGTACTTAGGGAATTCATTATGTTATCAATCTTAACATGAGTCATTGGAGTACTATTGGCAAAGCAGCTCCAAAGCATCAATGATCCATCACATTTTACATTTTTAATCACATGCTTTTACTTGTATACTTTCCTTTTTGTCACCCAAAATATGATCACAACACACTATTCCCCTCCACTGATTCTTAGGAAAGTACAGCGGCTGCAATATGTGGGAGGTGTACACTAATGACTTTTTTCATGCAAACCATACAAAAAACTTGTTGACATGGAGGTAACATTGAACTAGATTTTACAAACAAGGTCCCTTACTGTATATATCCTAGGAAAACAGGAAAGGCAGCAATAAAGTTCTTAGAGATTGAGACCAACTAAAAAAACAATTTCATAACAAAACACCACTTTTTTGAACTTACTATAAATATTCTGTACAGGTGGCAATTTTGATGTATTTAAGAAAAAAAATATTACTTTTAAAATCTAAATAATTTTTATTAAAGTGAAGGTAAATAGTTTCTCCAAACATTTGCATCATTATGCATATTGATTATTTTACATATTCATTTTTACTTACCTCATTAATTTTAAGAGGGGGCAATAATTCTTTACATGACTCTTAGCAACACAACATAAATGCCATCTCAGTAATGTAAAATGCCACTATGAAAAATATCTTTTATATAGTGTTGACCATATCTACAGTAGACCCCCGCAAAGTCGCGGTTCAGAGTTTGCGGCCTCAGTCATTCGCGGATTTTTCCTTAGAACCTATCTAATAATTGTTAGCGGAAACTGCAAATATTTACGCAATTTTTATGGCTTTTATCGTGGCAATACTGTACTGTAGAGAGAGCAGGAAGTGACTGTAGTGGAAAACGCAGCTTGGGATGGTGAAAGTAGCCAACAGAATTTGAAACTGCAACTCCCAGCAGTCCCTGCAATGGTTCTGATTGGTCTTCTGCTGAGGATGCTGGGGTTGTTGGGGGTCAAAGGATGTCAGCGCGTCTTTTAAAAAAGGGGCCAGTGGCCAAAAGCAAAAAAAAAAGTTTTTGTAATTTGTGTTACAAGTTCCTGTCTGTCTGCCTTCTGTTGGGTTACCTGTACTTATTCATTTTGTCTTGGATTGTTTCGTGCGTCTGGATTGTCTGTCATCTGCCTGTGTACATGAGGACTGTAAGTGGATTCATGGCCATCCTGCAAAGAAAGGAGCGCTCCTGAACCCGTCAACCCATCTTCACCATTTCAGGAACTAGTGGTAGGACTCTCTCTACATTCCCGAATTCAACATGCGGATCTCTGGACTTTCTATTTTATCATTACATTTCATCCGTTGCCGTTTTTATGATTTACTGTGTGTGTTTTGTTTGTGCTTTGTTTATTTAAAGTGTAATCGCTGTAAGGGGAATGGGGTGGTATCGTTGTTTTCATTACATTCTTTATTTTGTTTGATAACCGGTTTGCTTTGTTTTTTGTCTCTGTTTGTGAGTGCATGCGGGTCGGGCCAAGGCTGGGTGCGTCCCTATAATCTCCACCATAAAAATAAATAAATCACCATCTTCTCAATGGTGTGAATCTTGCGGCACCGGACCGCTACAGCGTTATTCATTTCTCCTTTGCCGCTGATTGACTGTGATGCATCTCCAGCTGAGTGTTCTTGTGTTTTCCGTTTTGTTCCTCTTAACCCTTAAACCGCCACAACCGGCATTAGTAATTTCCCAGTGCCATTTGCGAGCACACAGGAGCTGATCAGTCAGTGCCGTACATTTGTTGAGCAGCCAGCTCATGACCACTGCCAGCTCCTTGTGAGCAAGGGGGCTAAACGCACCCCAAGAAGACACGAACGCTCCTCAAAAACCCCTCTTAAAAAACACTGATAGACTACTTTCACATTGCTCCCTTACTTGCTGGGCTTATTTCCCGCATGATGCTACGCATACTTAAAAGCCTAAACAGCACCTGTCCTTTTTGGCCGATTGCTTTGTTTCTCTCTCCTCTCCCAGACATCCTCTGCTCCTGTTGGGGGTCCCGCTGCCGTTGTGCTCCCCTATGATGTTTGTCTATTCTTTAATTGAGAACTAACTGCAAACTGAGCTTGTTTTACTTCTGAAAGAGACATGTTTGTACGAAGTGTTTGAATAAAGTTCCTGTCTCTACAATCTCCTGTGTGTCTGTGACCAAAGCGTGACCCCCTGCAGCCTCACTGTCCCTGGGATTGAGCCGCTGCACTAGACTAGCCTGCAAAAATCAGCGCTTACCTCTGTGTGCTTGAGCGCAGCCTGTTCAAGCGCAGTTGGCTCAGTGATTTACTGAGTTTCATCCATGGTGTCAGTTGCACTTTGTACATATTGTTCCAGTAGTTTTTAAAATAGTTTTTACAGTTCATTAGCAGTGTATAAAATGATCAGTGTTGCAGTAATTGTGATGCTCCTTGCATGAAAAAAATGTGTTCCATTAAAATTTCACTTTTTTTTGTGAATTGTGACATTTACTTAAAGTGCAGCAAAAAAGTATTTGGCATCCAGGGATGCATTAAGCCCCAAGTATGTGGCAGTTTAATGGTTAAAGCCTCAAGATGCCACCGAAACGCCCTACACCTTCTAAGGCAATGAAAACGCGCTTGCATGAATTACAGTACATCGGTATTTTACATTCTAGCACTGCGGGAGACATAGCAGTATAGTACTGTACAGTATACAGGTTTACCTTCACATTCTTTTTTAGGTAATGTATTAAGCTGAGTTTGGAATTAAATTAAAAGTGTTTTGGGGGCATATTTAGGGTTTAAACTATAAAAATATGCTTTTTTTTTTTTTAAGCACATCCAAAAATTGCGTTTTTTCACAATTCGCTCTAGGAATGTAACCCCCGCGAATTTTGGGGGGTGTACTGTATACACATTTCAAATAAATATGCAAATAATAAATAATTCAGAAAATTTACACACCTTTCCAGAACACTGCAAGTGTTGACCAGGGACAGATAAAGATGTTACAAACATTGTTATACAACGCAACATAAACACAGTGCCCATGAGACTACTCATTCTACGTAACAGAATAGACCTGGGAGAAAAGAAACAAATAACAGAAAATACAAACTGACATTACAGCAGCTAAAATAAGAACATACATTATAACAATCCAAAAAGAAACTGTTCAGATTTATGCAAATTCACTTCATGTATTAATAAATTACAAAGCCTTGTTTAATATACAAGTCATTAATACAAATTAAGAATGCTGAACAAATTAAATCTTAATGCCAAAAGTTTAAAAATCATACATAAACTGAGTGCAACATTAAATAAGGAAAACAATTTAATAGAGTAACATTGAAATGTTTGGTACAGCATACAGATCATCTAAAATTAAAGCAGTAATTAAAAAATGAAAAAGTCATTTATTCATATTTCTCTACTATATTTAAAATGATCCTAATGTTTTGCCCTTGTACAGCTATAAAAATTCAAAAATACACTTCCTCTAGAAGATTTTGCTAAATAGTTTGAATGTATGACTTGTAGCTTACTTGCCTTCCACGGAAAAAAATTAAATATATGGTAGAAGGCGTCTTTTTCTTTAAATAGAAAGAAAGGTTGGTGGTACAGGCATATCTCAACCAAAATCAAACACAGGTATGATTTACCTGTCTTTTCTTCTTCCAAACTGTCATATTGCAAGGTTTTTTTTGACGTTCATCAGTCTTTCAGTCATTCGACAAACTTTCAGTCAGTAAGATTAGTATTATGGCCATATTATTTTAGCATATTGAACTGTTTGATCTGTAGTTACTACACGGGTGTGTGGTTTTTATGTGAGGGGTTGTTGTGTTGACAAGTAAACTATATTCTTCCCAATTTCACCATTCCTGTCTGTATTTAACGTTATCTAGAAACTACAGTTTCTTAGCAATGGCTTTAACTCTGTCCCTTTTAAAATCTTTTTATTTTCTTGTTGCAGTCTCCTTGCTGTCCACAGTTAATCCTACACTAGTTGCACTAACCCAGGACATTGCTTACAGCAATACTGTATAGAAGTATGACTGTCATAACATAGCAAGAAATTTTAACTTATGCCGGTGCAAAATGCTAGCCAAAAGTATCAGCAGAGACATGGCATTAAATATCTCAGCTAAACAGAGGCCACTGAATTGAAATGAAAATGTGTCCTTTTAAACAGAGGATCAATCTACTCTCCATAACAATTTAAAAAATTATCTGATTATATGAATACTATGAAAAAGATAGATTTAGTAGCAATAACCGCAATGTCAACATTTTTTTAATTTAGCAGTCTTTACAGATTATTATGATATATATGGTTTTACCTGTGTTTATGAAGAAGCAATACTAACAACCATATTGTGCATAGAATAATACCACAAGCTTCAGCCATTGCAAAGGCCCATGGTATTCTAGGTACACTGTAAAAGAAACACAAGAAACTGTGGTAAACAGTACATGACACATTTACTTTCATTTTACACCCACAAGCCCATTCCAATAATTTGGAAAAAATCATTAGTCATTCAAAAATTAATTCACAAATGAGTACATTTTCTAATTTTAGATTTTAAAAATCAGTGTAAGCCAAAACACTAGTATAATTAATGTTCACATACCTGTCCAAAAATATGTCTGGTAAAGGTGGGTACGTCTGCATATCAGGCACTCGCTCGTGCACTATAACCATGACAAAGGATGTAAATCCAAACACAAATATTACATAAATACAGCTTAGAACAGTTTTCCAGTACTCAGGATCAAGCCTTCGCTGTTTATTTTTCCCATTTGAATATTGGTGATACTGCTCACTACTTAGACTGGTAATAGTATTATCATAGTCTCGGGAAGGATCACCATTACAAAGCCAATCATTTGCTGACTGAGAAGACAAGCTATGTCCATAAGATCCAACAGACCAACTTTCACAACCAAGTTCTTCTAAAATATCAGTGTTCTGCTTTTGAAGTTTGCGAATTGAAACCATCAGCCTTTTGATATCCCCTAGAACTTTTAGTTCAAGTGGAGGAGAACGGAGGTCATACTCTGTCAAAGTCAATAAGGAAATACCATCAAGCCTGTGCTTTTCACACAATAGTTCAACATAGTCACGGAAACCCTCATCTTTAAGCCACTTGGCTACATTTTTGGTTGTCCAGCGGCGTATACTCAGCTGACTCATTGTCATTACTTTACCTGTGAAAAAGAGAGAAAAAAAAAACAAAACACAATTACATGTTAGTGTAAATGAAAAACAAAGTAGGAAGATTTTGTCCATAACAAACATTTTTATTTTGAATACAACATATTGAATTTATGTAGTATCGAGACTTAATTAGCAAAGGCGGCAACATTCACTGCTACTTCAATTAATCATCCACCTAAGCTAATCAAAAAGCAGTAAAGTGGTCATTTTATTTTCGTTTTAAGCTTCCTAATTAAACTTCCTAATCACAATAGCTGTGGATAATCTACATATAGCATGTTAAGTTTGCATTAACATTTATAAATAATTTGTCCTGGTGAACTTTGAGTTTGTTAATGTTTGTTTAGATTACTGTAATTTGAAGAATGTCAAATAAATAACCAAAGTAATTTTTGATAAGAACTTGGTAAAAAGATAATGTAATAATTTATATCATAATATATAATTATAATGTAATCCAAGTTGTAATAACAAGATGTTACTTCATTGTGTATTGGGATTTAAAGTGAAAGTAAAAAGTGTCACTGGGTAGTTGCAACGGCTCAGTATCTACTAAATACCACCACCTTTCTCAGACTTTTCCCTGGGGCCAGCCCAGTAAAGTGCCTATCAATACTGTAGTTAAGGAGGATTGAAGAGGGTGTTAAGACCACTACCTGCAAAATACAAGTTGCCCTGCAGCAAATACAGTACTTATTAGCAGATGAATTTAATAAAATGAATACATTATTCAGAATGACAAAGAAAATCAAATATTTAGGTGATAAAACATTTATTTTTGTAAAAAAACAAAGGTTTTGATTTATATATATATATATAAAATACCAATTCAAATCACATAACAAAACATATTTATAATATACATCTATATACAGTATATCTATATAAATCTGTATATGTCTATATTTTTATCTATATCACACCCACATAGTTTGTGATTAGTGCAGTACTGAATCAAAACCTTTGTTTTTTTCCTATAATTTTATTATGAAAAATACACCAGGTTTGGTGCCTGTATAGAAAACATATACAGTCCCAACCACAATTATTAGCACCTCTGCTGAAGAAAAAAAAAAGTTGCACAAAAAAACTGAAGAAAATTTATTCAGAGAAAAAAAGAATCCCTCATTAAGAAATAATTATTTTTAACAAAACTACATATGCCACTCTTAGAAATTATTATGAACAAAGTGTAACTGAAGCATTTTTTCCCCCATTTATATATGACTTTTTTAAGTTCATCAGAGTTTGCAGGAATGTTTCAAGCAATTAACCAATCAATTAAGTTAATCAATTAACTTCCTATTACGCTGAGGTGTAAATATGAGGTAACATTGAGGCCAGATTTCCTTATCAATTCATCAACATGTGAAAGATAACAGAACACACAAGTCAAATGAGAGAAAAGCATGACGACCTTCATAAGTCAGGGAATGGCTATATACAGCAATTGCTACTCGCCTAAAATTGCCCATATCTACAGTTAGAGCAATAATTCAAAAGATAAAATCAACTGAAACTATTACCAACTTGCCTGGAAGAGAACCAAACTTTATTCTGATCCCACACACAGTGAGCAGGATGGCAAGAGAGGTTAAAAAAATCCCCGATAATTATTGTTGGAAAAAAAATATCACTTGGAGCAATCAAGTCTCCAAAACTACCATCAGATATCACCTCCATGCCAGCAGATTATTTGTAAGGCTTGCCAGAAAAAAATCATTTCCTATCATTTAACCACACACATAAATGCACTGAGTTTGCTAAACGCTACTGAAACATCAGTTGAAACTGTGTTCTATAGTCAGAAAAAATGAAAATTGAGCTTTTTGGCAACAAACACACAAGGTGGGTTTGGTGCAAAAAGAAGGTTGGCTATATTGAAGAGAACCTGATCCTTAATCTCAAGTATTGTTGGACAATCTGTGATGTTGTGGGGATGTTTTTATGCAAAAGGCCCTGGGAAACCTTGTTTGGGAACATAGCTTCATGGCCTTCATTAAATACCAGGAGCATTTTAAATTTCATGTAGCTACCCCTGAAAACTGGGTTATCACTGGATTTTCCAGCAGGACAGTGATTCAAAACACATATCCAAATCAACACAAAAATGATTAAAGGAACATAAAAACCAGCTTCTGCAATGGCTTTCTCAGTTTCTGGACCTAAGCCCAATTGAAAACCTGTGTGTTGAGCTAAAGAATAAGAGTGCACAAGAGTGGGCCTTGGACCCTGGATAATCTGGAGAGAGTCTGTAAAGAGGAATGGTCTCAGAAACCCTGCTCTATATTCTCCAACCTTATAAGATGTTATATGAGAAGACTCAATGATTTTTTTGGCAAATGGAGGTTGTATTAAATGCAGGGGTGCCAATAATCATGGCACTTGTGGTCGTGTTAAAAATAATTATTTCTCGTAATATATTTATTTTAGTTAAAGGTTATAGTTTTTTCAGTGAGAGATTAAGGTTTTTCACCAAAAAGTGCTTTTTATGTCATTTTTAGTCATCTATACCAGAGTAGTAGTACTTGTAGAGGGAATTGTATATATACACATGTCTATATAGAACTGCTTTTCAATCTTTAAGGAGTTTGAGTACATAATGAGATCTTTAAAATCACATTTCGTGTCAAATGTATCACCATATCAATTTAAGTCCATATCATCTAGTATGGGGTATCATTTGAAAGTCACCAGTAAACTAACATCTTTGTACAGGAAAAAAAAAACCCATGTAGACACCGAGTGTAAGAGCAAACTTCTTACAGAGATCAATCTGGATTTCAAACCAAGGCTTCAGGTTATGTGAAGTAGTAGTGCATTCAAAAGCACCACAGTGCTACTCTAAACTGTAATAATTCACATTTAAAAGGTGCCCTTTCACAACTCCAGAGATGTGAGTTCAAATTTATTTCTGATCAATGTCTGTTTTTTGTTCTTTTTGTGAAGATTTCCTACCCATGTCCATGTAGGTTTTCCATAAGATACTCTCAATTCTTCTCAATTACATGAGAGATTCTGATTATGTACATACGGTAAGTGTGTTCAGTGATGTACTAGGACACTGTCTAGGAAGGGTTCCTGCCTCTCTCTCTATTGTACAGAAGTAGCTCTAGCCTCCCTGACTTTCAAATGGATTGGAAAAAAAAATAAATAAAAAAAATAATAATAATAATGATTCACTTGGAAAAATACTTTTAACCCTTAGAATGTCACCATTATTACATGTGACAGGTAATTTATAAATAACTTGGATTAGTTTAGAGTAAGAAAAAAAAACAAAAAACAAAAATAAAACTTTACCAGTCAGATGACTTACATGAAGCTTATGTCTGACAGCTTAAACAATGCAAGTAAACAATTTTTAACAATTTTTTGTGTCACAAACTATTTGTTGCTGTTTGGCTCTAAATTAGATGAAAATCTGTTTTATGATATGGGGAGACAAGAAAAAGAGTGTCTAAAAATGTCAATACTTTAGCTCAGTTTCATAAAAAATAATTTATAACCATCAGTCCAACACAAAAAGTTGTCAAATTCTTGTGTGTATGTTAATATCCTAAAATCTGCAAAAACCAAATTTCCACCAATAGATGGAGCTATCCTCCACCCATCAAGTAATTCATATGTTGGCATGTATTTGTGCTAGTACATACAGTATGTAGGACACTTCTAAGACTATGGAATTCTTTCACAATGAAAATATTAGCTTGAATTGTTATTGATACCTATGGATTTTGATAATAGTCACTTTAATAAAAACTGTTTTGTTTAAAGATTTTTCAAAGAATAGGGTTTTCCACCCAACAATCAATATGTACCGGCAAAAATTACATTTATATTAATCCAGCAAGTTGCCTGACATGATGAGACATTTAATTTATGCAAAAACTGTACATAATAAGTTTTTGTTGCATATGTTCAGACTCTGCATTAGATAACTTTTTATTTATTGTCACTTCTGCATAAAATAATATTTAAAAAAAGACAAAATAACATTCTCAGACTTGCTTAATCAGCTTTAGTGACATGGATATCCCAAAAGCAACATGTATAAGGCAGGAACCCATCTCAGAAAAGGTACCAGGGCATCACAGGGCCCATTCACATTCAAGAGTGTCATTCCAAAGCCATCGATTAACCTAACATAATACTGTGTACACAATGTTACAAGCACAGAAAGCCTACAAAGTAACAAGTCAACATCTTAAAGTGCTGACCTAAAACGTGCCGAGAAGGTAAATGTGCCTGTGCCATCAGGATCTATGGAAAAAGCAGCAGTAAAAAAGATTTACATTGTAGTTACTAATTAAGAATGTCTCTTTATTACAGTAATCCCTCGCTATATCGCGCTTCGACTTTCGCGGCTTCACTCTATCGCGGATTTTATATGAAAGCATAACTAAATATATAACGCGGATTTTTCGCTGCTTCGCGGGTTCTGCGGACAATGTGTCTTTTTACTTCCTGTATATGCTTCCTCAGTTGGTTTGCCCAGTTGATTTCATACAAGGGACGCTATTGGCGGATGGCTGAGAAGCTAACCAATCAGAGCACGCAGTTGAGCTCCTGCGTGCTGAATGCAGTGTTAACCAGGAAGTCTCCTCTCACTCATTCAGCATCAACGTGTTTCGCTGTGTAAAGAGTTGTGCTCTTTTGTGTTTATCTTTGTGCATAGTCAAGCCCTTCATTATGGCTCCAAAACAATCTGCTACTGCTTCAGGTGCCGTGCCCAAGCGCAAGGAGAAGATGTTAACAATTGCTGAAAAGGTAAACGTTTTGGATTTGTTGAAGGCTACGATTCTTTTTATTTAAAAAGTAGAAAAGGAATATAAGATCTACGGCTGCAGTGTCCTTTTAACCAGGGTGCAAAACGAGTTGTAAGTGGATGTAATAAGGCAGTAGTCTGGATGGAATCTGCTTTAGGGATTTTGATTGAAGACTGCCAGAAGAAGAAGAACAATGGCAGTGCTACACAATTGCCTGAAGTGGCTCCTTTACAAGGGCTGTAACGCTCTCCTTTGTGCAGTAAATCAGACAAGTCATCGTGTCATTGTTGGTGAGTAACCATAATTAATTTTCTTCTTACAGTGCTTAGTATATGTACGTACGTTTAGTGTCACTGTACACACATTTACTGTATACTATTTTTCTTGCATTGTACGTATTTATTGCTGGTGGCCTGTCTATCGTAATGGCTGTAACATATGTGATATCGGAGACACTCA
>JANRMT010062813.1:28175137-28230355 GCA_026402145.1 Polypterus bichir lapradei | reverse complement strand
CAGCGGAGAAGTAGTGTGTTAAAAAAGCTATGAAAAAGAAAAGGGAACATTTTAAAAATAACGTAACATGACTGTCAATATACAGTATTTGTTTTGTGAGTCTTACTGATTGTTGCTGTCATCAAGGATTTGATTATCTTTTCTTTCAATCAGGTTCGTATCTGGAGGATGTGTTGTGTTCAAGTTACATTCCGTGTTTGTCAATCGTTGTAAAGATGACAGGTTTCATTCATCGATTCGTTTCTTACTGCATCAATAAACAGCTCGTCTTCTTCTTTATCTGAGACCTGACACACTGCATGCACTGGTTTTTTTTTTACACTGTCTTCCTTTAGCGGGACATTGACTTTTTCCACCGTGTGCTTTGTTTCCGCAGTAGCTGGATTTATGAATATGCTTGTATGTATCATTTATGAATATGCTTGTATGTATCAGACGCTTCATATTTTTTTGCTGCCTTTTCAATTGTGTAATTCGGTTTTTGTTCAGCGCTCTTTGGAACTGTTGTTTTTTGTCTGTGCACTGCGTCAGTTCACGTGAGCCGCTCGGTGTACATGCATCGAAGTTTCCCAGCTGTGCTGGTGCCATGTCGTGCTATGTCCATGGCTCGAAGTCCCGGCACTTAAAACTTTCTCTCGCAGTTTCGCTGAGTTTGTGCCAAACACCACCCTGACCATGTCATCTTCCTCTGCATAAGCACAGTCCTTCACCCGTGAATATTTACCTGTGGCAGTTTGCTATTGGATTGCCGCTGACGGACGGCCTTATATGGGCAGGCACTAAATTACAAAGGCCAGCGGCAGCGTGTCTATGAACTTAATTTAAACTTTAGGTTTACATCGTGCTTTGTTTCCGAAGTAGCAGAACTCATGAATATGGTTGTATATGTCACTCGCTCGCTTCTTATTGTTTCGCTGCCTTCTCAATTATATAATGCATCTTTTCTTCAGCGCTTTTTGGGCCTCTTCCTGGTTTTCTACGTACTGCGTGATTACGTGGAAGGCGTGATGATGTCACACAAAACTCCGCCCCCACGGGTTTCAAGCTCATCTCCATTACGGTAAATGGAGAAAAACAACTTCCAGTTATGACCATTACGCGTAGAATTTCGAAATGAAACCTGCCCAACTTTTGTAAGGAAGCTGTAAGGAATAAGCCTGCCAAATTTCAGCCTTCTAACTACACGGGAAGTTGGAGAATTAGTGATGAGTCAGTCAGTCAGTCAGTGAGTCAGTGAGTGAGGGCTTTGCCGTTTATTAGTATAGACAGTGATATAAATTCAGACCAAAATATTATTATATTAATTCAGTGCAACTTTAAAATAATACTGCATCAGAAAAACAAGACATGATCAAGCTTCACATGAGTTTTCTTTCTTCTGTTACTGCTAGCTTGTGCCAATATAAATAAAAATGATGATATAAATATATAGAGTACTAGGGGGCTCTGCCCCCTGCTCGCTTTGCTCCCCTACTACTATGTTTCTATAGAGCACTTTTTTCTTTAATAAAAAAAAGGCATACTTTTTATAATACATCATTTATATGCTGCACTGTGTTTAATATACAGTGGGTACGGAAAGTATTCAGACCCCCTTCAATTTTTCACTCTTTGTTATATTGCAGCCATTTGCTAAAATCATTTAAATTATTTTTTTTCCTCATTAATGTACACACAGCACCCCATATTGACAGACAAAATAAAGAATTTTTGAAATTGTTGCAGATTTATTAAAAAGGAAAAACTGAAATATCACATGGTCCCAAGTATTCAGACCCTTTGCTCAGTATTTAGTAGAAGCACCCTTTTCAGCTAATACAGCCATGAGTCTTCTTGGGAAAGATGCAACAAGTTTTTCACACCTGGATTTGGGGATCTTTTGCCATTCCTCCTTGCAGATCCTCTCCAGTTCTGTCAGGTTGGATGGTAAACGTTGCTGGATAGCCATTTTTAGGTCTCTCCAGAGATGCTCAATTGGGTTTAAGTCAGGGCTCTGGCTGGGCCATTCAAGAACAGTCACAGAGTTGTTGTGAAGCCACTCCTTTGTTATTTTAGCTGTGTGCTTAGGGTCATTGTCTTGTTGGAAGGTAAACCTTCGGCCCAGTCTGAGGTCCTTAGCACTCTGGAGAAGGTTTTTGTCCAGGATATCCCTGTACTTGGCCGCATTCATCTTTCCCTCGATTGCAACCAGTCGTCCTGTCCCTGCAGCTGAAAAACACCCCCACAGCATGATGCTGCCACCGCCATGCTTCACTGTGGGGACTTTATTGGACAAGTGATGAGCAGTGCCTGGTTGTCTCCACACATACCGCTTAGAATTAAGGCCAAAAAATTCTCTCTTGGTCTCATCAGACCAGAGAATCTTCAGGTGTCTTTTAGCAAACTCCAAGCGGGCTGTCATGCGTCTTTCACTGAGGAGAGGCTTCCGACAGGCCACTCTGCCATAAAGCCCTGACTGGTGGAGGGCTGCAGTGATGGCTGACTTTCTACAACTTTCTCCCATCTCCTGACTGTATCTCTGGAACTCAGCCAAAGTGATCTTTGGGTTCTTCTTTACCTCTCTCACCAAGGCTCTTCTCCCCCGGTAGCTCAGCTTGGCCGGACGGCCAGCTCTAGGAAGGGTTCTGGTCGTCCCAAACATCTTCCATTTAAGGATTATGGAGGCCACTGTGCTCTTGGGAACCTTAAGTGCAGCAGAAATTTTTTTGTAACCTTGGTCAGATCTGTGCCTTGCCACAATTCTGTCTCTGAGCTCTTCAGGCAGTTCCTTTGACCTCATGATTCTCATTTGCTCTGACATGCATTGTGAGCTGTAAGGTCTTATATAGACAGGTGTGTGGCTTTCCTAATCAAGTCCAATCAGTATAATCAAACACAGCTGGACTCAAATGAAGGTGATCTCAAGGATGAACATGAACAAATATAAATATATGAGTGTCACAGCAAAGGGTCTGAATACTTAGGACCATGTGATATTTCAGTTTTTCTTTTTTAATAAATCTGCAACAATTTCAAAAATTCTTTTTTTTATCTGTCAATATGGGGTGCTGTGTGTACATTAATGAGGAAAAAAATTAATTTAAATGATTTTAGCATATGGCTGCGCTATAACAAAGAGTGACAAATTGAAGGGGGTCTGAATACTTTCCATACCCACTGTAACTAGTAATTTCTGACTAATACCAATATTTATTTTATATAGCTCCATTCAAAGACTGCAACTCTACAAGGCAGACTATAAAAACAGGAAAAGTACAATTTTAAATTTATGTCAAAATTATTTTCAAAAGCTTTCAGCCTTGATCCTAGATTGAGTGATTGGAACCTTTTTAATTTCTAGACCACTTTTACCAAAATTTCATTGAGAAGTTTGATAGTTAAACTTTGATTAACTATGTATATAGATTTAGTTTGAAAAACCTATGCTTATATTAAGAGCAGGATAAATTGGTTTGAAGTCAATATTAATGTACATGTTTTGTAAAATAAAAAAAGTAAAGTCAGCCCTTAACGGGAAAAACACAACACACCATTAATGCCTTTTTAATTTGAGCAGGTTAAGCAGAAATGACTATGAAAAAAAATACAAACAAAAAAAATGGCAGGGGATATGAATGTAATATCAAGTTATTAATGAGTGATCTTTTAAGAACAACAGCAGATGAAGATATCAACCTTATTTTAAAAAGTGCATCCAAATATGAGGAAAGAATGTAAATAATAACACAAGCCACAGTTTAGATAAAAAATAAAGACCTCTGAACAGTCTCTACTCCTGCATAAACTACATACTTAAGTCTTAAAGCTATATAAAAGACACCACAAATAAACAAATGACACAAAAACATTATACTTATCCATTTATTAATTGAGGAAAATGACCCAGAGTTACATATTTGTGTGTGAAAAAGTATGTGAACACTTGCTTTCAGTAGCTAGTGTGACCCCCTTGTTCAGCAATAACTTCAACATAATGTTTCCAGTAACTTGGTTGGCCCTGCACTTTGGCTTGGAAGACTTCTAATCAATTTCTATTTGCAGAACTATTCCAAATCAGGGATGTTGGTGGGCTTTCATACATGAACTGCTTGCTTCAGGTCCTACCACAACTTTTCTATAGGATTGAATTCAGGACTTTACTTGGCCATTCCAAAACATTAAATTTCTTTTGCTTTGACCATTCTTTGGGATGATTGGGCATTTAGGGTTTGTATATCGCGGTAATGTGCATTTCCTCATCAGCTTCCAGTAGAATTTGCTGATACAATTCAGAAACCATAATTTTATTAATGATGGTAAAACATGCTGTTCCAGAGGCAACAAAGCAATTTCAATTCTTTAATGTCATGTGTACAAGTACCATGTACAATAAAATGCTTGCTTGCATATACCCCTGCAGACATTAACCATAGACAAAAAAGAAACACACAATAAATAAATGAATATAATAAGTAAATAAATAAAACCAGAATCCTAGGAATAAATTGAGACAGAAGTATATATGCAGGTAGCAGTGGATGTGACACAAGGTTACTGATTGTTCATGAGTCTGATTGCAGTTGGGTAGAAACTGAACCTGGAGGTGCATGTCCGAATGGACTCTAGTGGCTTCCCCAATGGGAGGAGGGTGAAAAGTGACAGTCCAGGGTGGCTGGGGTCCCACCTGATACGGTTCACTTTCCTGAGACAGCGTGTAGTGTGGATGTCATGGATTGCAGGGAGCTGTGTGCCCATGATCTGCTGTGCTGTGTTCACCACACGCTGAAGAGCTCTGCAGTCCTGAACTGAGCAGTTGCTGTACCAGGATGTGATGCATCCTGTCAGGATGGATTCCACAGTACACCTGTAGAATCTGCACAGGGTTGTGGGGGACATCCGGGCTTTACTCAGCCACCTGAGGAAGTAGAGGCGTTGCTGGGCTTTCTTGACTACTGCTGCAGTGTGACTTGACCATTTAAGGTCATCAGTGAGGGTGACTCCGAGGAACCTAAAGATGCTGACCTGCTCCACAGCCTCACCTCCGATGTAGATGGGGCTGTGCTCTCCTTAGTTTTGCTAACGTTGTGGGTAAGGTTGTTGTCCTGACACCATTCTGACAGGAGTCTGACCTCCTCCCTGTAGGCTTTCTCATCGTCCTCGCTGATCAGACCTATTACAGTGGTATCGTCAGCAAACTTTAGGATGGTGTTACAGCTGTACTTAGCTACGTAGTCATGGGTGTAGAGAGAGTAAAGCAGGGGGGCTCAGCATGCTGCCCTGCAGGGTGGCAGTGTTGATGATGATGATGATGGGGGAGGTGAAGAAGTCCAGTACCCAGTTGCACAGTTAAGAGTTAATCCCCAGATCCAGGAGTTTAGCGATGAGCTGGGATGGAATGACAGTGTTAAATGCAGAGCTGTAGTCCACAAACAGCAGCCTGGCATAACAGTTCTTGTTCTCCAGATGAGACAGGGTGGTGTGAAGTGTTATGGAGATGGCATCCTCTGTGGACCTGTTGCAACGGTAGGCAAACTAGAGGGGGTCCAGAGTGTCAGGGATGATGTCCTTGATGTGTTCTAGCACCAGCCTCTCAAAGCACTTCATGGCTATGGGACTAAGTGCTACTGGGCGATAATCATTAGGGCAGTCTACTTTATTTTTCTTTGGGACAGGGATGATGGCTGTGTGCTTAAGGCAGGTGGGGAAAGATGAAACTCTCAGAGAGGTGTTAAAAATATCTGCGAAGACAGCAGCTAGCTGGTCGCAGCATGTTTTTAAAATGCGACCTGAGACTCCATCTGTATCTCTGGAGTGAAACGCACTGCTGCGCTCAAGGATCCGCCGGCGTACTTCAGCAAACATCCAGGGCTTCTGGTTGGGAAATACGCGTACAGACTTTGTGGGTACGCAGTCATCCACACATTTCCCGATGAAGTTTGTGACAACTGCGGCATACTCGTCCAGATATTCAGAGGACTCTTTGAAAACATCCCAATCCACAGATTCAAAGCAGTCCCTAAGTTTCTCCTCCGCTTCCGGGGTCCAACAGTGCACCTCTCACAAGACTGGCTCCGCGTGCTTAAACTGCTGCTTGTAAACAGGGAGGAGCAGCACAGTGCGGTGGTCTGACTGCCGGTTCGGCCGCGGGAGCAAGCGATACGTGTTTTTGTTTGCGGTGTAGCAGTGGTCCAACGTATTAGCTCCCCTGGTTGGACAGGAGACGTGTTGGTGGTATTTGAGGTAAACAGCCCTGAAGCTTGCTTTTTTGAAGTCCCCGGCAATGATAACCAGACCTTCGGGGTGTGTGTTTTCACAGTCTGTAATGAGGCCGTACAGTTTCTTAAGTGCGGTGCTGGTGTTTGCTTGGGGGGGGGGGATGTAAACAGCCGCCATGTGTACAACTGTAAACTCCCAAAGCAGGTAAAGTGCCCGGCACTTGATGATCAGACAATCCAGGCCCGGTGAACAGCTTTGTGAAATGACTTCCACATCCGTACACCATGCGTTGTTGATGAGGAAGCATACCCCGCCACATCTTTTTTCCCCCGGAGGAGAGGATAGAGAAGCCGTCTGGCTGGACAGCCAAATCCGGTGTGCAGGTGGTGAGCCATGTTTCTGTGAAGCAGAAAACACAACAGTCACGCTGATCTCGCTGAAAATGAAGTCTGCCACGGAGATCGTCTAGTTTGTTGTCCAGAGATTGGGATTTGGCCAGGAAAATGCTAGGCAGTGGAAGTCGCAGTTTTCAGCATTTCATCCTCACTTGGATCCCAGCACGCTGGCCAAGTTTTCTCCTCCGCATCCTCCGGGCGTGGTCCGGTGGGTCGTGTCCGCCACCTTGGTCTCGAGTTATTGTGGCGAGCAGACCCTGGTCGATAACTTCAAAAGAAGCGACATGTGCCTTTGTTGCTCCGATGTTTACCAGTGCTGTACGGTCATACTTAATAAAACAGCAAACAGGCTATACAAACAGCGACAATAACAAAAATACAGACACAAAAACGAAAAGTCTGCGAGGAACAGCACACAACACTTCGCCTCTCTCCGGCGCCTTTGAGTGGCAGGGTTAAATCATAATACTGCCACCACCATGTTTCAAAGATAGGATAAGGTTTTATGCCGGAATGTAGCATTTGGTTTTCTCCAAACAGAAAACTGCTCATTCAAGCCAAAAAAATTTTATTCTGGTCTTGTCTGTCCACAAAACATTCTTATACTAGCCTTGTTACTCATCCAGATGGTCTTTATCAAACTTTAGACAGAGAGCAGTGGTTTTCTTATAGGAGTAGTGGCTTTCTACTTGTAACCCTGCCATGCACACCATTGCTGTTCAGTGTTCTGATGATGGTAGGCTCGCGAACAACAACATTAGCCAAAGCAAGAAAAGCTTTTAAATTTTTAGATGTAACCTTAAGTTCTTGATGACCCCCTGGAATACTGCATGCCTTGTTCTTGGAGTGATCTGTGTTAATCGACCATTCCTGGGGAGGGTAATGATGGTACCCATTTGTAAATGATCTGCCTGATAGTGGACTAGTGAAATCCAAACTCTTTAGAAATGTAACCTTTTGCAACACTTTTGAAAGAAATTTAGTAACCTCTTTAAGACTGTGGGAATCAACTATTTTTTTGAGGTACTCTCCTTTGATCAAAGCATGACACCCTTACCCAAACCTATGTGCTGAATATCAGACTGACATTGAAGACCCAGATTTTTGTTCTTTGAATAAAGCAGTTCGCAAAGGGTTTTTTTTTTTTTTTTTTTTTTTAAATAATAGTCAGGGATACCTGATATACAGTGCATCCGGAAAGTATTCACAGCGCATCACTTTTTCCACATTTTGTTATGTTACAGCCTTATTCCAAAATGGATTAAATTGATTTTTTTCCTCAGAATTCTACACACAACACCCCATAATGACAACGTGAAAAAAGTTTACTTGAGATTTTTGCAAATTTATTAAAAATAAAAAAATTGAGAAAGCACGTGTACATAAAGTATTCACAGCCTTTGCCATGAAGCTCAAAATTGAGCTCAGGTGCATCCTGTTTCCCCTGATCATCCTTGAGATGTTTCTGCAGCTTAATTGGAGTCCAACTGTGGTAAATTCAGTTGATTGGACATGATTTGGAAAGGCACACACCTGTCTATATAAGGTCCCACAGTTTACAGTTCATGTCAGAGCACAAACCAAGCATGAAGTCAAAGGAATTATCTGTAGAGCTCAGAGACAGCATTGTCTCAAGGCACAAATCTGGGGAAGGTTACAGAAAAATTTCTGGTGCTTTGAAGGTCCCAATGAGCACAGTGGCCTCCATCATCCGTAAGTGGAAGAAGTTTGAAACCACCAGGACTCTTCCTAGAGCTGGCCGGCCATCTAAACTGAGCGACTGGGGGAGAAGGGCCTTAGTCAGGGAGGTGACCAAGAACCCGATGGTCACTCTGTCAGAGCTCCAGAGGTCATCTGTGGAGAGAGGAGAACCTTCCAGAAGGACAAACACCTCTGCAGCAATCCACCAATCAGGCCTGTATGGTAGAGTGGCCAGACGGAAGCCACTCCTTAGTAAAAGGCACATGGCAGCCCGCCTGGAGTTTGCCAAAAGGCACCTCAAGGACTCTCAGACCATGAGAAACAAAATTCTCTGGTCTGATGAGACAAAGATTGAACTCTTTGGTGTGAATTCCAGGCGTCATCACCAGGCCACCATGGTGGTGGCAGCATCATGCTGTGGGGATGTTTTTCAGCAGCAGGAACTGGGAGACTAGTCAGGATAAAGGGAAAGATGACTGCAGCAATGTACAGAGACATCCTGGATGAAAACCTGCTCCAGAGCACTCTTGACCTCAGACTGGGGCGACGGTTCATCTTTCAGCAGGACAACAACCCTAAGCACATAGCCAAGATATCAAAGGAGTGGCTTCAGGACAACTCTGTGAATGTCCTTGAGTGGCCCAGCCAGACCCCAGACTTGAATCCGATTGAACATCTTCTGATCCTTGCTCCCATCGCTGTTCGGGAGCTCTTGAACCCAACACCGTCGATAATGTCACCGAGATGAGCTGGACAGTGGAGGCAACAACATAGCAAGGGGATGGTACAGTTGTGCAAAAGTGCTTTTATTAAAAATCCAACAAATCAAAAACAAAGTGTCCATAAAGTGCAGTGCTTTCCAAAGTTCAATAAATAATCCAGCAAATAAATAATCCAATAAAAGAAAACGTGGAGGTAAAAACAGAAAAAACAATCCTTTTAAAATGAGGTTAAAACGTTCATATGGAAGCAGTCTTTAACAACAAATGACAAGCCCAGTGTCTTCAACTAACGTTAGCGTCTCACCTGCTTCTCCCATACGGGCCCTGCAACAAGTGAGACACTCTCTCTGCAGCTGCCCTTTCCTCCTACTTCCATCCACGCGGGTCTGTAGACCTCCCGATCCTTGGCTTCGGTCTGGCACTCATCCCAGGCCCGAGATTTGGTTCACCTCCAACACTCACGTTGGGGAATCCACCACCAAGCCTCCCGACTCCTGCTGCCTTTCCGGCCTTCCGCGGCCAGTCGCCTTTCACTGGTCACTCCCGCTACCTAATCGCTCAGCGGGGGCGACTTCAACTCCAACACCTGGGTGTCGGCCTAACACCGAGGCTTCCTCGCAGCTGCCCACAAGCACTCATTCGCTTGCTTACCCACACACTCCATGTGTCTCTCTCTCTCTTGCACCGACTTGCTCCCTCGCTCCCTGTAACCTCCTTCCTTTCTTTTCCTTTTTTCTCTGATCTTTCTGTTTTGTTCTCCCTTCCAACCGACTCACGCTTCTTTTTATATTGGGAGGGGCTATAGCAGCTTCAGCACATTACATACAGGAACAATCACGGATGTGGGCAGTTCCTCACCTGTGCACTAGGTGAGAAACGCCCACACCGCAGATCGCCCCGTGGCTTGCTATGGCCACCACGCCCCCTCACTAAGCCGCTGCGAGTGCGGTGATTATTTATTTAAAAAAAAAACGCCTTTTGCTCAGCGAGCTGTGGACCCATAACACCACACATCTCTGGAGAGATCTTAAAATGGCTGTGCAACGATGCTTCCAATCCAACCTGATGGAGCTTGAGAGGTACTGCAAAGAGGAATGGGAGAAACTGGCCAAGGATATGTGCCAAGCTTGTGGCATCATATTCAAAAAGACTTGAGGCTGTAATTGCTGCCAAAGGTGCATCGACAAAGCATTGAGCAAAGGCTGTGAATACTTATGTACATGTGATTTCTCAGTTTTTTTATTTTTAATAAATTTGCAAAAACCTCAAGTAAACTTTTTTTTCACGTTGTCATTATGGGGTGTTGTGTGTAGAATTCTGAGGAAAAAAATTAATTTAATCCATTTTGGAATAAGGCTGTAACCTAACAAAATGTGGAAAAAGAGATGCGCTGTGAATACTTTCCGGATGCAATGTATCATAGTGTGTCTTCAGTATGCAAGAATAATTCAACAGGGTATATTATTAATCTCCCTCTATATTTATACTATATTCACTTGTTGTGCATTTATGGTGCTTTTTGCAAACTATAAATCCTTCACACAATCCATTCTTGTCAACATAAACAAACATACTACATGCATCTTTAGCATATAATATGCCAAAAGCAGATCTTATTCTTAGAGCAAATGCCTTGCTTTTTGCAGTTTTTTGTTATATGGCCATGTGTATTTTTTGGGAGAATTATAAGTTAGAGTCATGTGACAAGAAAGGAGCCATGCACAGTACATTTTTCTCCATAAGGTTTATGTTAGGAGCACAGAAGCTGGAACACAGGGTGCATCATGTAAGCTGATTTGATCTCTCCAGTATTAAAAAAGACGTATTTTAATACCTTACCATACTAAGTACAGGCAACAAAACTATTACTATTATTCCTAATACAGACCTTCTGCTATTTAGTTTGAATTGTCATACCTATGGTCTTTTTGGCACTTTTACACAGAAACATTGCTAAAACTGTAAAGAATTTAGTAAATGTTGCAAACTCCCCAAGCCTTAATCCCCAATCACTGTCTTAGACATGTTAGTATCTGCAAACAACATCTGTCAGTCTCTGATAGAATACATATGCAGGAGAATCCTCAAAGGACTCATACTCTTTTGATATATTTATCCAGCCTTGTTTTTCCAATTGCCAACTAACAGAAAGTGTTACAAAAATATGTCCAATAAGAAAAGACATTTCCATTGGGCTGAGGCAATTTTTGAATGTTACTCATAATTATGCCCTTTACAAAACAGAGTCATTTCATAGTCTTTTTGGGGTTTCAGAAGGATTTTGCTTGAGTACAGGGCTAGAAGAATTAGAAAAAAATGAGAGGACTTAGACTCCACTGCTCAGTACAAGGTACAAACATTCATCTTGTATTTAAAATGTCCCCTACCAGAAAATTAACAGGCTATGCATTAGTTAATAAGGACAATATTACTCCAGTATTTATATTAATACTTACACTTGACCAATTTCCTCATTGATGTAATTCAAAAAGCATCTGAAGGTGTAAGAAAGAGCCCCTGTTGCAAAGAATACATTATTTCTTCATACTGTCTAAACCACAGAATGAAGTGTTATTATTGCACAAAATATAGTTCCTCATGAAACAACTATCAAGAGACTTTAAACTCATCCATAAAATGTCTTATTTGCAGAGCTTTAATGACTCAACTGCAAATTAAGGATCCTGAATTACTACACAAACAGTGCTGACAAAATGTATTTCACCCTTTGGAAGTTTTCACATTTTACTATCATAGAACATTGAATCACTGTGGATTCAATTTGGCTTTATGACAATGATCAAAATAAAAACACCTTTCAATGTCAAAGTAAAAGCACATTTCTGCAAACATCTTTAAATTACAAATAAATAACACAAAATAATTGATTTTATAAGTATTCGATTTGATATTTAGTGGATACATCTTTGCCAGGAAAAGTTTTGAAAATGAAAAAACAAGTTTAGGAAATAAACCCCTGCTTCTCTACCCAATCATAATGCAATTTACAGAGAAAACAAGAATTCACTATAGCTTACTTGCCATAATGCATAACGATGCTATAATTCAATATTCCGCAACTGAATCAATTATTATAAAAAGTAAAGTGACCTCTGACATACCAGATAAACAGGTTATGGAACTCTTTCACATCAGTCCTCCTCATTTCATTTGAATTGATGAGAACCTCTACAGTACAGTAAATACACTAAATGCTTATGCACCAGCACCTTTTGAAACAAAGATATAAAGAGAAGTCAAGCAAAATGACACCTTTTCAGGGCCTGAGTTGCCTCGAAAGCATGCATACTGTAATCATTTTAGTTAGCCAATAAAAGGTTTATTTTTCCTTGACTTGTCATTACATTCATAATGTCTAACATGTTACAGCAACCTAGTACTACTAACTAAGGCAAAGAAACAATGGTGAGTTTACAGTCAGGCAGCTAGCAAACAAAGTAGAGTGAAAGTTTGAGACTGAGACACTAAAGTGTGGAGTATTGGAACACTAAGAAAAAAAGTGTCTGAGCTTTCTTGGTTTTATGGCACAGCATTGCAAGTAAAATAATCAATGTTTGCAATCATACATAGCAGTTGCTGAGATCAGTGGGCTTTCGCTGCTTTAATAATTAGAACCACTGATGGCCTGGCTTCTTTATCTGCATGTAGGTAGGTTGGTGGGGCATATAGCAGTATATTAATCTCCCTTTAATTTTAAAAATAAAATTACAAGAGTTGCATCTAAAACCATTTGTGCTCTAACAGGCTTCCCTTTCCTGAGTTGTGACAAGGTTGCACTTCTTATACTGTAACCATTCAGGAGGCCCTGAGTATTATTCGTGTTATTTTAATTTAAAAAAAAAAAAAAGTAATATGAATCTACACTTAATATGGCTGCATTTAAATTTTCTGCATTCTAACGATTTAGGAAAAAGTATTAAGCAAGTTGTTTTGTTTCACAGGTCAGGTTTAATGTCTCACATTTTAGCAAGTGATTCCCCTTACTTAATGGCTCCCCAAATTTGTGGACAGTATTTACTTTTCATGTGAATGCCATTTCATTCCCATATTACAAAAGTAAACCTTGCATTCTGGGGTTGTGCATTCTTTGTTCAGGGAAATGTAAATGTATCTCTTCCTTTCATGTGCCACTTACTTCTTAGTATTTGTTCTAACAGGAAATGAGCACTTATGTAAACAAAAAAAAATGGCATTCCGTAAATAAGTCTAGTTATAAAAAGATAAGCAGATACAAAGTGTTCTCTAAAATACCTCTCATATTCCCTTTTACTTTATTCCCAAACAGAAACTGTTAGAATCTGTAAGTGTCCTCCAAGGGTGTTATAAGGCACCTACTTCGTGCTGGCTTTGTTGCTATCTTTGGTGTGGAGTGAGTGGGAATGGGGGAAAAAAATAAAGAGAATGCATGTCACACATTTGACACCCCACCTCCCAACATTTAAGTACAGTAATCCCTCGCTATATCGCGCTTCGACTTTCGCAGCTTCACTCTATCGCGGATTTTATATGTAAGCATATCTAAATATATAACGCGGATTTTCCGCTGCTTTGCGGGTTCTGTGGACAATGGGTCTTTTTACTTCCGGTATTTGCTTCCTCAGTTGGTTTGCCCAGTTGATTTCATACAAGGGACATTATTGGCGGATGGCTGAGAAGCTAACCAATCAGAGCACGCAGTTAAGTTCCTGTGTGCTGACTGGCTCAGCGACGGAGCGCTGAATTCGATTCCGCTGCGTTAACCAGGAAGTCTCGTCTCGCTCATTCAGCATCAACGTGTTTCGCTGTGTAAAGAGTTAACTTTTGTGCTCTTTTGTGTTTACCTTTGTGCGTAGTCAAGCCCTTCGTTATGGCATCTGGAACCTATGCAGCAAGCATTGGGTGCAAGGCTGGAACAACATCTATACAGGGCGCCAGCCTACTGCAGGGTGAACACACAAACAACTGGGACACTTTAGAAGTGCCAATTAGCTATTTGCTATTATTAGTGAATGTTATTATTCACATGTATTTGTCTGTGGCTACAAGCCAAGACATAACTGCTGAAGAAACTGAACAGCAGAAGCACAAGTAGGATTATAAGCACTGAGCTTTTGGGTTGTCATACCTCCACTCACAATGGATAGTGCGAGCAGACAAAAGAAATGGAAATATATTCTTATCTAAAGAAAATTAGTTCCAAGAATCTGTGGTACAATTATTTCAGGTTTCCTTTTTTGTCACAAGGATACTTCATAAATGCAGAAGGCATGTTTGCTCAAGTCAAAACCTTTACTGCTTCCAAATGGATGTATTCGTTAAGCTTTAAGGCTTTTTCATTCACATATGAACTTGTATATCTTTAAGACCAATTGCAAGCTACAAGAAAAGACAAGGTATTTTTAAAACTAAAAATAAAAAAAGCTTCACTTTAAAACATACACCATGATTATGAAGAAAATACTCTGAATTGAAAAATATCAAACTTATCCATATCTATATTTATGTATCCATATCTATAAATCTTTACCTTTTTGTATACAGTATATATAAAATGCAAAGTTGGCTGACTGAATGACTCACTCACTCACTCACTCAACAAAAACACTATTTCCCATTTACTTTAAAAGGTGAAATTTGGCGGGATGGTACATTTAGGTCAGTAAGTATCCACCAAGAGAGGAAATTTTGATATATCAATATTTAGGGTAAAATAACCAATAGAAAATCTAAATGCCCCAAAACTTCAAAGTGCATTAACTGAGTTGGTTATACAATGTTATAGAAAAGAGAAAATTACCCAACCAATATATTGTTGCTTTTCAATATTTATTAATTAAAGACAACATTCTAGAAATTACCAAAACCAGCCACAGTAATAATTTTTCTTCATTATTTAACAGGGTCTTGTATGTTTTGTGACTTTTGGAAGACCCTGCAAGGTTTATTTTGATTGGCACAGTTCCACATAGGTATTTCTTATGCATTTTGCCCATGAACTTGCCTTTATTAAATTCATTGTAATACTACAAACTGCCCACTTGGCAAAATGAGTGTGATCATTTCCTTTACCAAAGATGACTTACAACATTTGAGATACAATTGGTGATTTTTTTTCCTTTGTTTTTCTAATTGGAGCACAGGAAGGAGAAGTGACTTGCTCATGGTCAAACAATGTCAAAAGCATGATTTGAACCCACAACCTCAGAACTTAAAAGTCCTAGGTACAAAGCCTTAACTACTACACCACAGTGTCTGGCAATAATATAAGGCCTTGGTGTTTTATTTTTTTCTTTCAAATTATTAAACTACAATTACAGGTATTGAATACAGAAATGGATTTAGTTATAAGTAACTGATATAGCTATAACTGAGACCTATTGTCTTACGATAATTCATACAGAATTTAGTCAGTATTCTTACTACTAAATAGTCAAAAAAGATGTGTAAAATGATAAATGCAGCATCCAATGGATTGGTGCCCTACACTTGATTTGTCTCCAAATCTGTTCTGTACGGTGGCCCCAAAGAGCAACCGATAAAAAAATTTAAAGATGTGACGCGCACAATTAAGAAAGGTGACGCACACAATTAAACAAGGTGACGCACACAATTAAACAAGGTGACGCACTCACAATCAGAGTGGTGACGGCAAGTAAGCATACGGAAAGCGTAAATACCTTGGCAAAACAAAAATCCTGATTGGTGGCAAGGTTTGTCTGTCAGTCCACAGGGGAAGTTTTCAGTCAAGTTTTGTGCGGAGTAAGAGAAAGTTAATACAGCATTCTTTTTTCAATTAAATTGTTGGCGATCACAAATCCTGTTGCATGTACATGAATGTGTACATAAACAGGCAGACATCCATGTCCTTTTTTCACATGCAAGAGTTTTTTTTTTTTTTAATAATTAAAAGACCCCAAAGTAACCTGCGGTGCTCCCAGTTCTTTTTTTTTACGTGCAGTGTGGTGTGGTACTGCTTGATAGTTTGGTCCAGTTTGTTAAGATTCTACATATCATTTTATTGTAATAACAATCACTAAAAGAATTTATTTGTAATCTAATGTGGTGCTCTGTGGTAATTTTACATTCAATCGGGTGCTGTATCAGTGGAGAGTATAATAGCAAAAGAGACAGAAAATCAACAGTCACTTTCATGATTTATATGCTGTATGCTCCGAGTGCCCATATGTTTCACAGTTATATGGCACAGTATTACTCGCTCAAGACAACAAGGCATTCCATTTCAATGTGGCACCACATTGAACTCGTAATGTGTGTGTCACCTTTTTCTTTTATCACTTGCCCTTTGGGGCCACCATGGTTCTGCCTTTAGCGGAGGTGTATTTCACGGAAATAACTGTTAAGATAATTTAGGAAAGAAACAACTAGCTTTTAAAATCTATAACCATCCTCTTTTTCAATTAAATACAGGACAGTGCAGGAGATATACACTGCTAAATTTGAAAAAGGAAAAAACAGCTCCAAACTGACAGGTGATATGAACATATTGTACTTATACTGTATCATAATTAATCTCATTGTCTATTTTCATCATTAAAATTATGTGAAATGAAAAAGCAGTTTACCACATGGGATCTTTAAGAAACAGCAAGATAAAAAATTATATTAAAAAGTTTACTACTTTATATACGAAAATGTGTCTAATAGACAGCAAAAACCAACCCTTGTCAGCGGGTTAGTTTATTACAGGGCAGACAAGCACACTAAATTCATGCTGGACCAATTTATAGTTGCCAGCACACATGAATTTGGTTAAAAAAAAAAAAAAAAAAAAAAAAAAAAAAAAAAAAAAATTCCATAGAAAGTCCAAAACCTTTCAATTGCCAAGGTAAATGTGAATAATCATGTTTATACCATTTAACTAGCAAACACAATAAAACAGAAAAGCCTCAAAAGAATATGGATATAAAAGCATATAAAGCAGAACCCATGATAATGCACGTCCAGATTTACCATGGTTCTGCATTATCTGAGATGCACTAATTTTCTTATAATTCTTAAAAACTTTCTATGAATACTGTACTGAGCACGTAAATACTATACTTTTAACTTCAGTTGTACTAGGCAAGCAGTCAAGGAGCTGTTGACTCACTCACCCCTCCCCAACAGCACCACCCAATTATTGTAAGTGGGTCTTCAGCCATGACCGTACCGTGTACATGTGCTCTACTGTTTCATTCACTTAGGATTTTTATGTTTATACATTGCAAAGCATTCTGTGGCTCAGAGATGAGCACTTTGCAGCAGTGTGAGCTAAATGAATAGTTCCAACCCATTAACCACACAGAACCCATCTCTGAACTCCCATTTTATCTGCACAGTGCTGCCACTACACTCCACCCATCCACAGTGCATATCCTACCCGCATCAAATTTGAATTGCTGTGGACTTCCACTGCGAAGCATTTCATTTTGAAGATCTGCTCTATGGCGAGTTGCGAACCCACATTTTCAGGCTCAGCCACAAGTGTTTTACGGTATAATCTAAATGTAGACCTTCATCTGTCAATTGCGCAGAGCTCATCTCTGACCTCTGGAAGCAGCGTGCTTCTGTGATGATGCCATCTCATCTCTCTCTGTGTAGCATTGCCATCTGTTTAATCCAAGTTTTCAATTATCCAAGGTAGCATAAGTCCACACCTTACATTAGATAAATCGGGGATCTATATTATTTATATTTTGATTTCACAACTTGAATTTAAATGTACTTAGACAAGTTTAATGTATGGTACTTTACTACTATGTACATCTTTTCTTATTCAGATATAGATTAGCCATCAGCTGTGCTCTCACAGTAAAAACATGTCAAAGTCAAATAAAATGCAAACTTGTGTTCACACTAAGTCAATAAACTGGTGACAAGAGAGCTACTGCATAATCTAGCCACAACTAGCACAAGGCAGAAAGCCAGCACACCAAAAGTTGCACATAAAAACACCCATTTATTCCAAACCAATTTACAGCTTCCAAGATTTGAATGTTATATTATTTTGTGGGAGGAGACAGTGATGCTCACACAAAAATCAGATAAACAAAAGGAGAACATGCTAGCTCCTGGCTTCTCTAAGACAGTAATCTGTCAGGAGACAAACCCAGATCACATGAACTTTAAAGGCAGTAGTGCTAACAGTGCCTCTTTCCCCATGTGCTACTGACACCCTATACTCTGTTCACTATACACTCAGCTAAAGGATTATTAGGAACACCATACTAATACGGTGTTTGACCCCCTTTCGCCTTCAGAACTGCCTTAATTCTACGTGGCATTGATTCAACAAGGTGCTGAAAGCATTCTTTAGAAACGTTGGCCCATATTGATAGGATAGCATCTTGCAGTTGATGGAGATTTGTGGGATGCACATCCAGGGCACGAAGCTCCCGTTCCACCACATCACAAAGATGCTATATTGGGTTGAGATCTGGTGACTGTGGGGGCCATTTTAGTACAGTGAACTCATTGTCATGTTCAAGAAACCAATTTGAAATGATTCGAGCTTTGTGACATGGTGCATTATCCTGCTGGAAGTAGCCATCAGAGGATGGGTACATGGTAGTCATGAAGGGATGGACATGGTCAGAAACAATGCTCAGGTAGCCCGTGGCATTTAAACGATGCCCAATTGGCACTAAGGGGCCTAAAGTGTGCCAAGAAAACATCCCCCACACCATTACACCACCACCACCAGCCTGCACAGTGGTAACAAGACATGATGGATCCATGTTCTCATTCTGTTTACGCCAAATTCTGACTCTACCATTTGAATGTCTCAACAGAAATCGAGACTCATCAGACCAGGCAACATTTTTCCAGTCTTCAACTGTCCAATTTTGGTGAGCTCGTGCAAATTGCAGCCTCTTTTTCCTATTTGTAGTGGAGATGAGTGGTACCCGGTGGGGTCTTCTGCTGTTGTAGCCCATCCGCCTCAAGGTTGTGCGTGTTGTGGCTTCACAAATGCTTTGCTGCATACCTCGGTTGTAACGAGTGGTTATTTTAGTCAAAGTTGCTCTTCTATCAGCTTGAATCAGTCGGCCCATTCTCCTCTGACCTCTAGCACCAACAAGGCATTTTCGCCCACAGGACTGCCGCATACTGGATGTTTTTCCCTTTTCACACCATTCTTTGTAAACCCTAGAAATGGTTGTGCATGAAAATCCCAGTAACTGAGCAGATTGTGAAATACTCAGACCGGCCCGTCTGGCACCAACAACCATGCCACACTCAAAATTGCTTAAATCACCTTTCTTTCCCATTCTGACATTCAGTTTGGAGTTCAGTAGATTGTCTTGACCAGGACCACACCCCTAAATGCATTGAAGCAACTGCCATGTGATTGGTTGATTAGATAATTGCATTAATGAGAAATTGAACAGGTGTTCCTAATAATCCTTTAGGTGAGTGTATGTCCGGTAAAAAGCTTAGGTCAAACAAGAATATAGTTACAAGATTTCATAACAAGCTGTATGATGCATTAACTTAACACTTTGACCTTGAGAGTATACAACAATATGATAAATATGTCTTAAGTGCTTTTGTGTAAAATTGGCTATTTGGGGAAATCAATGACCACTGCTGTCCATATCGTGAGTGCTTGTACTGGTGTTTTATTTATATGTGCTTAAAATATAATTTAATGCAACTAATATTGTTATGGTAATTAATGCAACTAATATTGTTATGGCAATAACTTAAGGGGTATCAAAACAGAAATAAATAATTAAGAAATACTTTGGGTAAAAGCTACTTGATTGAGAGAGGAAAGCACTTTCATTTTTTAAATATCTGAAAACCACTAACAGGTACACAATAACAAGAAACTACTAATACTGTATAATTCTACTTTAATGAAGACATTTCCTAAGTGAATATATGACAGTATATTCCATATGATATGGAATACTCAAAAATATTGTTATATTAAATTCACCAAGCCAGAAAACAAAAAAGGTCTGATTAAAGTAGTGTAACTCAGATGATAGTAGTAGTTCAGAAATTACCATGCACGGGAGTCATTCATTATACATTGAAATATTTGCTGTTTGATTTTGCAAACATGGATAATAATACATTGTTGTTTGCCTTTTGGAAATAATCAGACAGCATTAGGAGGTCCGTCTCATATACTTGCACATCTTAATCAGAATTGTAATTAAAGCTGCCAGCAGCTAAAACAGATAAATATATGAATTATATATAACCTATAACCTGTTAAATACTTATCTATTATGACAGATCACACTCCCTACAGTGTATTAGTATTTAAAATAAGCAAATTACGTAAAGACAATACTGCTCAAAGTTCTACCAAATAGACATTGAGCAAGCAAGGTTTTGAAGATAAGAAATACCACTGTGCATTTAAACTACCACTCTAATGTGACCCAATTCTAATTTTTCCAAATATATGACACAGACTGGATTTTGGTGTAAACATCCAAACTCACTCAGCATCACATTTTTTTGAGATTAGATACAGGATGCTTCCATGTGTGATAATGAATTACAATTTAATTCCACTTGCCCATATTCAAACTAAATTTAAACAGATTATATTTTCACTCAAGGATTTAACCCAGTTGTATAATTTTTGTGTACCATGTGAAATTTTAAAACAATCATGACAGATAAAATGAACAGTAAGTGGATCAGGGAAGGGGGGGATTAGCACATTTATGGAGTGATAAAGTTATGAACGCTAATCTGATAGGATCTTACTGAAATCACACAATAGCTCAATAATTATAACCAGAAGAAAAAAAAAAAAAAAAAAAACATACTGAGATCCTTATTTATGCCATACTTTTGTCACTATATCACAACGCAGGCACAGTGCATACATTGCACTTTAACTAAATGTGTGCTGTATTTAAATGCTCAGGCTATACTTGAATACTGTATGTAAACCCCACAGACATTGGATCATATTTCTTCACAATTTTTAATTTGACTATGAAGACTCGGTAGAGTAAATGAGAAACAATACGTCTCTGCAGCATTCATCATTTGCATGCTTCTAAAGCAGTCACATAATTGTTATATGAAAAGAATATAGCAAATGATTATTTTCTAATACAGGCAACTCTCAGGTTATGAATGAGTTTTGCCCTTGCAGGTGTTCAAAACAGGATTTTATATGCAGATTGGAATTTGCTAAAAATGTCCTTTGATGGGAAATTGTCAAAACTGTGTAAAATTTTATTACTTTAAAACAATTCTAAAAATATTTTTATAATTATTGACAGAATTAACAGTATATACATTTATTGCACAAGAGATACACACAAATTTACATCATAAATATAAACTGAATAAAAATTCCTATTTAGTGAAAAATCAGGAGGCAATGCACTGCCTTCCCATACTTATCAAGATTAACTCCTCTAATAGTGAGCTCAATGGCTTAATATCTCCTTTTGCATTTGTGTCTTAATCTAACAATATCATGCAATGATGCAGTTTTACTGTATCTATGCCAAAGCATTTTCATAAGAAAATATGAAGCCAAAAGTGATTTAATCGCATTATGTTGCGAGTTCTGATTAGCTGAATGCAGAGTTGGGCTAAGGTATAGAAGAGCCATTGCCAAGTGTGCTTGCTTACAATTATTTTTTAATTTGGTTTTAATTTATGATTTTTCCATCGTATTGAGTGGCATAGTTAGTGCAGAATTTTCAGTATGTATAAGCCCTTGTCCATGATTTGATTTGATCAACACAACCTCTGCTTGGCTTTGTCTTGTTGAGCATTAGTGATAAACAAAGGCTTTTCATTGTATAGAATGAAGTCCTGTTTGCGATTGTCTGTTGCAAATGTCCTTTCAAGTATATCTGTCGTAAATCAAAAACATTTTCACACATTCTCTACACTTCTGTGACAACCCAATACCCTTCTGTTAAACTTGTTCTAGCACTGAATCTATAGTGCAACATTATTTCTGTACTTTTAAATAACAAAACACATACTGACGGCAGGGCGGCACGGTGGTGCAGTGGGTAGCACTGCTGCCTCACAGTTAGGAGACCATAACCCAAAATCTAACTGTATATATATTAATGACTTAACTCCTAAATAAATAAATACAGTATAATCTCTTTATAATCAATACAGGATAAAAAGACAAAATTTATGATTTTCCTGAAGTGAATTTTATAGTTGCCAATTTCTGACCACTGGACATGGAAATGTGTAAAACAACATATATGGAACACCAAAAAGTAAAACTCAAATATGCTATGCACTGTGATTTGTGACATTACTTATGAAAGACAAAAAAACAGCTCACTCAGGAGAATGTTCCTTATTTATCTGTTTATTGCACAGACATATCTTTCTGGAAAATAATGACTCAACAAGTTCTATATTGAATCTTGATCATCAGTTTCACAACTCTGAATATTACAGCACACACACACACTGTTTACAAAATTAAGACAACCAAAATCAAGAACTCTGGATGAGCAAGTCATAAATATACTTATGATGACTGAAGTACCACAGCTTTCATAGAGCAGACGATTCAGTGCAAGGACCTGAAACATTTACATTTTCTAATCCTTAGTCACACCATAAGTTAATTTATTATTTTTAAATGGTATACATAGCTGAAGTGAAGAAATGACAAAGATAATATGCTTTTGCATTCCTATGTGAATGCAGGTCAAATGCTGGCTATTAGCAAAGGTCTGTTTTAACTGTTGTCACTGAGACACTGTCTTCTATTGAGTGCATACTTTTATTATTTGTTTTTAATGCTCTAGGATGTCACAGTATATTCCTACAGTTCTTGACAACACGCTATATTTTACCAACAGCTTGCAGAACAATGGTTAAGTTTATTTGGGTTTCTAAATATAAATGCTTTACTATAGGAAAATAATGAAATAATGAAACTCATGTATTTGAGCAGGAGGCATGTAG
This sequence comes from Polypterus bichir lapradei, assembly GCA_026402145.1. Lineage (NCBI taxonomy): Eukaryota > Metazoa > Chordata > Cladistia > Polypteriformes > Polypteridae > Polypterus > Polypterus bichir. The sequence continues at coordinate 28,207,410 of JANRMT010062813.1, read as the reverse complement.
TTTAAAGTCATATTTATTTCGTAATGAATATCAATGTCTAAAAACAATGAATTACTTGAAAAAATCTTTTAAGACATGAAATGGAGATACGGTGCATTATAGTTCAATCTTAAAGTCTTTTGTCAACAGTGTAGTGCATTGCATCAAACATCATAAATATTTACTTATAGTAATGGCACACTTCAATTTTTAAAACATACAGACCTTTACTAACTGATTAATCATATATTTACAAAGAACATAATCTTAACAGTTGTCAAAAATGTAAGGTTTGATTTAATTTTTTTTCTACAACTAGCTACTTAAATATGTGGTTTAACATTATACAGTGCATCTGGAAAGTATTCACAGCGCATCACTTTTTCCACATTTTGTTATGTTACAGGCTTATTCCAAAATGGATTAAATTCATTTTTTTCCTCAGAATTCTACACACAATACCCCATAATGACAATGTGAAAAAAGTTTACTTGAGGTTTTTGCAGATTTATTAAAAATAAAAAAATTGAGAAAGCACATGTACAAAAGTATTCACAGCCTTTGCCATGAAGCTCAAAATTGAGCTCAGGTGCATCCTGTTTCCCCTGATCATCCTTGAGATGTTTCTGCAGCTTAATTGGAGTCCACCTGTGGTAAATTCAGTTGATTGGACATGATTTGGAAAGGCACACACCTGTCTATATAAGGTCCCACAGTTGACAGTTCATGTCAGAGCACAAACCAAACATGCAGTCAAAGGAATTGTCTGTAGACATCCTAGACAAGATCGTCTCGATGCACAAATCTGGGGAAGATTACAGAAAAAGTTCTGCTGCTTTGAAGGTCCCAATGAGCACAGTGGCCTCCATCACCCATAAGTGGAAGAAGTTTGAAACCACCAGGACTCTTCCTAGAGCTGGCCGGCCATCTAAGCGATCGGGGGAGAAGGGCCTTAGTCAGGGAGGTGACCAAGAACCCGATGGTCACTCTGTCAGAGCTCCAGAGGTCCTCTGTGGAGAGAGGAGAACCTTCCAGAAGGACAACCATCTCTGCAGCAATCCACCAATCAGGCCTGTATGGTAGAATGGCCAGACGGAAGCCATTCCTTAGTGAAAGGCACATGGCAGCCCACCTGGAGTTTGCCAAAAGGCACCTGAAGGACTCTCAGACCATGAGAAACAAAATTCTCTGGTCTGATGAGACAAAGATTGAACTCTTTGGTGTGAATGCCAGGCGTCATGTTTGGAGGAAACCAGGCACCGCTCATCACCAGGCCAATACCATCCCTACAGTGAAGCGTGGTGGTGGCAGCATCATGCTGTGGGGATGTTTTTCAGCGGCAGGACCTGGGAGACTAGTCAGGATAAAGGGAAAGATGACTGCAGCAATGTACAGAGACATCCTGGATGAAAACCTGCTCCAGAGCGGTCTTGACCTCAGACTGGGGTGATGGTTCATCTTTCAGCAGGACAACAACCCTAAGCACACAGCCAAGATATCAAAGGAGAGGCTTCAGGACAACTCTGTGAATGTCCTTGAGTGGCCCAGCCAGAGCCCAGACTTGAATCCGATTGAACATCTCTGGACAGATCTTAAAATGGCTGTGCACCGACGCGTCCCATCCAACCTGATGGAGCTTGAGAGGTGCTGCAAAGAGGAATGGGCAAAACTGGCCAAGGATAGGTGTGCCAAGCTTGTGGCATTATATTCAAAAAGACTTGAGGCTGTAATTGCTGCCAAAGGTGCATCGACAAAGTATTGAGCAAAGGCGGTGAATACTTATGTACATGTGATTTCTCAGTTTTTTTATTTTTAATAAATTTGCAAAAACCTCAAGTAAACTTTTTTCACGTTGTCATTATGGGGTGCTGAGTGTAGAATTCTGAGGCAAAAAAACTGAATTTACTCCATTTTGGAATAAGGTTGTAACATAACAAAATGTGGAAAAAGTGATGCGCTGTGAATACTTTCCGGATGTACTGTATGTGTTCTGACTTTGCAAGGAACATGCTTTTATTGTATGTTGTATTTGCAATAACAATGTGTTCTGCTGGTACTTCAACAAAGTAGTACACACTTTGAAGCAAATGTTTATTCCCTTTCATTACTCCAGAAGCAAGGTACAATTACTGCACTTCACTTTCAGTGAAGGCGTATATTCTGCTTCCAGATGTAAAATGATCTGACGTGTATCTTACATACTACACTAGACAGCAGCAGCTCAGCTACCATGTATGCTACCATACTGTGTGAAAAAAGCTGACCATAATAATTTATTTAATGATAATTTTTTACAGTGATAATTGTTTTTTGCTAGTTCCACTTGTATAAAAACATTGAACAAAATGCAGTTACAACACATAACATACTAGTGCTTTTCACAGTGAAATTTAGCCCTAGTTTATTTCAAGGGTGGAAAACGTATGGACACGTCTAGTGACGGTTCATTGGCTACGTTAGTTTTACTTTCTAGATAAAAGGAAGCAAACAGACTTTAGCGGAGGTATGTAAATTACCAATCAAAATAATGCATAAAATAGTATATGAAGTACCAACCAAAATAATACATAATATAAAGAAAATGACTTAAATGTACAAAATAATCCTTTAAGCAGCTGACAAACAGCATTATCTATGTAACACTGACAAGTTTAAATCAAAACTGCTTTCTAAGTCAGGACAGCGGAAAGACTAGATCATTACTCTTATCTCTGCCCTTCAGCTATTAATCCAGCCTTACTGTCCATGGCAGCACATTAAACTGAATATCTATGAGGAACTGCATGATGTACCACATTACTAGCACCAGGTGATCTTCACTCAAATTGTCCTAAAGACCTTCCTATGAGCTCATTCACAACAGGCATCTGTTTTCTAGACATGCCTATTCATCTTTTCGGGGATATTATACAGGTGTATCTCAATAAATTAGAATATCATTGAAAAGTTAGTTTCAGTAATTCAATTCAAAAAGTGAAACTCATATTATATAGATTCATTACATACACAGTGATATATTTCAACCGTTTATTTCTTTTCATTTTGACGATTATGACCTACAGGTAATGAAAACCCAAAATTCAGTATCTCAGAAAATTAGAATATTGTGAAAAGGGTCAATATTGTAGACTCATGGTGTCACACTCCACTCAGCTAATTAACCCGAAACACGTGCAAAGGTGTCCTGAGTCTTTAAATCGTCTCTCAGTCTGGTTCAGTAGGCCATACAATCATGGGGAAGGCTGCTGACTTGACAGTTGTCCAGAAGACAGTCATCGACACCCTCCACAAGGAGGGTAAGCCACAAAAGGTCACTGCTAAAGAAGTTGGCTGTTCCCGGAGTGCCGTATCTATGCTGTATATAATTAATGGAAATTTGAATAAAAGGAAAAAATGTGGCAGAAAGGTGCACAACCAACAGGGATAACCGCAGCCTTGAGAGGATTGTGAAGCACAGTCTGTTCAAGAATTTGGGGGAGAACCATAAGAAGTACAACTGTCGTATTCCTTGTGTCAAGCCACTCCTGAACCAGAGACAAACGTCAGAAGCATCTTACCTGGGCTAAGGAGAAAACGGATTGGACTGTTGCTCAGTGGTCCAAAGTACTCTTTTCAAATGAAAGTAAATTTTGTATTTCATTTGGAAATCATGGTCCCAGAATCTGGAGAAAGATTGGAGAGGCACAGAATCCAAGTTGCTTAAGGTCCAGTGTGAAGTTTCCACAGTCAGTGATGATTTGGGGAGCCATGTCATCTGCTGGTGTTGGTCCACTGTGTTTTATCAAGTCCCAAGTCAGTGTAGCCATCTACCAGGAAACTTTAGAACACTTCATGCTTCCCTCTGCTGACAAGTTTAATGGAGATGCTGATTTCATCTTCCAGCAGGACTTGGTACCTACCCACATTGCCAAAAGTACCAATACCTGGTTTAATGACCATGGTATCACTGATTGGCCAGCAAATTCACCTGACCTAAACCCCCCAGAGAACCTATGGGGTATTGTCAAGTGGAAGATGAGAGACACCAGACCCAACAATACTGATGAACTGAACGCCACTATTAAAAGAATCCTGGGATTCCATGCCACGCCTCATTGAAGCAGTAATTCATACAAAAGGAGCCCCAACCAAGTATTAAGTGCATACATGGAAATACTTTTCAATAGGCCAATATTTCTGTATTTCAAATAATTTTTTATTGGTCTTATGTAATATTCTAAACTTCTGAGATACTGAATTTTGATTTTCCAGTACCAGTAGACCATAATCAGCAAAATGAAAAGAAATAAATACTTGAAATATATCACTGTCTGTGTAATGAATCTATACAATATATGAGTTTCACCTTTTGAATTGAATTACTGAAATAAATTAACTTTTTGATGATATTCTAAATTATTAAAAATCACCTGTATTAGCCGTGAGTGAATAATTGTTGGACTACAACTTGTTGCTTATGGATTCTCTTTTCCATAGCAGAATTATCAACTATTCTACTACCTTCTAGCACTCCCTTATTAAAAGTGGTGTTCAGGATTTTAAGCAGACATTAAAAATAACGTTGGATATCACCTTTCTGATTATTATAAAAAGGACTTTGCCTCTGACTCCATGACACTACTGATTTGTTTAGCATATGCTGACTAGAGCTGGTCTGAGCAGTCTGATGCTTTTCTGTCAGCATAGGACTGTCATTAACCAGAATGCCCAAAAAAAGACAGTCTGTGTGGAACAACAAAAAGGTCCCATAGATATCATAAAAGGAGGGCAACACAGCTTCCTAACATCAAGGTGACCAATGGGTCAAGGTAAACAGAGCAACATGCTCCAATCATTTTGGTTAGAATCTTGTAGAATTACCAGGAAACTGGGTTCAGCACATTTTAATTCGTTGCCAGGCTATTAGCAATTTGCCAGCAGTTTACAGGGTGTGATCACCTCTTCATTTTCTCTCAAATGGATGTTAACACAAGCGTATCCTACTGACCTTTAGACTATGACTCAAGTTCAAGTCTAAGAAACAACCTAATGAGCTAATAAGTAGGAGTGTAGCATTCAAAATTCACCTTTAGCACTGAATGTTTACTTCTGAAAATCATCAGTGATAAAGTTTTATGGATGTTAGCTCAAATGATTAACAATTCACCATGCAAGTTCACTAATCAAAACTCAAAGATACAGGTAAATTACAGAGGTCCACAGTTAGGAAACATGAAAAATGATTTACTAAACTAACAAAATTATTAAAACTTCTTCATTAAATGCTAATCCTCCAATGACTGTTACCATACTTCTTTACGGAAGTTACCAAAACACTGGCAAGATGAACAACCCAAAACTACAAACTAAGGTTGGGTTCTGCATCTAGATACATTACTCTAAAATTACAAATTAAACTGAATATTTGCTTAGAACACAGGGAAATCTGACAAGAACAAGAACAGGCAATTCAGTGGCCACTTCACAGGGCACATCTGTTTGTTAACACAAACAGCCTATTCCTCCAAACGGCTAATCATAAGGCTGACACTTAATATACATGCCAAGCAGACAGAGTTATGAGATCTACTTGTTATACAACCATACATTACAATGTTCAAGATACAAGATCTAAGTACTTCGATCATTCTTATCATTGCTGGTGTCAGCATCTCTCAAACAGGTTGCCACCTGCATTTTTATAGACTACAGCCTCAAGAGTTTTACAGAAAATGGTACAACAAACACAAAGTGGTAGCTTTGTCAGTGAAAACCCCTTGTTAATGAGATGGTTTAGTGGACAATGACCAGTATAATTTAGACTAACAGAAAGGCCACAGATAATCAAAAAAAAGGTACAGTATTTACAAATGTGCTCAATGCTTTGAACTTTGAAGCTGATGGGTTACCACTGCAGAGGCAGGGTTCTGCTTCTACCATCTACAGAAAGAAGAGGAAGATAACTCTACAGGCGGCACAGGCTCACCAAAAACTAGACAAATTAAAAATGTTGCATGGTCTAATTAATCTCAAATTTTTCTGTAATATGCCCAAGGCTGACTGAGAATTTGGTGTAAGCAAATCCGTCCTCTTTGAGTCAGTGGACAAGATGGTGTTATTAGTGTAATGGTGTGAGGAAACTATTTTTGGCACACATTAGCTCTTTTAAAGGATACGTTTGGATTGTGTTCCTATGAAAATTTTTTTAGAACATTAGAACATTCTAGACAAGAACAGGCTATTCAGCCCAACAAAGCTCACCAGTCCTATCCACTTATTTCTTCCAAAAAACATCGAGTCAAGTTTTGAAAGTCCCTAACGTCTTACTGTCTACCACACTACTTGGTAGCTTATTCCAAGTGTCTATCGCTCTTTGTGTAAAGAAAAACTTCCTAATGTATGTGCGAAATTTACCCTTAACAAGTTTCCAACTGTGTCCCCGTGTTCTTGATGAACTCATTTTAAAATATCAGTCTCGATCCACTGTACCGATTCCCTTCATAATTTTAAAGATTTCTATCATGTCACCTCTGAATCTCCTTTTGCTTAAACTATAAAGGCTCAGTTCTTTTAATCGTTCCTCATAATTCAACCCCTGTAGTCCTGGAATCAGCCTAGTCGCTCTTCTCTGGACCTTTTCTAGCGCTGCACTGTCCTTTTTGTAGCCTGGAGACCAAAACTGCACACAGTACTCAAGATGAGGCCTCACCAGTGCATTATAAAGGTTGAGCATAACCTCCTTGGACTTGTACTCCACACATCGTGTTATATAACCTAACATTCTGTTAGCCTTCTTAATGGCTTCTGAACACTGTCGGGAAGTAGTCGATAGCTTTAGAGTCCACTATGACTCCTAAATCCTTCTCATAAGGTGTACTCTCGATTTTCCAACCGCCCACTGTGTATTCAAACCTAACATTTTTACTTCCTATGTGTAATACTTTACATTTACTGACATTAAATTTCATCTGCCACAAATATGCCCAAGCCTGTATGCTATCCAAGTCCTTCTGTAATAATATAATGGTTTCCAAATTATCTGATAATCCACCTAATCTTGGTATTATTTGCAAACTTAACCAGCTTGTTACTTATATTCCTATCTAAATCATTTATTTATATTAAAAATAGCAGCGGCCCTAGAACTGACCCCTGCTGAACACCACTCTTACCATCAGCCAATTCTGAAGAGGTTCCTCGCACCATCACCCTCTGCTTCCTGTGTCTGAGCCAATTCTGCACCCATCTAAAAACATCACCCTGAACTCCCACTTCTTTTAATTTAATGCCCAACCTCTCATGTGGCACCTTATCAAATGCATTCTTAAAGTCAAGATAAATAATATCATATGCTCCACTTTAATCGTATCCTTTTGTTGCCTCCTCATAGAATTCCAGCATGTTAGTAAAACACGACCTTCCTCTTCTGAACCCATGCTGACTGTCCAGAATAAGTCATGTCCTTGCCAGGTGTTGCTCAATCTTATCCTTAATAATTCCTTCCATTAATTTTCCTCTGATGCAAGTTAAGCTTACTGGCCTATAGTTGCTTGGGTCTGCCCGGTCACCCTTTTTATATAATGGGATGATATTTGTCATTTTCCAGTCCTTCGGAATCTCTCCAGTGCGCAGTGACTTCCTAAAAATATGTGTCAAGGGTTTATATATGTACTCACTAGCTGCCTTAAGAACTCGAGGATAAATATTATCTAGTCCTGGTGATTTGTTTGATTTCATTTTATTTAATCTGAGCAGCACTTCTCTCTCTGCAATATCCAAATCCCTCAGTACCTCCTTAGTAGTCACGTTTACCTTTGGGAGGTTATCCACTTGCTCACTTGGGAACACCTCATAAAAATGTAAGTTTAGGGCATCCGCTATTTCATTTTCTGTATCTTTTAATTCCCCTTTACTATTTCTGATGCATTTCACCTCCTCCTTGACTATTCTTTTACTACTAAAATACTGAAAGAATCTCTTAGGGTTTTCTGTCACCTTATCTGCTATATTCCTCTCCAACTGTCTTTTAGTCTCCCTGAAATGTAAAAAATACTGTGCCTGACCTTGAGGTTAAAATGTGGTCTATAGGGAGTTCTGTGCCTTTATTTCAATGGCCGATACAGTCCTATCTAATATAAAATGTTTGAGATTTGATGAAGTGGAAGATAGATTAATACAGTTTAACAAGCAACTCTCTGTGTCTACATTATTAGGGTACATCCAACACTTGCAGAACATTTAAGATTTGAAATTTCCCATATTACTACTATAAACTACTTGGTAACTAGTTTAATTTGTGTATTGTTTTCTGTGTGAATTTCCAACATTTAGCCTTATTGCAGAAATTAACCCTTAACCAGCTTCCATTTCTTACAAGCCCTAAATTCCACTTTTAACAGTGTGTGGTAACTTACCCTCCAATGTAGGGGTAAATTTACTTGCTTGTGGGGAAACTGCAGCATGGGATTTCTAATGAAGGATACAATCATCATGGGCTACCAGACCTGTCTTGCCATATATGTACAGTAATCCCTCGCTATATCGCACTTCGACTTTCGCGGATTCACTCTATCGCGGATTTTAAATGTAAGCATATCTAAATATATATCACAGATTTTTCGCTGATTCGCGGATTTCTGCAGACAATGGGTCTTTTAATCTATGGTACATGCTTCCTCAGTTTGCCCAGTTGATTTCATACAAGGGACGCTATTGGCGGATGGCTTAGAAGCTACCCAATCAGAGCATGTATTACATATTAACTAAAACTCCTCAATGATATAAGATATGCTTCCCGCACGGTGCTTGATTGTTTGCTTTTCTATGTCTCTCTCACTCTCTCTGCCTGACGGAGGGGGTGTGAGCACAGAGGCTGTTTGCCTAGAGGATATGGACGCTCCTCTACAAAATGCTGCGTTATCGCGGTGCTTCGGCATACTTAAAAGCACATATTGATTGTTTGCTTTAATCTCACGCTCTCTCTCTCTGACGTTCTCTGCGCCTGACGGAGGGGGTGTGAGCAGAGGGGCTGTTTGCACAGAGGCTGTTTGCTTAGAAGATACGGACGCTCCTCTAAAAAATGCCACTTTATCACGGTGCTTCGGCATACTTAAAAGCACAAAAGCACGTATTGATTTTTTGATTGTTTGCTTTTCTTAGCGAGCGCTCTCTCTCTCTCTGAAATTCTCTGCTCCTGATGCGCGCACTCCTTTGAAGAGAATATATATTTGCATTCTTTTAATTGTGAGAAAGAACCGTCATCTCTGTCTTGTCATGGAGCACAGTTTAAACTTTTGACTAAAGGGTGTTATTTCATGTCTAGAGGGCTCTAATAATGTTAACAGTGTTGGAGAGTTTAGAAGGGCTTAAAATATATAAAAATAACCATACAAACCTATGGTTTCTACTTTGCAGATTTTCATCTATCACGGGGGGTTCTGGAACGCAACCCCCGCGATCGAGGAGGGATTACTGTATAACAAATGTATTCACTTACATTTTCTGTTCAATAATTGAAAAATAAACATTACTTCCAACCACCATTAACACCAAAATCCAAACATAAGTTTGTGCATAAATTACTTTCACTTGCAACATCTCATTTACAAACACTTCTTAAAGCTGCTTTTGCAAAAACATCAGATTTAAGTCACTTTGTCAGTTGTATCACATTTGCTGTTTTGAGATTTACATTTTCATCATGTTGGACAATTTAGCTGGTTAGTAGTGCCTACTAAAAAGTAACATTTAATAGATATACCAGTTTAATAAAATGTACACATTTTTCATAATTTTTTCCACTTTAATGTTGTGTTTGTGAAATAAAATTTCTTAATGAAAGAGTAATCCTTTTTTTAGAACTCCTATAAAAATCTTAAATGTTATGTTGTTTTCAGGGTGACAGATTTACTATTGCTTTTGACTGGACCCACTCAAAATTACATCTAAAACAGAACCAGCGGCATTGACTGGACTAATTGTGCATCTCATTCATTTCCATAATATCTAAATACTGGATGTATGATTTCAGTTGTTGTACTAATGGACACTAATTTGGGCAAAAAAAACATGAACGACACAAAAATTCTGTTTGCTAATTCATCTTGTGAATTGGATTATAATGTGTTATTTAAATGTTTTATAATGTTTAACTGCCCCAATCATCGTTCATCTCAGTGATACTGCACTGCCCAAATGAATTACATCTGGTTATCATCAGATAGGTCTAGTTTGCACTTCTAAGCAGCATTTTGAGCCGAGTTACACAAGTCTGTCCAAGGCTGACATTTTAAAACTGTTATTTCAAAAATTGTGTTTTAGACTTTTTCATTTATTTTATGTACAGTATATTACAAAGGTAGTCAAAAGTATTGATGCCATTCCACTATTGAAAAAATAACCTCAATTACAAGTTAAATAAGTTAAAACTTATTAATTGTACTTGGCATCCACCATTATTTATTTCATATTCCAAAGAGCAGACACTGTACTTTTTAAAGCACATATATACAACATCAACTAGCTTTTAAGTTTCTTTTTTGCTTACTACAATTGTAACTGGTCCTGCCTGTGAGAAGTTTCTGTATTGGCTCCCAAGACCTCAGTCTTTCTATCATATCCCAAACACATGCAAGTCAAGATAACTGTGGACTTTATAACATCTCTGTAGAAGTGTGGGAGTATACCCTGAGATAGAGAGGCATGCCATTTGTTGATCGTTCCCACGCTGTGCCCAATGCTGTTGGAAACTGGATAAGCAGAGAACTGATGGATGGATGGATGGATAGAAGGACAACTTTAGCCTTTTCGATGTATATTCAGGAAATGCATTTGATCAGTCTGTTTCCTTATTGAGACATGTCTGATGTTTTTTTTAGCCTGAAATCCAAGTTACTATTATTTCTAATCTCCTTGTTCATCTGCAGGGCACTAGGAGTTAAAAAACCTGACCAGGCACATCATTGCACTCTAAAAGCATGCAAGGATATTTCTGTTTAGGTGCGAGAAGCACCTATTGTGATGGCCATGTCTGTCTGTTTGTCCGTCCACATGAAACAACTTGGCCCTCTTTGGACCAAGTTGGTTGAAATTTGGCATATTTATTATTCAAAGAGAATTGTAAATGCAGTTTGATTTTCATTAAAATATCTCTAAAAGATTATGCTGTACAAATTTTTGAAATTTCAAAATCTCTCACTGAAAAGCATCTGCAAATCTGCAAACTTGTCGATCTTAGAACATAGAAACATTCTGTTGGAACTTTAGCTTGACAGCAGTTACACCAACTTGTATATTTTGTATATTCTCCCCTTTTATAGGTCTGACAGCCACTCAGATCCCTAACTCAGCACCAGGGAAAGGGCATGCAGACAGCTCAAATAACAACACCTTTCTCCCGTTAGGGAAGTTAACTAAAAAAGTACAAGACAATGTCACCTCTCTGGAAATGAATGGAAGAGGAAAGCAATTATGTAGGCATATACCGTAGAAGAGTAAATTGACTAAGGTAACAATATCAGCAAATTATTATTATACTGGACCAACGTTAGCATTCCGGAGCTGCATCTAATTACACAAGGAAGGTGCAGTTCCCCTAACTGACATAAACATAGCATGGCTTTAGAAAGGAAACTGCAGATGATATGTGGCAGAAGATCGGACTGTGCCATATTACATGTTGTTACTTATGCTGTGCAACAAGTTCTGTGCCAAACAAAGACTGCCATGGTGGAAGGGCTGTGCTGTGTTTCTATAGTGCACGAAGGGGCTGATTATGTTGCAAATACTATGGACAGGTCAAGACTAAAGCTAAAGCTTCCTAAAAGAGTCATTTAGCGGTTTAAAATACAACAGACTAAACTGGGATTACGGTTTATCATTGCTCAAAGATCTGCTATTGCTTCTATGTACCTTCAGATTGGTACTAAAATTTTTAAGGTAAATGTCGCCTTTGGTATTCCTGTTACAAAATAAGTTACATCCAAGTTCTTAGTTACTTATAAAAATTTAATGAATTGCTGTTTTTTAATTAATATTAATAGCTAACTGTGGAACTCATTTCAGCTGATGTCTTCTTTTCATTGGGTAATATTGACCATGATTTTTAGTCAAAGATCCTCTCCCACTAACACACATCAATCAATGCTATTTTTATATAATTTGAATTGGATTCTACTCTATATGAAAGCTACTGAGCTGTACTTTTATCTACAAGACATTGTAAAGTGCTTTTTTAATATATTTATTGTAGTCTACTGACACATGGAATTGCATTCTAACTGTAATTTTTGAATATAACTCATTTTTACAATAATAAACAATATATGATAACTGACCCCTGGATAAAGTTCCAAAAAACTTGGGAAATACTCAAGACTTTCTTACCAGTTAACAGTCCACAAATCAAATATTACACCATGCATACATTTTCTAAATTGATTTCGCCTTAAAATAGTAGTGGGATTTTCCTACTTTGTTAATTTAAATAGTACTGGATTTTTTTCAATAAAATGAGAAATTCCCATAATCCTGCATTGAAATTCAACTGGCAAATATACTACTATTTCATAACTTTATACACTTCTTCATGTTACCACAGTTTTCATTTGCTTAAAAGGAAGATTCCACTCCTTCAATCGGTTCTTACAGCTCACATTCCATTGCTTGAAATCAGCCTATAAGCTTCTCTTATAGTAATGCCCTATTTTAATATGGAGTTTGCATGGAGTTTGCATGTTCTCCCCGTGTCTACGTGGGTTTCCTCCGGGTACTCCGGTTTCCTCCCACAGTCCAAAGACATGCAGGTTAGGTGCATTAGTGATCCTAAATTGTCCCTAGTGTGTGTGTGTGTGCCCTGTGTGTGTGTGTGCCCTGCTGGCAGGGTTTGTTTCCTGCCTTGCACCCTGTGTTGGCTGGGATTGGCACCAGCAGACCCCCGTGACCCTGTAGCTAGGATATAGCGGGTTGGATAATGGATGGATGGAAACTTAACTGCCTTGCTGAGGCAAAGGAAAGCTCTGAGATTTGCTGCTTACTAAAATTGACACATACAGGGGGTCCTCGGGTTACAACGTTTGTCGACATACAACGTTTCGAGTTTACAACACTCACTCCCATAAAAAGTTAAAAAAACTGAGACATGAGAAGGAATAATAATTTACACTCATTCTTTCTGTTACTACAGTACAGTGTACAGTACAGTATATTTATGTCCTTTTCTTTTTTCTCAGGCTTATATTTTGTGTTTTTATGTTCTAGATTATGATTTTGCAAATGTGTTAAGATAGGTAAGTGACTTAGGCTAGAGTGTGTTTCGACTTACACCAAAATTCGGGTTACATCATTGTTGTAGGAACGGAACTGTGTCATAACCCGAGGACCCCCTGTAAAGACAATATTTATGCTACACATCAGATTATCTTACACCTGGAAGTAGTAGCCAAATTCAGAGAGCAAAATGGTTAACTAATTGTGAAAACTTTTTGAACAACTACATAAAACACTGATGGAAAGCAAAAGCTTTATATTTACAACAAATCACAACATACAAATTAAGAAAGCCACTTGCATGTTCAGATTACAACATTTACCATAATAGCAGCATAGTCGAGTATAAACTGATGACAGAAAGTCAGATGAGAGTACACAGAAGGTGTATAGTAGTAGCAGCAGCAGCGGTACATTGATAAAACATGACATGTTGGCAATCAAACTGGTTGACAGCAGAGCCTTGAGGCAGCTAATCAATTATCTGGAGCGTATGTGCTGCCTTTCATCTAGATGTACTGTCATTGTCAACTGCCATATTAAAACAATGTTTTACCAAGAAGACACGAGCTGAAACTTCAGCTAGCTACAGCCCAATAAGCTAACACTGAAAATTACATCTCATTAAAATATCTCTACATAAATGATGACTGACAGATGAAATCAGCAGTACAACTGACAAAATGTTCTATAGACAAAATATTCTAGCCAGAGATACAGTTGAAGCTCAGGCAAAAAGTTCTAGCTAGAAATATAGCTGAAGCTTAGAAGCAAACTGCTACATTGGAGAAATGGGGACTTGCAGGCAAAGTGGCCTCTGTGACCACTGTGACCTCCGATTCACCAAACCTCTTGAATTGAGCATCTACACCAAATTTTAGCAGAAGACTTCGACTTGCAGTCAATGATTTGACACAAATTGCACGTATGTGAACATGCACAGAAAAATCAATGTTATATGAGTGTTTATTCTTTGTTTCCAATCTGAACGTGAACCTCAAGAGCATGCTAATATCTATTCCTAAAAATGCAAATACCGTAGATCCCGGAATACAAGCCGACTCGGTATATTAGCCGACCCCCTTCTCTACCTACTAAATTACATGTATTTGCCGATGACCGGTATTTAAGCCGACCCCCTTCTCCAAGCAAAATTTTCTAAATCTCCTTAAAAGTGTCTCTTCAGGTATATTTATCATGTTTAATCGGCGAGAATTGGAGACTGCCGGCATTTTTGATGGAAACCAGGAAGTGATTGCGGAGAAGTTTGTTAAAATGAAGCCTTTGTGTTGAAACTATATACGCAAATACGGTACATCGGCGGGTGGATTTCCGGAGACTCGTTATAAATTTGATTAACTGAAATACGCAATACAATACAATACAGTGGACCCTTGACTTAAGAACTTAATTCGTTCGCAAAGGCTAACCCATAATGCGTTCCGGACCTCCTACTGCAACACTTACTTAACCTTTTCATAATAAAAAAGGGTTGTATAATGTGCATAATTTACCAAAACACCAATAATTTTTCTAATGTACTAACCAAAAATTTATAAAAACCAGAAGTAGGCTAGATTAAGCTAGAAGCATGGCGGCACGCATGGTCGCAGCGGCTCAGGGCTTTCCTTTTCAGTGCACTTTTTTGTTGATTTTATCCTTTTTTTTTTTTTTGCTTGTTTGTGCACGATTGGTTCGGCGAACATCTGCTACACCCATCAGAACCTTACAGACATCGGTGTCCAGAGCCAGACATCTGTTTCGAGTGTTTTTCATCACACGCACAACATCCCAGACAACACAGCGAGACCAGCGGGCTCTCCGTGGATTGTTGTCGGGTCTAGGAGACGACGCAGACGGAGGAGGGAAAGGAAGCAGATGCGGGGCCGCAGACCCGGCGTTATGCTAAGGCTAAAGATACAACCATACAAGCCCTATACAGAATTTTTTTTTTGCAACTTCTTTGCATCTTTTCGCACCATTTGTTTATTTGTTTATTTACTTGTTGTGTTCTACACATATGTCTGCACTGAAGGAGCTGCTTTTAATCTCATTGAACATGTGTATAGTGACAATAAAAGGCATTCTATTCTATTCTAGAAACAACAATTTCATACTGTACTCACCATTTAATTTGACATCTTTGGGCTGCAGGAAGGGAGGAGGAGGAGAATGAAACGGAAGTTTGTTATTGTTTAGAAGGAGCCTCCTTATGCAAATCTTTTCTTTGTAAAATTGTGGAGATGGTGGATTTCCACATGCTGTACATATTAGCGAGATCAGTCACACAAACAGCACTCTCATATTTCCACACAATTTCCATCTTCGTTTCGATTGTGATCACTTTCTTTACCTTCTCTTCCTTCCTTAGCAATTATGTTTCTTGCTTGCATGGTCTTAGTGAATTATATATATAGGTAAATCACTGCAATGACCGAAATTACATCCACAAACACATGTATCTGGGATCCGACTGACGCTTACTAACGCTCTCGGTTGTTTGTTTACAATCGCGCAAGCGGATACACGTGACCGCATTCGGGTCGTAAAGCAAGATGTTTGTGTAAATCAAGTTGTTCGCATGTCATGCTGGTGGTATATCAAGGGTCGACTGTAAATGTTTATGTATACCAGTATTACATTTTTAAAAACATTATTGGTGAATAAAAATATACCTGGTAATACATAAAATTTTTTGTTAAAAAAAGATGACTACACCTATGAAAAAACGTATGAAATATGACAGCGCATTTAAGTTGAAAGTTGTAAAGTTCGCTAATGAGTCAAATAACAGTGCAGCAGCTCGTCACTTTGGCATCAACGAGAAACAAGTACGAGAATGGAAGAAGGCTGAAACATCTTTACAAGCCATGCCGAGAACTAAATGTGCCAACCGTGGTCGATCCTGTAAATGGCCGAAACTGGAAGAAGAACTGGTCACTTGGGTTAACAAACATCGTGCATCTGGTTACATCGTCACTCGTGACCAGATACGTCTGCATGCTTTAAAGTGGGCTGAGATGAATAAAGGTGATGCTGTAGACTTCAAGGCGTCGAGATCCTGGTGCACTCGTTTCATGAATCGCCACAGTCTAGTCCTAAGAACAAAAACGAAGATGGCTCAACGGCTTCCTCGAGATTTAGATGATAAAATTACTGCCTTCCAAAGCTTTATCATTAAGCACCGAAAGAAACATGAATACCCGCTCACAAAGATCGCAAATATGGACGAAACGCCTATGTTTTTTGATGTTATTAGTAACAAGACAGTTAACCAGAAAGGAGTAAAGACTGTGTTCGTCAAGACAACTGGTCATGACAAACAGCATTTTACTATTGTGTTATGTTGCCTTGCTGATGGGACAAAGTTACCACCAATGGTGATCTTCAAAAGAAAAACGTTGCCAAAGAAGGAGAAATTTCCCCGTGGAGTGGTTGTTCATGTTCAAGAGAAAGGGTGGATGGATGAGGATGGCTGCAAAAAGTGGATTAAAGAGGTGTGGAGTCGTCGTCCTGGTGGGATGTTACGTGAACGTGCTCTTCTTGTGTGGGATATGTTTAAGTCGCATTTAGCTGACGATGTTAAGTCGGAGTTAAATAAAGTTAACACAGACATAGCAGTTATTCCTGGTGGATTAACGTCCGTACTTCAGCCGTTGGATGTGTGCCTGAACAAACCGTTCAAGGACTTAATGCGCAAAAAGTGGAACAATTGGATGCTGTCTGGGGTGCAGAAATTTACCGCTGCTGGTAACATGCGTGCTGCACCTTTGGCAACTGTGTGCGAGTGGATTGTCGAGGCGTGGGCGGAGATCAAACCGGAGATTGTGATAAAATCATTCAAAAAGTGTTCCATCAGTAATGCCATGGATGGTACGGAAGATGATATGTTATGGGAAGATGAGGATGATGATGTGCCTCTCGCCCAACTTACCAACGATACCGAGGAGTACAACATGTATGATGATATGATTTGTCCAGAGAACTGGAATGTGTTATTCGGTGGGGAGGATAGCGATGATGAGGAATTCAATGGATTTTAGTGCGTAGTAAGTATTAAATTCATATATATTAATGTATACGAGTGTTTCAGTGTTTACATAGTGATTGAACCATGACAATTAGTCAGCGATTGTGTATATACCCGCGGTAATTGTGTCTCAAAGACAATATAATTGTTATTCAACTGATAATTAGTAAACTAATTGATATGAATTATTAATCATGTATTGTTATTAAGTTATTTGTGAACAGTATTAAATTGCTCTGTGCTATTGGATAATAATTTACCCGGGATCATTGTAAATAAAATTATAATTATATATTAAATATAAAATCTTATTTTTTTTTGTTTCATAATGGATTGAACCTTACTATGCCGAACAGTAACTAATTATTCATCAAATCTTACTAATCCTAATGTTTAAATTCAAGCACGATACTCATTCATCTTAATTACTGTACGGCAGCGGTAAGAGGATTGGCGATTTCTTCATTCAAGGATTTTTTATAGTGACATTTACAGTCGGTATTTTATTTTAAACTTCCCAATAATTTACTATAAATTTTATTAATAAAATCAACAACTAAAACACTTTTTTGAATAAATTATTTATTTAATTTAAAGTACCGGCATGCAAAGTTACTTCTTCATCTGAAAGATGGCTCTGTGGTTTCGTCATTATTTACTTCCGTATTCATCGGCAAAACCGGCATTGCGTTGGAAATCTTGAATCTGAAATGATACTCGTTGTATAAACCGACCCCCAAACTCCAAGCCAAAAATCTAGGACGAAATTCTCGGCTTGTATTCCGGGATCTACGGTACCTTTTCATAAAATAAGGATAGTGAACAAATTTTCACTAAAAGTTAAACCAAATTCTTACTTGCATCATGTACAAAACACAGCTAATCAGAGAAATGCATCCTTGTATCAATAAGTAGGGGTATCTTTTCAATGAATAGCAGTAGGGATACTCCAATCAGTTTTTTTAGGGCCGATACTGATAATTGATTTTCTTACTGAATTGGCTGATTCTGTTTTTTCTTTTTGTTCCTTTAAATAACATTTTAGAATAAATTTACTAAACATGACCACCATGAAGCAGCAAGGTTTTCCTTGAAGTAGTAATGCACTACCTATTCAGTCATCTACTTACGGCCGCCATTGTGGGTGAAGTTTATACATAAATAAGGAAGTTGATCAGAAACCAAAAAAGTGATGTGAACATTATTTTAAAAAATGAAGCGCTTACAGTTTACATCAACTTCTGTATGGTAACCACAATACCTTAAGTTGTGGCTTGTAGCAGTTAGGTTGGATGTCAGCACTAGAATGGAAGACCTACTGAAAGACGTGCAAGTTTGTATCACTCATTTCTCCATGAATGACTATTGCAGACAAAGAGGAATAAAAATGTGTTCCTGATGAGCCATTATTGAAGCCAGCTGCAGTACCAAACATATTTCAGGTGAGTCACTTCAGTGTCACTGCAACTGCAGCAGGCTGAAATGTAGAGCAGTAAAATAATAACAAAAGCAATGTCTTTCACTAACAAACTGAATACTGTATAGATGAGTAGATCTTATGTGTGATCTCAGGGTGGCAATGTAGAACAATTTTAGTGGTGCTGCTTCATGAATCTAGTATCATGGATTTGAATCGTGTGCCCAATCATTGTCTGTGTACATACTAATAACATCTCCATTCGTTCAAATAGATCTGTCATGCATCAATGCTAAGTAAGCATTTAACACTGCAAACATAAGATCAACAAGCAAATTCACTCTAATGAAAGCTACCCAGTAGGTACTTCAGGTTTGATCATTTCTTCCAGTTTAATTTTGGATTTAATTTTTCCAGCGATCTGGAAGCAGTACATCCCACTCCCTATAACACAGCTGCTATTCCCGAGTGGCCATAGCTTCACATTTTTTACGAGTACACCACTAATCACCCTTGTAAGTGGCATTGCAGTACCTTCCAGTTGCATATTTTGCCCTGTCTGCCCTCGTCTCTGTTCTTTCCTCTTCAATCTGTTAGATTTCCTCACCAGTATATTCTGGCTCCTACAAATACAAACACATTTTAGCGACAACACTTCATAGTCCGACATTTTGCCAATTTAAAAAAACAATAGCCTTATTTCTCTAAATCCTGAACGAAAAATGTGCCCGAAAGCAGCATATTCGAAGAATGAAAATGGTGTGTGCAGCATTCACAACACAGGTTAGTGGAAATCATGCTCCATGGGGGTGAAAGGTTATGGAAGAGGAAATGTGCCAAGATGAGGTGCAGAGATGGTTTTCTTTCTTAAAATGGCCTAATCTTACTTATACATTACTTTTTAATTCATATTTAAAGAGATGTGGATACACTGCTTTACAATATTTGTACAATCTCAAGACACTGACTAATATTCAATAACATTCATACTTTGAAAAATGGATGTACTTGGTAAGCTTTGGACTATGTTTAGACCCTAGTTACCATAAGAGGTTTGTGTGTGTAAAGTATGTGTAACAGAGCGTCTGAAACTGCTGTGTGACTGACACTGCTTAGAATTAACTGAAAGTTAGTTTATTTTTCCTAATGTATTTAGATGGAAAAAATTATAAGAGCTAAACTCTTATTCTTCAAACAAGTTATTTTCAGTTAAGGCAACACCCATAAACATAAATACATGTTAATATTAGCTGACTTTATCCTAACTACAAAGCTACAAACAACATAGTTCTCAGAATCAAAAAAGTGTAAAGCACTGTATTTATGAAGAGTTTCCTGTCTGAGTGATGGAGGTAATGTTTTTTCCTTGCAGAGCTTTCTCTGGCATACATGGAAAGATGTTGAGCACACCATGTCTCTGTTCAAATGCTTTTCTCTCTCTTGACTTTTTCTTGTGTATACTGGATGCAGTGCAGTTACAGTTTTTGAGGTTCAACACAATGACCCTATTTTCTGAGCATAAAAATACATCTGCTAGGCAGTCAGTTCACCGGTCAATTCCATTCCTTTGCAAGATAGATAGATAGATAGATACTTTATTAATCCCAAGATTAACACACTGCTTTTGTGTATGGCCTCTTTTGCCTGTGCACCACACTGTCCTTTTGTAAGGCCGCATGCAATGTAGTACCCATGTCTAACTTCATTACAGACAGTCTTTCATTCTTACAGTTCAGCACTGGATTACCCTTTGAAGTAGAAGTGTTTCTCCAGCCTTTTTGTTATGGCCACACCATAGGCAATAGGGGTCCATCTATAAAGAATGTTAAATCCAGAAAGGAAGTGGGCAGAGAAATGGTAGAAAGTGTTTGCAATGGATTATAAAGGAACGAATGGACAGTATTTCATTGGATTCTTGGATGCACACAAGTCAAACCTTTCCGTTTAATATTGGTGCAAAGTTGTGTCTGTCAGGGTTGGCAACTGTTGAATTATGACCTTTATTCACTGACTAAGTGTCAGAAATAGTTAAATGTTAAGAGTCAGCACAAGTGTCATTCACCTGTGATTGATGCAGTGCTGTCAGATGACACAGCTAGAAAGCATACTAAGAAGTTAATTTCAGTATAGCAGCTTTGGAGCTTGCACTTCAGGGTAACTGGAATTTGATGTTAAGGGTCAGTGAGTAGAGGGCTACAGATGCAAACTCTCATGTGTCATGCTACTGAAAAGTGGGCAATGTCATTTTGCCCATCAGATAACAGTGCTAAACAATGCATCACTGCGGAAAGTAATCTTTTTAATTTTTAACAAGTAATGAAATTTGCACATTCCTATCCTATATATACAGGTATATATATCTATATCTATATATATATCTATATATATATCTATATCTATATATATATATATATCTATATACTGTATATATATATATATATATATATAGAGAGAGAGAGAGAAACAAATAACGAGTGTGGCAAAAAATACACTAAACAAACTTTTTATATGAAGCATACTTTGGAACTATTCAGCTTTTTGCTCAAGAACAATTACTAAAAGCTTTTTTACTTTGGCTGTGATCTTGACAGGGGTTACAAGAGTTCATCTGGCACAAGGCTATAATGTGACTCAAGTATAAGCGAGAAGTCATTGCAGCTGCAGCAGCAGCATCTGACAGTAAACAGTAAATTACAAGATGGAAAGAGCAGATTTTTCTTGCCATCTAACTTGTGGTTTACTAAAGACAGTAGACAAAAAGAGCTATAACATATTGTGTGGCATAGCAATAGAATTGTCATAAAATATTTACAGCTTGAGATTAAATTATGCTACAGTATATAACTACATTTTTGTCATCCATCAAAAAAATAATTTTCTTCTCATTATATTTTTTTCTTCCCATTTAAAAAAAATCCCACCAGATTTTTCCTGTGCTTGAGTACTTGGCTTCCTGACAGCTTGAGGCAGAGGGGGCTGGCAAAAGATCTCCTCCAGGCTACTCACCAACATTGGCCTTCCACAAGGCTGCTGCTTCATCCCACTGCTATACAACTTTATTCACCTATGACTGTGTACCAAAGCATGAGGGAAACAATATCACCCAGTTTGCAGATAGCACTAGTATGAATGGCCTCATCAGCAATGATGATGAAGTTGGCTACAGGAAGGACGTAAAAGACCTGGCTATATGGCTAAAAAAAATGAAGGTCATTATTGACTTCTGGAAGAACCAAGGCAATCACACTCTACTCCACATCAACAATTCTCCTGTCTAATAAGTTAACAGTTTTAGGTTCCTGGGTAGCCAGATCAGGGACTGCCTTCAGTGGTGAATCACATGCATCCTCAAAAAAGGATCAGCAAAGGGCATTTTTTTCTGAGGAGGCTAAACAGTTTTGGGGTGGAAATCAAAATACTGGTGAACATCTACTGCTGCACTATATAAAGTATCCTGACCAGATGCATCACGGTGTGGTCTGGTAACCTGGCCAGATTGTAAACTCCTCCAAAGGACTGTCTATGTTGCTTCTAAAATCATTGTGGTTGACATTCCACAGGTTTATACCATCTACTCCTCCAGTTGTCTGAAGAGGGCTGAATTCATCATCTCTGATGGCAGTCATCCAGGTCATCCCATTTTCACTCCTGCCTTGTGGTAAGCACTACTGGAGCCTTACCACATGTTCCACCAGCTTCAGGGGCAGCTTCTTCCCCAAGGCCATAAGGTCATTGAACTGTTGGAAACCTGTACTTGCCTTCCCTGTACTGCACTGTACCCACCTGCTGGCTTATGTGTTATTTTGCTGCATTTACGTGTGCACTACCATGTGCAATTTCTTTTTTCCACTACTTTTAAATAAAATATGTATGTCTATACAGTTCTGTTCTGCATGATGTACATTAGCCCATTCTTCTACTGCTCTTATTTATTTTACATCATATGTGACTGTATATACTTCCCTGCCCCCATCCGCCCAGCAACTATGGCACAAGAATTTCATTATAGCTCCTACAGGGTATATGATAATAAACGTCCAGTCTAATCTAATAAAAACTTTAAAATGATGCATTTGTGCACAATTTACAGTTGGTACTGTATTTGGTATTACTTGGAGAAGTAATGGATAAGTATTATAGCAAAAAAAATTAAAATTCTTATCTAGATAAAAGGTATGAATGAAGGCATCATATATTTTTAAATACAAGTACAGTTTGTAAATAGAATTATATTTTGATAGACCAACCTTAAGATATTCAGCTTAATGGATCTGAATTGCCTAGCTTCAAATGCTGACCATTTTTCCCTTAGTGCTATTTGTTTATAAGCCCTAGATAAAGTTTGTGAATGGTTTTCAATTTTTGAACGAGAATGTACTTTATCATACAGATATGGCAGGGTGAATGTCCTGTTCTCACGAAAGCTGTTCTATCTTCATCAGCGCTAAGTTTGGTGCCCTACATTATCCTGGAGTTCATCTTACTGACAAAAAACTATCACAAATGTGAAAATGTGCCAATTATTTTTGTATATTTTAAAAAACACAATACATTATGAACAATACCAGCTTACAGTGTACAAAAATACATGGTGAAAAAAGTGCAAAAGAAACACAAAAAGAATTTTCAGGCGGTAGAGAATTTCTGAATTTGCCACCCCTCCAGCCATGCTTTCCACACTATATTAATAAAGATAATGAAAAATATAAGGTTCATGAGATGAGTGTTAGGAATGTCTGAATGTAGAAAATGACATTCAGGAATATACTGTAGTTTAAACAGTGCAACAGCTATCATTTCACTAATATAATAAACATCACCCTCATAAACTAAATAAATTTCAAAATACGTCACTGTGGTGTATAATCAACAGAAGCTAAACTTGACTTATGGTATTAAAAGGAAATTTATTACACGCCACATAATACTCAAATTTCAGTGATTGAGATTAAACCCCATCAATTAGCAAATGGCTTTCATCAACTTGAAATGACCCCAAAAATCTCGACATCTTCTCAGGAGAGCATATAGGCTTTCAAATTAATTTTAAAGACAAAAATGCTAACTATTACTTGTGTGAAAACACAATGTTTTTAAAAATTTGAACCAAATTAAATATAAGGACCAAAATGCTAAATATCACAACAGGGAAAACACATTTTAAACAATAATTAAAACGTCATGTTTACTTTCAGCAGAAATAAATGTAAGTAAGAAAAAATATTTTAACAATTTATCAGCTCATCTGAGGCTGACACAAACACTTCAAACTTATATAAATATTAAGTCGCATGCGTCACTTTTTCTAGTACATGAAATATTGGACGTGAAACAAAGACACTTGACTTCAGCCGTAAACTTCATAAAGCAGACGCTGCCCTGATTTGTTCCGCCAAAAGCAAGACAGTAGACCTCCCGATGGGTTTCGATCACTGCCAAATAGCCGAATAATTTTCCGAACGGCTGTATGCTTCTATCTCGAGCCTTTAAATACCTTAAGTTCCATCAAATTCTAAACGCTTTAGTGGCCTCATTTTCTGTCATTGACGGCTTATTCACATACCTGTATAAATTGTCAGTCAGAGCAAGCCTGAAAACAATAATTATTAGAGAGAGAAAAAATGTTCTTGCTGTAGGATTTAATTGCGCTCGATTTTCTGATTTAATTATTTTAACAGGAAAAACGCCAGTTATGTCAAAGGGTCCCACAGTAACACGATGCTTACAGTTTACTAGGAGAGGAACAACACCAGAATAAGCATATCTTTAATGATCCAAAAACACGACACAAAAAATGACAGCGATTGTAACTTGTTTAAACAACATAGGACTTAAAACGTGTAATAATAAAATAATTATTACATCTGAAACATTAATTAATTTACACAACCATGTGATTTAACAAAAAACGCTGTTATAAAATGAATCTAATATTCTCAACGCCACCTCCTACATTGTCATGGAAAACCAGACAAACAGCACTCTGAATAAAACCCAGAAATGGAAGATACTTTACCCAGAGGCACTCACTCGATTTTAACTGCTCTCCCTTCCGTATTACGGCCCGACGGAGCACTAGATGTACTCCTCATAAAACGACGCCTTCTCCAACTCATCGCTGTCTACGTTAGCAACATGTACTGACAACCATTCAGTAAACAGGAAGTATGGGCCAAAAAGTCAGGAAAGGACGTGTTCAGTAATGCAAGAGAAGGCTCAACGAACCCAAATGGAGGAGCCAGAGATAAACAGTGACATCTACCGGGAAGTGCGTAGTAGGTGTTTCCAGGAGAAGGGTCTAGCGTCCCGTGTCTAACCTCAGAGGTCTGCAGCCTCACTCTATTGGTTTCCAGTGCCATAGATTAACATTTCCAAAAGACAATTTTGAGATTGTGATTTAATGGAAACTGGAAATCATTATAAAGTTCACACCAATAAATCGCAAGAACAAGTTATTCTTCCCTCTGTAAGAGGGTTCCCGGACACCAGACACAATGTCCAAATCCACAACTTTACAGAAGCTGGGTTAAAAGAAGACAAAGGGGAAAACATTAAACATGCAACCTGCCCACAGACAGCATCTGGGTGTGTGATTTGAACCCAGCTAATGATGCTTGATCAGTGACTGCAGATGGTTTGCCTTACAATTTGTGTGTTAATTCACTGGCAACTGTAGTTGGATCAGATCTCAAATTGTATACTGAGGAATATAATGTTTCAGTAATCCTACAATGGAATAAGTGGGTTTACAATATGAATGCATAGAACAAATATGCAACATAAGAAAACAAATTTAACTTAAGAGGAACCACAGTGGTTAGTGCTGATACCTCATAAATCAATAAAGCTTAACATGACCCTTGAGGCCAGTCAATACCTAAATGAACTTTGCAGTTCTCCCTTTTTGTTGTGTGTGTGTGTGTGAGTGAGAGAGAGAGAGTTGTTGTTTCAATCCACCAGGTTCTCTGATATCTCTACAATAATAAAATCTACCAAGCTTAACTTAACCTGAAGCCCACTTCCCATGACAGTTGTTCAGAATCCATGCTTTTATATTCAAACTGCAGAAGATCAGAATGATTTTTAACAGTACAAGAGGTAGTGGTTATTTTTCATATTTGTGCATCTTTATCTGTCTTGTTTAAAGTTTTCAAATTGGAATTGTTATTCTTAAAAAAAATCCTGTGGGAGGGAATGACTAGGAGACGATACGTGATCTTCACGTTAAGATCACGGAAGACAAATAAAAGATCCGTGAGACGAAAGAGAATGGCCACGGAGCATCTCGAAGGGATATAAAACATGAGATTCTTGCAAGACACGCCCTACTTACAAGCAATATCAGAGCACGGCCAGCAAAAAAAATCAGTAGTGTAAAAGGCACGCAGCACATACAGATACCGGGGTCTCAGTGCATATAAAGCGTATAAAGGACAATACGTTATAAATGAAACGTCAACGACTAAAAGATCGTCAGGACCAGGTGTAATTGAAAAAATAGCAGGACAAATCAAGGTCAGTATTAAAAGGCAAAGAGCAGAATACAAAGTCTTTTTGCATTCGTATCATTCAATGCACAACACGTAGATTTACACAATAATGAACCATACACTATGAGAATCTGTGGTCCCGCAACAGTTAAAACAACGACAAGTTTAATTTCAAAGAAAACACAATTCAGTCAGGTGTATATTTATGATCACGGAGAAGCGATCACGAAGCGAGCAGCAGAGACACGAAGTGGCAAAAAGGACAGCGGGTGTACAGGCTTTAAATGATCGAAGGGCAGTGTGACAGCAGCTGCCCCCCCCCCCCCCTTCACAACGTGAGCAACGTTATATGTCCTGCAAGAAAGAGATTTAACCACGCCCGGGGCCGGAAATAAAGGACAATTATTGTTTGTACAACGTCACGTGAGACAAGGCAGTGAGGCTTCATTTAAAACAAGTCCACGGACATCTAACCTAGCAGTTGTTGGATTGCTTTTGTGCTCCAAGCTCTTAAAACAATGACATGTGACAAGCAGAACAGGAAGCTTGCAAGCAGCAAAAAGACAGCAGATGATCCGACGGCATATCCTTAGCGTGCGTTCAGCCGCCCCCCCCACCTCTTCACAACGCGAGCAGCATTATACGTCTGGCGAGAAAGAGATGTAACTACGCACAGTGCCGGAAATAAAGGACAAGTATTGTTTTTACAAAAGTTTTTAAAGTAAAAGTGAAAATAATGCATATGTAACAATTCACATGAAAATAACAATCGCTTTAAACTGTATATCCGGTAAACCAAACACAGGGGAGGGCAAACGAAGCGAGCAGGGGGGGGAAGCCTCCTAGTACTTTATGAAAAATGATACTGGGTGAGAACACTATCGCAGCATCTCACTTGTCCAAAAGCCAAACTATACAAAAAGAGAGACTATATTGAATAACTAAATGCTACGATGAGAGGAACAAAAAGAGGGCACAAAGTATCAGACTTCAAAACATCAAAACCCTGCAGGCAGATTGGGCCTGTGTACAGATTGTTGACCCCAGTTTATTATATGGGATGGCGAGACCAGTTTCCAACCAATGTAGCACAACTATTCCCAAACACAGACCCCTTCAGTCTATGCATTTAACATGGCATGTCTCTTCTTTATGCCAGCTGAGCCACTGCCCCACTAACCTCCTAACTCTAGACTCAGCAAGCAAGACAGCTTACGGCAGGGTAAACCCATTTTAAAAATGCTTCCATTTGAGAAGAGTATGAGACTGGAACTCCCACCAATGACTGTTCATGTCACCGCTCTCCTGGGCCATCAGTTCCCTTAAGAAAGACACTTCTCCAATGCATCCTGTTACTTCTCAACCTCTTAAAGGTTTAATCAGGCCTTCCTTTTCCAGCCTGAGCCATGTGGAACTGTGTATTGGCCTGGAATCCTTTTAGCCTTTCCCCAGCCCTCAATGGCCTCACTAAATTTTTATAAGAATGGTAAGGCAACCTTAGCTTGTGTTGGTTTGTTTTACCACTAGTGGCTGATGAAAGCCATGCCTAGTTCCTCCCTGGTTAGTCCTTTCTCTCTTCTTCCTGGAAATTGCTGCCTCTAACACATTAGAAGGCATATACCCTTCTTTCTGCATTGGCATAAAGGCATGCAGTGTCCATATAAGTGCATCTTTTCTCCCTCTTTGTTTAAGGACTTACTGGACCCTGTCCTAGTTTTGTGACATGCTTTCCTGCCTGCAGTTCCCCCATCAACCAAATTACTTATAACACATAAAGTAAAATATGGCGAGACAAGTTAAATGTCATTTCTGATTAAGAAAAATTGATTGTGAATCACCATTTCTGTGAAATATCAAGGCTACTTGCTTACAGTTGTGAAATGTCTGCTGATGATTCATTACAGCTTAATTTTGTTTGGAAATTGCATATTACAAATACGTATGTACTTGAATGGGTTAACAAGAACAGTTATTCCCAACAGTAAAAGATACATCCTGAGTCTGGAAATATAGTATAAATAAAACATACAGGCAATAATGCTTATTGTAATCGTTAACAAAGCCAACAGATGTCTTCTTTACCCTGATGTTGATCTATTATCAGTTAAGATCACCCATTATTTGGCACCATGATCACAATAGTCTCCTGAATTAATATTCTTATCTAAAAACAATAATTGTTCTAAGTGCAGAAACCAAGTGGCCTCTTTGTCTTTGTTCCTATTAGTCATTCAATTTAGTCAGTCAAATGCCCTAAATAATGCACATAATTAGAGAGGACTATACAGAACCACTACTATTTTCCTACATTACATCATTATGTACATAAAGACTGACTGCAAAAGATCCAAAAAGCCAAAATTAAAAGAACCTTCAATCCCTTTTGTTAATCTAAATGCATCTAAATACAAAGACAAAAAGCTGGACTAGTTTTACAGTAAGAACTGAGAGTCCATGCACAGCTGAATGACCAATGAACAGCTAATCAGAATAACAAAAGACTTGGGAAAACAAAAAAGCGACCTTTCAGATTTAGAAATATATGCTGAACTACTTTCTAGTGCATTTTGCACAATAACATGGCCAAAAAACAGCAAACAGCACAGACAGTTCAGCTGCTGGCCTCAGGCTCACTATTATAAGCTACAGGTTTTTGTGCACAGGCATTAAATAGTGACAAGACATTGCAATTATGCCACTGACTTAAGAGTTTCCTACCAGAAAAACAAGAAAGGCAGCCACTATTTCTGGACAGGATGCCAGTCCATTATGTGGCCCTGTATTTGGTGGTATCACACATTTCAGGAATGCAAGCACTCATTGTGTATGGGAGCATTAGGCCCATAACAGTCAACACCTACAGAAGCAATTACAAAGCAGAATTATCCTCCAGCACCAGAACACTCTGACAAGGGTGAACATGCACTCTATTCTGCTTTGAGAACATTTTTGTTTTATTTTATTGATATAATTTGAAGAAAACAACCTATAACCCAACCCATACCTAAGAGAAAGAAAGGACAGACTACAATGTGAGATAATCTTTACAAAAAATAAGACAATGTCCTTTTCCCCCCGATATAACTGCTTATGCTAAGATTTGATTAATTACAACTTGCCATATTTTTTAAAAAAAGTTTTGAATAGATCCTCTAAGTAAGAATGTCATTTTTTCCAATTTCAAGCAGTATAGAACATCAGTTACTGACTTATAACAGTGGGGATGGGATTTTTCCAGCCAAGCAAGATAAGTCTATGTGCTAGTTGAATGGTATAAGCAATTACAATCAATTTGTCCTTCTCCACTTTAAGCCCATGCAGGAGTACAACAAACATGGATGTTAATGGGTTAGGAGTGATTATGACAATCAAAGGCTGTCTGATAGCCATTGTCCATAATGATGTTAATTTGGTGCACACCCAAAACATGTGGCCCAGTGAGACTAAAGCTTAACTGCAACATTCAGAAGTTCAATTTTGCCCTGAATAAATTTTGGACAATTCTAAAAGAGATAAATGTGCTTGATAAAAGATTTTGACTGAATACTTTGTGAATATGAAGCAGGAATGTATTCTATGGCTGACTTGCACTTCTTTTCAGACATGTTAAGTGAAAGATCCTTTTCCTAATGTACCCTAGAATATTTGAAAGGAAGTGACTTTAAGATGTTTTTATATATTGTTGAGATACTGTCTGAGTTTTCAAGACTGATCAATATTGCCTCTGGAATATAAATAGGTGGGAGGTGAGGAAAATTGGACAGGTTCCTTTTAGCGAGGTTTCTGATCTGTAAGTAGTAGAAAAATTGTGTTAATGGGAAATAAAAATTTGAAGAATACTTGTTCACAAAATGCAAAGGCATTATCTATATACAAATCTCTAAGTGTTTTAATTCCAAACATTTTCTAAACATTAAATGTTGTGCTGGATTGAGATGGAAGAAAAAGGTGATTATCATGTAAAGGTCCAATGGATAAGAGCTTCTCTGTCTTAAAGTGCTTCCTGCATTGGTTTCATATTCTGAGTGAGTGATGGACAATTAGAATATCAATATATTAAAAATAATTTGTATTTACTGGGGCACAAAGCAGTGTATATAAAGAAATACAGCAAGATGTTATTTCTGTTACAGACCTGGCTTGTGTATATTCATCAATTTGTGTTGATGTCTCACAATAAAACATGGCATACAGACAAAACTAGAAATGTACGTACGCCCAAAAAATTCACATGCATAAAACTTGCATAAGCAACGTTCTAAGCACTTTCTCTTTATAAATTCCAATCAACGTGAATTTTAATGCATATGCACGTGCCTACAGCCCCACCCTGACTCCTCACAGAATTTTGCATATTTGAATATGTAAATCAATATAAATTCCCCATTCATTAAATGTTTTTTTTTAAGACAATGGCAAAAGCATGTGTAAAAAAGAAGAATTTTATCAAATGCGAAATGGAGATCTTTTTCAATGAAGTGGAGGCAAGGAATAACATACTATTTGGTTCTTAAGCAGTGGAATAAGCAACAAAAGTAAATTGATGGAGAGACACAGTGTGACGGAGGCACTTAAAAGTTCAACTTCAGAAAGCTGCACAATGCCCGAAATAAAAAAGAAGTTGTAAGATATCAAAGTTGACATGAAAAGGCAAGTAGCAGCCCACTGTTTGTGGAGGAAGTACCAGAATTCTGGGGTTTACATTGTTTGAGCAGCGAGCCACTGCAATTATTGGTGAGACACACCACAATATTAATGAGTAGAATTTTTGCATCAGAGGTACTGAGGAAATGCTTTTTATTTACATAAGCAAATTCATTCTCTGAAGGTGCTTGTATACAGTAGCAATGTGCATGTAGTCGATCTCTCCGATCACATTTGGAAAACCAGATGTTGATGCGAATTGCACTTGGATGTTTGCCCATTCAATCACAGTATAAGGAAATCTTATACTGTATATATGGATGACAAGCAGATAAATTCTATACATGATCGGTCAGCCAGTTCACGTTGAAAAGCTCCTGTGGCTAAAAACCCAAGGATGGACAGAACTTGCAAAGGAGTAGGTAGAGCACAATTCCTCAAAGTCCGCCTTTGTAAATCCAGCCCCAGTTCAGCACACAGTCCCAAGAGGATACCTCTTGGAAATCTAAATCAACATAGAAGCCAGTCATTATCATGGGACAAAAATTCAGTATGATCTCTAAATACGCACTCCATTCCAATGCTTCCATTTGCAATGCTAACAATGCTAAGGCAGCAATGGTAGTTGGAACAGTTTAGCCATTCCAAGCACCATTATATTGTTATAGACGGATTACAAAAAAGGGCTTCAAATTTGTAAATGATATGCAATTAATTTCAGTGTATTTGATAAACTCTTGTGTAATAGGCAAATATAAAAAAAAAGGGAAACCACAAAGAAACAGTAGCACTGCTTTGATGCTGGCTGCCTCCCGTTTACAAAACTAAGCAGAAACCTGCTTATGCATGGTCTGAGGCTGCCATGAAAATGTGAATGGCATTACTCCAAGTTTAGTTTTTATACATCTCAATGTGAGCATGGAAACAGGCATACACAACATTTTTGTGCATACGTAGTGATTATACATGAGGCCCCAAATTTTTATAGCCTGTTTATTTGCCACCCAGTAATAAAAGTAAAAGTTAGGTACAGCCATGTCACCCTCTGCTTTAATTCATTGTAGAGTCTCCCTTTGGAAGCGTAGATGTTTCGAATCTATACTAATAAACGGCAAAGCCCTCACTCACTCACTGACTGACTGACTGACTGACTCATCACTAATTCTCCAACTTCCCGTGTAGGTAGAAGGCTGAAATTTGGCAGGCTTATTCCTTACAGCTTCCTTACAAAAGTTGGGCAGGTTTCATTTCGAAATTCTACGCATAATGGTCATAACTGGAAGCTGTTTTTCTCCATTTACTGTAATGGAGATGAGCTTGAAACCCGTGGGGGCGGAGTTTGACATCATCACGCCTCCCACGTAATCACGCAGTACGTAGAAAACCAGGAAGAGCCCCAAAAAGCGCTGAAGAAAACATGCATTATATAATTGAGAAGGCAGCGAAACAATAAGAAGCGAGCGAGTGA
>JANRMT010062813.1:28126360-28174737 GCA_026402145.1 Polypterus bichir lapradei | reverse complement strand
GATATATTTTTATGGAGAGCAAAATATTATAAGTTGTTTAAGGTTTGTTTAATAATATTCCTGTCTGTTTTTACCATTCCTACTAAAGATATTTCTGTCAACTAAATAAAAATTCCTTCTATTTAAAATTTAAATAGAACTTGAACAAATACGATAGTTCATAATATCCACGCAGACTTGCACGTAAGAGCGGGAGTTATCCGTTTTAACAAGCAGCGTCTTGCACTGATACGAAATAGCTGTGTGTGTATATGTGTAGATATGTATGTATATGTATATATATGTTTATATATGTGTGTGTGTATGTATATATATATGTATTTGTGTGTATATATGTGTGTGTATGTATGTATGTGTGTATGTATATGTATGTGTATATATGTAGATATATATATATGTATGTATATATGTGTGTGTGTGTATATATATGTGTATATGTATAGATATGTATATATATATGTTTATGTGTGTGTGTGTAAATATATATATATATATATATATATATATATTTATATATATATATAATATATATATAATATATGACAGCAACACTCATCACTCACAACAGTGACAAAACAATTACATTGACAATCATGTTATGTTATTTTCAAAATGTTTCCTTTTCTTTTTCATTGCTTCTTTAACACACTACTTCTCCACTGCGAAGCGCGGGTATTTTGCTAGTTACAAATAAATGAGGTTATAATTGAATTTAATTTCTTAAAGAATGATTTGTTAATGTATACAGGGATGCTCTGAAAAAGATATGAAAGCTTGGGAAGGATGTTCATTTTGACAGTATTGATCCCCCCTCTAATGTGAAATGGAGGGTAGACCATCTGTTCAAATCTTGTTTAATTTTTTCCATGCAGAGAACAAAACATTGTTGAAAAAGATCTTTATATTTACTTTAAATGATTACACCTAGGTGTTTGAACTGATCTACTAAAATAAATGGGAAGGTGTCCAGCTCTAAAACTGGAGAGTTCATTAGAAAATGCACACTTTAATTCAACTTAATTTTGAGTCCAGATATATTCTGATATTCTGCTAGTGCATTGAGGACTGCTGTTACAGAAATGTGTGGGTCTAATATAAACAGTACCATATCATCTGCATAAAGTGGTATTTTTTTTTCAGGTCCTTCTCTATTAATTCCCTTTATCTCCGATACATTTAGAAAGTAAATGGTCAAAGGCTCAATGGCAATTGCAAAGAGCAATGGTGATAGGGGGCACCCTTGTCAAGTACCATAGTTTGAAATAAAGTTGCTAATACAAACAAAGGCTTCTGGAATGGTATAGAGTAGTTTGATCCATACACATATGTTTGGCACAAACATATATGTTCAATGTGGTGAATAGGTAGTCCTATTCAACAATGTCAAATGCTTTAAATAATAAGATCTCTGGTGTTTTTAATTTAATATGCTCACCCATAAAATCTAACAGACATTGAAGATTAGAAGCTAAGTGTCCGCCTTTAAAAAATTCCAGTCTGGTCTTGTGATATTTCAGAAGGAAGCACTTTCTCAATTCTTGTAGATAGAACTTTGGAGGGTATTTTAACATCTTTATTCAGAAGTGAAATTGGTCTGCATGATGCACATTGTAACAATTCCTTATTCTTCTTTGGATAGATGGCAATTAATGGTTAGCAAAAAGTTTGAGGTAGACGCTTGTTGTCTCTAGCTTCTATAAACGTTGCTAAAATTAGTGGAACCAACTTGTTTGAAATTTATCTCTATTATAAAAAAAATCCAGGAGAGAAACAGTAGGGCAACGAGACATGATATTCACATTAAGATCATGGAAGACACTTCAAAGACCCGCGAGACTAAAGAGATTGGCCACGAAGCGTCTCGCAGGGACCTTAAACATGAGACTTTGTGCCAAGAGACTGACCCAGGACTGTCTCGCGATGATGTAGAACATAAGAGTCTTGCAAGACACGCCCTACTTACAACCAAATAAGAGCACAGGCAGCAACACACTCAGTCGTGTTTTGGCTTTGAGCTCACACAGATCCAGGGCTCTCAGCACATATAAAGCGTATAAGGACAATACGTTATAAATGAAACATAGACGACTAAGCGAAGAAGAAAGCACTGCGAAGAAGAGAGACTCAAAAGTGTTGGAGAGACAAAAAAGAAAAAGAATAATCTAGGTGCAAATTCAGAAAATAAGGAAAGTAATTATCAGCCCAGAACAAGTGGAATTGAAAAAAAAGCACGTCCAATCTGGCGCTATACACATGCAGAGCAGGTTAGCGATTATGAAAGCATTGGGATTCGAAAGGCTCAAAAAAAAAAAACAGCGCGATACACATGTGGAGAAAGTTAAAGAATATGAAAGTAAGAAAATTAGAAAGTATAAAAAAAAGAAAGTAAAGATCGCAGTAGCACAAACAAATGGAAATTATTACTCGAAAAAGGGAAAATAATCACCATGGACCAGGGGCCTCATGCATAACGCCGTGCGTAGAATTCGCACTATAACATGATGTAAGCACAAAACCGGAAATGTGCTTACGCACAAAAAAAATCCAATGGCATAAATCTGTGCGTTCATCAACTTCCACGTTCTTCCGCTACATAAATCCCAGTCAGCGTGAAAATTAACGCACACGCCTGCTGTCCCGCCCCAACTCCTCCCAGAATTACGCCTCTTTGAATATTCAAATCAATATAAATAGCCCTTAAAATCAGCCTTCTGTGAAAAGAGAATGGCAAAAGTACAAGGGAAAACAGAAGAATTTCAGCGAATACCAAGTGGAGGCAAGGAAAAACTTACTATTTGTTGGTTTAAACAGTGATATAAACAACAAAAGGAAGTTGATCGAGTGACGTAGCGTGTCGGAGAAACTCGAAAGCTCAAGTTAACAAAGTTGCACAGTGCCCAAAATAAAAAAGAAGTTGTCACATATCAAAGTTGCCATGAAAAGGCGAGTCATAGCCCACCGTCTGAGTGTCATATGAAAGCTTATTAGGGAACAGAGAAAAAAAAAAGGCACACACTGGGAAAAAAGCACGAAATGTCAACTTTAATCTCGAAATTTCCACTTTAATCACTTGGTTTATTTTGTGACTAAAGTAGAACATCATAAACTTCATCTTAAAATCGTTTAATTACTAGGTTCTCAAATCCGATCGTAACTAAAGTAGCACGTTAAATGCTTTGTTTTGTATTTGATCTTCTATGTGGTCTATGTGCTCTTCCTCCGACAGGACACAGAAACCATTACATTCGTAATATTACAGCTCTCTGAATAACTGAAATACTGAGAAGTATACGTGATATCATTTTCATGATGATAGGAGTTAAAACATGTTATTAAAATGGGAACACGGTGGCGCAGTGATTGTTCATGTCTCACGCAAGATGCTTTCTGCGCCATCCAATACCTTCAATGAAATACTTTATTACAGAAGTACTGTCTCTTTCAAACATACTAACCCCCAACCCCCAATTCCTGTCCTTACTTTTCTTTCTCCAAATACCCAATCGCCACACAATCAGCTTTGTAATAGACGTTAAGCCATCTGTATGCTCAGAACGCCGATTCTTCAAGACTTTTAAGGAACATTGAAATATCTTCGTAATGTTTAATTATTCTATCCATCTATCCTTCCAGTGTCATGCCAGCCACAGCAAGAATACAGCGCGAGGCAGAAACAAACCGTGAACGGAGTTTCAGCTCCTGGCTAGCTGCTGTGGCACCATGTAGTTAAAGTTAAAGTTTTATCTGTATAATATAATAAACATTTTGCTGCATTTCATCTTAAAAATGATATCGTCATCATATGTAAATACGCGCTTTATAAAGTGGCTCAGGTTGTGCAATATTATAACTATCGTAAGTTTACAGTGAGGTAATCGTACTTATAAGTACAAACAGTTCTTCAAGGAGCACTTGATGAACTGATGGAGTGGGTTTAGAGTTCTTGTAATGAAACTGTTTCTGAACTGCAAGGTCAGTACAGGAAAGACTCTGAAGCGTTTGTCGGATGAGAGCAGTTCAAATAGCGAATGGCTGAGGCAGCGTGTGCTTGATGCTTTATACCGATGATTCTCTTTCCAGTCAGCTGCTGTAGAGCTGTGATTCACACTCAGATACAGTGATATAAATACTCTGAGTGGTGAAGTGAGAGTAATATGGAAAAAGATGATCCGATGTGGCAACCCCTAACAGAAGCAGCTGAAAAAAGAAGAAGGTGCAGTGAGAGTAACAATGCTAAAGCAGTTATGGTATTTGGAATAGTGTGACCATTCTGTGGACCATTATATTGTTACAGGTTAATTACAATCAGATGCATTAAACTAATAAGCAATATGAGGTTAATTTCAGTGTATTTATAAAGCCGTGTCAGGGATGTGTATCTGAAAAAGAAAGATAACCACACAGGAACAGTAGCACTGCTTTGACGCTGGGTGCCGCTAGTCTGCAAAACCTAGCGAACTTGCGTACGACAGGGTATGCGCACTGTTTATACATGAGGCCCCAGGTGTCACTGAAAAAAAAGCAGGATAAAGCGAGGTCAGAAATAAAAGACAGAGTAGAAAACAAAGTAAAACGTCATAAAGAGGTTAAAAAACAAGGGGGCCAAACACATACAGAGCAGGCTAGAGATAATGAAAACTGAAATTCAAAAGACTCAAAAAAAAATGTAGGTGCGAAACACATGCAGAGCAAGGTACAGAATATGAAAGTAGAAAAAAACAACAGTGTCAAAACAAAGAAAGTAAACATCGCATTAGCGCAAAGAAAGAGAAATTATTACTCAGAGAAATAAGGCGAACAGAGGTCGAATAAGTATGTAAATATTGTAAGGCTTTGAAGTTTAAGTCAAGAGAATTTCAAAAACAGAGTTTACCTCACATGCATTTACTGGTTACTTTGCAAAAAAAATTATTAACTGCTGATGATGTAGATCGTTTTGTCTGTGCTGAAATTCCAAACACAGAAACCTACCCTGAATTATGGTACAAAGTCATTAAACACATGTCTCACTGACCTCATTAAAAAGATTCAGCACGTTGGGTTTCGAAAGATTCCAAATATTGTTTTTACAGAAGTTCTTAATAAAAGTGAAACTAATGAAATAGCAACAATTCAAAGAAAAAAAATCTTAAAAGTGTGTATCCGGAAAAACAAAAAAGGGGGTTGGCGAGTGAAGCGAGCAGGGGGCAAAGCCCCCTAGTATTTATAAAATTCCACCAGGTATCCATCAGGGTCTACTGCTTTCTCACTCTGGAGTGAGTTTATAGCATCAAGTAATTTTGAGATTGTCATAGGTATATCCAGTTTCTCTGCACTAACAGTGTCTAGCTGTGGTATTTATAATGTGTCAAAAAACTCATTAGATTGTGTCTTATCATCTTTAAAATAAGTAGAACATTTTTTAATAAATGCATTTTAACATAAATATATCATGAGAAAGAATATCTAACCATTATCAATCCCACATAATTCAAGGCATAATCAAGCAGTTGAAACTTATCCTGATAATGTCCAGCACAAGGCAGGATACAAACCTGGACAGGTTGTTTGCTCATTGCCAGGCATAATCATGTTAATCCCAAAAATCACTCACACTGGATCAATTTAGAGATGCCTATTAAATAACATGTGTGTTTGGGATGTAGCACAAAAACCGGAGTGCCCACAGAAAAACTCATACAAACAAGACAGAAACATGCAAACTCCACGTAGTGTCCAAGACTGGAAAGAATATTTAATTATTTAAAGGTATTTGAAACATGGTAAAGATTAACATTTTGGATTATTCTGTTCAATAAACTGTATAAAATGGTGTTATATTATGGTTTTCCATCCTGTGATTTTAATGGATTCCATTAAAGTGTAAAGCTTACAGATATCATCTTCACTTCACAGACTAAAACTGTTCAAGTCTCCACCTGTTCATACACATCAAAGGCAGATAAATATAGTAAGTGAAATAACAGTCTCCGAGACTGAAGAGACAGAATCACTAGAATATATGAAAAAATCACTGATTTCTGCTTCTGAAATGTCTGGAAATGAATTATCAACAACTAACATAAATGCATCTTTTGAAATTTTACAACCAGAACCCAAAACACCATCAGTTAAAGAATTAGAAGAAATACTGCACAGTGGAAAAACATCATGTAACCATGCAGATGAAGTGTGGCCAGACTTATTTCTGGGAGATATGTAAGTACTGGGTAGTTTAATAACTTAGCATAGTGTACTTTTTCCAAAAACAAAGCTCTCATATAGTTATTAAAACATATAACATATATAAAATTTGATGAGTTGGAAGAATGCATTTAATAAAGTTTGATTGAAAAATAGGAATGTTTTCATACATTAAAGCAAAAGTAAGCAGACTACTTTATATGAACTCATTGGTCAGGATAATAACATATTTGTGTAAAGTTGGAAAAACATTTAAGTCTTGAATAATTCAAATCAGTTATTAGTTATTGGCTTTGCATTTATTTACAGTACATACGGTGCATTTATTGTGTCACATTGGCACCACATTTAGAGTGTGTTTCTGCTTTTTCCTTGGTGTTCTTAACTAAGTCTGTAGTTTCAATTCAACTGTGACCAAAGTTAAAATTGACAGGTGGCTATTTATGAGCCAACTGTGGATTGGACGGACTCTTGTTCACTGCAAATTGGTACTCTGGTGGGAACAGACTTCTTCAACTGTATAATGCTTACTCAGTTTTACATTCCACTCTTTGGGAAAGTATGCACCTTCCTTAAACTCTTAAAACTTGAAAGATCAAACTATCCATTTATTTTCAAATTATATGACAACAGAGGGGGTCAGATTTAAAATTAATAAACATCCTTACTTTCCTAAGTATACTGGCTCCACTTATCAGCTCAAAAGGAGCCGAAGTCAACCTCAGCAGTGCCAGACACAAAGCAGAAACAAACACTGCAATGTATGCCAATTGGACAATTTGGGGTCCTCTGTGAAGCTATCCTGCATGTCTTTAGGATAAGGAAGGTAACTACAGCATCTGGAAAAAATCCACATTAACATGAAAGGCCCCATATAAAAATCCACCTGACTGAGCTTGGATTTGAACCCAAGTCCCTGGAGCAGCAACAAAGCAGCACTAAACTGGTCATCACCAGGCTATAAAGTTTAATTTATGTAAATCAACCATTTACATCGATATTGAATTTAAATAGTATTTTATAATTTCAATATATAACAAAAAGCAATTAATAAAAATAATGAAAAGATTGCTCAATGTGTGCACTGACATCACATTAAAATGAAAGAAGACATTGATTACAAAGACAGAGGAGTTAAGTGACAAGAAATGTATCTCGGTCTAACTTCATTTTAATTTTTGCAGGTTTCTGGCCCATGACAGATACAGTCTTTGGAAAATGGGCATCACACATGTTTTGAATGCTGCACACGGTAAAATGTGCTGTAAAGGAAGCCATGACTTTTATGGTACTACAGTGGATTACTATGGCGTCCCAGCTGATGATCTGCCAAACTTTGATTTAAGCAAATATTTCTATTCTGCTTCTGAATTTATACATAAGGCTATGACTTCTCCAGGAGGTTAGCTATCTTTTATTTAAAGATTTCAGTGTATTTAAATGGACTTTCTTGCCTGTGTTTCATAAATAAAACAGTATAGTTAATTCAGACATCTACTTAAAAACTTCAAGGACAAGTGCTGCCATTACCCAATGAAACTGTGTGTATCCTTATGCAATATTTTGACAAATGAGAACCATCCAATAAGTACATATCTATTACAATAAATTAGCATTGTTTTTTGAAGAGGAATTGGTTATCTTCCCATTTTCCCAGGCCTTTCCTTTTCAAAAAATACATTACAATGTACTGTATAAATCATAAAAATAAATTGCCCTGGGGAAAGAACAACAAGCTACCTTGTAATCAGTATTTCAAGCAAACAGATGCTTTCAGCCCAAAATCTGCCACAAAGCAGTCAACCAGTCTCAGGTAGAAATGCATGCATAGTGCATGGCACTGTTAGTCCCTCAGAAGCAATTCACCTAACCATATGTTTTTAGACGGTGGGAACAACCTGGAGTCCCCAGAGGAAATTACTTGTACAAAATAAGAAGTCCATGATAGGCATGAAATTTTGCATGAGAATATTAAATTCCTTATAATTAGGATCAGATCAACAGACACTAGGATACCATGCTGCCCAATCTCTATGTTGAGCATAATTTCTCTTTGTTTGCTGTTTATTGCACATACAGTATTTGTTATTCAAGCCACACACTTGAAATTCTGCACACACACTTTGTCAACAGCAATATGCAGGTTGTGATGATGGTGTCTCACTCAGGTAAGTCCAGGAAAACTCAGCTAGTATGATATTTTAACAGAACAGATTTCAAGCTACACAGTGTGTATCCTATGCATTACACTGCTAGACTACTTAAGAGCTGCGGTCAGATCAACATACCAATAGCCAGAGCTATATACCTATGGCACAGTTTTTCCAAAGGGGAATAATTTTTAATATTTTTAATATTAAATATTATTTTATGACTTATATACCAATAAAATAATGTCCTGGCAACATAATTCTATATTTACATGTTGTTATTCCAGAATTGTCACATAATTCAAAAGAGATTTTTTTTAAACCTCTCATTTAGAGTTGTGTGTTCAAATGTTACAAAAATGTTGTTAAATCAAGGAAAGTGTAATAATGTAATTCACAGTCACATATGTTGTATCTCAATATCTAAAGATTTTACAAATAGTTTTATTTTTGTGTATTGCCAATCTGTTATTCACAGAGGTAATAAAATATTTATTCTTCCCATGTTAAATATGTTTTTAGGTGAACATCATATATTTTACATTTTGTCAAACATTTAATTAGATTAAACAGACACCAAGCATGTATCCCTAAAAAAAAAAAAGGTTATTTCTCAGTTCTATAAATAAATCAGGACACAAATGGATAATTAGAAACAGTAAATAGTACCAAAGCACAGCAATAGATTTAGAGACACCCCCATCCCTTTTCATTTATGTATAAAAGGTTTTGACTTGTCTCATATTTTCCTGTGGAATCCTGAATCTCTGATAATAAAGAGATGTGCGTTAATATCAACCTACACAATGCTGATGTACTGCAAATTCACACTTTTTTCTCACTTCACTCTGACTTCAAACTCTCCCAATACACATATAAATATCCAAATAACAAAAAACTGCAAAAACCAAGCCAGTGTTCCAAGAGTTGTCCTTTAAAAAAAATGAGGTATCTGCAATATATACTGTATATCTTAACAGAAAGCATTCTAGGGAATTTTGAAAGACCAAACGCTATCACTAAGCAGGAGTGCACTTGGATGATTCATGTGTATGGTTAATGTATGACAAACTCATTGGGTAAGCATTGCCAGTTTCTACTGTTCCCTTAGACGGATATATTAGACTACAATATAATGTGAGTATTTGAGTGCATCTTAGTGCAAAATGGTTATCTGATGTTGTAATGTCTGAATTAAGGGTTTATTTACTTATTTACTTCTACAATGAAAACAGAATACTTATGTTAAAAACATTCTCTACAGTATATATTGCATGTGCTGACACAACAACTGGACTAGAGTATATTGAATTGGAGTGTAATCATAACTGCTTTAAAGCAAAGCAGAAAGGCTGGATATAATTCATAAAATAACTTGTCAATGTCTTTTGAATCTGAAGGCAGAAAACACAGCAAAATGCAATGAAGCCATAGTGATTTGGGAATATTAGTAGTTTGTATTTCCTACTATACTACCATTTTAAAGTTTTGTGGAACGAGCCTCGGACACAAGACAGGAAGACATGGTAAATTCACCACCACACATTTATTTACAACTATTTACACACAATAATAAAGCGCACACAGCCCACTTCACCCCCAAAGTCCAGTCCAACACCATACTATGCCTCTTCTTCAGACCACCTCCTTCTCTCTCCTCCAGACCTTGTCCTCTTCCACCCGACTCCAGCCCTGAATGAAGGGAGGCGGCCCCTTTTATGGCCACCCAGATGTGCTCCAGGTGCTTACCGGCAATCTTCCACCGGCACTCCCCAGTGTGGCGGAAGTGCTGGCTGCGTACCCGGAAGCACTCCGGGTGTCCCCAGTCTTCTTCCCCCCAGCACTTCCTGGTGTGGTGGAAGTGCTGAGGTCCAGGGCTCTCCAGGCATTGGGGCGGCCCCTGGCGGTAACCACGGGCCTCTAAAGGGTTGAGCTTCCAAGCTCTGTACCCGTGGCCGCCACACCAACCACGGCAGTCGCCCCCTCGTGGTCTGGAGGAGGCATGAGCCCTCCTCCGGTCCTCTTGGGCATCCCGGCTGGGTACCACCCCTAGCCGCGTGCCACAGTTTGAAATCATGCAGACATTTAAATTTGTGTAATAGAAACAAAGTACCATTAAATTAGCTTAAAAATACAGCCAAGGCATCACTAATGTTGCTAATGACTATTACTGCTTGAAATGGCTGATGTACAGTATAACTAATTATTTACAGCAAAGCATCATTTTCAGCAGACATTATTCCTGTGTCCCACATGGAAAACTGTCAAAATCTCATTCTTAAGCAAGAAATCACATTTAAATGCTAATTGGTTATTAGAGAATCCTTTGTAATTTTGTTATTCTGTTTAATAAAGCAAGTACCAGTGAATTGTCTTTCCAAGGTACTAGCATTCCTAAAGTTCAATTCTGGGTTCAAAAATGGACAAAACTAGACAGCTTTTTCAATAAACACATCAGTTTATTGTTATTTTTTGCAATGTAGACTACTCCATGTGACAGATTACCAAGAAACTGAAGATTTCATATAAAAGCGTCCACTATCGTCTTAAAAAAAACAGAAAAACTAGCTCTAACCAAAATAGAAAATGAATTGGAAGGCCCAGATATGCAACTGCACAAAGACATTTAAATTCCTGTGTGATTCTGAACTTTATAATTCAAATGTATATGGGGAAACACGATTAATAGATACATGCTATGTGTTTTCTGTGAATCAGCTGAAGAAAATTATTAGTTTTGATGAACAAAGCAGTGAAGTCGTCATTGGATGAACATTACACATCATCACTATTCTTTTGATTTTGCTTGTTCATAGCCTAAGCTGCTGCCTTCCAAAACCAGACAGATTCACTAGATGGTATTATTTATGTTTAAATTGCTTAAACCTGCTATTTTTTGTAAATCTACACATAAAATATTGTGTTTAAATAAGCTCTTTAATGATAAATATTCTCTGAATTAAAGTAGTTAATGCATTGACTAAAAAACACTTACTTTGGTATAATGCAATAAAAAACAAATGCTTTGATTACTCATGATAGTCTGCAGAGGAAATATTTGTTGTTTCAGGAAAGTATGTTCTGTATTGTGTCACTTAAAACTACATGGAAAATATAAAGTTAACAGCAAATAAAAAACAAAACTATAGTACAAAGCAAATTTTAATTATGGAATCAGATCTGTTAAAGAAAAGTGTGTTTTTAATGTTAAAGAAATGAGTGTTTTTAACTTTTACAGCTTATATTCACCATAAAATAATGTAGATGGCTGAGCTTTATAACCTATCCTCAAAG
Organism: Polypterus bichir lapradei; assembly: GCA_026402145.1. Taxonomy (NCBI): domain Eukaryota; kingdom Metazoa; phylum Chordata; class Cladistia; order Polypteriformes; family Polypteridae; genus Polypterus; species Polypterus bichir. Next base: position 28,163,110 of record JANRMT010062813.1, on the reverse strand, counting down.
TGAAAATATTTCATATATTTTGTGTTCGTGTTAGAATCATTAGTGTACTAATCTGACAATAATGTTTTTATTGATAGTTTAAATTTTCATCCATCACAGAAAATTATTTCATTTGTGCCATGTCAATTCTGTTTTACCTATGATTTATTTTAATTCTATCAGTATTTACTCTTCTAAGAAAAACAACTCTTCAGTTTTTTTTTTTTGTTTTGTTTAGTGTATATATTTTTAAATATAAAAAAATAACTGAAAAATATTTTTATCTTCAGCCAAACTTTTTGTGCATTGTGCTGTTGGGGTGAGCCGATCTGCTTCCCTAGTGTTGGCCTATCTCATGATCTACCATCAGTTTTCCTTAGTTGATGCTATTAAAAAAGTGAAAGAACACAGATGGATATTTCCAAATCGAGGATTTTTAAAGCAGCTACAAACACTGGACATGAAACTGCAAGAAGAAAGAAGTCATTTTTAAAAGTGAAACTAGTTTATTTTATTGCATGCTTAAAAGTTTTAATATACCACCATCTTCAGGTTTTTTTTCACTGTAGATTTCTAACTTCCACAAAGCCCATAAACCATTAGTTGCTCTAATGACCAGTTCAAGAAAACACAAGCAAAAAATGACTGCAGTGCACATGCTACCTAAAAGATCAGTAGGCTTGGAGCAAAAAGCTCATCAACCTGGCTTTTTGGAGGTGAGAAGGTGTTTGGCGAAGAATATTGGCCTAAATGTACGCAGAAGCATCAAAAAAATGTTTTTAGACACGTTAAATCTTGTCTGTCAAGGAGACAAAGTAAATATACAGACAGAGTTGTTAATGCACAGCTATGTCCTTTAAGTCAGGTGTAAAAGTTTATTACTTGGTGCAAAGACAATTGCCTGCATCTTAACATCAGCAAATCCAGTCAGTATTTAATGAGTGGATGTAGAGGTGGTCCACTCCTACAAGTACTTTGGGTCCACATTAATAACAGGTTCAACCGTCTCTTATCACAGAGGAACTACAATATATAAGAAAGGGCAGAATGGCTCTTTTCCTTAGGAGACTTTTTTCTTTAATATGGGAAATTACATCCTTCACATCTTCTACAACTCTGTGATGGCCAATGTGATTTTCTACACTGTGGTGTGCTAGGCTGGTAACATCACTTCAAGAGAGGCCCACTGAATTAACAAACTAATTAAAGTGGGCAAGCTCAGTTATAGGACAAACTCTGGAGCCCCTGGAGATCATACCAAAGAAAAGAATGAAAACAAAACTGAGTGTCATTATGAACAATGCTGCACATCATCTCTGTGACACATTAACACTTAGGATGTACAGTCAACGAAGTGGGTCAAGAAATGCTCCTTAATAACAATGGCAATACATCTCCATAACCCTCACTGTGACTAAGACTACCAAGTCAGAAGTTTTCTTTCTTTTTAATTTTCATGCTTTATAATAATTGTGGTGTTTATTTATACCAAAGTGTGTGTGTATGTTTATGTATTTATTTAATTACTTATCTACCTACTTATGTATGTGTTTCTTTAAAGAGCTGTAAAAAGCCAAATTCCCCAAGGGACAAATAAAGTTTGTTGTTTTATATGAATTTCCACTGGAAAAATAGCTAAGATGAGAATATCCATGCAAATTATTTAAGCAATCATTATTGTTCGCTGAAAAAACTTTACTTTTCTCTTAATGTTTACTTAGTGCCTTGTATCACCTAAGCCTAATCATCCAGGAGTTATCAAATTTGCTTTGATATTTTGTTGATCAAATTGTTTGGTTTCTTTTTTTAAATATTTTTTCTAGTAGGTTTAAGTGACTCGGATATTTTAAATAAGGCCTACAATAGTCTGTAACACCTGGTTTTCAAATTTTATTGCTTTGAAAGACCAAGTTTAACCAAAAGGACTACTAAAATCCCCAATGTGCTGCAATTCGAAAAAAAAATCAAGCCAAAATGCAGTTGACAGAAAAAAAAAACATAAATCAGTAGATTAATTTTATATGGATATGTATGTTTCAGATTTATTTTTAAACTATTTCAAACAACAAATTTAATATTTACTTTAATACTGAGAAATGAACCAAGTTTATTTTCAATTGAGTGTTCCACAAATTACAGAAACACTTTTCCCATTACAGGAAAAAACAATACAAGAGAACAATAACATATCATCTTATTGTAAATAAAAGGTGATTAATGCTTTAGTCTTTAAAAAAATTATTTTGATGATGTGACATTTCAAGATTAAAAACAACTACTATCTATAGTCTGACCATATTATTTTATGACACCGTGAGCTTCTTTTTTAAATAGATTTCAGTTTTAGGATAGGATGGGAATTTTAGCATGGTTTATGATAACAAATATTATTTTTTTCAGTAACGTATTGATTGTTTTTCTGGTTGAACAGGCTTTTAATTTTCTTTATTCTGTTTCACTGAAAATTATGTTTGATAGCCATATCACTTCTATTGCAATGCATATTTTCCAAAATAAATAAAAGTTTTATTAAATAAAAAACACTATTATGAGGAAGAGGAAATTGGCTTGACTGATTGCTCACGGGGTGTCTAACTTACTAGGTGTACCCCACTCTTGATTTGTGAAAAACATCATGTACCTAAAAGGCAAAAGATGTATACATGCAAATACAGTAGAACAAATGAAATGACTATTGCAAATTACCAAACTCGAAAGAGTAACAGCTAAAGTTGCAGCCGATAAAGAATCCAAATTTCTGTTTAGGAAAGACATAAACACTTTATTTTGTTCCCAGAGTGTTTAAGTTTGTGAAGTACTCTTAATTGTTGCTGAATATGGCGGGGAAATTATAGTTGCATCAGCATTTGCAAGCACATTGGTGAAATAGTTTCACAAACTACCAACTCCTCCTCACTACTATGGTACCTGTTCTAGCATTTATCTCTATTTTTATATCAAGGTTTCAAATGCTGATGTCTTAACAGGAAACCCAAATTAATTAACCATACTGTTCTATAATTGGTTAAATTGTTTATATTATACTTACCTCGACAGATAAGCTCAATATCAATTTTCAAAATGAGGATATGTTTTCTTAATACTGGTATAAAAATTCAAAACCTGATGATAAACTTTAAAATGTTACCAAATTTAACATACAATTTCAATTTACTGATGCTGTACTGTATTTCAAAAAAGGGGGATTAAATGCTAAAAAGACTTTCCACATACTGCCAATGGTGGGACTCCCTCTGGATTATGTAATTGTGACCTCACTGTCATACCACTCTACTACAGTGCCTAGAACTATGCTGGATGAACTGGAACAAACAACCTTTGGATGTCTCTTACCTGGCCAAGAATCCATTTTTATAATGAATTTAGTATCATAACACGACAATGTATGGATTTAGGTTCTTCCCACAGCAAATTTGATCTCCTTTGAAGGATGTGCATAGATTTCCAGGCTTTCAGGAAACTAAATTATAAATACCAAAAATCTTTTAGATCTACTCCATGCCCATTTCTCCTTGGTTCCGTCTACCTGCCATTCTCACCAGCCTCCCAAGCCATTGGTTATTATTAAATGTGCTTTCAGAAATTGTGTGTTTTGAAAAATCAATATGTCAGGCAGCACTGGGCATATGCTAGGCTGCAGCCCACCAAATAGTGTAGACAGAAAAAAAAAAAACCTATAATAATTTTTCTAATCAAATCTTTAATTTAAATTGATTCTTACATTCATACTATACTAGACCTAGACTTTTCTATGGTGAAAGCTATCACAAGAACAAAGCTATATTTCAGTTGTTTGCAGGTCATTTTTCAACTGTAATACAGCGTGATTAATTGTCTTGCACAACGTGACTTGCACATTGAGTTAGAGACAGAGAAGGTTGGCATCCTTCAACATCAGTAAGATGCTGCAGATGTTCTACCAGACGGTTGTGGCGAGTGCCCTCTTCTACGCGGTGGTGTGCTGGGGAGGCAGCATAAAGATGAAAGACGCCTCACGCCTGGACAAACTTGTTAAGAAGGCAGGCTCTATTGTAGGAGTAAAGTTGGACAGTTTAACATCTGTGGCAGAGCGACGGGCATTAAGCAAACTCCTGTCAATCATGAATAATCCACTGCATCCACTGAACAGTGTCATCTCCAGGCAGAGGAGTAGCTTCAGTGACAGACTTTTGTCACTGTCCTGCTCCACTGACAGACTGAGGAGATTGTTCCTCCCCCACACTATGCGACCGTTCAATTCCACCCGGGGGAGTAAATGCTAACTTTTTTTTTTTTTCATTTTTATTACTATTTAATTTAACATTGTTTCTTTGTATCAGTATACTGCTGCTGGATTATGTGAATTTCCCCTTGGGATTAATAAAGTATCTATCTATCTATCTATCTATCTATCTATCTATCTATCAGAGACATTTAACATCCAAGTGTCAGCCACAAGCCCAAACGGCCCATAACAAATTATTATTCTTTTTATTTACTGTATGCTGCAATGGCTCACTGAGGCTCTTTGTTCATCTAGGCTAGGGCACAGTTTTCAAGCAGTGCCACGTACTACTGAGTCACAACACAAACAAGACTGGTGCACAAGTCAACTGCATAAAATAAATAAATAAAGGCATTTAGTATTCAACAGAGTATTACTGAGCCACACACCTCACCTGCAAAAACTTTCTCAATCTGGACAGAGTATAAATGGACCGGGTAATATGTAAAAGATGCTCATTGTATGTACCATGGTATATAACATATGAAGCAGAGTTTCTAAAACAGTTGCTTCGTAAAATAAATGTGAAACTATCTAAGAAAAAAAGGCAAAAAGGGAAGACTACTTTCAAATTTTTCTGGCACTACTACTCGACAGGGAAGGCATGTCTGAAATGGATTAAATTAAAATGGGGTAACCTGCCCAAAACACTGTATCTAAAGATTTTTATTTAAATTACAAACTATTATGCATTCCCATTAAATTAGATTTACTTTTAAAGTGTTACAACTACACCAATGAATACGCACCATTTTACGGCTTTCGTTGACATATTATCTCTCCCCGTTATTCCATCATAAGCTGCAAAGGATAGGCGTTTAATTGCTAATACGATTTACAAAAAAAAGCGGGGGGGGGATAGATCATCTCCGTGGAGCAAGCCCAAATCTGCGAGTGCCAACCCAAACTTCACTCGGCGTCTTACTATAAAATTACCCACAATTCCCAACTATTGATTTGCATAATGTAGAATGCAGTCGTGCCAATACGTTTGGGAGGCGGGTTGAGAGCTTGGAGCAATAGACGATGGCAAGTTGAACCCTAAAACCTGTAAGATTAAAAGTTACATTATATTTATGACTACACAAATGTACGTTAGTGGTCGGTGGGGCCGAGTAATGCGACTTATTTCGAAATACTTCTGCCTCAAATACTGCAGCTCCCTGGGGATTACTGAAAGTCCGCGGTCCTCGCCTACACGCTCTCATTGTCTATTCTGTAGGCTCGTGCCGAGTTGTTTCTGATCCCGTTTATTACAATTTTCCAGATGAAGCAGGGCACTGCACGTGTTACTGCGAAACTCTTTAACGGTAGGTAGTTATTGAATTTTATCGATCGATTATTAAACAACATTGAAAACTAACAGAAGCTGACAAGGCGGTCACCGTGTGTGTACAGTGGCGAGTTTCTTGCGCCCGATGTTAACTGCACCGTGCTCACTTTAACCAAATCGTGTTTCACCATAAAGATAAGAAGTGCGCTCCCATACTTCATTGCCTTATCGTATGGCGCGGCGAGTAGCGTTCATTATGTGCGTGTTCTATCTCTTTCGAAGCGGTTTTAGATCAAGTTGAAGATTTTGAAATTGTTTAGTGTGGATGCATGCGTGAGTTGGATCTGTCACTCAGTCTGGGGTTGGTAATTCCTGTGTCTCATACTGGCGGGTTCAAGCTCCCACTTGTTCCTAAATTGGATTTAAACACATTCATAAATGTGATATTATATATAAAGTATATATATATATATAGCGAGAGAGAGCTATGCTTCAGCTGATTGAAGGGATATGTGGGTAATAATAGTAAGATTCAAAACTACATGATTTATATGAATCCATCAGTTGTCTGTGTCCTGTGTAGTGAATTCCATTTAGACAGGTGGTCCTCAATTTTGATCCTGCAGCAATTGCAGCTCAGCATTTTGTGCTTCATTTTCATTACTTCACTTAAGATTCTGAAACCCTTTACTGATTCTTTGAAAGAGCGGTGATAGCTGTTTTTAACTGCTTGTTTTTTTAACCAGCTGCTAAACATTAATAGGCTGCCAATTAAATAAGTTCATTTATCAACAATGGTCAGTTTGAATATGGGATACATTCATGTTTTGTAGTTTATTCTTGGATACTTGTAGATTATCAACCACTTTTTTATAAATGTGCAGTTAATTTGCTCCGCCGTCTTCAGGGAATGTCATTCACTAGTCCATGCTTTAAACTAAACTGAATCTGTAGTCCAATACAAATCTTGATGTTTGGACCTTTGCAGTGATTAATGCATTTAAAATTGAGTTACATTAAAATAATTAGATTAAAATATCATTCACTTCTACATGTTAGATGCTGTGAACTGAAAAAGAGTTTAGAGTGCTGATTTTTGTCTTAGCCTAGTTATATAGTAGTATGGCTCCTGCTTGCTCAACTTTTTTTTTTTTTTTTTTAAATCTTGTTCCCAGTTGTGTTGCTGCTTGCAAATTCTAATATTTCTGGTATGTGTTATATCCAATTATGTTTGGCATGGTTGGAATCATGTAGCATGATAAAAGCTTTATTATATATTATAGCAGCATTTGATGTAGTGCTTTATTGATGTATGATTAAGTCTGATTCTGTGATATTGTTTTGGAGATGGTCCTCGCTGCGGGCCACAGGATGGGGTGCACTGGGAGCCATGGATAAAACACAATCAGTCCAATGCCTTTACATTAGTCATAACGAAAGTACACATTTTCTTAATCATTACCCACAGCTACAACATTAAAACACAATGATGTGGAAATGTGTCTTTAAAAGGTCAATGCATTATAGTCCGAATCTTAAAGTAGAAATCTGCACATCAAAGCACTACAACTTATGTAAAATAAAGTAACATTAGTTAAGAGTTACCTTGGCTCAAAGCCCATGAAACATAATGATGTAACAACAAGTTAACGGTACACGTACATTTCAACGGAAGACAGCAGAAGAAGATACTCGATAAAAGAAAGTGACTCGAAAAAAGGTTTAATAACTTAATGTGACGCATGAGCAACAGTCGTTTTAATATGGCTGTTTTGAAGCTGATGGAGCATTTAATGGACTGATTTTTTGGGAGAAAAATGAAGAAAGGCTTGGCAGATCAAGTAAAGCTTCACATAGTGGCTAGCAGGATGGGATGGGGCGGCTGACATCTAACCCTGTAAATGAGGATAACATTACATGGGCGAGTATGAATTCCTAACGCCGACCTTGTCTGACCACAGCCCTCCCGAGTCTGTACACACTAGGGAATCCATTCCCGGATGGGTTTATCCATTCCTGGGAATTTGGGAACCCCGCATGTCATTCCCGGGCTCCCGTGAATGACACAGTGTACGGGCATCTCACATGTGAACGGTTTTAGAACGACCCACACTTATTTTTAATAAAACTACTGCAATATGTTGACACCAATAAAAGACTAACCTTAACTACAAGCAGTTTATGCTGCCATATAAGTACATGTATCTAGTTAGTTGTGTAATAAGAGCGTAGAAAGCACAACGTGTCGAGAGCACACCTTCATGCAGAGTAGACCAGCTGCTGAGAAATCACTCTCTGCCTCCACTGAAGTAGGCAGCACAGTCATCAGATACTGATACACTTGTTCTAAACTATACCCGCGCTTGCCGTTGCTCTGAAACACCGCCATTTCAGCTTTTACTGATGCATCCAGTTTCTTGTCATCATTCTGTGATGGCAAGTTTCTTGGCACAGATAATGCAGATGCAACAGACTGACACATTGCAATTTTAAGTTGCTGTTCAAAGCTGTTATCTGATGAAGACACCAGCCTGTACTGTCAACAGCACGTGCCACAGACGTCAGCGGACTCTGCCCCATCCCGGCATTTGTGAGCTGCAGAGTGCAGACTCCTCCCAGTCCATTGTGCTCAGTCTTAGTGGGAGCTGGGAGACTGACTGCTGCTGGTCTGTTGTTGACTGAATTAATGAGCAACACACTACACCGTGGGCCAAAAAACCGTGCCACTTAATTATTTTCAACAATAACTCTGTTATTTCTTGATCGATTTTTACACTTTTACACGCTATATATGCGAGCTTGGCCGTTCCCGTTCAGCCGGGAATTCCAGCAGTTTCATTCCCGGCAATGAAAAACCTTGTGTCAAATGAGCAATTGCTCACTGAGTCCCGAATGAGGCACATTACCTGCATTGTGAGGGAGCATCTGTTATGGCACTGTGGCCATGTGGCGCGATTCCCCGAGGGTGATCTGGCTTGCAGCATCCTCATTGTTGATGACCCGAGTGGATGGACCAGGTCAAGGTGACGCCCACGTAACAACTGGCTGCAGCAGATAGAGGGTCATTTCCGGAGGGTGGGACTGGACTGCGTGTCTGCCTGGGGGTTTGCCAACCAGGATCCCAAGCTGTTTCATTGTGTGGTGGGTGTGGCAACATGATGTACCAGTGCATGCTCCCCGACCCGATCTGACCTGACCCTGACCTATGAAATGTTGTCTTACTCATCACTTATTTCCTCAGTGTCTCAGACAAGAAGTGTTGGTCACAGGACCTGCAGCACATAGTTCCAGACTTGTAATGCCAAGATCATATTGTTCATTAAGAACAATTGCCTTCTTGTGTGACCTCTTGGGAGTGCCGGAGAGAGGCCCCATAACTCTTCAATGGCTTCATAGGCATCTGTTGTGCAATGTCACCTGGGTCCAGTAGAGGGAGCTGTCATCAGATGCCCTCATAGCCAAAAAAAGACACCAATTACCCAGTAATAAAACCTGTGAGGGTTTGAAAGTCACCTCATTCTATAGGAAGAATAAGTCAGTAGGAAAGTCAAAGAAAAGTCTTATTCAGGATAGCAGAGAGACTGTGGATGAGGGAGTGGAAAATAGAGAAAAAACATGACAAAGAAAACTGCATTGTTATAATATGAGAAAGTTTAGATGTGCCCAGTCGGGCAGCACCATTGTTGACAGATATGTGCCCTTGGAATTTATTCCATGTGTGGAAAGATACAATAAGGGCATACAAAAGTGTTAACTAATTTAAATCCTGCCGTGAGTGTTTGTAATTTCAGTGTCTGAATGATTTTTAAAACCTTAAATTTAAACAGACAAGCATTTAGTAGTGCAAATCCAAAAAAATGTAAAGTATACTGTACCTAATATTGAGTAATATAATTTATTTATTCATTTCTACAGTATACACTTAAGTTGCACATGTCATGTTATGTTACTACATAACACCACAGTACAGGTATTATGTCAGTTTACATTAGTGTAATCACAGTCATCATTGAAACATTCAGGCAGAAATTACTCCACCTTTTATCCTTTTTTTATTTAGGCTCACCACAAAGCAAGGACTTGAGTGGCCCAATTTCAGTGACTAAAATTGGCGAATCACATGGTGAAGTGCAAACTGTACTGTGATAAAATAATATTGAAATTTCATAATCTAAATAACATTTTTATGGTAACTTTCTTTACTGTTTGTTCATGTGCAGTATAGATAGTGTATATTTTGTTCATTGTAACATTTCTTTTTCCAGGCAGCCAGGCAGGCAAGATTCTGAATCCTTTTTATGTCAGAGTGTTCTAAATTGAGCTGAAGGTTCGGACACCTGTTCAGATGTGTCACAGACTCAGAGAAACATTGCAAGCAGTCATTCAGAACAAACACCAGCCTTTGCCTACGAGTGCGTAATTTAGATATAAATGTCATCCTCACGAGAATCGGGAATCAAATCTGTCTCTCTCAGGGAGCTGGAAAATATTATGGACAATTGCAAATTGGACCTGACTCAGATAGATGAAGTGTGGCCCAACCTTTACATAGGAGATCTGTAAGTGCTTTATTTTAAGCGGTTACAATAGAGTTTGAATTTGGGTCATGTAATCCAGTCCCAAGTGTTGCATGGTAATATCATTTGGCAATTATATTACTTCTGCCATTTTCAATTATTTCTTCTTCTTTTATCTTCCTTTGTGTTTGTTTTGTAAAGTTCTAAGGTAATATGTTCAGTTTTGTTGTGTTGCCAGTGATTTGCCTGAATGTGTAGGACTTGGAAGTAATTAGGTTGAAGTTTGCTTGTCGATCCATTGCTTATAATTTAAATGCATTCGAAAATAGTTGAAATGTATCATTTTGTGAAACCAGTCAAGAAACTAGTTTTGTGGGTGATTCATGGCTAAAAGTAACAAGGAATTTAATAGAAAATGTGTTCACAGCTTTCTGATTGGAGACGAAGTTATGTAACTTAAGTTTGTGAAGACAAATTAATTTCTGTATTCCTTTTATAATAAAAGAATGTCATTTAAATGTCAAGGTTGTCTTTTACATGTAATTGAAAACTATTACCTGTAATGTGCAATTCTTTTCTTTTTTTTCCGCAACAGAACAATAGCTCAGAATAGAGGTATGTTACAGAAAATGGGTATCACTCATGTTTTAAATGCTGCCCATTCTAAACAAGGCAGCATAGGAGACCAGATGTTCTATGGAAAGAATATAACATACAAAGGAATAGCCGCTGAGGATTCCTTAGACTTTGATCTAAGTGAACACTTCAAAGAGGCTGCACATTTTGTTAATAAAGCTCTCAAAAAGAAAGATGGTAAGCACTTTTATTTGCCCTTCAAAGCTTTTCATTTTACTTTAGGAAGGTTATTGAAAACTAAACTATTTATATTATATAGTTTAATGTAGTAAAATAATTTTTTCTTAATCATCCAAGCATAGCTAATTGTTAACAGGTTTCATAAGATCCACATGTATACAAAATGACAATCATGCAATCAACAATACTGAAGCTGATAAATTGCTTATTGTACATTCTAATTAGCTGTTCTTTCTTTCAGGAAAGGTCTTGGTCCATTGTATTATGGGAGTAAGCAGATCAGCGACCTTGGTGTTAGCCTATCTCATGTTGTATCAACATCTTTCACTTCATGATGCTGTACAAAAAGTTATTCAGAGAAGACCAATTTGTCCAAATAAGAATTTTTTAAAACAGCTTCTTGATCTGGATAATCATTTGCAGGGCAAAAGGAAAATTTGCAGACTACTTTAGCAAATAAAAATAAAGTAGTCTTCAATTGGCTACTTGTTTATCTGTACATACATTATATTCGGTTTAATAATTTGTAGAATTGTCACTGCGCAGAACAAAATAGGAAATAAATGTTGGAACTTCACAAGCGTTAAAATCGAAAGGAAGCAAAAATCTTTGTACCTTTTGGATTAAATCTTGTCAAAAAAAAATCTGTACCAAGTACAGTGAAGATAAATAAGTACACACAGTGTGAACACTTGTGAGTATACATCTCTTCACAACTCCCATAATTCTCTGCCTCCTTGTCATGATACATTACTTACTGAGCTACAGGTTCCTGCCTTCATCTTCTATGAATTTTTTGTTTCTTTCCACTGTGCATTCAAATTCAAAAATATTTAAGAATGCAAAAACTAAAAAAAAAAAATGTTTTATGAACTGCCAGTAAGAGCTCTTACTGTTCTTTGCTACAAGCAGACTAGTCCTCGTGGGCAGACCAACCTATATCTGCTCATATTATGTCTCTCAAACAACCAAATCTGCTAAGGATAGCTGCCATTTTACAACATTAACATAAAACTTGTGAATTCCTTTGAATCCTACAACCACTGTTAGTTCCAGCTCCCGCTAAGGCTTCATAACATGCCATTAACACAGAGTTAGTCATGCACTCTGGTGCCATCTTGACTGACAGCTGCAGTTAGCAGTGGTGGTATTGGGAACTTCCAGGTCTGCTAAAGAGGCAGAGAGGGCTATGAATGACAAATTAAAGAGTGGCCTTTTCCAGTCCACAGCACTGAAGCAGCTGTCAAACGGCAGGATTTTTTTTTTTTTTTAAGTAGCACAGATTTTTGAGAGCATACTGGTGCTAAACTGTTTCTGTCTACAACATGAATTACCAACATACAGCCATGCCACACAGACATGCATCCTGCTAGTTGTGCTACTGTATCCACTGGGGCTCACAGCCAGAGACATGTCAGTGGTATTTTTTATTTATATATATTTTATATGTGTGTATATATATGTATATATATGCTAGGGGGGCCAAGCCCCCTGGCGCGTTCAGCAGCCAGAATATTAGTAAAATCTGGAAATGTACAAAAGAAAAATTATTATTTATTTGAGTCAAAATCATGAAATACAATAAATATGTAAAAGAAAAATTATTTAATGGAGTAAAAATCACAAAATGAGAATAAAATATTTGCTCTCTTACCGATTGGAGTATTCCAGTTAAACTGAGGTCCACTATGCTTGAGTATTTATAAGAGACTAAATAAACAATCCATTCGTTTTAACTGACATTCTTATAGATAAGAAAACTTTTTTAAAAAAAATGACTCGTTTAAATAACAGGAAAAATCACGTGAACACTAAAGTGGTATGCAGTGGGTCATCGTAACTTGACCTTCAGCTAACTAAATCACCTAAATACAAACATTGGTGTTATGAATAGATCTTTTTTTTTTAATATTTTGTTCCTGTGAAAGAAAGTTTACTCTATCAAAAATAAAAACCACGACTTCCTTGATATTAAAAATCACAACTTTGATAGTTTATATTTTAAAAACGAAATAAGAATCTGAAAATCTAACAACATCACATTAAAGTTTGATAAATTCTGAAAAGAATAATACCAAACATATGTATATATGTAGGTTTTAAAATAAGCTTGATTTAAAGTGTGACAAAAAAGTGACATAAAATCATTGCACAAAATCGTTGCTCTTTTTTTCTTAGTATTTATATATATATATATATATATATATATATATATATTAACTCCTAAGCAAATGCCAACACTTCTGTAATGCCTTATGAAAAGAAATTTGTAATTATTCCAAAATACTTACAGAAATGTTCATTTAGACTGGTTACTTTATCACACTGCACTTACAAATTGAAATCAGAGTGCTATTTGTTGGGGTTCCTTCACATGTTTTTCTGTACCTACTTGTGGACTGTCAAGAGTTTAACAGAGTCCTAATTCCACTTTCTGTGGTGAGATCTCAGAAGAGGACTGTAGCCTGCCCCTCAGTCCACATACAGTGCACATATGCTTTGGGCTGTGATAGGAAACAGAAACCCAACAGGCACAAATCTCAAACATTACATAGTGCCTTGAAATCAAAAATGGTTGTTGCGCTTTTCCTTCAGAATTATCATGATTCATTTCTTATTTGAATGTTTGCATTTCTTGTCAATTGTCTTCCTTATAAAAGAGCTGCTTAATTCAAACTGTATACCGTGAGAAGCACAATAATTAACATGATGACGGCAAACTGTGCAGAGTGGGGAGAAAAGGTTATTATGGAAGGAACTGCACAGGGCGGCAGGAGCCAGAAGGTGTCCAGAGATTACCGTCCTTCTCTTGGCAAATGAACATTCACGTGTTTCTGTTCTGTGTTTGCTCTGTGACTTGATTGTAACACAGTAGTGTAGCTGAGCAACATCTCCATCTGCCTCCAGAGAGTAATAGCTGAAGAGCACATTTGGGATGAGCAGGTACTGCAGAGTCAAACTGAGACATAGTCTGACGTTTGCTAACTGGAATCCGATGAATGGGTTTGATCAAGCACTTTTCTGTAAATTTCTAGATTTCTCATTTAATTTAATATTCCTGAAAGAAACTGCAAATAACAAAATTACAGTGCCATGGTAGAGGCTGCAAAACCTAACAAGCAGCTTAACTTTTTCATTATAGCATCTCACCTTCCGTGTGCCAGCTTTAGACTATTTTAATGAGTGAAAAAAAGTTATTTGTATTTTCTAAACTTGACTAGCTCTTTCAAATTGCTTCAAAACTTTGTGTAACCAACTGACATTATATCACCAGAATTATCCTCTTTTATATTCTTGATTCATTCCTTCATAAGATTACATTTTAAAGGTAGGCCATTTAGAAAAAGTATGTGGAAAAATATTTTAGATTATATGTTAAATACTTTAAAATGTTTCTATTTTTGAGACTCACTGAAGATTATTTTGTTTGCACAGTGTACTAAAGGTAAAAACGTATTGTTTCTGATTATTTATTCTGTTGCATCTGGTCAGTTGTCTATTAAGTTAGATTTAACATTTTTGTTTTGTCGAAACTAATAGCTGCTCTTTATAAAACACATTGGCACCTTACTGTAAATCTAAATTTGTAAGTAATATTGTTACTGATATTTCTGAATTGTAAATTACTGTTGTATAACTTGATAGAAGCAAACTATAAATAATCATTTTTAATCATATGTTGGCCCTGCTGTCTTTTTTAGCTGTCAATTGTTGATGACCAGGTCACAACATGTTAATTTTGAAATTTTGTTAACTCGTTTATACAGAGTTCACGTTTTTGTTAAACTCTGCTTAATGTCAGTATATCATTAAGAATTGGCAGGAGTACACAAGTGAATTTTGGAATGAAACAAAGTCCGTCATGGTCCTATGTACAAATGGGGAATCTGTGCACAGTTTAGTGGACAAAAATTTAATGGTGTGGATTTACATACTGCAGAACACAAGCGGGGTACTGGTACACTTCCCAAGGTGGGGGCACTGGATCAGTTCTGGAGTGTAACCTTGCCTGTGGTCTTTCCCTGTACAATTTGCTTTTTTTGGGACTTGCCCCAGGTATGCAGAGTTGCTCAGAGTCAGGGAAACTTTGGTTTGAGCCCAGAATTTTTTTTCCCCTGAGAAATTTATTCAGTTGCCGTACCTGCCCTTTGTTCCACCCTGGGCCCAGTAATATACACTCACTGGCCACTTTTTTTTAGGTACATCTTGCTAGTACCATGTTGGGATCCCTTTTGCTTTCAGAACTGCTGTAATTCTTTATGGCGTAGATTCAACAAGGTGCTGAAAACATTGCTCTGGGATCTTGGTTCATACTGACGTGATAACATCACACTGTTGCTGCAGATTTGTTGGCTGCACATCCATACTGCAAATTTCCCATTCCACCATATCCAAAAGGTGCTCTGTTGGATTGAGATCTGGTGACTGTGGAGGCCATTTGAGTGCAGTGAACTCATTGTCATGTTCAAGAAATCTGCTTGACATGACCTGAGCTTTGTGAGGTGGTGAATTATCCTTCTAGAAGTAGCTGTCAAAAGATGGGTACCTTGTGGTCATAAAGGGCTGGACATGGTCAGCAACAATACTCTGCTAGCCTGTGGCATTTAAGCAGTGCTCAATTGGTGCTAAGGGGCACAAAGTGTGCCAAGAAAATATCATCCACACCACCAGTACCAGCCTGAACCATTAATACAAGGCAGGATGGATCCATACTTTAATGTTGTTGACGCCAAATTCTGACCCTACCATCTGAATGTCGCTACAGAAATTGAAACTCATCAGACCGGCAACATTTTTCTTATCTTCTGTTGTCCAATTTTGGTGAGCCTGTTCAAATTGTAGTCTCAGTTGCCTGTTCTTAGCTGACGGGTGTGGCACCCGGTGTGGTGTACTGCTTCTGTAGGCCATCTGCTTCAAGTTTCGACTTGCTGTTTGTTCAGAGATGCTCTTCTGCATACCTCAGTTGTAAAGAGTGGTTATATGACTTACTATTGCTTTTCTATCAGCTCGAACCAGTCTGGCTATTCTCCTCTGACCTCAGGCATCAAAGAAGCATTATCACCCAGTTCTCTGGATACATTCTGTTTATCAGACCATTCTCTGTAAACCCTAGTGATGGTTGTGCGCAAAAATCACTTCCTTCCCCATTCTGATGCTTGAAGTTTGAACTTCAGCATGCCGCCTTAACAATGTCTACATGTCGAAATGCATTGAGTTGCTGCCATAACAAGCAGATGAACAGGTGTGCCTGATAAAGTGGCCGGGGAGTGTATAAAGTGGACATTATTAGTAGTTGGCAGCATTTCGATAAAACAGAGATTTGGGTACTGCAGACGTTCATTAACTCTGTGTACTGTCATTCAATAGGTGCCACTTTTCCACTTATACTACATTTTTGCAGCCTTAAAAATGTTATTACTCCTTGTTTTAAATAATTTTTTATAACCTTAACTCCTAATGTAAATATAATGACATTAAATGTCAGCGGTCAAAACAAGTGGCAATAATTTATAGAACATTATTAGATCAGAACAATCTAGATGAGAACAGGCCATTCAGCCCAACAAAGCTTGCCAGTCCTATCCACTTAATTCTTCTAAAAAACATCAAGTCGAGTTTTGAAAGTTCCTAAAGTCCTACTGTCTATCACACTACTTGGTGGCTTATTCCAAGCTTATTCTGTGGTTCTCTAAGTAAGAAAACCTTCCTAATGTTTGTGCGAAATCTACCCTTAACAAGTTTCCAACTGTGACTCCGTGTTGTTGATGAACTCTTTTTAAAGTAACAGTCTCCATCCACTGCACTAATTCCCTTCATAATTTTAACACTTCAATCATGTCGCATCTTAATCTTCTTTTGCTTAAAATAGGTTATTAAGCACAGCCGGTGCCTTGAGAGGACACGGCTTTTATCCTTCTACACTACTTACTTTAATAAGTCTATCCACTTCATTTGATTTGTGAATCATAGTAAAGCTGAACTTGTTGCAAATTTTTTAGTTGTATGTACTTGAGGTCCTTGACCTGGCCGCATGAGGGCTTTCTTTCCTTTGGTTAGTCTAATACCTGATCTGGGTGTCCCAAGCACTAAAGAGTTCCAGAGCCCCAAAAATGCCCACTAGAGGGGGAAATAAGAATCTTTATATTGTGGGATTTCTGAGAATCTGTCGACCTCCCCAACTGCACTGTGCGCCAAAACTGTTAACACAGGTAGAGATTGCTTGACCACCAACGGTGCAACTGCAAGTTCGCAGGCCCACCATGTAACACATCTGTTGCCCAATGGTTGATGCAGGGAACATTTAAAACTGGTCCCTGCCCTCGCCTTGATCTCGTTTTCCTGTCTATTCAACTCTAGTACAAGCTGGCTCCAGCCACTTAACCTGTCTGACAAGGCAGGCTATTTGTTCTTTTCAGCTGAAGAAGAGAGCTAATGCCTGACTGCTGTGTTTGTGTGTTGAAGTGGCAGCTCCTGAGTGAATAAAAACCTGATTCTGTTTTCACTGCAATAAAGCTGATTTTCTTGGAAACCTGTACTCGCCTCCTTCTCTCTTGAGTGGCCTACACATCACAAGTAGTACCAGAAGTAGGGTCTCCCACAGATGGATCCTCCAACAGCCACAAAACATTCCTCTTCCACCAGAACCTGATGAGGCCCTTGCCCGGCCCAGAGATGTGCTCATGAAGATGGCTCCTTTGGACGACCTGGAGTGTTTCCAATTCTGTTTTGATCACACAACCACACTGATGCACTGGGACAGATTAAGCTAAGCGGTTATCTAGGCCCCTTTTTCGACCGGGCAGGCCCTGCAGGTCTTGTGAAATCTTACTCCTAAGAGACTTGATGATTATGATTTCCTGAAGCAGCAAATCCTTCTCCTTACAGCTGTGAGCCCCTTGGCCAAGGTGCATAATTTTCAGTTGTGGCAAATCAATCCAGACCACCCTATAGAGGGACAGGTTTATGCCTTATTCAAAGCTGTTTTCCGAGGAGACACCTTCAAGTGCATTGTTGAAAAGCTCACTGTTGACACGGTTTTGTCTGGGATAAGTGATAATCTTTGTGATGAGATGCTCCAAAGCAAAGTCCACTCGCTGCTGGATCTGACCCTCAGACTGGATGGTGCCCGGGCCACATGGAGACAGAAGGGCTATCACAGCTTGGCACCGACTTTGGACCAATCATTTCATCCCTGTCAGATGGTCAATGGGCAAAGTTATCCTCAGTGCCTGGCTACATCTCGCTCTCGCTTCTCGTCGAAGCAACACTTGTCGTCATTCCCTGGCATGGCCCTACCAGTTCAACCCTAGCTTCTAGGGTCACTGAGGCCACAGTGGGAAGTCTGGGACACACAGACCGGCCCCATGGGTAGAAGGCACTATCATGGCAACTCCACAGAGGTGACTGAGTGCAGGTACAACCAGGACACCTGGCTTGGGAGGGCCGCCTGTTGCCTACACGGTCCATGGAGATTGGATTGGTCAAGATATGCTGTTCTCAGGTTGTTTGCAATGTCTTGAAGAAAGACAACATTAAGGTCTCAGTCAAGTTGGCTAGATGCAAGGTCCCTGCCCTGTTGGACTCTGGTAATGACCTCTATGTAGTCCGCAGTGACTTGCTCTGGCAAATCCCTTGTACAAGCACAGAACGTGTGAATATTCACTGTGTTCTGTGGAAGTTAAAGAGTATGAGACTGTCTTACTTTAAACTTTGGACTGTTGTATCAGACACTTCACCCTGCCTTCTCCCCACATGTCCTAGCTACCTCCATAGTACCTCTTTGTCCAGTGAGGAGGGGGACGGTCCCTCAGCTGAATTTCTGGGATAGTTGAAGGGCTCCTCACAACAGACATTGCCACCTTCAACCTCCCCAGATGAGGCAGCAGCTTCGGGCTCTCGGGAAACATTGGCTGGGGAGGGAGGGGCAGCTACATCGGGCTCTGGGGATGTGGGGGCTGGCAAACCTGCTGTATTGCGCTCTGGGGATGTAGGGGCTAGTACACCGGCAGAGTTTGTATGCTTGCATTGCGCCAACAGCAGCATAGACTTTGCATTATTTAGCCAAGTACAGATTGTTACTATGAGGATGGATTTTTGCATTGGGTGATTTCTGATCGCATAGGGGACAGGCTGATCAAGCAGTTGGTGTCATAGAGAGACGATATTGAAAACTGATCACATCCGTGTCTTGGGGGGGGTTGTCATCTCAGCATGAAGAAAATGAGGGATCATATTTTGAAATGGTTTAATTGGCTGAATATGGGTAAAGATGTGGAGCAGTTTTGTAAGACTTGCCCCAAATGTCAAATTGTTTCTGTTCATAGATACACTAGGACTCCCCTCTCACTGATGCCTATTTTGGCCTTCCTTTCAAGAGAGTTGGGTTAGACATTGTTGGTCCACTTCCCAAGAGTAGGAATGGTTAGCACGATATGCTTGTGTTGGTTGATTATGCAACAAGATATAAAATTTTAATTGACTAGGGCGCGTCCTTTATTTCCCACATCATAAAGCAGCTATGTGAGAGCCTTGCAATTAAACAAATGAGCACCACTGTTTATCATCCTCAAACGAATAGGTTGACTGAACATTTTAACAAGATGTTTAACAACAAGTAGATGACTCAGCGGGTGGCTCATGACAACCTGACCTCCTGGGACACGGTGTTGACCTTTCTCCTGTTCACTGTTCCAGCAATCTCCTCAACAAGGTTATTATAGTTTTGCCTTTTTATATTAGTTTTATATTTCTATATTATTTCTGATCTTACTTGGAAATTTGGTTTAGTTTTAGCTTTCCTTCATCATTAATTCTTAGTTTTAATTCAGTTTTTACTTCACAAAGACATTTCTGTTTTATTTATAAGTATACAGGGTGTCCCAAAAAGAATATTGGAGTTTTAAAGAGCTGTAGCTTGGCGCCCATTCATCAGAGACTGCAGAGCAACCTAGTGGCATCTTCAGTAATTAATCTAGTTTCATTTCGTATATAAAAAGAAGAATATCGGAGTTTCAAAGAGCTATATTTGTTGAATTATACAAGCATATACAAAAACTGTTATATTCACGTGTTTCCCGCGCAAAAAAAATTAGTCTTGGGGGAGTCTCGTTCATGTTCGATAACTGCATGAGGGTTTTCTTCACCCCAAATTCGTACATTATGACAATTTGCCTCCCCACTAATGTGAAATGTGGATAATGTGGATAATCAAGGAACAGAAATCTTCATTGGTGTCCAAATTTTGCTGGATGAAAGTTGAAAACTTAACTCGACGTGTCTTATCCCCTCGTCTAAGGGCCTGAACCAACTGCAGACGATACGGTTTCATAACCAACCGGTGTCAGAGAATTCTCCATACCCTTGACTTTGGTATCTGTAACTCATGACTTGCTCGTCGAACTGATTTTCATGGGCTCCGAGTGAACACAGTTTGCACTCCGGTGACATTCTCAGCAGGGGAGGAAGTTCCAGGTCACCCGATGCTTTTACTTTTGCAGATACACCCAGTATCCCGAAATTGCCGGTACAATCGACACATGTTATTGTCATTCAGAGGGTCAGTCCCATATTTTTGACGAAATGCCAGTTGCACAGTAACAACCGATTGAGTTCTGGTGAATTCGCAAACACAAAAAGTGTTTTGTTGTGGCGCAGCCATAACTGCAAACGTAACTAATCGAAACAACACACTGTTAGCTTTTTGATTAACACAAGCACTAGCACCATCTACCGGCAACAAAATGAAACTAGATTAATTCCTCAAGACACCACTAGGTTGCTCTGCAGTCTCCAATGAATGGGTGCCAAGCTACAGCTGTTTAAAACTCCGATATTCTTTTTGAGACACCCTGTATATTATATTTATGTTTTAGTTTTAGTAATTATGTTTAAAGAGCTACTATGGAATTTAGTTTTTTGTCACAGTCAGACAGAACTATACACTTAACGGGTTTGGATACACATTTAATGTTAGTGGAAGCTTACTACACAACATGGTTTACTATCGGATTTTGTTTTTGTCTGATAAAAATAAGCATAATCAAAACCAGATACTGAATATGAACAATTTTATACAATTTTATCATTTTTAAAATATTTTCTATGTTATTTGTGCTGAACAAATGTGTGCTGACTGTTGACACTTTTCATCTTTTCCTGTTCTTGCCCAGAATGGACCAATTTGTGATGGAATTTAGATGAATTTAAAAGGTTTGAGGTTTTCTTACCGTAAATGTCTGCAGCACACAATATATCCTGTTCCAAGACAATATGATTACAATTAATGCCTTCAATACTGTATTCAAAAATCTCCCATACTGGGCTTTGTTATTTTCTACCTGCCATTTTGAACTCCAATTCCATCTCAGGCACATACAATTTACACAGAATTTTGCCACCTGCAGGCCTGAAAAGATATAAAAAATAAGATTCTACTGACAGGTGTGATCATGAAAATCATGGGGACTTGGGAAGGGCAGGACTCTTAGGCTTGAATCAGTATGCAGACCCCACCTGGCTGTACTGAGGGAAACAAAGAAAACCAAGCATGTAGTGTCAAGGTTAGGAGTACTGAGACTTGAATAAGAGAATGTACTAGGAGTATGGACAGCCACAAAACAACAGAAACAGCATCTGAGATTAGGAGCCGTATATACATTTTCTAAGATCGCTTATCCAGAGCAGGATTGCAGGAAACCAGGAGCCTATCCCAGCAGATTTGGAAGCAAGGCAGGAAACATCCCTGGAGAGGGTGCCAGCCTATTGCAGCTTTACTATATACAGTACATATTCAATATGTATGACATGGCTGATGATAAGAAGAAAAAGAGTATGATATTTCAACTATCTATTTTGAAAGTGAGAGAAAGATTGAAAAGTGGGAGACAAATATTTTAAGACATAATTCTGCCACTGGATTATTTTCACAATATTATGTATTTTGAGCTGTGAATGTAAAACTAAAAAAAGATAAATTAATAAATACAGAATAAATACAAAAACACATTAGTATGTTTAGTTTTTCACCAGTGGGCAGATTCTCTTCACCTGCCTACCTGTAGTTCAATAGAGACATTGCCAACTCAGGAATTTTACAAGGTTGTTGTTAAAAAACCTTTTTAAAGCAAAAGTGGTTGGTCAGCAACAATATGCTGATCTTGTATGTTGACCGTCAGTCTCTTGATCAGTGCTGCTTTATTTTCAAAAAGGATTTCTCCTGTGCGAAGTGGCAGGGGAATTATTGTCAACGAAATGCAGACACCTGAGAAATAAACTGAAATGTTACCTACTCATTATTTTTTGGTCCATACAGTAAAGGATTTGTTGACCAGCACATTCCGACTTCAGGCATTTGAATTACATCTTGATATATAAGAAGTGCAAGGAAATGCAGCAGCTCATCATAACAGACATCAGACTTGAGCAGCCTGGAATTTGGCTTAGTGTGTGCTGCTGTATTAATTGCTGTGTACAGTATATACTGTATCTTGGGCTCAGTCAAAATTACAGTTAACTTGCCATCATTTACAAACAGACTGAAATTCTGTAAGGGATAATCTTTGTCTAATACTTTTCTCTTGAGCCCTGGAGATCCAGTGAACAGCACCTTTGAAAGTTGTCAAGCACATTCAATGCAAAATCATCACCTTGGTATGCTTCTGTAACACTTGAACCAGAATCTATCATGCTGTCACTATCAGCTCCTGAAGAACTCTCACTATTATCACACAGTTAATAGCTTTCTTCTTCACACTCTTTGTGCAGTCATATTCAGCTTGCTCTGTCACCGCAAATGCAGTGTCAACTCCCATCACCAGCCGTCTTTCACTGGACGAATACATACATGCGTGGTGGATTACTTTCTGTTTTAAAGTTAAAAGTTACACGGGTTAAAGACTAACAGCAAGAATATTTATTCAAAAACCAAATGTGAAATATATATTTGATTATTTTGATTAATTTCGGGACCCCTGCAGCCCAGGTTAGCCATTGCGTAAGTCCAATTTTTACGAACACTAAAAATATTTTTAGTAAATTATTGTATTTCAGTTAACTTTTTCAGCTACTGTAATAGTTTTGTTTAGTTTTAGTTTTTCATTTCTGCTTTGTTAATTATTTCATTTCATTTTATGAAAATTTTTTTTTATTAATAGTTTCAGTTTTCATTTTAGTTTTTGTTAACTGTAATAACCTTGCTCCTCAGGCATCTACTGGCTTATGTCCATTTGAACTATTATTTGGCAGGGAGCCACAACAGGTGGGGGTTCACCCTGACACTCATATGGTGAAATTTGTCAATCAGGTCACTTCGCTCCAAGAACATATTTCTAAATTGTCCTCTCTTACTGTGGATCATCAGTAATGTGAACAGGAGGCCCTGAAACAAAACTATGATTGAAAAATCAAACTTTGTGCATTCAGAAGGGGAGATTGGGTTCTTGTTTTGATCCTATCTGACCCACATATGTTTGTGGCAAAATGGCTGGGTCCAGCAGTAATGGAGGAACGATCGGTCCTGTGAACTACTGTATAAGGTCTGGATTCCTGGCTGGCACAAGCCCATGAAAATCTTGCATATTAATCTTTTGAAGCAGTGGCATGATCTTAATAAGGTGTTGGCCACCACTGTAACACCAATATAGTCTGTCAGATTGAGGTTGCTATCGGTGATGATTTGACGGACACCCAGAAGAATGAGCTACTATCCCTGATCAGAAGGAACTTTGATGTCTTTCCATCCATACCTGGCCGGACTGAAATTGCTGAACACAAGATTGTGACTTAACCTGGTGTTAAAGGTACAGCTGCACCCATATTGTATTCCAGAAGTAATGTAATACACAAGGAGGTAAAGCAGATGCTTGATTTGGACGTGATTCACGAGAGTTAACGTAAATGACGCAGTCCAATTGTTCTGGTTCCAAAACTGGATGGATCAGTTCAGTTTTGTTTAGACTTTTGATGCTTGAATAAGATTTCCAAATTTGATGCATAGCCAATGCTGCGTATTGGTGACTTACTGGATAGTTTCAGGCAAGCATTGTATATATCCCCCCTAGAACTCATGAAGGGGTACTGGCAGGTGCAAGACCACATTTGCCACTCTGGACAGGTTGTTCAAATTCACCAGACTCCCATTTGGTCTCCATTGCACACCGTAAACTTTCTAACAGATGATGGACCAGATTCTGCAACCCTATTCCACGTATGCTAGAGGGTATCTCAATGCCGTAGCCATTTAGTAATGATTGGCGGTTGCATCTCAACCACCTACAGGCAGTGCTTGACAGTCTGAGGCTGGCTGTGTTGACAGGTAACCCAAAGAAGTGTAAACTGGGGATGTCGGAAACGCACTATTTGGGTTACTCTATGGGGAACGCTTTGATTAATCCTCAGTTGGACAAGGTCGATGAGGTACTTGTTGGTTATTACTGGAGGTTCATTCCTAATTTTGTATATAGAGCTGCCTTTCTAACTGATCTAATTAAGGGCAGAAAGAACTGCAGCATTGTCTGGACCAATGATTGTAAAAGATCCTTCTCTGACTTAAAGTCCACTTTGTCTTTGTTACCTGGTCTGCGGAATCCTGACTTTTCTAAGGAGTTCATTCTACAGAAGGGTGTGAGGGGGTTTGGTTTGGGAGCAGTATTCTCTCTTTGCTTTGATGGGGAACAACGTCCAATCCCGCTTCTAGAGCAGGAAATTGCTGCCCAGGGAGTGTAATTACTCAACCATTGAGAAGGAGTGTTTGGCAGTTAAGTGGACAGTGGAGGTGCTCCGCTATTACTTGTGGGGTAGGCTGTTTACCCTGGTGACAGACCATGCTCCGCTCCAGTGGCTTTAGAGGCAGAAAGACAAATTCCCAGCTCACTAGGTGGTTCAATAGGTTGCAGACGTTTGATTTTGATGTTTGCCATTATGTCAGGTTAATGCTGACGTCCTCTTGCACCTTGCTTAGCCTGGCTTGGACTGTCACTTTGTTCACATTGAGGTGAACAAAACTGGTGGGGAGTGAGGGATTTTAGAGACCCTGTCAACCCCCCAACTGCACTGTTCACTGAAATTTTGCTGAGATTGCTTGTCTGCTGCAGGTGTAACTGCAAGTTTGCAGGCCCTCTGCGTAATGCATCTTTTGCCCAAAGGGTGATAAGGAAACATTTAAAACTGCCCACTGCCCTCACTTGGTCTGTTTTTCTGTCTTCTCTCCTCCAGAATGAGCTGGCTCCAGCCACAATCAGAAGCTGCTGAACCTACCTGACAAGGGAGACTATTTGTTCCTTTAAACTAAAGAAGGGTGCTAATGCAGAACAGCAAAAACATCATTTCTAGAATGCTGTGTTTGTGTGTGTTGAAGTGGTAACTCTTGTATGAATAAAAACCCGTTCCTGCTTTCAATGCAATAAAGCTGATTTTCTTGGAAACCTAGACTTACCTCCTATCTTGTGCAAACCAGTGACCCACACATCACAATATATAAAAATATTTATTCTTCACAAGAAAAATGTTCTGCAACACTGAGAAGCATCTGAAGAGTGCCAAAGGCATATTCAAAATCAAAGTCCCAATATAAAAACCCAAGGAAAGTTCAGTAAAATCCAGTAAATCATCAAGTAAAATGCTGTACCCACCACTATACATAGCAAAGTGTGACGATTGTGCTGTGTTCATGCTAATGAAACCAGATTTGTCATGTTTTTCTTAGCTTTTAATAAAACCGTTTGAAGAATTCCACTTAATATTTTGTGTAAGTTTTCAGTTTTTTACTTATGCAAGTATGTATGGAATTATTTATTTAAACAATGGCTTCTTTCTTCCTCCTTAAAATTCCTCAGGCCATTGAGCAAACATATATTTCCCTTTACAGTACACACAGAAACATAATTAATTTCAGATCAACACAGGATAATAATTACAATTACAACTTTAATAAAAATGACATGGTGCCAAGGGTCAAGGCACATTTCTCCCCACTTCAATCACAGAACATTCCTCTTTCTGTTTAATAGTCTGCCTCATTGTGGCATGTCCTGAATATTTTTCTCCCACATTGTTGCCTCGATCAGATATGACTGGAGAAGTGTAAGAAGACTTGCAGACTCTAGTATCTGCTCAAGTTACAGCATCTTTAGCATATGTGAAAGTCTTTCATAACCCCCTTCTCTGCTATGGCAGATAATTACATTATCTCAGATTTGTAATGAAAACTATTTAGTTCAGGGTGGCTGGAAATTCACAACTTAATTTATAAGGCTTACCAAGACGCTGTATTATCTATGATATTTTGGTGTGTCACAGGCACTGTGCACAGACGGAGTTCACTAGGCTGCTGCAGATTTTATGTACTGAAGGTGCTGTAGAAATGCACAGGCAGAGAATGCATTTACTTATGTAACTCATGCAGACATTGCCTTCTAGAAGGATTGAGAGTGAACTCAAAGGACTGCTTTTGTGCTGCATATATAAGCACTTAGGATTTCAGATAAAAAAAAAAAAAACCTTTGCAGAAATATTTCTTCCTTTTGGAATAATATCAACTTATAGGGCACACCCAGGATCACTGTGAAGCTTCAGACCCTGTGTCCAGAACATCAACAGTCATGGTCAGGCTGAACCACTGACAAGTGAAGAGACACAGACGGTGCAGCTCAGTGTCCAAACTGTGAAATTTATTAAAGTGCTCAAGTGTAATGCAAAAAAAGAGGTAATTTCTGAAACCATAAATAAATCCTCCTTTAATAAAAACCCAAGAATAGCAGCCTAGAGACTCTCCACCAGTAGTTTTTTCCCCCCTTATAAAATGTCATAAGGGTTTCTCTTCCCAGACAAGCACCACTTATAACCAACTTGCACACAGCACTTGGCGCTTTTACATCCACTTCAATTGACAGATTATTAATAGAAACCTGAATTCTAAAATGCTGTGTAAACCCTTGTTCTGGTTAGAGATGTCGGGTTTATGGCTTCTAAGGAAGCTAATTAACATGGGTTGATTTCTCTGCGAATAATCCGATTATGTGGCCATGTAAACACTTAACTTGGTTAGTTAATGACTTTGTAGTCTGTGCATCTCTGTTGCACGTATGTATTTGCATCACATACACTTTCAGTAGAAATGGACAGAAGCATCCACAAAATACTTTTCCAGAGGCAAATATCTGAATGCATTATTCCTTCTTCTGGCTAAAATAATCTGGCTCAGTTTTCAGAAATCGCCAAATTTATGTTGAGGGCTGAACATGCAGTGCTAACCTTAGCAAAACAGTCTCGAGAGCAGTAGGGTAACACGTTAATGTGCGTTAAGGAGTCTGATTACTTCTGAAAGTAATGAGTAACCTAATGCAAAGTGATCTTACTCAAGTAAACTAGGGAGCTCTCCCCACTGCTTGCTTCACTTGCTAAACCCCGGGCGGCGCTACACACTAGCCACTTCACGGCCCTGCCACTTTCGTATGGTGAAGCGGATATACAATTTAAACAGATTGTTATTTTCTTGGGAATTGTTACATATGCATAATAGAACTAACTATTTTACATTACAGCGAGTGTTTTATCTTGGTAGAGTAATATATTGCTCTACTTTCCCCTTTGTATTATTAAGATGTAGCCTCTGTCAGAATGCCTAATCCCATAGACTTACCACTGTTTATAAGGTATTATTGTATATAACTTCTCCCTACCTTCCCTTCTATATCTATAACCTCAGGCAATTAGATGTAATAAAAAAAACAAGCAAGAGTTACATTACAATTTAAAATAATGTATTATTGGTAATATTCATAAATAATAACAATATGCAAAATACATTTGAATATTGGCAAACATACAACCTGATTAAATGGTGATGTGTAGTTCAGGCGGCACACAGACTTGTTGGTTATTTAATGTCTCTAGTTAAGGCATCATTGGTGCTCAGCTTTCTTCAGAACAGGCCGCAAGCCTGGTCAATATAGCTGCTGAGCTGTGCTCGTCATTGTGTTGTCTTCATCATCAGAGGTTAGTAAGAGATGTTTCTTTCAGATGTTAGTAAGAGAGATGCTTCTTCATCATCAGAGGTTAGTAAGAGAGAGATTGTGAGGTTAAGCACGTAAATTTATAAATGTTCTGTCCAACCCCTACAGCCAATAGGACATCATCATACTTAAAAGCTTCTGATCCAAGCCAGTTCCAAACAGCCATACTTCAGACCAATGAGGAAATAGAACATCTTAACACCTGCCCCCAAACCATATGTTAAGGTAACGCTTGGCTTTCTTGCAGGAGTTGAAAGAGTTTAGCAGAGAAACACTTGCCAAACTGGTTTAAGGCACATCCCCCAAATCCTGTCGTAAAATTCAAAGAGACCCATTCCTAAAGGGGGGAGGGTAAACACTAAATTACATTGCTTTGCCTAAATTACAAATAAAGACATACAAAATATTTATCAAGATATATGCAAAATCTTACATCACAACAGCGAGTAATTAACTATAGTAAAAAATAGTAAAACGTAATATATTGAAAGAAAATTATGTTTCATGTTGCATTTGATGTATTCGTTGTGTTATACATTTTTGTTCTGTTTGGCTTTGAAATTAACACCCAAATACTTTTTAAACTTACACTTTTACTGTAAAACTTCAGCAAAACCAATACGTATTTGAAATTAACTTTCCGTCAATATCACATTGAATTTTGATTCCGTGTTTGGACTTACATCGTGACAACGCAACGTATAACTGCATGTGAGTGAATATCGTTTCTTTCTCTCTAATAAATAAACCAACTTTTTTGAACGTTTGTCCCTGTGATTTGTTAATTGTTATATCAAAAGCTATTCTAACGGGAAACTGTAAACGTTTTAATACAAATAGCACATCAAGATCTCCTTTGGTGTCTAATGTTATCCGCGGAAGATGTACTACATTACCTTTCTTGTTGCCCATTAAAATTTTACATGTCGGAATTGTTGGACCAATGTTGAATACAACTAATCTTGTCCTATTGCATAGCCCATCACTCATGCATAAATTATGCAATAATATTATAATACATACTTCTTTCAATAGTAATTCAGCCAGTGGAAGACCGGATGGTGTTAATGGTTGTAGATATTCTACAAGATATTGTAAGTTGATGTTTTCATCTTCCACATCATCACCACCAACTGTTTTAGCATAGTCTATTGATATGTATTTATCCAATATGCCATGAAACTGATCAACAATTTTCACGTTACTTCATTTCACTTCATTGTTTCTTGGTGCTAGGATTGCCTGTGTATTCATTTCTTCTGTTTGATAACCCTTCGGGATGAAATTCTTCAATAAGATTTGGACATTATACGTCTTCTTTAATTGGGAACTTAAAGTGAGGAAAACATTAAAATGTATAAGAGCTGAGACAGCAGAAACTGTGTCTGAAAGAAGCATTCACATGAATGAGAGGTGAGTGACTGTGGGAACGATTGTAAATGGTTGAGAGGAGGGTGGGACTTGAAAAAATCTCTTGGCGAAAGTCTTGTCTCGTTTCAAGATTTTCTTTTATAATAGAGAGAAATGTCTGCATTATTATTATTCTGGCAGGACTGAGTTGTGTGAAGAAGGTTGATCAAGCACATCAACCCCACATAGAAATTGAAAAATATGAAGAGGAAGAAGACTGGATGTAAGTCAAGAAATGCACATACCAGGTCCTTTGCAGGCCTCAGTCGCATAGCCAAGCAGAAGAGAGGGCTCTGCAAAAAGATTCATTGCGCATGTAAATGTGGATTATTAAGAAACCAAGTTCCTGCATTAACTGGGTTATTCACTTTAACCTGATTATGAGTGAGCATGTAAACACACCAATTGTTACAGTGCTTCCATCATTAAGGACCGCCAATGATATAAGGCAAAGAACCCTCACACTTCTCTTGTGGCCTCATTACCTCCAAACATCACCCCTTTCTAGTAACCCCCTCAATCCTGCATTGCACCACGAAAAATAATTTAACAGGTCTGAGTCCTTACTGCGGCCACAGTTTCTCAGCTCTGCCATGCACCCTCTCCCTGTCAGTCTGTCTCACTACTTGTGCTGCATTCGACTAAAACTTGGAACTCGTAATTTCTGACCCCCGACTTAGAAAACGCACCCAGAACTCGGACTTCCTACTAGCAAACTGGAACCTAGTCCTTCAAATCCAAGTCTGTCTGACTTCAGATTATGACGTCAATCCAAAATGTACAGCACACAGTACAATCAGTAACAGTAAGTACAGTAACTTTATTTATTAGAATTTACTTTAAATTAATCATTTCAATCCATAATAATGAATTTTGAGAAGGCAAATGTTACCATTACCAGAATGAACAGTATCGGACTAACCAATATTAGTGTAATACACGTTACTGTCCATACACTGCACTCAATGGTTGCTTTGTGTCATAGAACTAGTACTGTTTATCCTGGACAAGACCATAACAATCTTTGTAGACATGACAACACACTTTTTGTGCTATTCTTACTAATGTGTGTCTTCTTTAAACCGAACTACAGTGCTATTACTTAGCATTTGTTGCTGAAACACCAGCTTTTATATGGCCATCCAAGTTTACACCCCCCACTTCAATACCGCAATCCCACGGAGGTCGCAAATGACAAAAATGTGACTTCCCCGCTCAGCTGTATGATTCCACCTGTTATTCCCTTCCAGCCCTTAGCCTGTCTTTTTAACCCTTAGACCTAATTAGCCCTCACCCCTTTATCAATAACTCAGCTCCACTCTGGGGACACACCACTTAGCCCAGGTAAACTGGTTCAGCAGCAATATGACAAGGGCATCACACCCACCCTCCTATCAATTAAGCGTAATAATTGGGTCAGATGGCACTGATTATCTACAAAGGAAAGAGCAGTGAGGTGATTTACGCCTTTTTAATTTGGCTTCTATCTTTTAGAGTCAGTGGATCTAAACCAACATGACATCAAGAGATCTGCCAATAAAAGAAAACCAAGTAATTTGGATGCCAAGGGAAAAAAATAAATTATTTGGTTCAAATCACACCTGTCACTAGTTTCATGTACAAAAATCCAAAATACTGAATGTCTTGAAACACTGGTGTATTTACTAATCTGAAACAGCCAGGTGATCTGGATAAAAAAGCTAAATACATTATCAGAGCTATGAAAGAACACAAAATCACCAATAAATTCATGGGGTCACAGCTGTAGGCCAAATATGTAAATATAATGAAAACATTATGGGTTATTGAATGAAGATTAATGGGCAAGCTGCAACACAATATATATGTATATACAGTATATACATGATATATACTGCTTAGGTGGTCTCTAATGTATTTTAGTTGTTTTTTCTCACCAGCTTCTCTTTCTATCCTATACTGCCTCCTTGACTTTAAGAACATTAAAAGAAAAAGTCCCAGGAGCCACAAAACTACTCCCAGAATCTTCCATATGTATAAACCAAGCATTGAGCAGCTGTGCCAGGGTGTAATGTCATCCTTTGGCCACATGAGTGCTGCAATGCCCAATGAACAAAGGTAACAGGAAGCACAAAGAAAGAGGGACATAAGGGTAAGCGTACCCAGTGAACAGAGGCTCCTAAATGCAAAACGTGATTGAAACAGATGGACTTACCATTGTGCCCATTTTAATGAACAGGCATTTTGCTATATTAATTCCAAAATATTGGGTTTATTACTTAATCATACATTACATATTATTGGCTGACACCTTTATCTAAGGCAACATACATCATTTGTGATACAATTCTTTACATTTCTTTTGTTGGTTTTTCGAAATTGAGCACAGGCAGGTGAAGTGACTTGCTCATGGTCACACAGTATCAGAAGCAGGATCTGACCCCACAGACTCTGAGTTTGAAGTCTAAAGCCTTAACCACTACACAACAGTCCCTGTACATTGAAGCAGAAGATCACTGAGATAAAACAAGGTAGCATGTAAAAATAAATAAATAAAAATGATGGTGCCATTTTACACCCGCCGGCGCAGGTCTTGTCGCCGCCACGTACTACTGTAAGAGTGGCTTGCCTGCTTCCCACCTCAAAAGTATGGCAGTAACAAACACAAACCTGGAGTCTCTTCTCCATGGCAGTGAGCCCTCACTTCAATTCATCTGACTCGAGTTTAATTGTGTCTCTGCCATGGTGCAGCTTTAAATGTTTGCTGTGGCTGACTCCATTTAAAACTGTCCCTGGAGGCCACCTGTGTTCCGAAACCAATGTGTTTCGGCCGCCTTCCTATCTGCTCCTACTTCCTTTAGGACCCATGATCTGTTACCTATTGGGCCGGGGCTCTACTAGTCTTTACCTGTAAGGTCTCAGTATACTCTTACTACCAGAGAAGGAGGCATTCTGCCATCCTGCTGTCTCTCAGTGACCCGTCTCTCACCAAAAGCATATGGTGTTATGATTTCATTTCGTTATACATTGTTTACAGCTTTATTGCCATTGTTTCCTGGAAATTTTGTTACATTTAAGGGTTTTGAAGGTTGCTGAATCTTATTTTCATTGCCTTTTTTAATAAAACATTTTGCCAAGATGTTAAAATAATTGTCCAAATCTTTATATAATAATAACTTTATAATTAAAATAATCCTTAAAATAATTTAAGGATGTTAAGTAAGCCACCAATTATTATTATGTTTTGTGTGTGTGTGTGTTTTTTAAAAGCAATGTTGTGAACATGACAGTGGTGATACATTTGTGCTTCATCTTGATCTCTTGCTTTATTTAACCTTGACTAATCTAACTGAGGTCTCCAGAAATAGAGCCTCTAGGTCAGTTTTAAAATAGACAACGGGTAATAAGCAGATCAGACCTCAGTCTGCATGATGGTGAAGACTGCATGAGCATAATGAAAGCTGGACCTCCAGGGCTGAAGGCAAGTGCTACAGTAGATGGATTTAGAAAGAAATAATTCAGTGAAGTTTACAGTAGATAGACGGAAATTATTCCTTGCTTATTTCCCATTTAAATCCAAAAGACAGCAAGAATAATGCTATGCTCTGTATTTTTAACAAAGCAGTTACATTAATAATTAATAATCTGAGAGTGGCATAGGTCTTACAATGCTGAGATTTATGTGTATTAGTTACTGTAAAAAACAGATACTTAGACAATATTGATGAATGTTCGAAAAGCGAGGTACCTGATATGTCTGTCACAATCAAATTAGTGAGCAGGGTAAAATGGCTATTGTGTCACAGTGACCCATGGCTGCTGGTTCATAGTATAAATAAATCCCTTAATCTCTATATGATATATGCACAAACACATGATTTATAACAAAGTTTTATTATTATTTGACAGTAAAACTTTGCAACATTCTATGATCTGCTTTTCGCAAATGAAAGAGGGCACTGTGGCGGATGTTTGCCGATTTGCAGACCAACCACAAGCGTTACCTGATAGGTAACCACCCATACAATCAGATTGTGATTCAGACTATGAATGCCATGAATAAATCTATATATATATATATATATATATATATACACACACACACACTATATATACACATATATGGAAACAATTAAAGCATGCATGTAAAGTAGTTTAGGGTGTTATTAATTATGTGTGTTTTAACTGCTCAGTAGTTAAATATAGTGTGGTGTGGGTTAGTTTGCTATTTGCACAAGTGTGCCCGGAGATGTTGGCGTGCCATCCAAATTCATTTCAACAGCCTGTGGTTCCCTTTGGCCATGTGCTGGTAAAAGAAATGAACTGTTGGATACTCTATTATTTAGTTATTTTCTTAACCCACTTATTTCAATATAGTGTCTTGGGGGAACAAAATACATAGCAAAAGCATCAATAGCAGGGCAGTAACCTTCCACTCTGAAGGCCTATATTATAACATAACATTTGCACACCCACTTAACCCAGTTAGGGGTGGCAGAGATATTACATTATATTATCTATTTTGAAACTTGTGTATCCAGTTCAGGTTCACGAGAGCTTATACCCTGCTATAACATATCTCTCTATTATAAAAAAAAAATCTTGCGACAATACAAGACTTTTTTCCTGCAATAAGACATGATTTTTTGAAGATAGACAGAGAGACACTTTAACGTTCCAGGAGACGGTGAAGTCTTGTCATACTTAAAACCTTTAGAAGCAAGTCCCATGATACACATGCAGAGCAGGTTAGAGATAATGGAAGTAGGAAGATTCGCAAGTCTCCAAAAAAAATGAGAGTAAAGATTGCATTAGCCCAAACAAATGGAACATATTACTCTGTGAAATAACGGAGCAGCGAAAAGAGATCGAATTGAGTTTGAGAATGTCTGGGGGAGAAGAGAGACAAGGCATTGAGACAAAAGGACAGCTGCTGTACAGGCTTTTAAGTGTTTGAAGCGCCACACAAAATGCAGATGAAGCGGCACAGCAACAGCAACAAGCCAGCAGCTGATCGAGCAAAGAGGAGGTAAAAAAAAACTGTTATTTGATTCCCATTGTATCACCATTTAGGAGGGGTTTCTGAGGAGCGACTCCGTCTCCTTGGGGTGCGTTCAAGTCCTCTCTTCACAACGGTGCGCAGCGGTGGTGGGGCGGAAGGGGTTGGTGAGCGAAGTGAGCAGGTGGCGAAGCCCTCTAGTTGTTTCATACATAACATAACATTTTAAAAGCTGATTATTCAGGGGTGTGGGGTGCCAGAGCCTAGCCCAGTAGCACTGGTTTGGGCACCTGCAGCCTTAGAGCACCCACTCATACATACTGGCAGACACCCAGGGCCAATCTGGAATTGACAATCAACCTAAGATCTTAGTGTCTTTGGCTGGGAAACTGGAGGACCAGATTAAAAGCACTTCTGACATGGGGAGAACATGCAATCACCACGCAGATAATAACTGGCCATGGGATCTAAGAGGCAGCAGGCCAACCATTGAGTCATAGTGCAGCCCCTTATTATGTTATATTTCATTACTATATATTATAATATAACATTTTCTGTTACATTACTACACAACATTTTCTAAACTCATATTATCTCATATCATTTACATAATTGGTTTTTAATAAGTTTTCTAGTTTCTGGCAGTTATTGAATAATCCATCCATCCATTATCCAACCCACTATATCCTAACTACAGGGTCACAGGGGTCTGCTGGAGCCAATCCCAGCCAACACAGGGCACAAGGTAGGAAACAAACCCCGGGTAGCACCACAGTATTGAATAATCTTTTTGTCTTATTTTTCTAAATGTTCTTATCTTGTCTTTTTTGTTTTTCCTTGTATGTGAGCCCATATGCGCTTTATGCCTGCAGAAGGCCTGTATCAGTCACAGGTCAGAGCCCTGTAATGCACACTGTGACTTCCTGTCCTCTGTTTGTTGATGCAGTGGTGGGCTCAACTTCAGTACCCTACCAGGCGCTAGAAGCCAATCTATTCACAAGGCGTCCCTGCTGGGATTCACTTACGTATCGATCCATCTTCAGATTGCTTCCCCTGAACGGGCTACACTTCAGAATACCCCAGCAAAACCAGGAACAGCTACTCCTGTCAGGCTTTGTATCCCGATGGCTCCCTTGGAAAGCGCTACACGGTCTAACAGAAGCCAAGGGCTAATCATGACCCCCGACAGTACAATACCTAAATTGTCACAGTTTGATTTATTAACAATCATCCGCCATTGTTAAATGTCAGTAAACAACAGGACATCTTCAGCAAAACAATATTCAAAACTATTTCAATCATTCATTTTGTTTCTATGAATGAGAAACCAGGTGTAAATGTTAGATAAAAAAAAATACAACCTGAACGATTCAAATCAGAGTCACACAGCAAGCTTCGTTTCAGGTGGCCAAGACTTTGGTTGTTGCAGTCTTTGGCTTCTTAAACCCAGAGTGATGATTGGGAGAAAACAGGTACTCTGTAGGTGTCAAAGTCACACCGACTGGTCTTCCCTCTGGCAGTTGTTTCTCTCTCTCCTCCTGGTCTTGACAGTTAATGCTGTCTCTCTGGCAGTGCCTTTTTAAAACCTTTGAATTTATAGGGTCTTGCTGACTGCCCCTTTTCACAATAAAAACCTGCCTTATGTCAGACAAAGTTTGGGACAACCGATGAGTTCCCAGGGTGTGGTTGATTGTCGATTATGTTACTTTTGTCTAGACAACAACACATGTTCATCTTAAAGTCCCAAGCCTCCATTTTATATTTTCTTCCAAGCTTACACGCACACTGGTCACTTTATCTAAGCTTAAACATATATCTATACTAATAAAAGGCAAAGCCCTCACTGACTGACTGACTGACTGACTGACTGACTCATCACTAATTCTCCAAGTTCCCGTGTAGGTAGAAGGCTGAAATTTGGCAGGCTCATTCCTTACAGCTTACTTACAAAAGTTGGGCAGGTTTCATTTCGAAATTCTACGCGTAATGGTCATAACTGGAAGCTATTTTTCTGCATATACTGTAATGGAGTTGAGCTCGAAAGCCGTGGGGGCGGAATTTCGTGTGACATCATCACGCCTCCCACGTAATCACGTGAACTGACTGTCAACACAGTGTGTAGAAAACCAGGAAAACCTCCAAAAAGTGCTGAAGAAAACATGCATTATATAATTGAGAAGACAGCGAAACAATAAGAAGCGAGCGAGTGACATATACTACCATATTCATGAGTGCTGCTACTTCGGAAAGAAAGCACGGTGTAAACCTAAACTTTAAATTAAGTTCATAGACAGGCTACCGCTGGCGTTTCTCATGCCCACGGGTAATGCGGGATACAAGTTTAATGAGAGGACGCAGGATATAAACGAGAGTTTTGATCACTTTGTAACTAAGTTAAAATTGCAGGTGAAGGGGTGTGCTTATGCAAATTCTGAGAGACTGTGTTTGTGGGGGATTGACAGTTAAGGCGGGTGGGGGAGTCA
>JANRMT010062813.1:28055529-28121360 GCA_026402145.1 Polypterus bichir lapradei | reverse complement strand
TCTCATAACAGTGACAAAGCAATTACATTGACAATCATGTTATGTTATTTTCAAAATGTTTCCTTTTCTTTTTCATTATTTCTTTAACACACTACTTCTCCGCTGCGAAGCGCAGATATTTTGCTAGTGTTCTAATAAACAATGACACTCTTTAACAATTTATACTTATTTTCCCAGAATTCTTGTCTATGTCTATTTTGCCTACACCCCAGAATGTTATCTACTTCCAAAATTTGACAGTCTTGGGAAATGACCTCATGAATATTAATGAGCTAATGAGGTCATTTGTACCTGCCTGCCCTTTCAGGTACAGAACATTTCTCACATGAGCTCTGAGCCCATTATCTAAATAATTCTAAAATAAAAAGAGGCAGAAATAAAACACACAAATTAAATATTACGAGTCATATTTAGCACACTGTAAAAGCTCTGTTTTTCAACAACATTACAAATGTTATCAATTGGAGTTTCCTGTAAAGCAATAATAAAGTGAGGGCTCCATAAGCAAGCTTGTGAACAGGTCAGCATCCTACCTGTTGTTCCCAGCAGAGGTCACTTCCACTTCAATCAGGTCCCAAGGCAACCTACTGCCTTTAGCTGCAGCAGGCCCAAAAATGTGGAGCTGCAGGAACAACTAAACATCCCAACAAGGAGACGGGGAGCCATCAGCCTTTGGCCTTGTATAAATAAGGGGAAAGTAAAGAATCTTTATAAAACTAAGATTTATTAACAGAACTCTCAAAAATATAAAGAATGGGACAACAGAGCAAAGGAGGCACAAAGGAGTCACCTGAAAAGCTATTCTAAAGTAAACAAAGTCCCAAAACACTGGCCAGTAATCAGACTCTTTTAAACAACTCCAGACATCAACAACAACCACATAATCCAACAGTACCCAGTCATGCATACAGCACTCCAACAGGAAACAAGAATGGTTCACACTCTGAAATCTTTGTACTCAGTTTAAATAACTTGAGGGCGGAGCCAGGAATGGTGATGTCAGGGAGGTCCCACCTCTTGGGGCTCCACCCACACAGAACATGGAATGTCAGTATATTTAAAGAGACAGAACATAATTAGCCAATAATGAACAAAACTCGAAGATATAAACATACAAAATATAATAATACAAAGACAATAAAAATGTATTATTATGCAACAAAAGATAAATATTTTACTTTGATTTCATTGGAGTTTTGTGATATTAATAGGCTAGTCAGTTTCATTTTTAAGGACCTAAATTAAATGTATATGTTTATGGTTTATGCAGCTGCCTGGTAAGAGTATGGTTGAGCTGTCACCATCACCATAAGCTACATGTTGGTCAGACGGGTTAAGGATTAAGGAGAGAGCTATTTGATGATTCTTTTGTACAATAATCAAAAATCAATAATGCTTTTGTTTTACTCATGTGACTTAGATTTGATCTTTTTTAAAGGAATGTAAATGTACCGGCGGTTTGGGTTTCTACAGCTAAGGTCTCAGGCTCCTATATGGCAGTTCTACTTATTTGGGAAATTTTACAAATACATGTATCTTGTGATCACAGAGTATGTTTTTCTATCCGCACTATTATGTTCTGCCAAGGAAAGAGGGAACAAACCATTTCCAAAAAAAGCATTTTAAAATCAACTCTAAACGTTACTGGAAGCCAATGTTTACTGATTTGTTTTTGTTTCACATTTTTGTTTAATACCTATTTGCATTTGATTTATTTTCTTTTGTTATTTTTTATGTTATATTTCCACTGACATTTTCTCATCGCAGGTGACATAATTTTCCAGTTTAGTGTTGGATTGGCAATGCACTCTTGTTTCTACATTGTGTGAAAATGGAACCAGAGAGATGTATAAACAGTTGGGGTCCGTAGCTGAGTTTCATTTAATGCCAACAAAAAAATGAAGCAGGGCAAAAAACAACCAGAACAATAAGACCCTCAGATAACAGCACTGGCTTCTTCACCCTGAAGAAAATACTTCTGTGGTGGAGTATGAAAAAATAAATAAATAAATAACAACTAGCATATAGGTTAATAAATATTTATAACTTGTGTAATTATTTCAAGAGCGAAAACGCTGGGCCAACCACTTTTTTCTACCCCCTGAAAATGCCAGTTTTATGACTTAATTGTATTTTTTTTTTCTTAAAATTAGAGAAAATGATGGGCTGGGGAGGGATAGAAGGCTTTCAATTAATCTACTTATAACCAGTTTGACAAGGGTGCTTTGTCACAACTCTGTGCCATTCACCCCCAGGTAGGCCATAAACTGCCCAGCTACTCTGAGAAAAAAGGCAGTCAGTCTGAATGGAATGGTATGCTACTGAGCCGTGAATCTTGTTGAAACAAGAATTGTGATGAAACAGGGACTGATGGGACTGAGGTTGTTGAATAAGGAGTGGCACTCTGTAACATGACGACCCATCGGTCCCTGACATGCCACAGGAATTGGTACAAGTTTGGTCTCCCTGTCTCGCTGACTCACTCTTGCCATTTCTCCATCTTAAAGAACAACTCCTCTATTAAAGGCATCCATACTGAGACAGGCAGGCTGCTTACCTCTGTGAAGATGATATGCTCACTAAGAAGAAGAATTGAGTGTAACTACATATTGTGACAGATGTCTAGGGACCTTGCCCCACCGGGACGCCAGAAGACGGAAAGGACCGGGAAAAGGGCAGTATTTTTCCTGGACCACAAGGGGGCAACCTCCCTGGATTGCATGGGGGCCACAGAGCTGGGAAACTCAACCCTATGGAGGGACGTGGCCACCACCAGGGAGTGCCCGGTCAGCTCCGGAACTGTGGTTCACAGCACTTCCGCCACACCCGGATGTTAATTGGGGAGCACCTGGAGAACATCTGGGTGCTGAATAAAAGAGGCCACCCCACTCCACTCAGGAGCCGAGTCGGGAGGAAGAAGTCAACGCTCGGGAGGAGTGGAGGAAAGGCAGCAGGAGATGTCTGGAAGGGAGAGGAAAGGACTGAAATAAAGGTGTTTGGTGCAAGAGCACTGTGTTGTGTGCCGGACTTTCATAATAAACCGTGTGTGTTTGGAACATTCGGTGTCTGTCTGTCTGTGTCCGGGGCTGGCTTACCACAATATTTATGTGCCACCTGAAACTACACATCTAGCACAATAAGGTTGTACTGATCTAAACCAACATTGGCACTAGAACTCCACTTATTATTTTGAGTGTATTATCCATAACACATACAACAACAACAACATTTATTTATATAGCACATTTTCATAGAAAAAAAAATGTAGCTCAAAGTGCTTTACAAAATGAAGAACAGAAAAATAGAAGACACAATAAAAAATAAACATAAGTCAACATTAATTAACATAGAATAAGTAAGGTCTGATGGCCAGGGCGGACAGAAAAAACAAAATCAAAACTCCAGAGGCTGGAGAAAAAAAAATAAAATCTGTAGGGATTCCAGACCAAGAGACCGCCCAGTCCCCTCTGGGCAAAATGTTACTAAAATGTGTAACCTTTTTGTCCTACCTGTTCTTTTAGTCTATCCACTTGTCTGGTGTTATCGATGTAAAAGAGAAGGGAGAGGAAGTGCTGAACAACAGCACCTGACAGCGTAAAAAGAGTATGGGATTTAAGAAATTCTGGTACAGTCTACAATGAGGATTGTAAAAGGGGAAAACAGGGTCACCTTGGATGCTGGTTTGCAAATGAATGTGACATTAGGCCTGTGTTTTTAAATAGTAGCTGGAGTGGAAAGAGTGGGTCTGTTGGTGTAAGGGTGAAAGTAATGTCATGGTACCTTTGGGGTCTCTTTATCTACTTTAAAAGGAAAGGCTGTTGGCTTTGGTGTCTCACCATTCTTCTTCCCTGTATTTCCTGCAGTTGTAGGGTCCGTAAGTTGCTTCTTAGGCATGCATGTCTGACACTGGCAGTGGTGGAAAGTAACGATTTACATTAACTTTGTAGATTATATAGGGAACTGCACTTTACAATGTATTTTTAAATGCAAATACTTTTACTTTTTACAAAGTCTATTTATTTAGTAACGATTCGGCTTCATTACATTTGTGAAACGGATTGTTACTAAGTACAATTGATCTCTTAAGTTCAAAATGCAAGGTTTACAATGAAAATATAACTCTAAGCAAATATTTTTGGGGTAGTAGGTCATAATGATATTGGTGCGTAGTGTTTTAGTAAAATGCCGCTGTAATCTGGGCCACGACTTGGGGGTTCCAAGGCTCATCCAAGCAGGCTCCGCTCTGTAGCACATTGTACATAAAATACGTATATGAATGTGCTAAAATCTTTACGTGGGGCTCCCCTGCTCTACGATATTATTTACAAATATGAATGCTCTCCGTTCTCCAAGAGGGACTAACCCTCACACTTTTCTAACGGTAGTCAGTATAGCGGATTGTGTGTAACATATTGTAGTGCCAGAATGGAGCCGCTGCTCTCTACATAACTCTTTGAGGTGGCTTGCTGTCCTTTAAAGGACCACTCTCCGCATGGCAGATGGCGCCACACTCCCTGGATGCTTCCAGGAGCCTCTTGAACCCTGAACCGTTGTTAGTTGTAAACCCGGAAAATGAGGCTGCACACGGTCAGCAAGGGGTTGGTGTAAAGTGAATCAGTGCTTTTATTTAAAACAGCAAACAAATGAAGTGTCCAAAAAGTGCTGTGCATCAATAAATAATCCATAAAATCCAGAGTAACTTGTGGAGGAATAAAACAACAATTCGCTCAATTCCAGGTAAAACCATATCGGCAGGAAGTTCCTCTTCAGCCAGGCCAGTGTGTCCTTCACCACATGTCTCAGCGGGTCTCCCAAATGGTGGAGATGCTGATAGTTATGTCCACCACTCCTGACTCCCATCCCGCCTGCCTTGATAGGCAACTCCATCTTCTCCCATACATCAGTGCAGAGCTACCTGGATGCCTGGGAGTTTCGTCTGCCGTCCCCACTCCTACACTGATCAACGGGGACTCCCCATGGATTACCATTTACTTTGCTCCACTCATGGGGCCTGGTTGCTTTGTGATGCTGCTGTTGCCATCTGGTTTCCTGCAGCCCATTCACCTCTCACACTATCCTTCTGTCCAATCCTATCCACTGTCTTTTGTTTTTCTTCTCATCCAATTGTCCCCTCACTCTGATGAGAAGGCTCACTTTATATCCCTTTATTATCCTGCTCCGAGGTGTGAATGAAGCAGCTGACTGACCTGCTCCCATTTTCATGAGAATGCACAATCAGCCAAGCACCCCAGTCAACCTTAGAGCAGCACATTCACACTTGCACTTGAACCTTTTCGGAACTTGCATGCTCTGGGACTCACAATTATTAATTTAAAATCATGCCTCACCCCGCACCTCTTATCACACACCATTGCTGCTCTAGATGGAATTCTATTTGTGACATGGCAGGCTTACCATTTTTATAGATGCCCCTGCCGCTGGTTTTGAAGCTGCTCATTTACATGATGGAATACCAACTCATACAGTCTTCCTTGGCTATTGCAATTTGTCAGCACCGTTACAATCTATGTCAGAATGTGCTCCAAACTGCTCTTCAATGTCATATACAGATACAAACACGTTCTGATTTCAAAGGGGGGAGCATTTACCATCACTTAGAGGCACCATGTACCTATGAGTTGGCCCTTGATGTAATGACCGCACCTTCTATCTGGCTATCTCAGTGAGTGCTTCTCAGTATGTCACTTTATAAAAACCCAGTGTGTTAGCCAACA
The DNA here is from genome assembly GCA_026402145.1 of Polypterus bichir lapradei. Lineage (NCBI taxonomy): Eukaryota > Metazoa > Chordata > Cladistia > Polypteriformes > Polypteridae > Polypterus > Polypterus bichir. The sequence continues at coordinate 28,115,625 of JANRMT010062813.1, read as the reverse complement.
TCTGTTAAAGACCCTGCCTTGAATCTCATGTGCAGCAGCTTTATGTTTTCTGCATGTGGAGGTTATCTGTGCAGCAGCACTCTTATAAAGTACAGAGTGGACATTCCTGGTCAAACCTAGTCGAGCTGTTCTGTCTCAAGGACATCAAACAAAGCAGCTTCTCTAACCGACATAAACTCTGCTTCCCAAAAACTGTGGCGTTATACGTATACACAAACGCTTTCTCAAACTCATGAAGCACATGGACGTAAGTTGATTTTTTAACCTAATAGAGTATTAACAATAATACAGCATAAATGATAATTAATTAACACTTGTTGGCATTTGAAAGATACTGTAGTAAAATTGTGATAGCCAAACAGAGGCGACCATATAGGCACAGAAACTAACGGTGCATCTCTTAGTTGTAGTGATGATAGGAAAAGACGAGGCACCCTGTTACTGTCGTTATAATGAACGTCTTTCAGACTCAGTGCACTTACAGTAAAAGAGTTGAAATAACTTGCAGTCCTCTGTAGTCCATCAATATTCATCAAGTTCGTCGATTTTTGATTACAAATGTTCTGCACTGCAAAGAGAAGTGGTCACCAGCTTAAATACAAGAGGTTTGTGCCAAGTCAGGGCCGTCTTAACGCATGGGCACTGGTCGGGGGCACCAGGAGAACTGGGACCCACGATGTTTCTGATACCTATGTATGTTTCTGTTTCACTGTCAAAACTGGGGGTCTATGATGCAGTTAACACGGTCCTGTGCCGAGTACGTTTGTAATGGTGATTAAGAAAGATAAGAAAAGTTTTATTTATTATTTTATAATTATGTGTCAGGTATTAGAAATGACTAGTTAGAACACTGTACATTAAAAGTTCCACAAAAATAATACTTACAATTTATGACATGTTTCAAAACCAAAAACTGTTGCTCAATTAAGTACACAAATGTTTTTAAAATATTAAGGAATATAATTTAAATTTTAAGCTGTGTTTTAGCTGCCAGTATCAGTTAATTGCTTCAAAGTGCAAGAATATTTTATGGATAAGTTTGGTATAGATTCATAAATATTATTATTTTTTTTTTAATTTTATTGAAATTATTAAAATCAAATAACATTCCATACACATAACTCAAGATTTACAAAAAAAAAGGGTTTGAAACAAATCAACCCCCACCCCTGAAAAAGAGAGTTAGGCCAGCAGAGTAAACCTCTATGCTAGTAAAAATAAGTAAATAGATAAATTAATAAATGAATAAAGAGAAATGGAGTAAAAGAGGGGAGAGAACCTGCTTCCTCAATTTAAATGCTTATTCTAAAATGTTATTGATTAGATCCTGCCAGGTTCTGAAAAGTTTTGTACAGATCCTCTAAGTGAGAATTTGATTTTTTCCAGTTTCAAATAGTGTATAACATCAGTTACCCACTGACATAACAGAGATGAATGAGGATTCTGCCAGTTGAGCAAGATAAGTCTATGTGCTAGTAGTGTAGTAAAGGCAATTGCAGTTTGTTTGTCCTTCTCCAACTTAAGCCCATCTGGAAGTTCACCAAACACAGCTGTTAATGGGTTAGGAGGGATTGTGACATCTAAGCTGTCTGAAAGGCATTTAAAGATATTGGTCCAGAATGGTGTTAATTTGGTGCAGGCCCAAAACATGTGACCCAGTGAGGCTGGAAATTGATTGCAGCGTTCGCAGGTTGGATCTTGCTTTGGAAACATTTTGGACAATTTTAAACGAGACAGATGCACTCGATATATTATTTTAAGTTGAATAATTATATGTTTTGTGCATATGGAGCTCAAGTGAATTCTGTGATTGCTACTTTCCACTCCTTTTAGATAGATAGATAGATAGATAGATAGATAGATAGATAGATCTGTGATCTGTGTGTGTGGGTCTGCAGGGGAGGAATACGAGTGTGTGTGTTTGATTACGAGCTGAAAGTGCGTGTGCATGTCTACAGCGGGGCAGGTTAGGGGTTGATGTAGATGTACAGTATGTGTGTGTATCAGCGGGGGCAGACGGACTTCTCAGCTCTGGGGAAAAAGCTTTCAGTCTGCTGATACGTGTTTTTATGTTTCTGTATCGCTTTCCCGAGTAAGAGATCACAAATATTCTATATACAAACAGTGAATATCTGTAAAAATACTGTATATGAAATTCAAATATCACAGTGCACATTTTTATCTGCAAATTCTGATACATTTCATTTATTTTTTCTCATATTATATTAAAAAAATACAAAAATGTACCTTTGTGCACTTTTCTAGATTTTAATGACTGGGAATATGAACAAAACAAAAATATTATAAAATATTTAATGATGTTTTCTATTTAACTTTAATGGCTACTAAACCAATATACTGGTCCATAATTGAAACAGTATGATCTATGAATAGTAATGAGAATAGAATTTTAATTGTTTACTGCCTTAACTTTACTGATTGATTTAAGACGTGTAGGTGTCTGTGCTTCTGAATGGCAGCTCTGCTGGAAAGACTTTAACTCTTAAATTGTGTTTTTTTTACTTTAGTAATGTGCACATTTGATTCAAAATCTAACATTACATTGTTAGCTTATACTGCCATTACTGAGTCTGTTAAAATCAGCTGTAATGTTTAAAATGTTTAAAATATAAAAGAAAAAGGCTGCAACAAGATCTCCCATGACCTGTAAATCTGCCACTGTAGCCAAGTATTGCTGAGAATAAAGCAGAGGCCAGTCGTCTGAAAAGTGTAGTATGCGGCCAGGGCTCTTGCCCGGCTGGGATGCTTTCACGCTGGGAGGACTGGGGAGCAAGCGTGGCCAGAGTGTTACCTCTCCTGTGTCGCTAGATGTCAAACCCCTGAGTTGCAGAGGTGCCTCAGACTCCTGCAGGGCTTCATGGGAGTTGGAGTGTGGTGCAGCCCTGTTGGGATCCGCAGGTGCCGCCAGGGGGTGCTGCAGCAGGAGCTGCTGAGCTCTTATGGGCAGTTCTTCCACCACACCCGGAAGTGCTGCCAGAAACGAGCAATCAAGCACCTGAAGCACTTCCGGGTGCGTTATAAAAGGAGCCAGCAGCCACTACTCGGGGAGCCAGAGTTGGGAGGAAGAGCAACAAAGCTTGACCTGAGGACTGAAGTAGGAGAGAAGGAAAAGAGTAAAAGAAGGGATTAATTATTTGTGCTCTGCTTGTGCTTAGACTATGTCATACTTGTGGGGAACGGTAAAAGTAAGGTGCACTTACTTGCACCCGGCATATATATGCCGGGATGCCCCTGTGATGGAAGGACCGGGGAGATGGCATATTCAGGGCACTACCTCCCCTGGAACACTAGAGGGCAACCCCCCGGGTCACTGCAGGGCCACAGGTTTGGAGCTTAGACGCTCAACCCTGCTGGGGCCCGTGGAGGAGTGGAGGCTGAAGGACTGGCAGAAAAAGGGACTGTGTTGTGTTGGTGATTTGTGCACGGTGATGGTTTGTAAATAAACTGTGTGCTGGGTGGCAAAACTGTGTCCTGCCTGTCTGTGTCTGGGTTAGGGTGGCTGTACATGCCCTGGGCTTCACAATTGGCATCCCAGATGGGACCTCCTGGTCATCAGTACGCAGGAGACCCATTTATAAAAAATTTGTGGGCAGCCCAGCACAGCAGCGCAAGGCACGCACACGCACAGCAGCACAGTGGTGGCCACACACGCGGCTTGTCAGTGGCACGCCCTGAAGCCACACTTGGGAGAAAAGAAAAAAAAAAAAAAGGTGAGAGAACTGCTGAAGGCTCACAGAAGCACCGCACCTGCTCCAATGGGGAAAAAAAAAGCCAGGCACAGCCCAAAGACAGCAGGTGGTCCGACACCCGCCTTAGTTGTTGGCGAGCAGATTGGCTTGCCAGGAGAAGAGGCCACCCAAAGAAAGCATGCTCCAGGAGATGAAATCCAGGAGGTAGGTGCTGAACCCACGGACAGTTTGCCCTGGGAACGGTGTAACTCTTTTCCATGTGCCTACCTCTTAGGCGGAGATCGCTCGGACACATGCTGGTGGCCGGAGCACACAAATCCCTGGGGTGATGGCAGGATGGACTCATCGTAGAGAGGTGGGGGCGGTGGAGGGCTGGGACGTCCTCCCTGATGCAGGTAAAAGGGTGGACAGTGTGTATCGAGATCCCGATGATAATCACTTGCAGATGGGGCTGGTGAAACGTTCACCCCAAATCCATACGGCACGAAGGTGCAGAGGCTCAATGGTTCACAACCGGCAGGAGAGGATGAGCGAAGCACGAGCCCACCGCTGGCTGAACCAATTAAAATGTTGTTGGCTATACAGGATTTGGAGAATATACTCCATCCTGTACAGTCTCTTTTGCAGGTGGTCGATCTGGACAGGACAGTTGGAATACTCCTAGGGATGATACAGGAGTGTCTCAGGAAGCTCAGCACGGGACTCTTCACCCAAATAGATGCAGCGGTACAAGTGTGTGCTTCTGGCACCGTAAATAAAAACGGAACCCTTAGGGAACTGAGCCGGGATGCTTTTGAACAGACTCAAATAGCAGGGGGTCCGACAGGTGACTGTGGTATAATGACCAATCATGCGGTGGGGACGGAAATGACCGAGGTGTGTGAGAGGGGCCGGCGGCTTGTGTGTGCTGACACCCAGACCACCCCGACCAAGCAGCCAGCACAGTCTTGCACAGGTTGAAAGGTGGGCAGACAGCGTGTGGTCTCCCTTCCTCCCATAAGGAGACCCAGACTGTTGCTGCGCCCCAAAGTAAGAGGAAGACCTGGTAAAAGAAGACCAGGTCTCCAAACAGTATAAAACGTGAGGCCCCCATGTTCATGTCTGCCAAAGGGCATCTCTCCGCAGGAGCGGAGAGAAGCCCTGACTTTGGCTGAGAGTGAGGCGGAGCGGAACTTCCCGTCCTGCTTCCATGTCCAGAGGGCACAGGTACGAGCAGGGGAGTGACGGTGTTATGACTACAACAGTTTGGTTCACAGGTGGGGGCGCTATCCGTTTAGAAATCTAATGAACACCAGAAGATGGCATTGGCACAGCACCTCCCCGTCCTTCTCTTATGCCATTTCAGGGCGGAACCGTGGATTGGAGTATGTCGGCTCCCCATCCTGAAGGAAGACAGCCACCACGGGATGGGCTGCTTCACCACATAAGGCTCAGATATGGGAGGGGCAATGTGGCAGACAGCAGGGACGACCCTGTGATGGAAGGACTAGGGTAGAGGGCATATTCAGGGCACTACCTCCCCGGAACACTAGAGGGCAACCCCCCTGGCTCACAGCGGGGCCACAGGTTTGAAGCTTAGAAACTAAACCCTGCTGGGGGCCGTGACCACCACCAGGGGGTGCCTGGACAATTGCTGAGCCCTGGGTATATATATATTGTCACAGGAGGCTGGGGGCCAGACCCACCCGGGATGCCTGGAAGGATGGGAAGCTCTGCACTTCCGCCACACCTGGGAAGGTGGGGGAAGATCGTTCCAGCGACACCCTGTATGCAGCACTTCCGCCATACCAGGAAGTGTCTCCAGAAGAATTTCATCAAGCAGCTGGAGCACATCCGGGTGAATATAAAAGGGGCCGCCTTCCTACAGTCAGAGAGCTAGAGTCGGGAGCTGGAGGTGGACGAAGCTCCAGAGACAAGTGGAAGAAAGGCGGCCCACGGACACTGAGAGAGGCCTGTGTTGGAGGTGTTTGGTGTGGGAGCACTGTGTGCTGTGTGAACTTTATTATTAGTAAACGTGTGTTTTGCAAAGTGCTGGTGTTTGTCTGATGGTGTTCAGACCCGTGCTCACTATATATATATTATATATATATATATATATATATATTCTGCTGATGCTTTCCAAGGCACAGCATACTGTGTATTTACTAATTTAGTTACATTTTTTCCTATAGTAACTAAATTTTATTTCACTACTTTACTTGTCAGATACTTTTAACTTAAGTAAATATTTGTTTTAGTAACAATACTTCTAATTAAGTAGAATTTTTGTATTACTCTTTCCACCTCTGACATTAACACACAAATGGAGACCTGCTGCTGGCCAACTGAGATCTTATATGGCCAACATAGGTCTACAGAATATGAATAAAGGTCTGCAACTAGCCAGTGGAATAAGAATATATCTTTTAGGGTGATAATACTTTAGCTGCTTCTGTTGATGGAGATTTTGGACTTTAGATTTTCTAGACTTTCTGGTTTTGACCACAATCTGATTAGTGTATACTTTTTTGTCTTTTCATTTGGCACTCTTTATCTCTTTTCCTTCTGCTGTTTCTATTAGGCAGCACACAAAGCAGTGATTTTGAATTGGAGGTAAACTGATGTCATTTCTTACTTGCCTGCCAAACTGTTTCATTGAGGCAGCTCCATAGAAAGATGTGGTATATGAAAGCTGAAGTCATATGAGACAGTATTCTTACTTCTCTGAATGCATCTCACAACTCTGGGTTTGAATCCCAAGTGTGGTCATTATCCATATGGGATTATCATGTTCTGATTGTGAGGAATTTATTCCACCAGGTAGTCTGGTTTTCCTTCCAAATGCCCAAAGATGGGCCATTTACATTAATAGGAGATTCCAAGCGGGCCCCTCTGTCAGTGTGACTCTGTGTGTATGAATGGGTTTGACCTGAGGCTGAATCATGCCTTGCACCCACTGCTTCGAGGATTGGCTCTGGCAGACTGAGACCCTCAAATTAATTAAGTGGATTTGAGAATGGCTTTGATTTGTCATCTTCTGGTGTAACCAGTTACTAATGACACATATTATTCTTTGTGAGCTTGTAACCCCTTACTGACCACATCCAGTCAGTGCAGTTGGAGCAGTTCTGTAGCATTGACTCTGCCCATTCTTTCCACACTTTCATTGTTGAAAATGGCAGATTGATTCACTTTGGTCAGCTGTCTGCAAGCTGGAAGCACAAACAAACAGCCATGTGGCATAGTGGTTAGGGACCTGGGCTCTCATGCATAAACGGTGCGTACGTACAGAAATGTTGTGTAAGAACGTTTCCACGTTCAAATCACAATGTATAAAACCTACACTTGGTGTAAAGCCATGCACATTTCCACAGTACCTCATACCCTGTCGTACGCAAGTTCTCTGCTCGGTTTTGCTTACTGGCAGCACCCAGCGTCAAAGCAGTGCTACTGTTCCTGTGTGGTTACTCTTTATTTTCCTGACGCGGCATTATAAATACACTGAAACTAACCGCATATTGTTTATTAGTGTAATGCATCTGATTGTAATTAACTTGTAACAATATAATGGTCCAGGGAATAGCCATAGAATTCCAAATACCATAACTGCTTTAGCGTTGTTACTCTCACTGCACCTTTTTTTTCTTCTTTCAGCTGCTCCCTTTAGGGGTTGCCACAGCGGATCATCTTTTTCCATATTACTCTCACTGCACCACTCGGAGTATTTATATTAGTGTATCTGAGTGGGGAATCACAGCAGCAGCTGATCGGAAAGAGAATTATCGGTATACAGCATCAAGCACACCCTGCCTCAACCACGGCAAAACGCTTCAGAGACTTTCCTGTACGGACCTCGCGGTTCAAAAACAGTTTCATCCCAAGAACTTTAAACAATCAATCAGTCCATCAAGTGCTCATTGTAGAACTGTTTGTACTTATAAGTACAATCAACTCACTGTAAACTTGCACAACAGTTATAATATTACACAACCTGAGCCACTTTATAAAGCGCGTATTTACATATGATGACAATACCATTTTTAAGATGAAATGCAGCAAAATATGTTGATTATATTATATAGATAAAACTTTAACTTCATTTAAATAATCTGTATTGTTAATAATTAAACATGTGAGGACACGGTGCCGCAGCGCTAGCTAGTTCACGGATTGATCCTACCTTGTGCTATATTCTTTCTGCGGCTGACGCAACACTGGAAGGATAGACGGACAGAATAATTAAACATGTACTACAAAAATATTTCAATGTTCCTTAAAAGTTTTGAAGAATCATCGTTGTAAGCTTACAGATGGCTTAACGTCTATTACAGAGCTGATTGTGTGGCGATTGGGTATTTGGAGAAAGAAAAGTAAGGACAGGAATTGGAGATTAGTACGTTTGAAAGAGACAGTACTGCTACAATAATTTCATCGAAGGTTGCACACAATCACGCACTGTGTTCCCCTGTTTAATAACACACTTTAACTCCTATCATCATGAAAATGATATCATGTATACATCTCATTATTTTAATTATTCAGAGAGCTGTAATATCACGAATGTAATCGATTCTGTGTCCAGTCGGAGAAAGAGAAAGCGGAAGCACATAGTGATTCACACACATAGAGCAAAAGATTAAATACAAAACAAAGCATTTAACGTGCTACTTTAGTTACGATGGGATTTGAGAAACTAGTAAATTAAACGATTTTAAGATGAAGTTTATGATGTTCTACTTTAATGACAAACTATGTGATTAAAGTGAAAATTTCAAGATTGAAGTTAACATTTCGTGCTTTTTTCCTACTGTGTGCCTTTTTTTTTCTCTGTACCCTAATAAGCTTTCATATGACACTCAAACGGTGGTCTACGTCTCGCCTTTTCAAGGTGACTTTGATATGTGACAACTTCTTTTTTATGTCAGGCACTGTGCGACTTTGTGAACTTGAGCTTTCAAGTTTCTCCAACACGCTATGTCACTCGATCAACTTCCTTTTGTTGCTTATACCACTGTTTAAACCAACAAATAGTACGTTTTTCTTTGCCTCCACTTGGTATTCGCTGAAATTCTTATATTTTCCCATTGCCTTTTCACAGAACGCTGAGCTTAAGGGCTATTTATATTGATTTGTATATTCAAAGAGGCGTAATTCTGTGAGGAGACGGGGTGGGACAGAAGGCGCGTACACGTGCGTTACTTTTCATGCTGATCGGGATTTATGGAGCAGAAGAATGCGGAAGTGGGCAAACGCACAGATTTATGCATCTGGATTTTTCTGTGCGTAAGCACATTTTGGCTTTTGTGCTTACGTCATGTTATAGTGCAAATTCTACGCACGGCGTTATGCATGAGGCCCCTGGATTTCAAACCCTAAAGTTATGGGTTCAAATGTAACTACTGACACTGTGTAACCACGAGCAAGTCAGTTTACCTGCCTGTGCTCCAAATGAAAAAGAAATGTTGTATGTCGCCTTGGATAAAGGCTCAGCCAAATAAGAAATAAAATAAAGCCTTCTAACACATCTATGTGACCAATATCCCATTTTGTAAGCACAGCCGACCAGTCTGCACTACAAGTTCTGTGTTAACTAGCAGACATTACAAATAACTGAGCATTGCTTGTTCGGTCTGATGCATGTTTTACCCTCATATATGTGACATTTTTATTGAAATATGCTGCTGGTGTTTCATGCTGTTGCTTTCTTTAGTGATGCGCATCTCTTACACTGTAGCATGAGCCCTGTTCTCCATTACTGTTACATTTTTGATGTTCCTGCTCAAGTAGAACTAGAAAATTATTGTTCATTGTACTTAAAAAGGTATAATGACAGTAAACTAATTTGAACAGAATTTCGAAGTTGCAAAGACAATCAACATTTAAACAGGGCTCGCCACATGTTCACACTATGATCAAAAAATATAAAAAGACGGCAAGCAGAAAGTCTTGGAAATCTGATAATATATACATCAGGCAATTATCCAGAAGCATATTGTAGAACAGTAGATACTATAGCATCAAGGATTTACATTTGACAGAGGAAGACACAATAATTCATTAATTTCTAAACTCGGTATGACAATGCTGTATATTCTAAACTACACTAAATGGACAAATGTATTGGGACGTCCGACCATTACACCAACAGGGGCTTTAATGACATTGCATTCAAATACATAGACTTTAATATGGAGTTGGTCCACCCCCATTGCAGCTTTCCACGAGATTTCGGAGTGATTCTATGGGAATTTGTGCCCATTCATTCTGTAGAGCATTTATGAAGTCAGACACTGATGTTGGACATAAAGGCCTGACTCGCAGTGTCCGTTCCAGTACATCCCAAAGGTGTTCGATGTGGTTGAGGTCAGAACTCTGTGTGGGCCAGTCAAGTTCTTCCATACCAAACTCATCCAACCATATCTTTATGGAACATGTTTTGTGCACTGGGGTACAGTCATGCTAGAACAGAAAAGGGCCTTCCCCAAACTGTTTCCACAAAGTCGGAAGCATAGTGTTGTCCAAAATGTCTTGGTATGTTGAAGCATTAAGATTGTCTTTCACTGGAAGTAAGGGGCCTAGTCCACACATTAAAAAAACAGCCACACACTATTATCCATCCTCCACCAAACTTCATTGTTGGCACAATGCAGTCAGGCAGGTAATGTTCTCCAGGCATCTGCCAAACTCGGACTCACCCATCTGACTGCCTAGCAGAGAAGTGTGATTTGTCACTCCATAGAACACGTTTCCACCACTCCATCCAATGCTTGGCACTGGACTTGGTGAAGTGAGGCTTGTATGCACCTGCTCGGCCATGGAAACCAATTCCATGAAGCTCCTGCTGCACAGTTTTTGTGCTTACGTTAACACCAGTGGAAGTTTGGCACTCTTCAGCTATGGAATCAGTAGAGCGTTGTCGGCTTTTATGCACCATGACTTTAACAGTTGTTGACCCCACTCTGAGACTTTACGTGGTCTTCTGCTTTGTGGAATTGCTTTGTTGCTAAACGCTTCCACTTTCCAATAACAGCTGACCAAGGAATATTCTGCAGGGATGAAATTTCATGAACCGTCTTATTGCAAAGGTGGCATCCTATCACAGTACTATGTCTGAAGTCACTGAGCTCTTCAGAACGACCCATTTTGTTTCACAAATGCATGGCTAGGTGCTGTGGCAAAGGGTCTGATTGAAACACCTGAATTCAATAATTAAGAGGTGTGTCCCAATACTTTTGTCCTTATAGTGTATATATGATGGACTTGTGTTACATCGGGGGCTAAAGTAAAGTCATGTCATTTTCAAACCCACTTAATCCAGACCAGGTCACTTGGTGGGATTGGCTGGAGGAGCCTATCCTAGATAGCAAAGGGCGCGAACAAACTCTGGACAGGGCTCCAGTCCATTGCAGGGTGAACACAAACACCAGACACACACACACACACACTAGGGTCAAACCACCTAACCTGCATGTCTTTGGATAGTAGGAGGAAACCAGAGCACCCAGAGGAGACCCACAAGGGCATGGTGAGAACATGGAAATTCCACACAGGGAGAACCTGGGACGCAAACCCCAGTCTCCTTACTGCGAATAGCACAATCACCAAGCCACTGTGCCACGCAGACTAAAGCAATGAAAATAGAAACATACAGTAGTATGCAAAGTGCCTCGCAAGTCTAGTCAACTCTCACGCTTCACTGGTTTAGTAAAACAAACTTCTCATGATGCAGGTGTATACTTCTGTAGATTTTCATTCAAATTTCTAACAACTGAACTGGTAAATGCTGGATAAGTGCAAGTTTGGGTAGCCTTTCAGCCAAGTCCTGAATATTCTTTAAGGTGCTTTGCTACTCCATGTCCAGTTGGTTGCTGGACAGCCTGGATTTGCTTTCCACCCTAGCAGCTTGTCTTGTACCTGTGACAGTGTATTATAGCCCCCAATGGGAATGAACACAAACAAGCAAACATCAAAGAGATCCTGCCACCACCTCACTAATGCATGTTGTCTATGGTGACAATACTAAGGATTGTAAACATGAACATGAGACTGGCCTTCTCAAAGATGTTAATAAATGCAGTCATCGTAACACTTTAAGTATGGCGCCTGTGAAGGATACCCGGGTGTCAGTGAGCCCAAACCCCCAAACACGAGCACACAGTGAGTCCCGGGTTCATATAAAGGTTGGTTTATTCACCTTCCAACCAGTAAAAAAAGCACCAAACAGGTTTTCTTCCTCCACAGTTCAACCATTATAATTTCTCTCACCACCGCACTGCCCTCCTCCAGTCAAGTGTTGCCTCTCTACCTCCCAGCTCCGACTCACCTGAATAAGGGAGTGCGGTCCCTTTTATTACAGACCCGCGAGTGCCAGGGTGATTGCCCAATCGAAGTACTTCCGGGTCACATGGAAGTCCATCACAGTAGGGAGCTTGTCTCCATATAGTGCCCTCTTGCGTCACCGCGTGACCCCAGCAGGGCTGCCCTGCTGGACTACATTTCTGGCATGCCCTGCTGACTTCCCACTGGGCACTGGTAACCAGGGCTGCTGCCATCTAGCGTGCTGGGGGAATAGAAAACCCCCAGCGATATCTTTTCTGTTTAATGGGGTGTCCGTCCACCCTTTCCGATTCTTCCTTCCGGGTCTGCTCCCTCTCTTGGATGCCCATCCAGCCCATGTGGCATCTACACCTCTTAATTAAAAACTTTATCTATGTGTCTTGTTTAGTCAGTGAAGACCTTGGAAGACCCTTTTACCATTTACTATGGTGCTGCCTTGCTGTCCACTAGCAGAGTTGAATTTTTTTAGCTCATTCTTTGTTCTCCTGGTGTTCAAGGCGCCTGCTGTGGAGTGTTTGAAGTATTCCTTACATGGTACTGTTCCCCCATGATCCTAAACGTGATGAAGTGGGCTGGATGATGGATGGATGGCAATGATGATGCCTATAATAACTGGGCCCGGTGGCTCATGTAGAGCTGCCAGGGGAGGCTCCAACTCTCTGTCACACTAAACCCGACTTAGTTGTCATAAGAATGTTACATTAGTTACACCGGCAACACTAAACTGCCATGGCATGAGTTTGCATGAGTGCCCCCTATAATGGGCATTGTTGTCTCCTGCCTTTTGCCCAATGCTACAGGGATTAGCACTGGTTCTCCCCATGGCTGAACTGGATAAGTTGGTTAGAAAACGGATGGAAAGATCTTGTAAATTCATGTCAATTGATTGCCCTGTGCACTGCATTCTAAGTAAATTATAAAAAATGATGTGTGAATCTTTTTAAAAATCATCTATTTTTTTGTGTGATTTCTAACATCAAATTCCAAAATGCCTTTTCCTAAACTCAGTGTTTTCACAACGGTAACAGACTTGACTTTTAAACTGATGTGCTCTGTGGCATGTTGCAAAAGGGGACGGTAGACCTTTTCCTTCAGGCAGTCAGTCTGAATCAGAATTCCTCAGACACCCACATGTCACCCGTCTGAGAGAAAGCGTTCAGGCCATGCTAAGCTGGCCGGCAGTCACTGTCTGTCAAGGCCTTCTCGCTTCTTTTCTGGCTCACACTAGTCTGCCTGTCTCTTATCTACATGATGAAATATCCATGAAGTGGGCAAGATGAATGTGTAATTTAGAGACACAGAACGTAGGCAGCCAGAATTCAGAGCATCCGTTCATCACTGCGAGCGACAAGGGAGTGTGTGCAAATGCAGAACGAAAACGTGACTGTCATCCTTGATGTCTGCCAGGCTCCAGCCCTTCAGCCACCCACTTAAGGGTGTCAAGGCAGTGCTGATGGTGCACACACTGCCCACCATGCCAAATTTAGGATTTCAAATGATCTTCCCAGATGAAACTCTGGTGGACCCCAGCTAACCCCCATTAAGAAATTTGTTTCATTTTTTCTCCAACATGATGCTTCTCACTGATCAGAGTAAGGTTATTGCACATTGTGAATTGCTTGTTTAATGAAATCCAAAAGATGCCCAATGGTTCACAACTGCAGAGGTCCCCCCTGACCCCCCTGTATTTCAAGCAGACTCTTGAATGACATTTTCTGTGCATAACTGAATTTCTGATTTTATCACTTTACTTATTTTTCTGACATTTTGTAAAGCACACCGAGGCACAAATAATAATGTGTGAGGTTGAGCACACAGTACCCCAATTTGAGACCTCATGTCCCAGAGATCCTGCAGTGGGTAGGCCCTCTTTATATTTCTCAAATCAATCAAGAGCTAGCCCTCCTAAAGAGAGGTTGCTAATTGATCATCAAGCCAATATTTTGAAAGAAAAACAATCTTTTAAAATAAGAAAAAAATAATTTGCTTTTGAATTTTTGTAATTCTCTAGCTTGTACCTCAAGACCATCTCTATATGATTATCCACACAAGGCTTATTATTTTCCATAATCACTTCATTCTACAGGGTGGTCCAGATCTAATTATGCAGATCCAGATCATCTGGGTGACTTCGATTTATACGGGGACGATTCCAGTTTGGCGCGAAGACGATTCTTCATGTCGTCAGTTCGCACACTTCTCAATGGTCTGGGATTTTTCGGGTGAATTTCTATGTAATGAACTTAATAAGTTAAAGCATAATGAAAATTGCATAATTAGATCTGGACCACCCTATATTTGGTAGAAGAATCTTCAATCAACACCCTCTCATCTCCCAGAAATCTGTTTGCACTAGTAAGGTCATGGGGCAATTTATGGCTGACAGAGTTGAGACCATTTATACTTAAATGGCAAACAATAAGGTAGCAATGTTAAGGAAATTGCCAAAAACAGGCGCTAGAGGCCACAAAGGCCGTACACCTTTTATTTATTACAGCTCTGCCAGTCATAGAATGATACAATCTGCGTAGAAGCAATGAGAGTAGCAATTGGCGATCTTCCTTTCTGTATTGATGCTGCAACCAACAAACTGCCACAAATTAGCATTAAGTAAAATATTATATATATATATATATATATATATATATATATATATATACATATATATATATATATATATATATACACACAGTGGTAGTACAGCCAGACACCAGGACACACAGAAATCCAAACACAAGCTTTTATTATTTTCTCACAATGCACAGTCCTTTGCACAGCACACATGGTGCACAACCCACCAGCACTTCTTCTTTCTTTCCTTCTTCTCTTCCACCCTCACTCCTCCACTCGTAAGCTCTGTCCTCTGGCTCCCTGAATGGAGTGATGTGGCCCCTTTTATAGTTCACCCGGATGTGCTCCAGGTGCTCCCTGTTGACCTTACTGCCACACTTCCTGGTGTTGCGGAAGTGCTGCATGGGGACCCAGAAGCACTCTGGGTGTGCCTGGATTCTTTTCTGAGTGTGGCGGAAGTGCTGCACACACATATATGCCATGTCCTTTTTTTTTCAAATCTGTGCAGATGACTTTCATCAAGAAGACAGAAACGCCTTGTGAATAGCAAAACGTCTTTTGTGGTTATGATTTCACAGGGGTTCATATGTTTTCTGACTCTTCAAGGTTTGTTTTGATCGCCGCCGCTCCGTATGACTAATTCTTATGCATTCGGCCCGCACCGCCATCCCTTACACGGACCCAAGTGTGTGGCCACTGACACTCAAAGATCCGTTTGTTCTATTGTGTACTGGTTGTTAAAGCATGTGTGTCGCTCATCCACACCAGACCCATAGAGCCTCAACTGCAATGACCTGTGACCGACATACAGCCAAATAAATAAAGGTCCTAAATTGAGCCATGAATCTGCACAAGACTCTATTTTATTTTCATTTAAGGATTCTAACCTCCAAAACAGTCACTTTAGGATGGTTCACAACACTTACTTTACTCTTTGAAAGCATGTTGTCAAGAATCTGTCCGTCGCCACATGGGGTCATTTTTTTGTTTTCATGTTGGAGGAGTACCCCCCAGTCTCATATTTCAGGGTGTCTATTACTAATTTTCGCTCAACTGTCTTTCACATTAACATTCCCTTCATCTTCTAAATGTTACTCCCAGTGGACTTCTCACCTTTCTCCCTTTCTTCAATCCAACAGAGGCCATCTTGTCTAGGCCCACCAACTGCAAAGGCATCTCTAGGTTTTAGCTGGACATCTGATGTCTCTACCTCCTTCACATCTTAACAAGCTTCATTTTTCAATCTTATTCTTCTGGAACTCTCTGTAACAGTGATCAGTGGGTCATCTGGTTCATACATTACAGAATGGTGCATTCTGGAGCAGCTTCTGCAGGGCCAGATGGCCGGTAGCAGGCGTCACTTTTTTCTTTCCATATAACTTTTATCCTGACATCCAACCTGCGTTTGCCTCCTTGGTTTGCTCCGGCAGTTCTTGTCTTACCTTTTTCAAAAGGGCAAATCTACTGGGTGGGGAGAAGGGGAGGTACTTTTTTTTTAACTATTATTACAGTTGTTATCATTGTTTTTATATTTATAATTATCATTATTACATTGCATTGCATATTATTCTCATAAAAACTCAAATAAACATTTCATCACAAAATGTAACTCTTGAAACTGTAAACTGGCCTGGTGTGAGTGCCCATAATGAACTGACGCCCCATCCAGGGTTGGCACATAAAGACAGGTGCTGGCTTCCTGTGACCCTGAGCTCAGTGAATGGGTGGAAAATTCTTTAAGATTACATTTAGGCACCCTAACTTGTTTCTGAGAATAAATATTAAGTCCCCTATTAATTTCTTGAAAAGGAAAAATTGTTTCTAAATGGTCACAGCAAATACAATAAAGTAACATCTATTCAAGACAGAGTAGGCCAGAAGTTGCACAGAAAACCAGGCCCAGGCTGAAAACCACTGGGAATGAATATGATCCGCTAAGTACAGTCAGATTTGTCCTTTAAATGGGGGTGGTGGGCTGCTGGTTCTTAAACTCTTTTCTTTAGGTATAGAATTGCATTCAAGCAGCCAATTGTGTCCACAGGCGTAGAGAAGAAACCAGCAGTTCAGTCTCATCTGATACACTTGTTTTTGGTTTTATCTTCATTTTCTCGTCCTATTCACTTATTTTGTTTGCACTTTAACAGCTTACTGATGCTTGTCTCAATGCCTTGTATTATTAACCATTTCTCTTTACTGAACATAGTGCAAAATATACAATTTGCATAAATATATGCACCCATATTGAAGAAAACAGATCATTTTACATTCTTAATATTCCTAAAAAATTAACATTCATGAAACAAATGAAAAAGTAAAAAATGACAAACAAAAACTGCAGGTGACCTCTGGGTCCATGATCACTTGGAATTACAAAGATAAAATCAGGCTTACCTGGGCCAAATGGCCACTCACCCCGTCAAAAGGCCATCTCAGAGTATGCTACGGCACATGCCAGTGTCAGCAGCTGAATCATAAGATGTTGCATCTGTCACCAGTGTTTGTCACTACACAGACCAGGAGGGTGAGCTGGCTTGAAATAAGAGCCACAGCAGGATTCCAGGAAGATGTAGGGACTCTAAAAGGAAAAGAAACCTCCAACCATGATGAGCACATACTGATAACTAATAGCCATTAATACACTATGAAGAACTGAAGCAGCAGCTCAGTTCAAGGAGCATGATGGTAAATTAAAGTCAGGAGCACCATATTTTAGCTGGCCAAACAGCCTTCATCAGGCTTAACGGTCTAAACAATGTGCTTCAAGCTTTCTATTTCTTCTTTTTGGGTTTTCCTATTTTCTTTGTCTAACTCTCCATCTTAAAAAATTGAGTTGTTGGTCCAAACTGCTGCATGCATCGTTTATAACAGTAGACAGATCATTCTATCATTTGTACTCAAAGTTTTGGCTGACACAGGTATCGTTGAAACTGTAGGAAAGTCTGCACCTTGTGAACACAGTACGCCTTCCGGAGTGCAGCCATTAGTATGTTCTCTCAGGTAAACAGGTGTTATACTGAATGCTAGAAGGAGAAATCTGACATTGGTTTTAAACCTAATACAACTCCAGACAATCCTTCTTTATTAACACAAAGATCAACAGTAACATCTGTGAGACTCATCTTAGCATCTGAACGGTGTTGTCTTAGTGGGCACTCATGATACTTATTGGAGATATTAAGATTGCTCACTGATACAAGTAAATGATTAGATCTGATTTTCACTTCCAGAAGGAATCCAGACACACAAAGAGAGCAAAGAGGTGGTGGACGTTTCAATTCCTCTTCCTCCTTTCCCAAAAGTCTTGACAGCTGAACTGTTGTTATAAATGAATAGCACTATGATTTTAGCCAGTACTGTACAGCTGAAATGCTAAAAGACCTCTGTATCTTTCATTTCTTCATAAATCAAAGTGTTACTGATGTCAGAAGCTGACTTTGTACTTTGTAATGTGTGGTGAGCATACTGGTGCAAAATGGCTGTCCTTGCATCATTCAGGTGGAAGCTGCACATTGGTGGTGGTTGAAGTGGCTCTTCATTCACCATGTGAAATGTTTTAAGTAGTGAGAAAAGTGCTATATAAATGTAAAGATTAATATTATTATGTTTGTCATTAAAAAGCTGTTGACAACAGATCTCAGCCCTTGATCTGAACCTTATGGGCCAACACCTTTTAAGCCCAGCTACAATGGAGCCCATTTTTCCATTTACAATCTACTTCTTGAACAGTGCAGAGCTTAGCACCGCAGTGAATCCCAGGAGGTCAGTGTCAATGTAATCAAATGCACTTCCATTCCTTTTTATGTCAGCATGGTCACTGCCAGCATGTAGTTGGTACTTTCTGCCCATGTTGGTGGAGAGAAGTCCATGGGATCCCCTGATTTTCCTCACCATGATGTGCAGGATAGACTAACTGACCGGAGTCTGGCTATGTACATGTGTATACCCTGTGGTGGTCTGGCACCCTAACTAAGTTTGGTTCCTGCTTTGAGCCCAGTGTAACTGGGGTAGGCTACAGGGCCCATAACTTAAAGTTAAATGGATGGGGGTTTACTTCATTAATCCACAAAAATCTGTGGAAACTGACCTCCTGTCGCAGGACCACTACTACATATGCGGTACAGTTTCTTTTTTCTGAATAATTTCTGGCACAGATACCTATTGCTTGCCTTCCCCATGTGAACTCAAGTGCCATCCACTCACCTTCTCCCACATTAATTGCAAAATTAAGTAAATGCGATCACCAATTACCTAGTATAAATGTTTGACATACAAGGGCAGATCCACAATTCAACACATTTGTTCAGCTGCTCTGCCAGGAAGTAACAGACAGAGGGCAGCATTGCACAGTTTTTGGTGTCACAGAGTTTAATTCCACTGCCAG
This sequence comes from Polypterus bichir lapradei, assembly GCA_026402145.1. Lineage (NCBI taxonomy): Eukaryota > Metazoa > Chordata > Cladistia > Polypteriformes > Polypteridae > Polypterus > Polypterus bichir. The sequence continues at coordinate 28,096,647 of JANRMT010062813.1, read as the reverse complement.
GTCTGGCAGACTGCTAGGAATGACTTCATGTCAGTTTGCCACAAAGAGATGGGTTTATTGATTCAAAAACACGGGTTAGAGGTGAACACAAGGAGACATCATTTCTGTCAAGTACAAACAAACAAAACACTGTTGTTCTGTTGGGCCTGTCCGGTATAGATTCTGTGGCCCTACAGGGAGTTGGCCCTTCTGCAATGCACTGATTGCTTGTAGTATCTCAAAAAGAAATATATTTGCAAGATGAAAGCACAGATCTCTCCATGAAATGATAATGACAAGTGCTGTCTGACACCTGGACTTCTAGATTTCATAATAGTAACGGTCCACAGTCTGTGAGATGTAGAAACATTTTGATCTTAAGAGCCATCCACAATAATTTGATCAATCTGTCCAAGCCTGTTTTTTCAGTGCAAACTGTGCAGGAGTAAATGCATCACAGAAGAACAGGGGTCTTCCCGCAGGGAAATCCTGAACATACTGATGTAGTTATAGAAAGTGCACCCCTCACTTCTTCTTCAGCAACTGAGATGTATTTGTGTCCTAAAGAGCCTAAATGAGAGTTGACCAAGCAATATCACAATCAGTACCTCTTTCTTAGTTTTAACTGATCTCAATTTTTAGTGAGCTGTGGTTACTTATTCTAAGAAATTATCTGTAAAAAAAGGAAGTATCTATAATTTTGAAAAACTTCCAATGAGTCAGTTTCATATACTATATTCTTTTTAATTCATCCTTCTCTATAGAGTTTGTTCCTCCCTTAAACTTGAATGTCTTAGAAATATTTGTAGGCCAGATAACAAACAAAATATGACAATTAAGGGTAAGAATAGCACAATAATTGTGAAATTGTCTGGAATAAAAAGCTGGAGCCATGAATGCTTTAAGTGCATTACAGAAAAGAAAGAGGTGAACAAATTGGCGCAAATGGAATTTTACCAGTACGTGATGTTTCTGAAAGCAGCCAATGGTCGCTTATTTTTGCAACTGGTTTAAGGGAAGTGAAGAACCAAACTCATTTCTTTGAGCCACCACTGTGGAAATATAAATCACAGTGTGCTTAAAAATTCAACAGAGACTAAGCAGTATTTAGCCAGCTGTAACTTGGGTGAAAGCCCTGCAGGACCCCCTGAGTGTCACGCTTGCAGCAGTGCCTGAAATCACGTTGGGAATGCGAACTGTAAGCTGGAGACACGTGCAGGCCTCTAGAAGGCGGAATAGAAGACTTTTAGAAAAAAGAATAACAGGTTTTGATACTGATGCATAGATAAAAGCACTGCCCGCACAAATATCATTTTAATAAATGCCACAATTGTAGCAAAGAAGGTCATACTGCGTGTTCCTATCTGCTGAATCTCCAATTGCACAATAAAAGGAAATAACATGAGACAAAGATGTAAAACATTAGTATTTGTAGTAGTGTCATGTGTACAGAGTACAGAGAAATTCTTAGTTGCATGTCTAACCAACTTGCAGCACATGAGCAGTTTCTGTTGTAAATGAATAAGAAGAATATAAGAATGTATTAAATACATACTGTAATTACATGGCACATCACAGAAGACACAAATCAGTTTACCTGATGCACTACTTATGCTGGTTTCTGTACCACTTGATCTTACTGACAAGCTTTGCTCTGACTTACAAGTATGTGGCACACAAGAGAAATGACACGGCCTCTTCTAAAAAGTCCATATGAGAAACACTTACGAGGGACATTCAAAAGGTTTACGCACTTTTATATTTTCGTTGGAAACGGTGAAGGCTAGAGGAGTAGCAATTGGGCATTAAAAAGCTGGTACAACGCTGGGAAAATTGCATCACAAACAAAGGTGACTATATAGCAAAGTGAAGTCATTTGTTTTTGAAATTCTTAATAAATAGAACTAAAAACAAGTGCGAAAACTTTTTGAATGTCCCTCGTATTTAGAGGAACATTTAATAGGCAAACTAAATTGACATGAAAATAGATGCAGACATAATGTAGTTGTTTCAGTTATTAAAAATAAAGTTTTAAAAGACAAGCAGTGTTGTTCAGTAGCTAAACCCAAAGTTGCATGTTCAGCCCCTGCCCGCCACCCTGAACATGTTGGTTAACCTGCCTGCACGCTAACTGGGTTAACAATTGTACTGCATTCTTATTTTACAGGCTACTTTAGACAAAGGCATCTTTGGAATACGCAATTTATTATATATGGCTAAATGTGTGTTTGTCCAGTATGCAAATCCACTCCGTCCATTCCCAATTTGTAGAGGGGAAGGCCATAGGTTGTGTTTTGTTCTCTAAGTTTTCCCCCTGGGAACTTTATTTAGTGACTGCACCTGCGCTTTATTGCCCCTAGAATGCTTGTTGGGATTTGGCACATGTAGGCAGAGTTGCTCACCATGGTGGGTTTCAGTCAGTGAGATTCTGGTTTGGGGCCAAAACTTTTCCACCTGGGGAACTTCTTTAGAGGCCGCACCTGCACTTTATTCTACCCCAGTCAACGCTGGGTACCCCTGCTATTAATAATAATGATGATAATAATAATAAAACAGCAGTGTCCAATCATCTATTAAAAAAAACGTAAAGGTTACTGTGAACAATTCATGGCTTTTCACCTCTAAAGAAGAGAAGAACCAATAACAACTGTTACATTTAATTGCAGTTAAATAAATCTGCCCGATACTGTGAAGGAGAAACTGGCCGCTAAAACCTTATCTGGACTTGAACCAAATCAAACATAACAGTCACCATCTAACAGAGAAAGAGCCCAAGTCAATCAGGTACTGCAAAAGATGAAGTGGACACGGTGCACACTGTCAAAGCAGCACTGCCTCCAGCATTTTGTAAAAGCCACCTGCTACCATTTATTATGAAGGAGCAAGGTGAAAAAGAATTTGAGAGACTGGAAAAGTTAAGCATAATTAGTTCCCTGTGGTAGCAAAGCAAAGGAGCTGCAGCAGTTTTATTTTTTGAGTATTCAAGAAGGTAAAGTCCATTTGCTTGTATGGTGTTATAAAACTGATTTTGAACTGGACCACAACCACAGGGAATTTCCAGGTACACCACATTAAGGAGTTCACGCAACTTGGAGTGCAGAATTGTCTTGTTTTTCAAAAACAGATCTAACCTCTTTTTTATCAAGAGACTTCAAATACATGTAACTGCAACACAAAAGGGATTACCTGTCAATAAAGGAGGCCATTTGGAGTCTGTTTAACGCTCTCGTCTATCAAATGATTCTTCATTTCACTGCCCAGTTCATTGTTTTAAGGAGCTGGGGCTTATTCTTGTAGCACTCTGCAAAACATGAGAAAAAAATACCTGGACGGGCGTAACCCCCCATGGCAGAGAGCATTCACACACTCGCAGCCAAGTTAAGTTCACCAGGAGGAAACCCACGGAAAGAAAGTGCAAACTCGCCATACACAGCGTTTTAGAGTTAGGAGGCTGCGTATATTCATTGGGTTTAAATCCCAAACTGATTACACAGACCGTTATCATGGCGGACACTGGGCAGCACTAATCACTGTGCCATCGTGCTGTCTCTGCCATCTGGAAAAACCTTAAAGATTGAGCAACTGTTGATTACCAGGAGAACTGCCAGTCCAGTTCAATAAGTTTTTATATAGTGCCCTTAAAGCGTGCAAACTCAGAGCATACACTGTACACAACTATGGAGCACCAACACAGAATCAGTAAGCCACACATTTTCATACATGAACAAACTACCTTAAACATACTGTTTAATAGAGCAGTCTCAATTAGATTAATAAAAAGAAATCATGATGATTAAGTTCATTAACATTATAATTGAAATATTAGCAGATGACAACCGAGGAAAGGAAAACACAAATGGAACAGAAAAACACATGCAAAACCAAGAAAGCATATTGCAGTGTTTTTTAGAAAATGGACTCAAGGTTGAAAAGTGAAAATGTGGTTTTGGACAGAAATATAGAATCTGGGCAATTCTGCTTTTTGCTGCCAAGATGTGAGCTAATAAAGAAGAATAATCCATCCATCCATTATCCAACTCACTATATCCTAACTACAGGGTCATGGGAGTCTGCTGGAGCCAATCCCAGCCAACACAGGGTGCAAGGCAGGAAACAAACCCCGGGCAGGGCGCCAGCCCACCGCAAAAGAATAATAATAAAGAATAAATATATACTTAACTACTGCAGTGGCTTTGTAGTTAATCAAATCAACTTACTGTGCTAGTAAAGCTGTATTAATTACTGGAAAATAAAGAAAAGCAGAAGTAGAGCAAAAAAGAAAATTGTCAATGGGTGACACGATTTTAGTTCATCACACCATGCTTGTGATTTATCTACAGATCAAACAATTTTTTCATGGCAATAAGGAACATCAGGATGATATGCATTTGGGACTTTCTCAAAGGTAAAGACAGAGTGCTTGCAAATTAAGTAGGAAGCATTAGCTGTCACTTTAGACAATAAAAAACGGCATTTGTATTTTTGGAAGACTGGTTACAAAGCCCTTCAAGGTTTGGCAACAATGGTGCAAGCATGGAATTGGAGTTACTTCAGTTAGTCCACCAACATACTTCAATAATTACACCGGACAACCATACATGACAAGGACATGTGACGCACAGTAGATGGCCTTGCAATAACAACCTGAACAAGCAGCTTTAATAGCATTGACACAGCATTAGAGCTGCAATAATTTACACAGTGCAAAGTTTTAAACATCTCACTGAAGATTAGATGATAATAAGATACTTTGCATCATTAACTGTAATGAACTTTTAAAGCAGTGTATGTTCTGGGTAACATTTGAGAGCATTAAGTCCATTCAAAATTAAATCAGCATATGCAGAGCTCAAAGAGGTTAATGGTGGACGAGATAGGATAGAATCATTAGCCAAAAAGTACATTAGGAAGCCAAGATTAAGATAAAGATGCAGAAACTTTTGGTGAGAAGTGTAAAAAATTCCAAAGGTAACAGAAAATGCCTCACTACCTTCTTTGGCATGTGCACAATACCAGGGGAAGGATAGAAGAGGTCACATATTTCTTTGGTAGGTCAATTTCTAAGTAGTTTGTAGTGCACAAGAGGCATATTGCACTTGAAATGTTTAATCAGGATGTTGGTTTGCTCCCAATGGATTAGTAGAACACATGTATAAATAAGCATGTGTGTGTGTGTGTGTGTACAATAATGAAGCACTCCACATTCAACAACTGCTAAAAATGATTTAGCTGAAAAGCATCTTTACATCCAGTTTGAACATATGCAAGTTTTGTCAGTAAAGACACAATGACTTTGTCTATGATGCACCTCGTGTTTCACTTGCCAACATTTTGGTTCTAACTCAGACAAAAGCATTTTGGACAATCCATCAAACACAGTTTGCATTTATAGGTTTAAAAGGTTATTACTGTCACGTATCCATACTACAGTGAAAATATTTACTTGGATGTGCCAGTAAACACGTCGCCACTCTCTGATTAATGAGCAGGACTACCTCGCCTTGAAACTTTGGACTTACTTCAACTGAAAAATCTCAAAGTACAGCTTACAACACAATCTACAAGACATAGCTACAGGTACAGAGAATTAGTACACTTGTATTAAAAAAAAATAAATATGGCCTTGTTTTGTTTAAAAGGGTGACTACAATCAGGGACACTAAAATATAGACATGAAGTTTTTTAACCTGTCTATGCAATCTGAAGATGGATGAGATTGTCCTTACATCCTCAGACTTATGTCTTAACACCTCATGTCAAGTGCAAAAAAGTCACTGTTTTGAGAAGGGTTCCAAAATCATTTTGAGAAATGAGAAAGAAAGAAAGAAAGAAAGAAAGAAAGAAAGAAAGAAAGAAAGAAAGAAAGAAAAGTTTAATGACTAACTGGTAGTGACATACCTACCAATTTCTATCTAAATTATTACAATTTCATACTTCATGCACACTCAAATGAAATATAAATATAGACGGTGCTATATGAGGGACACATAGAGATAAGACAGACAGACAGACAGGACCACCAGGGCGCATACAGCCACCCTAACCCGACACAGACAGGCAGACACACAAGTTGTCACACAACACACACAGTATATTTACAGTTGGGGAGTGTGTTCTCTCTACCTACAGCACAGTATGTTAGCACCACAGTATAATACAGTGTGGTCTCAGTCTTTCTACTCTTCTTCATCCTTCTGCCTTTACTCCCTGTCTGGTAAGCTTCGTCCACCTCCTCCCGACTCTGGCTCCCCGAGTGGAGTGAGGCAGCCCCTTTTATTCAGCTCCTGGGAGTGCTCCAGGTGGCTCATCCGTATTACCTGGAATCACTCCCAGGTGTGGTAGAAGTTCACTGTAAGGGTCTGCAGCTCCCCCTGGAGGACCCAAACGGAACCCAACAGGGCTGCACCAAACTGCAACTCCCAGCGTGCCCTGCAGGAATCTGCCCAGGAGGGATGTCCTCTAGTTTGCCTGGGGAGGTATTGCCTCAGGGATGCTCTCTCCTCCATCCTTCCATTCCACAGGTGTGCCAGCTGGGTAATGGCCGTGGCCACCTGTCACAATAGATAGATAGATAGATAGATACAGTACATCCGGAAAGTATTCACAGCGCATCACTTTTTCCACATTATGTTATGTTACAGCCTTATTCCAAAATGGATTAAATTCATTTTTTTCCTCAGAATTCTACACACAACACCCCATAATGACAACGTGAAAAAAGTTTGCTTGAGGTTTTTGCAAATTTATTAAAAATAAAAAAACTGAGAAATCACTTGTATATAAGTATTCACAGCCTTTGCTCAATACTTTGTCGATGCACCTTTGGCAGCAATTACAGCCTCAAGTCTTTTTGAATATGATGCCACAAGTTTGGCACACCTATCCTTGGTCAGTTTCACCCATTCCTCTTTGCAGCACCTCTCAAGCTCCATCAGGTTGGATGGGAAGTGTTGGTGCACAGCCATTTTAAGAGATGTTCAATCGGATTCAAGTCTGGGCTCTGGCTGGGCCACTCAAGGACATTCACAGAGTTGTCCTGAAGCCACTCCTTTGATATCTTGGCTGTGTGATTAGGGTCGTTGTCCTGCTGAAAGATGAACCGTCGCCCCAATCTGAGCTCAAGAGCGCTCTGGAGAAGGTTTTAATCCAGGATGTCTCTGTACGTTGCTGCAGTCATCTTTCCCTTTATCCTGACTAGTCTCCCAGTTCCTGCCGCTGAAAAACATCCCCACAGCATGATGCTGCCACCACCATGCTTCACTGTAGGGATGGTATTGGCCTGGTGATTAGCAGTGCCTGGTTTTCCTCCAAACGTTACGCCTGGCATTCACACCAAAGAGTTCAATCTTTGTCTCATCAGACCAGAGGAGTTTGTTTCTCATGGTCTGAGAGTCCTTCAGGTGCCTTTTCGCAAACTCCAGGCGGGCTGCCATGTGCCTTTTACTAAGGAGTGGCTTCCGTCTGGCCACTCTACCATACAGGCCTGATTGGTGGATTGCTGCAGAGATGGTTGTCCTTCTGGAAGGTTCTCCTCTCTCTCCACAGAGGACCTCTGGAGCTCTGACAGAGTGACCATCGGGTTCCTGGTCACCTCCCTTACTAAGGACCTTCTACCCTGATCACTCAGTTTAGATGGCCGTCCAGCTCTAGGAAGAGTCCTGGTGGTTTCGAACTTCTTCCACTTACAGATGATGAAGGCCACTGTGCTCATTGGGACCTTCAAAGCAGCAGAAATTTTTCTGTAACCTTCCCAAGATTTGTGCATCGAGACAATCCTGTCTCGGAGGTCTATAGACAATTCCTTTGACTTCATGCTTGGTTTGTGCTCTGACATGAACTGTCAACTGTGGGACCTTATATAGACAGGTGTGTGCCTTTCCAAATCATGTCCAATCAACTGAATGTACCACAGGTGGACTCCAATTAAGCTGCAGAAACATCTCAAAGATGATCAGGGAAAACAGGATGCACCTGAGCTCAATTTTGAGCCTCATGGCAAAGGCTGTGAATACTTATGTACATGTGCTTTCTCAATTTTTTTATTTTTAATAAATTTGCAAAAATCTCAAGTAAACTTTTTTCACGTTGTCATTATGGGGTGTTGTGTATAGAATTCTGAGGAAAAAAATTAATTTAATCCATTTTGGAATAAGGCTATAACATAACAAAATGTGGAAAAAGTGATGCGCTGTGAATACTTTCCGGATGCACTGTAGATAGATAGATGCAGATAGGGTGATTGATGTAACTATTCCTTTAGAAAAAAGCAGTGAGAGAATAAAAAATAAATACAATGAATACTGATTGCTGAATTCATCTGATTGAACATTTTAACACAACAGAATATACTGTAGTGATAATCAAACACTTGTGCTGTAATCACCTAACTCTGCACTGTAGACTCAACACTGTAACTAGTTTAAGATGATGTACACAGGGTTCCTCAACTCTTTTCTCTTGATGGCCAGATTACCAAATATTCAATGTTGGGAGGGACAGGCATAATTTCCTGGTTGTCAGTATTCACATGTGAATGAGATGAACAACACTTAATACACTACTGTGTATCATAGGGTGTGTATTGGCATTAATAGTGAATATTTAATTATTACTATTGTTATTATTGTATTTGTAGTAGTATTGATATTTAAATCAATTTCAATTACACAGGCACAAAAAAATAATCTTACAAATTTTCCTTGGAATGCCATTTAACTGAATAACAATGGTCTAGCTATCAGTCCCTTGACACTCTTTTGTTACATTCTCTTTTAATTTTAGGAAAACTGAATACATCCACAGAACCACATGTTAAGTATCAGTTAATGGCGCCCATTCGTTTTTTTTTACTTCCCTTTTATCTTGTCTATATACAGTATGCTACACATTTAACAACCAGCACTATACAGTGGAACCTGGGGTCACGACCATAATTTGTTCCAAAACTCTGGTCGTAACCCGATTTGGTTGCGACCCGAAGTAATTTCCCCCATAGGATTGTATGTAAATACAATTAATCCGTTCCAGACCGTACGAGCTGTATGTAAATATAATTTTTTAAAGATTTTTAAGCACAAATCTAGTTAACTATACCATAGAATGCCCAGGGTAATAGTAAACTAAATGTAAAAACATTGAATAACACTGAGAAAACCTTGAAGAGCAGAGAAAACTAACACTACAAGAGTTCGCGCTATAGCGCTACGAACCGCTTGCTAAAAACACTTTTTTTAATGAGTTTTAAGCACAGGGAAAAAAATGAATATTTGAAAAATCCGTAATTTAATAAACCACCAAGAAAAGTAACATTGCAACAATGCACGCTACGAACCGATCACTGTAAACAGAAGTGAAGTGGAGGTTAAAATCCAATAGAAAAAAAGTCTTCATTAAATACAACGAGGTTAAAGCAATGCTTGGATTTGTCTCTTTAAAAACAAGCCCGGTGCATCCTTTAACTGCCTTCTGGGCTTTATGCGGCCAGCCTCTCTCTCGCGTGTGTGTGTATGTGTCTCTCTCGTGTTCTCGTGCGTGTGTGTGTGTGTGTGTCTCTGTGTCTCTCTCTCTCGCTGCACAGGGAATGCACAGGGAGAGACTGAACACGTGCGGAAATTATTGGCGCGCACAAACTGAAAGGGAAACTGGCTTGTTCGTATACCGAGTGTGTGGTTGTGAACAGATGCAAAATTATGGTGAACTTTTTGGTCATAACCCGAACTGGGTCTGGTTCAGCTCTGTCCAAAACTCTAAACATCGCCCAGATCGAAGCGCTTGTTTCAATCCAAACAATCTGCAGAGAACGTTCCTCAAGTGACACAAGCACCTGTCTGGCTTTTGACACAAACTCTCCTCCCACATCAGGCATAAACGGATTCTTCGAAAACTCCATCACCTCAGTGGGAATGCCAATGTTGTCAAACCTCTCCGCAAAGTTTTTTATTAACTTGTCTAAAAATTCTGTCATTGTTAATGGTAATTTGTGCAGATGCCGAGTTATTAATGAAATCATCCAGTGTTTGGAAATTAGCAAATTTCCCTGTAGTTAAATCCTTTCAAAACACGCCCAGTTTCTTTTTAAATCTGTCACGTTTTTCCACAAGATCGCTGTCTGTTTTGTACTTTCCTTGCAAACCAAGTTTAAGTAATCTCCTACCTGAGTTCACAAACCCTTTTAAGTGCACTGACCTTACTTAGCCATGTACCATCGTTATGCACAAGTAAATTACTCTGCTCGGCGGACATATCAGGCAGGAGTTTGTGAAACAAACGGTGTTGTAGGCTCGAAGTTGCTCTGATGATATTGGTCATCAACATAACACTGTCCATTGTATTTTTTTTATTCATCGCTAAGTTTTGCGCAGAGAATGCTTTGATTTATCGGGCAAGGTAAAGATGTCATCTGCGGCGTATGTTCAGCCAGGTGCACACCCTGCATCCTTCCCGCCATGGATGAGGCGTCAACTGTTGCTGGTAGATTACTCGTTACAAATCTAGTCCATCCATCCATCCATTATCTAAATCTAGTCTGTTTTCGTTAAAAAATAAATAAATAATTTGATTTCCCCTGTTGTCTGCCCCTCCAGTGGAATTAAACTGAGCAAGTCCTCATCGAAAAATCTCACGTACAGAGATAGCTGTACGATGTCACCATCATCGGTGGATTGGTCAACAGCTAGTGACATTACATCTGCCTTTTCCAATTTCACTAAAAGGGTTTTGAAAACATTGCTGCTGCTTCCAGCTCTTCTCATGGTTGTGGTATCGGACATTGGTATTTTCTGACTGGATGAAGTTAGGGTGTTCCTTATTCTGTCATCTGTCACTAACCCCTCTAGAGTAGCTAACCAGTCGCTGAGTCAATGAACGTTTTTTTTTTCTGAAAATTCAAGCTACACGGAGGGACGCTACTGTAGTAGCCTTTTCCTGCTCAAAACATCGAACCAGGATAGCTCGCCTGCTTTCATAGCTCATTATTAGACTTTGCACAATGCGTCTATGAACATCTGAGCCTGCCAGAAAATGTGTGTCAAAGTCCGAGTTTGTATTACTTTCGTGACAGCAACAAACTTGTTACGGGTTTTGTTAAAACAGGTGCAAATTGTTATTTCTCAGTTCAATTATCATTAACCTGTCTCTTTTTATCGTCGACTTTTAATTTTTTTAAGGTTGAGAAAGATATATTTGAAGATATTTGCTAGTTGGAAAACAAGAGTACAGTAGTGGAATCTCAGTACCTAGTGAAGCTTCGAGGTGCGTACTAAATGGGATGTGACCGCAAGGGGCGGAGCAAAAAGGACAAGCTGTTTTCTATTCGAGGAATTTGAATTCTGTGTGTATTGGCGCTCAGAAATAAGTTGATCTGCAGCGATAAACGTAGTTTAATGGGCCGCCAGTTGAAAAGTCCAGATTTACAAGAATTAGACAGCCAACTGGACATTTTAGGAAGAAATCAAGTAATTCATCCACTTTCACCCAGTCATGTTTAATATAAAGCTGCCAGAACCTAGAAACTAACCTGCAGGCACAAAATGCAAAGCAATAATCTACTCTGGACAAGGCACCATATTTATATTGAAGTGTTTAATGTAATTAAATGAACTAGTAAATGTACTGATGTGTATCACTGCATAACATAATTTTTTTAATCTTGCTTAATAAAGAACAGGGCTGCAGGGGAGCTAAAATCTTTCATACCAGACTCTGGTAAAAAACAGGAACTGATCCTGGACAGGCCTCTATTCACACACTCACATACAGTACACACACTACACACTGGGCTGATTCAAAATCACCAATTAACTCACATACACATTTTTGGTAGACATGGTGGGAACATATGAACTCCACACAGACAGCAGCCAGACACAAGAATCAGACTCAGAGTGCTAGATTTGTGGAGAAGCAGCGATAACTGCTGTGTTATTGAAGTTGTAATCAAAATCATTACAGGGAGTCAGCTATTCCAGCATCACTGAACATAAGGTTCAAACAACCATGGACTGGATGCCAGTGTCACACACAGGCACCTACATTTCCTCAGACTTGTTTAATTTCTTTTGTGCCAGTTTGCACACCCCACCCACATTCATGAGTTATCACCAATCACACTGCCCAGTCTGACAAGGGGTAAGTGCATGGCCATTGTGGAGGACTTGAAGAAGGCAGTTTAACAAGTGTTACAATTGTTATTCCAAAGCACTATCAGTGTTAGTCATACTTGAAGAACAGGAACTTCAGCCATTACAGCCTTTGTGGACTCTGTCACTTTTAAAAATCAGTGTGTGCTGGCACTTGGGGGTACAAACCTTTGCTTGCAGGGATTTAGCTACCAAACTGACCTTGGGACACTTGTCCATAGGTGCAATTCACTTTGAAAATATTTCATTCTGTACATTAGATTATATCTTGCTGACAGAAGTCTTAAAGGGATCCTATACTATATAAATACCTTTCTGGTAGTTGTCTTTAAAAAAAAAAATCAGCAGAAGGCACATCTTATGAAGAGATCTTGCAGATAGAAGAGTCTGAGCATACAGAAAGCATTGCAACAAAGGAATTACTTTCCCCATATTATTTCTTTCCAGAAACATTAAATCTCCAACACCACAAAGTGAAGGATACAATGCCATAAACAGCAAACCTCTGTGAAAAGAGATAGTACACACATCCTTGGCAATATTTTAATGCACTGTACCTATGCATTTTATGAAAAACTCAGTTTATAAAGAGATATATTTACAGTTCAACACAATAAACCCTGGTAATTAATGTTCCTGCATTTCAATAGATGGTTCCCACATTCATTTTCCCATTTCACAGACCTTGAGAGCACTGTAATGCTTTGTGCCAGTTCTAGGCCATTTTGATTTGAACTGTGGCACGTTTGCATCTTAGATTTGCACTCATTACAATACAATGTATTTTTACTCTTTACTCAGTGCAGGTGCAGAGCACTGTGAACAATTCTCAGTTAATACACAAATAAAAATTACTAGCCAACCCGCGGCATAGCATACGCCGCATAATTATGTATTGATGGGTGAACACTTCCTGAAAGACACAGTTGTCCAAATGGGGTTGGTTTTGAGGATACGACTGTAGGTGAATGAAAAGATGTAACTCTGGAGAGGGCAACATACAATACAGCGTTTTACACGCTGCATACAGCGATTCACTTTCGCGACAAACTGTTTTACACGCCGCATACAGCGATTCACATCCGCGACAATTATGATTCTTCTTAGATGGTGCTGTCGCGTCCACTCACGCTCTCGAAGCATACACACTGCCTAGTCATGTGCCCGCTCACAAGAGCAACCAACAGAGACCCGCCCACCAACTGTAAGAGCATGGGACACCCCTCGCAAACTGTTCTACACGCCGCATACAGCGATTCATATCTGCGACAAACAAACTGTTTTACACACTGCATACAGCGATTCACATCCGCGACATGAGTTTTCCTAGATGGTCCTGTCGTGTCCACCCTCGCACTCGAAGCATACACACTGCCTGGTCATGTGCCCGGGCGCAAGAGCAACTGACAGAGACCCGCCCACCAACTGTAAGACCATGGGAAACCCCTCGGAAACTGTTTTACACGCTGCATACAGCGATTTACATCTGTGACAAACATGCCTCTTCTTAGATAGTCCTGCCGCGTCCACCCTCGTTCTCGAAGCATACACACCGCCTGGTCATGTGCCCGCTCGCAAGAGAAACTCACAGATACCCGCCCACCAGTTGCCTGTGTGTGTGTCTCTGTCTGTCTCTGGCGCTGCCTGTGTGTGTGCGCGGCTTTCTCTCGACAGAGGAACATAAATGACGCCGTTTTTCTTGTGTCATCGCGTCCGAGTTGGTGGGCGTGGTTCTGCGAGTTGTCGTCATATCCAATGGTCTTAGAGTTGGTGGGCGTGGCTCCTTCCTGCGTGCACCATAGGCGTCTTACTTGTCGGCAGCTTAGTGAATCCACGCCACTTCCGGCGTGCTTTCCATGGGTGTCTTGCCTTAGTGAATTATATATATAGACACTAATTACTACATATACAGTAGAATTAGTACACATAAAAGGACAGATTTGTTAAGAAATACAAAGAACAAGGTAGAACTGATTAAACATAAATGGAAATCAACAACATCTGTCCATTAATTAATTAATGAACTATGGCCAGTTGACAAAGGAGAAGATTAAAATCATACAAGAGAAAGTCAGAAATAAAGTCAGAGTCCTGGACACCTCAGCTAACTGGCCACTTACTTGCGCTCCTATGTTTTCTGTTTATCTGCTGACATTTCAGCTGATAATACTTCAACTTAAGAGCATCGTTTATTTAGTTTTCAAGTTCCACAAAATTAAGTTCTAATCGTTTCTTGTTCTCTGTAGTGCATCCCATTTAACTGTTAGTTTTCCAGACCCAGATAGTGTGATATATGGCCGACAGTTTATCCCAGCCAATACCCCCACGCCGCTAGATGGAGTCCTCCCTGCAACATGGAGGCGCCCCAAATTCCAGCAGGGCATCATGGACCATGGTGTTCGGCTTCACATCCCTGCTGGATACCGTGGGGGCTGCCAGGGGACGCTGTAGGGAGACATGAACATTGTTTCTATTATAGCCCGGAAGTACTTACAAGTCACGAGGATGGAAGAACTAAAGTACTTCCGGGCTGAAGAAAAGAAGAAGTTTTCATCTGACCCAGAAGTGCTATGAAATCACACAGACTGAGGGACAGAAGCACTTCCGGGTCAAGGACAATAAAAAGGACTGTGGGAAACCCAGCAGACTGAGCCGGAGTTGGGAGGGAGTGTGACAGAGCTGCTGGGTGGACAGGAGGATTGATTTATTGTATTATTTTTATTATTGTGATTATTGTGAGTATTGTAGAGGTGCTTTGTGTACATTATTAGAAATATTAAATTCATTTCTTTATTTTACCTGGTGTCTGGACGTGTTGTCTGCGGGTTTCACTGGGCAACAGCGACCCCTGCTGTCACAATAAATACAACTTTAATTGGCTTTTTACAGAAACTCTCTAAATGACACACACACACACACACTGTGGACTACAGCCGGCAGCTTATCCCGGCCAAGACCCCCAAGCCGCCAGATGGAGCCCTCCCTGCAACGTGGAGATGCCCCGAATCATGGACTATGGAGTTTTAATACACAGCCCTGCTGGATAACGTCAGGACCGCCAGGGGACGCTGCAGGGAGGCACAGAGATGTTTGTTTTTCATACAGCCCGGAAGTACTTCCATGTCACGAGGATGGAAGAAATAAAGTGCTTCCGGGCTGATGAAGAAAAGGAGTTTTCACCTGACCTGGAAGTGCTGGGTAATCACATGACCTGAGGGATCAGAAGCACTTCCGGGTCCTGGATTATAAAAGACTGTGGGAGATCCCAGACTGGTGAGCTGAGTCAGGAGGAAGTGTGGCAACATGTCTGGGAGAGGAGGATTGTTTATTGATTAGTGATTTGTGTTTATTTATAAGTATAGTGGAGTGGAGGGTGCTTTGTGCACTATTGTGTTCAAATAAATTAATAATTTGGATTTTTATCTGGTGTCTGGCGTCTGATTTAAGGGTTCAAGGGGATGACAGCGCCCCCTATCTGTCACAACACATACACACACATACTGTATATATACACACATACACACACATATGTATATATATATATATATATATATATATATATATATATATATATATATATACATACGTACATACATAATGTACATGCACCATTATGACTATTGACGTATTATGCAGACATATTGCTGTCAGTGTAAAGGAGCCCCAATAAGGTTTCTTGATGCACATAACAAACTTAAGAAGTATCAGAGAAAGGATGCACAGCATGGTTTGTAATGGCACTCAGTTTTGTTTTAATTCACTCCTTTGCTAAGACCTCAAGGGGTCCAGAGTGCATCCTCAGGGCCGGATTTAGACTTGATAAGGCCCTAAGCTATTTGAGACATTGGGCCCTTTATAAGTCCAGATATGCTGTAGTATATTTAAGTATATATGACAATTGCTCACTCGGACAATTTGTTTTGGGGGCCCTAAGCTATAGCTTGTGTAGCTTATACGTAAATCCTGCACTGTGCATCCTATAGCTGAGCCTTCCCTTTTAATTAGGTTGTTACTTTGGTACAATAACAACAACATTTATTTATATAGCACATTTTCATACAAAAAGTAGCTCAAAGTGCTTTACATAATGAAAAAAAGAAAAATAAAAGACAAAATAAGAAATTAAAATAAGACAACATTTCTTAACATTGAAAAGGAGTAAGGTCCGATGGCCAGGGTGGACAGAAAAAAAAAAAAAAAAAAAAACTCCAGACGGCTGGAGAAAAAAAAAAATATATATATATTACCATGATGTCACCAGCCCAGGATATCACAGTATGGAAACTCACCATGGCCATTACAGAGTTATGGATGATGTGAAGGATGTCACTTCCCACATTCAAGTAATGCTGTCTCCTAATGAAACAGAGCCTGTTCTGCCCTTTCTTATATAGTTCCTCTGTGTTCTGAAACCAGTCCAACCTCTCATTAATGTGGACCCCAAGTATTTGTAGGAATGGACCACCTCTACATCCACTTTCTGAGTAGTGACAGACATAGAGGCTCTTTGGTACTGGCTTTTTCAAATTCTTACTATTGATTCTATAATATGCCACTTGTTAATCAGCTGTTTCTTCTTTAAACAAAACAAAACAAAAAAAAGCTAAAAAAGCACCAGGAACTAACCCTGATTTAGGTGCCAGTCCATCCCAGGGGCCACTCAAGCACACATATACCCACAGGATCAATTTAGGATTACCAATTAATATGATACAGGAGTATGAAAGGAAATCCCAAGGAGAACATAAAAATCCTATTCAGTCATGGACCGGATCAGGAATCAAAAGCAGGACACTGCAGCCAAAAAGCAGGAGCAGTAAACACTGTTTTACTATGCCATTCTCGACTTTACTAGTGGTTTTCATTATTTCACCTAGAAAACACAAAGTTTTGAAGTTGAATAAGACAGATAATATAGATGAACTAACTGCAGTGTTTATTCTTTACAGCAGAGTGAACAAAATGGTGAGACAGAAAAAAAATGTACACCCTTGGTATTCCCTTTAAGAATAGTCTATGGTTACAATCTACATTCTTATGACTCATTTTTAAGTATCAGCACATATTTAGAATTATTCACATGGCTATAGCCTGAATCAGCTACTGAACACAGTGACCCAAGGGTCAGAATATTTTGGGATGTCCATTTCAGGCAGGTTAAGAGGCCAGCTCTCAATTACACATGTTTGAAAATTTGTACATAACATATTGGATATTATCAAAAGACACATCTACAAATAAAGACTGATTGATTGACAGATTAGTTCCAATTCCTTGATTAATGAGCAGTCTGTATCAATCATATCAGGACTACATTTCTAAAGACGATTCAGAACATTACCAACATAAATCCCAGCTCACCCTTCATGACCCAGAGTGCAGAGTGTTGATGACATGGCCTGCATCATGTAAGTGGCTGTATGGGGCTTCCTTCTTGTTCTGTGGAGTTGTTGGATCAGTGATTAGTGATAATGTCGTAAAAATGTATGTGTGACAGTGGCATAGCTCGAGTTTGTGCCGCTCAGGGTTGGGCGGTGCCTTAATTTGCCGCCCTCCTAAATATCTGAATATCTTAACCTATTTAAATAGAAAATTAAAATGACATATAGAGAAAAATTAAGATAAATTTTGCATAGATTTATATCTACGTTCCTACCCTTACCTATGGTCAGGAGCTATGGGTAGTGACCGAATGAACGAGATCGCGAATGCAAGCGGCTGAAATGAGTTTCCTCCGCAGGGTGTCTGGGCTTTCCCTTAAAGGTAGGGTGAGAAGCTCAATCATTCGGGAGGGGCTCAGAGTAGAGCCGCTGCTCTGCATCGAGAGGAGTCAGATGAGGTGGCTCGGGCATCTGATCAGGATGCCTCCTGGATGCCTCCCTGGCAAGGTGTTCTGGGAACGTCCAACCGGGAGGAAGCCCTGGGGAAGACCCAGGACACGCTGGAGGGACTATGTCTCCTGGTTGGCCTGGGAACACCTCGGGATTCCCCCGGAAGAGCTGGAAGAAGCGGCCGGGGAGAGGGAAGTCTGGGCATCTCTGCTCAAGCTGCTGCCACAGTGACCCAACCTCGGATCAATGGAAGAGGATGGATGGATGGATATTCATATATAGGGAAACAGCAATAATTTTTCACATATAATTATTTATAAGCATCAACTATACAAGAATATAGCATAGACGCACTGATAAGCTGTGTTCTGATTATTAGTTTAACATAATTAAACTGTGAAAACCGGAACCAGTGTAGTGTACAAGTGATTGGTGGGGATGTTTTCTGCGCAGAGCAAGAATGCATTTGGATTGATAACGAAACGAAATTATAAATTAGTTGTTTATCTTCCTAGAAATTATTATTGGTGTAATGTTTATGTTTATTTTTGTAACTGCCTCATAAATTTCAACTGCTGTGTCTGATGCTGTGACAGAAGTACAGTCTGAAAATTATTTTTGAAGCATTTGTGGATAAAAATCAGAGAATTTTACTTTTTTCATTCATGAGTGATATTTTTCCAAACCCTGCTGCTTACACATGAATTGTACTGAGCCTTTTGGCCAATAATGCCGCCCGCAAAAATGTGCTGCCAGGGCGGCCCGCCACCTCTGCCCGCCCCAAGCTACCTCACTGATGTGTGAGTGTGAACAATGTGAATAAAAATGTAACTACAGACATGAATCACTATAAGTCACCTGACCATCACTTACAGCCACCCAAAACCCCATCCAGGAATCAGTCTGCGCTGCCAGAAAACACCACACGTGTTCCCCTTCCGAATTTCCAGTACTGGTTTTGGGAAAATCTACTCACCTTATAAACAACCAAAAATATAACCCATCCATTACTTTTTACTGTACTTTCTGATACATCAAAGCCATAATGAGAGAAGTTTGATTTATTTTCCTTTGAGGTACATGGTCTACTTATGACCTTTCAGTTCCTTGGTGCTGTGGCTGAGCACTCAAAGGTCAAAGGATTAGGAAAATGGCCTGCAACTAGCACAGGACATTACTAAAAAGTAATGCCTTGATTATATGCTACACTAGTCAAAGGATCCAAGGAACTCCCCCAGGACCAAGTAATGGTGCTTTCAAGAGGCTTTCACCTATAAGAACTCATCAGACAAATACCAAGAACTGTCTGGAAGTACCATATGTCTCAGTAGATCACAGGCCAAACAGCAAAGAGCAACTATCTAAGGGCTAAAATCAATCAAGAGGCTCAGCTGTAACTACCTGAGGTTTATGACTCCTGTAACTTTAACTAAACACATTCAAATCCTTCTTTATTCAAAGACAACAAGATGCAGACAAGTTACTTTTATAGCCTCTTATGGACTGCTATAAACAATGAACCTTTTTTAAATCCAAAATTTCAGATAGCTTCATTTGGCAAACAGGTTTTGTTTTATGATTATAAAGATATTTAAAATACATATTCTGTATCTCAGAGAATTTTCACATCCAACAGAGATTACCTTCACAACTTGTGAAAGTGTGTTTAACACAATATGCCACAGGTTTACAGAATTAGTATTTTTGCATTTTGTTTGTGTTGAATTTAATTTGTACTCTTAAGGATTCACACTAACAGTGCACACTATAGAGCTCTATATTTGTATGTATGTATTTATTTATTTAATTTATTGGGTACAAATGTGAATGTTTTCGTACCCTGTATTTCGGATGAGTACTAATAAAGGAAAATCATGATAATTCCACATCATTAATATCACCATTCATCCAGACCCATCTCTACAGGTATGAGGAATTCTCTACTACCAGTGGAGGACGCATCAGAGTTTTATTTATTTACTCTTGTAATTGTCTCACATCAACCACCATTTGTTAAAGTTATTAAATACCATAATAAGAGTGACAATAAGCACACCTGCCAGTCCCATTGTGCACTGTACACTTAATCTAAACCTCATAAATACTGTACTCTTCAATCAAACTGAATTTTAAAGCTGACACCAAATAGCAGCACATCCATAAAATGATCCCTGTCTAATCAGTATTGACAGAGGTTCACCAGTCCCACAAACATCAGGTCGCTTCCCATTTCTTCCTAAAGTTCTCTGCCTGAGCCCTGAATCTCATGACAGGCACTGCTCATCTCCCATCTGGGATTTCCCACTGGCACAAATCAAATACTAGGAATAAAGTGTTCCCAAGCCCCAGCATTCCAGGTGTGACAGCTTGGGGAAATATATACATGTTCAACATTTTCATCTTTTTTTCAGGGAACAGAAAACAGGAAAAAGGATGTTGGCTTTTAAAGACTCAAGAACATTTATCAGGAAAGACCATCCTGCCTACAAAACACCAGCTGTTCCTGACCTGCAGAGGCTGCTGTGGGTGCGAGGCGGAGGGAGTGGACATGTGGACCAAGTGTGGCCTAAACTCTACCTTGGAGATGCGTAAGATGATTGTTGCACAACAAATATTACACCAAAACAGGAAATAGCAGTGACTGAGAATCCTGAAAATTCCAAAAGAAGCTATGTACACAAGATGACTGGAGAGGCTTATAACAAGACACAATGTACCCCTTCACTCTGTAATATTAAGGCAATAAGTGACCTTTGATTGAGATGCCAAGCAGCAGACACAGGGAACAGGATGATGCCAGCACTGAGAATAACTGCCATAATGAAAATAAACAACTAGAATACAAAAACTCTAAACTCTCCCAGAGGCTTCACTGACCCATCTGTCTGTTCAGAACACAGTGAACTCTCCATGACTGGCGTATACAGGATATGATGAGTCATATTTCAGTTTACACTTTGATTTATTTCATTCCGAGCTACTGTCCTAACAGTTTGTCTTTATTTAAGATAAGCTAATTTATTCACACTGTTTAATTTTGGAGAGTAAATCCAGGTTAGATACCCTATAAGGTGTGAATTAATGTCATTTAGTAAAAGCAACTAAACTTAGAAGACAAGTGGCCTCAACCTCCTGAGAGACACAACTTTATAAACCAAAAGACACTTGGTTAGGGCCAGAAGCAAACATCTCTGGTATTGGAAAATAGTCTACAGTCTACAGGTTTACCCAGATATGACAGGGAGTTCAGTTCAGTTTCTCCCTGCGTGGCCCCATATACGTCACTTATGTGGCCCTTGCTTTAGCTGTATAAAGTCTATGCCAACAGTTGTACTCTATCCTGAACTTATGACTACCTTGCATAAAGGCATAATCCATGTATACAATTATAAACTGCTTGTAAAGGTTTATAAATAATGCCATTCATTAAGCTGCCAGTGTGGTATAGTTATTAGGGTATTGGTCTTTAAAGCACTAGGATGCCAGTTCAGCTCCCACCATTTACTCATTCTGTTAGCCTCGGCAAGTCATGTGACCTGTGCTCCAACTGTAAAGATTTTTATATTTCAGTGTTGTCAGTAAACCTTATATAAAGTCATCAGCCAAACATATACTGTCACAATAATAATAATAATAATAATAATAAAAGATAATGGTTACTCTGCTCCTATTTGTAGCCCTTCTGCTTCCTTTACAAACAGGTAACCCAATATATTTGATTCTCTTGTGTAAATTTCAAGGCAAAACTGTAAAAGTACCTAGCAGTGATGCTCTGCTGGCATACAAAACGTCATTTCTGCAAGCTGTTCAGCGAGTCTTTTTTAAATTGCCATTAGCTTACCTTATTTTCCTAAATAGAAGACATGTAGAAATGCAGACCTTATCTACATCAGTGGCTAAGATGAACATACAACACAAAACCTTTGTCATGGTCAGCTCTACTTGATGAAGCTCAGTAGCAAATGTAATCAATGATATACAAAGAAATTTACAAGATCTTCTTTTTTTTAAGCTGGGCTGCAAAGGACAAGAGGATGCTGCAGTCACTTGGTGTCACTCATGTTCTGAATGCTGCTCATGGAAAATACAACATCTGCACTGGAGAAAGCTTTTACCAAGAGATGAAAATAACCTACTTTGGAGTAGAAGCTTTTGACAGTCCTTCATTTGATATCAGCCCCTTCTTCTATTCTTCAGCTAAATTCATCAAGGAGGCTTTGAGCACCCCTGGTGGTAAGTAGATGATACCAGGCAAAAAACAAAATTTTATTTATATAGCATCATTTTATAGTGGGAATTCCAGTTTTCCTCCCACATCTCAGAGAAATGCAGACTGGGTAACTGGTGTCACTAAATTGACTCCATTTGAAGTGTGAGTTTGTGTGTGAGTGGGCCATGAAATGAAGTATTGGCCCATCTAAGGTTGGTTGTTCATTCGTACTTGACACTGCATTGGAATGCACAGCTGTCAGTATACTACATTGTGTTACATATGTCATGCAACTGCCATGACAAAAAACTTTATAACACATATTACATTACATACCATACGTATACTGTGTAAGTGCATTCATATATACTGATTATTGTACTAACAATGACCCTTGTACATGTAATTATATCACATTTAGTTCAATCAGGAGAGAAACGTCATCTGCAGCTTTGCTTCAGAAAGTTGTTTATGAACATTAAACCAAGGACTGTGCTTGTACAGACAAGACCTTGCAGCGGCCCTTTACAAAGAAGACACACTCTATTTAGCCAATTGTTTCCTTTAGAACTTTGGACATTTTTAAAATATGACTTGTTCTAATAAGCTCTGTTAATAACCTGTTGATTCATTATAGTTTGGGAAAACCTAATTTGTACATTCATTATTCTAATGGCACAAAGTTAATAGAGCTGCTCTCCATGAGGCCACAAGTATCAATAAAATGCTCTACTAAGTTAAATTGCTCAAGCCAGGGTGAAGCTCATTTCTTCCACAACATATTATGATGGGAGAACAGGCAACCTTGCTCAGGGTCATACCATGTATCAGTGATGGGGATTGAACCAGCAATCTGGTGTTGGGAACTGGAGAAACAAACATGGCAAAAAATTGATTTTAAGCCTCTAAAAGGCTTCGTGAAAAGGCTTTACTGGCCAGGCCAGACCTCCTTTGCATGCCTGGAAGGCCTCACTCATCCCAATAGGCCTTAATCCCAACTGCCTCTGGCCTAGCAGGCCTAAAAAGAATTGATGCCTTCAAAAGAAATTAAAAGTCCTAAAAAATATATCAAAAGCCCACAAGTAGGAGGTATCACCATAAATCTCAGCTTATGTACAAAAAGGACATCAAAATGATATGTATAAAAAGAAGGATTTATTAACAAAAATTTGAAAATAGTAAGCAAGGCTCCACAGACCAAAAGATGCAAAAAGGAATTTCCTAAAAGGCAGTCCTAAATAAACAAACTCCTAAAACAAGAGTCCTAATAAGTCCTAAAACCAAATCCCTGAGAGAATTAGGAACTAGAAAGTCAAACAAAAAGCAATACTCATGACTCTAAGCAGTGTTAATTTTGTTGACGAAAAATACTCATCAATTACATTTTTTCTGTGACAAAAATGGAACAAAAACTAAATAAAAATGTGCCATTAATGACAAAAACTTAGACGAATGCTTTTAAAATCATTGTTGACAAAAATTAAAGAAAACTGAAATGTTACAGACAGACAACTGAACAATGAGCAATGTGAAGCTTTTGCAGATCTCTATTATAAATGACACAGTCCACCAATAAGTATTGACCTTGAATGAACTGGGTCAATTTTAAAAATTTGCTTGCTTGCTTGTAATTGGATAACACTAGTTTGGGCACCATCAGGAAATCATCACTTCAGTCAGAATCCTACTCCGCTATGTCGGCCAACGTGATCCTTGGGCGAAAAAAGTGGTCAGACATATGCACCAACGCTGACTAAAATAAAACCCAGTGTAAGCCATTTGGAATGAAGCTCACAGGAAAGAACACCACAAACCTGAAGAGGGGTCTAGAGGTGCGCCATCCTTAGATTCATGCCAAGGTATGTAACGTTATCTAGGTGGCGACTTGCCTGACACCAATGCCGTTACCTCTGGCTCTCGTTTGCCCTGCTAATACTAACGCATCGGTTTATTTTAGATGTGCTACTAGGGATATCACATCGATAGTAAGGCTGGTACTGCACACTTGTGTGACAGCAAATATACGAATAACTTTGGATGGCGCAATAATATGTGAGAAAAATGTGAGTATAAACTACATATGAAAATGACTGAATGGTTGTAATGATACAGCATCGTATAAACACATGTTGAAACGAAAAAACAGCAGAGGTCATCTCTAGCAATGCTGTGTGTTCAAGAATGTTAGCGTGCGATTGGGGTAAACATAGTTATTAATGAAAAAAAAAAGCCAACACACAGACACATACAGGATTTTGTTATTGCCAGTTTTATCCCTTTATAAACTACTTAAACAAACAGATTTGTGCAGCTTTAAGAGCGCAATCAGATGTGTTCCACCTCAGATGTGAGTTGTAACTGTGCGCAACTGTGTCATGCATTTGTTATGGCAGATTAAATGACAGTCCCAATAAAGGAACTGAAGCATTGCATTTATTTCTTGATTGTAATTAGTACAGCAATACGCTTGTCCATACCTCCATCCATTTTGTAACTGGGGGATACAGTTCAAGTTTGTGGGTAAAACCACCTGACACGCATCCACTTACACATACGGGCACAGTCGAAACTCGAGGAGAGTTTCAAACGAAGTGGCAGTTTGGCTTGTCTACATCTTTGATGAAATGAGCTGCTCCATTTGTTAATACTAACATAAAATGTATTTAGGATTCCAGTACTCGAAGTGCATCTCTCAATTAATAAATGTACACGTACAGTACAGCAAAACAGCATCATTTCAGTGCTGAATATAAATCTGCAAACACTAAATTTGTGTCATTCATTTGATTTTTGAGGGCAAACTGAGGTTTATATGCCTAACCCTAAAATGTGAAGAACGTAGTTATGTACATATGTTATATACATTTGTTTTGGTAAAATCTTACAGCAGCATCACTAAGGCTTGTTGAGGGCCAGAAAACTAATGACAGACAAGAGCTGCCATTATCTAACCAAGATCTTTTGGAGTAAATCCTTTCTACACTTACTCTTCATTTTATGTTCAATAATCACTATATGTGCTATTATTTTAGTATAATAGTTTAGAGGTACAGTATATTCTCTGGATATTCATATGTGAAATAAGTTATCCATCTGCTTTTGACTACTTTTAGTCGACTAAAACCGATTTACTTTCTCTCAACTAAAATTAATTTACTTTTCGTTGACTAAAGCTAGATTAAAACTAACAATAATTAAGTGACTAAAATGTGACTAAAACTAAAATGCAATTTAGTCAGAACACTATGACTAAAACTAAATCAAAATGTACTGTCATAATTAACACTGACTCTAAGGAAAACAAAATGCTTGGAAGGTGAATCTTGTCTCTGCCTTGATTATAAAGCCAGAAGGAGGACCCAGCAGCTATGACATCAGAGTGGCCCCGCCTCCTGGGAAACCACCCACAAATAATAATAATAATAATAATAATACATTTTATTTATATAGCGCCTTTCCCATGCTCAAGGCACTTACAGAATATAAGAAAGAACGGCAGGGTATACAGTATATAGCATTGTACAAACCAAATAAATAAATAAGGAAGATTAAGACAGTAAATTCAGAGAAAGCCTAAAAGACAACATAATTGATGGTCTAGCACACACACCTACAGGTTACATGAGCATCTTGATAGAGAGGTAAACTGAGAGAAGGGTAATAAAGTCAAGTAGAGCTAAAAGCCTTCCTGAACAGATGAGTTTTGAGTTGTTTTTTAAAAGAATTCATGGAGTCAGCTGACTTGATTAATTTTGGTAGGTCATTCCAGAGTCTGGGCGCTATACAGCTGAAGGCCCTGTCACCCATGGAGTGTAGATTAGTGTGGGGCACAACAACATTACCAGAATCAGAGGACCTTAGTGAGCGGGCAGGCACATAGTGATGGAGAAGGTCACTGATGTAGTTTGGTGCGAGGTTATTTAAGGCTTTGTAGGTTATTAGCAGGATTTTATATTCGATTCTGTAAGACACAGGGAGCCAGTGAAGACGGAGCAGGATGGGTATGTTGTGCTAGCTGCTGCTGGTTTGAGTAAGGACTCTTGCAGCCGAGTTTTGAATAAGCTGGAGCTGTGACAAAGGACAAGGAGCACCAGCAAAATTAAAGAAACAGCACATAATTAACCATTAATAAATTCAACAGAAATAACACAAAAATACACAACATCCAAAATCTTAGCCATTTAGCCACAGTGCCTGGCAGACTGTAGTCCACTGGATGTTGGTTTCATTAACAGATCCCTTTACCGCCAATCTTTATTTTTCACTTCACCATTTTAATTTTTTTTAACAAAGCCAGAAGGAAAAATACCAATTAAAAATCTATTGAGATTCCACTAACATTAAAATAGACTAAATAATTTTGTAAATATGTCCAGCATGCCCAGGGTTTGACATCCATAACCGCATTGTTTGTTTCCATCATTCAGTTTTATACCCTTATGAACTGGGGTTTGAAAAAATCACAATTGCTATTTTGTGTTGTAAAAGGCAACTAAAGAAGACTGGTGTCAGGAAGAGCATCTGGCCATAAAAAATGTTTGCCCTAATAACCTTGAAAATTTGGGGGACAATAGTCCAACCTGCATGAACCCTGAAAACTGCTGTTAAATCGGCATAATACAATTTTAGAGTTGTGGGGCATTATAGCCTAATCCTAAAGCAATGGATGCAAGTCAGAATCCAGTCAGGACAGATAGTCATTTCAAGTACAGCACACACAGTCATAAAAACAATTTACCAATTATACCAACACACTCATCTTTATCATGCAACATGAAAACTGTAGTACTTGGAGAAAACAGAAACTGGTTAGGATTCAGAATCACAGATGGAACAACATAATGCCCAAAAATCCCCCACCCGTCATTTACATTTTTCTCCTATGTCACCTGGTGATGTCCTTGCTGCCATCTCAACAGGGTTCTTGGTAAGTGCCATGGGCAAGTGAACTTCTAATGAAATTCCTGTCAAAAGAAGACCAGGTCTTCTTGTTGGAGGAGAAGTACAATGTGTCTGCAGTCTTGGAAATCATTACAGTAATTCAATATTTACTTTAGAACAGAATGCTCAGAAAATCCATGGTCACCTATACAGCTATACAAACAGAGAAAAGAACACAGGAGGAAAAATAAACTTTAGATAGAGGAGGATAACACTGAGCAAGCAGCTGAAACTGAAAGTATCTGTTTCTTAAAGCAACAGTAAAAATAAACTTTCAGTTCATCTTTGCAATCATATATAAACTACAATATGACCAGTAGTCACTGCAAATTAGCTAGCAGCAGAGCTTTACTTGGAATACTGTCATCAATTCTCATTGGGATTCATTTCTGGTAAATGGTAAGGACACTGCATGAAGTTTAATTCACTGTCATGTACCTTGAACCATCCCACCACTCCACGCTTTGGTGACATGAAAATTACCTGACTAAAAGAGTCCATCTGTAAACAGACTGCCCCAAAGTGGTGCACCTAATCAATAATACACTCATTATTGATAATATGTAATAATCGAACACTGATCTTCTTACAGGAACGTACTCGATGTGTGCCAGAAAAGGACCCCACTCACTATTACATCACCAGCTTGCAGTGTTGACATTCAGCAGGACGGCTCCTTCTTGTAAACTAGTGTGAGCAAAGATTCATTGGACTGGACAAGGTTTTATTTTCTCTGTACTCCACTGTAACACCATCTTATTCTACATTAATAGGAGCTAGAATTCAGTAGGTTCATTAGCTGCCATTTCCCATCTATAAAAGGTACAACTAACTTGATCTGCCTCTTTCAACAGTACACTTGTACTTAGCCTCAGGTGAATAACTGTAAGCCATGAGTTACTTTTGTACAAAACATGTCAGTTAATTCTTGTTGAGATTGGGCAGAAGGTAGCGACTGTGACAGTGCGGGCAAGTTCCATGTTCCTGTAGCTCTTGAACCTGACACCGTCTGTACCGTAACTGAGATGAGCCGGACAGATGAGGACACATGCATAGTAGCAAGGGGTATTTGCAAAAAGGTGCCAAAGTGCTTTTATTAAAAACAATCAAAAACAGTGTTCAAAAGCTCTAAAAATAAATTATCCATAAAATAACCATGAATGTGGAGGTTAAAATTCAAATAAATAAATCCATAAAAACAAGGTTAAAACATGGCAGGAATCTTTTTCTCTAAAGATCACAGTCCCTGGTGCTTCCCTTTACAGTAAAACTGAATTCTCTCCAGGTTACCCTGCTTGGGTCTCGCAGCACACAGACATCAACGAACAGGCGCAGACAACCTTCTGATCTGCTCATGTCCCCATCACCCATCCCATGATGATCTATGGGGCTCCACCGATCCTCCACCTCTTCGACTCCCACTGCCATCTCCGGCCTTGCGGAGGAGTCCTCTGGAGTACTGTTGTTGATCCTGCTCCCCCTGCAACCCCTTGAGTGCCAGCCACACGCTCCTCTCCCAGGGCTCCATTGCTGTCCGCCTGCTTCCTTCTGTCTAGCACCGTCTCTCTCTAGCTCCTGCCCTTCTTCTCTATCAGTTAACCTCCATGCTTTCTTTCATTTCCATCTTTTCTTTCCCCCTTATCTTTCTCCCTTTCATCCTGTACAGGCTCCTTTTATCCTCTGCTGCCTAATTAGGAGCAGGTGCGAGGAGCCACCCCCTCCGTGGCATCATTGAGGCGCCTGACCGATCCACCTGCCACCGCACGAGTGTGCAGCGCAGTCGGCCAGGTACCCCAAATAACCACAGAGCAAAACACACTTAGGCACATCTGGCACCTCCACCTTCTTGGGGTGCAATTATTTATGTAAAAAAGACCACCTACTGCTGAAGTGCAGAACCGCTCTACCACAGCGACAAAGAAACAAACAAACTGACGGTTTGGAACAAGACAACAAAAAATACCACAGGGACTTGACCTCAGATTAAGAGTGCAGATGGCTGTGTGTTGGAGTCCTCAGAAGTGAAACTGCGTAGACAATGAGACTACAGTTGAGACGTTAAAGGTAACAGTATAAAATGAATCATCATTATGTCACTGGCTCCATTACCCTCTGTTGTCCCTTTGCTTAAGTATGCTTTTCCGAGAATAAAACCACAATCATTGGCTTCATTGTTTCCCTGTCAGGGTGACATGCTGAACTGTGCAAACAACTAGATCACTACCACCCACTGCCCAGAACCACAACCAATTATTCCTTGAATTCTTTGAAATTATTTAGGGAGAAAAAGCTTACAAAGCTCAGAAAACTCAGGGGATGGCGTCAGGAACAAAACTTGGAGCGGCCATTTCAGTTCACTGTACCTTGTTGTCTGCTCATGTTGAAAACAAACACTCTTTCTTTTGGAAGCAAGGAGACATATGCTGCCTACAATTTACAAGTTCCCAGCAAGAATCTGGATTATGCTCTGCTTACTTTAGTAACATGTAGCCTATAGTCTTGCTTGCAGAAAGAATTTGTTTACTTCTCCACAATTATTACCATAAGATCAAATAAACCGTTGAGCGCTGCTAATGCGTTGAGCCCCAGGAGTAAGCAAGAATGTAATTGAATTTGTTAGCAATTTTAAATTCTTTTCTTGAGGATACTCTGGCAAGATGTAGAATTAAATAACTTGTTTTTAGTTCCCTTGCTGAAGGGTAACAAAACAGGGGGGTGGAGAGGGGCGTAAAGGTGGAAATAAAGAAATGGTATCAGTTAATTATATAAGATGTAAAGTAAAAAAAAAAAAAAAATCAGCCGCAGCCAGGGTCTTTGCTCTTTAGTCCTTTCCCTGATGAATTACATTGCTATATGGCATTTGTGTTATCTGTTCTGAGATTCTTCAATAAAGACAGGTGAATTGACTAGTTTTTGGTTTGAATCGGGTCTATAGTCTTTGTGCAGGCTGGATCATTCACAAAATGAGCATCACATCCCTTAGCATTTTTGGGAAAGCCCATGCTGGGATGCTGGAATTCAGACATGGTAGCGTCTCGGCTTCAAGTAGAGGAGTGTAGACTGCATCTGAGCCACAAAACGGTAAGCCTTTGGTGCTTGCATAGATATTTAAGGAGCTTGCCAGTTCTATGTTTCATGGACCGAGGTGACCTGTGGTAGGAGTTGTGTTTATACTGTTAACAGTGTGCAAACTGTACGTCTAACTCCACTTGGGCCTGTCTATCTATCTAAGATTTGACAATAATTGCATGTATGTGCATTTTAATAACCCAGTTAAAAAATGCCAGTTAGAGAAACTGGTCCTGTGGGAGAAACCTAGTTATTTGGCTATGTAAATCCTTAACTGGGTTACAATAAGGATTCTGTAGTCTGCGCTTGCCAGCTGCATTAAGTTAGCCTGCACATAAGTTAGCTTCACACACACATCCTGCAGCGTCCACAAAGATACATTTTCTAAAGGAAATGCTCAGGCAATCACATTATTCCTTCTCCTCATTGAAATAATCTTTCTCAATATTTCAGAAACTGCTAAATTTTTGTTAATGAGCTGAATGTACCGTGCTAAGTTCAGCAACACAATCCCGGGAGCAGTGTCGGGAGTAGCATGTTAAAAGAAATGTGTGTTAGGTACCATAGTGGAAAAAACTTTCCTCTGTTTTCAAAGAAGTCATTCTCGGAGACCAGATGAAAATGCAGAACAATTCTTTATTTGCACATAGATATGCACAAATGTCACAGTCCATGGAGTCAGCAATCAATTAAAACAATTCATCTGCCTTTATCCTTTTCTGTTGCACTACCTCTTCCGATACCTTGCCTCTTTTGACTCTTAATATACATAGCTTCATCCAATGAACAAGTGCTACCCATATTTTCTGACTCCTTTTCACTCTCCCATTAATCTGAATATTGCCTAGTAAATAGAGGTGATCTGCGGACTCTTCTATTGCTTTAAGCACCGCTTTATATGAGGGGTGTTTAGGCTTTCCCATTAATTCATTCCCACTTTCTAAAGGGAGGTGTTTGTTACTCATCTGCTTCATTTTAACCTTAGCAGCTATCTTGGTGGCTCCTCTAAGATGAGGCAACAGCTCTTTAGTTACATTTAATTCTTATCCCTATGTTTAACAATTTATTTTTATAACTTCATATAAGTATATATTTGTATTAAATTGTAAAATATTATCATGTATTGATTAAAAATATTTGATTAAAATTCTATAGTAGCCTGATTACTTTTTAAAGTAATGAATATCCTAATGCAATACTTACTTTACTGAAGTAAAAATACCTGCGGTATTATCCCAGCAGCACCTGGTGTAAATCAAGAAGCACACATACGCCACTCCTTTACTTGGCTCAGTCACACAGCCAAGCAGAAAAGAGTGTCCTGCATGCAATCTGGTAACGGTAACCAATAAATAACATGTCCATTTAGCTTTAACCCAGAACTTTGGTATAGATGTGTTAAACATTATGGTGACACAGTGGCTAGTGTTTATGCAGCGAATCTTCAAGGTCAGGGATGTTAAAAGGGGAATGGATGTTATTTACTTAACAGAACAGGAAGGACTAAACATATTTAGAAAACACTAGCTGTGTAAACCCTGTAAAAAGCCTGGGCTCCTACAAACCATGGATTCTGGCACTTCAATCAATCAATCGTATCGGTTGTGCATTACCGGCTAAGTGAGGTTTTCTTTCATCTGCGGTTTCGTTTTGTCGATGTGCTCACCTCCGTTGTCTATCAGCAGCTAAGCAAGTTTCTCTTCAAAGGTTTCGTTTCACCGATGTGCTCGCCTCGCTTGTGTCTTAGCAGTTAAGCGAGTTTTTCTCTGACTCATTAACTTAGGGCCGCCTGGACGGCTCTTTGAGCTTCATGCTGTAGCCTCGCACTTTCGGGCCAGAAGGACAAACATACACACTTCCACACGTAGACGTTTATGTAGAAGACAAGACAATGGTCAAATTTGGATGTGTTTCTGGTCAGTTTCATAAAGGTTCATATATAAGCTTAGAATTTAATAACAAATGCTGGCTGGTCAAATGTGCAGTTGGTTCAAACAAAAGAAACATGCTGTTTGTAACACATATTTTAGAATAAGTAACTATATAACATATTTAGTTACTTATTTTGTAAGAAATTAATAATGTAATGAAGTTACTTTTAAAAGTCACATTACCCCATGTTGGCTAGCAGGCACAGGCTTCATCCATACTTATTTTTGAATTCATGGCAGCGGCTGATGACGTTTAGTCTTTCTTTAATGTATTTGCCTTAACTGGATTTTGTTTGTGCATGTAGACACAGTCATCATTCCAGTGCCACGTGGGCCATGCCTGACACACATTTATTTACGTGTGCATATTAATTTTGCTCTTTTCTAAGCTCTAGGCCTTGCTTAGATGAAAGAAATGTGCAGTACTGTTTGGCACAATTTCTGCAAGAAGGTGGGCATTTGCAAGCATAAAGTCAGAAATGGTGACATCACTTAAAGACAACGGCCATTTTGGGGCACATGAATATAAAAAGTAATTTTCTCCAAACAATTCTCTGAACAGGTAACAAAAGCTCAGCATAAAGAGCTTTACAAATCTCAAGGACGACCATCTACACATTTTGCTTGCTTCTTTTGACTTTGAGATGTGTGCTTTATCTTTTGGTCATTGTTAGAAAAGGGATTAAAAACAATTAGGGGAATCTGATTCTGTCCCATTGAACAGCCCTACTCCTGCCTTCTAAAAAATAATAGGTAAACAATGCATTATTTTGTAAGGGAAGAAATGCATGCTTCACAGACGCTACAGGGATAAGTAATTGTGCATTCTCTCAGTTCTCTGAGGCTGGTGTTTTCATGATGGTCTGTTTAAACCATGTTGTGAGTTACTGCATCTCTTGGAGTTTGTCTGGATTAGAATTAACGTAACAAAATATTCTGAAACTCATGTAACTGAATACAGGGTCACAGGGGCTGATGTCTGTACTAGCAGTATTAAGTGCAAGAACAACCAACCAACCTGCAATGGGGGCATCAGTCCACCTCAAGGCCCGCTCACATGCACACACCCTCCACACAGTACCAATTGAGAATCGCAACTTACTAACCTAACATGCATGTTTCTGGGGATGTGAGAGGATTGCTGGAGGAAATCCACAGAGACATGGAGAGAAAGTTCAAATTCCACACAGACAGAGACTGGAGATGGGATTTAAATATTGGATCTGTCAGGCAGAAGCACTGAAGATTTTCAGTTAGCCCTGTGCAATCCAGACACCTTGGTTCTGCCTCAAAAGCGAGCCATTGGGGGAGGCTAGCTGTATTGGCCTTGCTGAATGCAAACTCATTTAACCAGACAGCTAAACACATGTGCAGGTGTATCCCTTGTTGACAACATTTTCTTAAAATGAAGGAAAAAACATCAGAATAAGTTACTGTATAAATAGACATGAATACAAATTGAATGAAACTGTCACACACTGCATCAAAATTGCATTGTCTTGTATATAAACGTCTACACGTGGAAATGTGTATGTGTCTGTCTGTCCGGCCCAGAAGTGCGAGGCTACAGCATGAAGCTGAAAGAAAGTGACTCTGTCACCAAAGTGAGACCGCCAAGGAAAGACAAACTCACTTAGCTGCTAATACACAAGCGATATAAACACATCAGCAAAACGAAACCTCCTAGGAGAGAGAAACTCGTTTAGCCACTGATAGACAATGAGGGTGAGCACGTCCGCATTTCAATTTTTTGTCTGACAATTTCAATAGTTTCTCAGAACCTGAGCTTTTTACAGCACGGCTTTTTTACAGCACAGCTAATTATTTCATAATTAATTATTGTAATACTCCAGGGTACGGGAGATAGAGGAATGAAATTAGCCTCTTAATGTTGATTGTCGATGAGTGGCTCTTATAAGGACCACTGGCATTTTCATTGCGGTTTCTGCCCAATGCTCCGGTCTTCAGTAGCACCACGTGCTCCCAGCTGCTTGTCTCTTTGTCTCTTCATTCACTCACCCCAGCTACACCTCATCTGAAGTCAGAGGCAACCCGTATGGCACACTATTCCTCCGGTTCTCTGAGTGCCGACCCAAGTCCAGGGTCGAAACTGAGGCTTGCCAGTGTCAAAACATCGAAGCCAATGGGTTTCAGCAGCCAGGAGACGCATCTAATCAAAGTGCTCCTCTAAGCGATGTGTCTGCGCCTTCATACCCAGCCCAACCCAAGCTGCTTTATACTTGGCTTCTCCTGGTATCCTGGCCCTACTCTGACAGTCCACTGCCACCTGAGGAGCACGACCCTCTGAGGTCCTGACACAGACCTTGTTACAGTATATAAAGGTAATGTTGCATTTTCAATATTTAAACCAACAGCTTCACACAACTATAATTAAGTGAAAGACATTTAATCTTTAAATTAACAAGTAAGAAGAAAAAGTCTATTTAAAAAATGATAACAAGCAGTGATACTGCAACTGTACATCACATTGACTTAACCAGGCAGTGGATATACTATACTGTCAGCAAAACTTTTTTTTGCTTAAAAAATGTTCAGAGGAAGGAGACATCACTAAAAAAAAACTAACGCTTACAGGTAATGTTTTGTTGGAGCTAGTAACAGAACAACGTTTCTGACCAACCTTCTCCACACAGTCCGGTCCTGCACCTCCTGCCCAGTCAGACCCTTTTCCTTCAAATCTTTGGCTTCATTCACTTTCTCTTCCTCTGTACACTTTTAAAAATAAATGTGCCAGAGTGGTTCTTCAGAGTATTGCCATAGGGGAACCATTTTTACTTCCCAAAAGATCCATTTACATGATGATTCCAGAAAGAACTACTTACAGTATTTATTTAGATTCGTAATAGGCTCCAAACAGTAAAACACCATGAATAGATGGTAACAGATTTATGAAATACCAATGGTATCCTCTTGCTGCATACAATAACACACACAGATTTTCTTAATCTATTAGTGTCCTGCTAGGTAGCCTACCATACTTTAGGGGCTGCAGGTTTATTTCTGTTTGTTAGAAAGTTTTTCAAAGTACAAAGAGCCAGCTACATATGCAAAGAACCCTTCCCAGAATAAAATGGTGCTTGGTTAAGCCATAGATCTACGAGGAACCACACAACACAATAAAGAACCATACAATGCCTTTAAAGAACCAGTATTTTTAAGGGTGTAATTCCATTCCCATTACTATCTTGTTCACATATTCATTATCTGTCCACATCACATTCTCATACCAATAATAATCATAATAATAATAATTCATTACATTTATATAGTGCTTTTCAAGGTACTCAAAACGCTTTACATAGCGATTGGGGAGCCGCCACTAATGCGAAGCATCCATCTGGATGATGTGTGTCAGTACTCTCACCGCACATTAGCTGTTAGGTGGTGAAGGGTTGAGAGAGAGCTAATAAGAGACAAGGGAGGATTAGGGGGCCAGAATGACCAGGCCATGGTGGGAAATTTAGCCAGGATATCGGGTTACACCCTACTCTTTACAACAGATGGCCAGGGATCTTTAATGATTACAGAGTGTCAGGATCATATTATGATGTCTCATCCGAACTACAGCACCATTTTTATAGCACAGTGTCCCTGTCGCTGCACTGGGGCTTTGAGACCCACAAACAGACCACAGGGTAAGCACCCCCTGCTGGCCTCACCAACACCACTTCCAGCAGCAACCCAAGCTTTTTCCTGGTTGGTCTCCCATCCAAGTACTGGCCAGGCCTGAACAAGCTTGGCTTCAGGTTGATGGCCTGTTCTGAAGTGCATGTGTTATGGCTGCTGGCTAAACCACTTCAAGCTACTTTCCTGTACTTTCTTAGATATCTCTCCTGCTTTTGTTGTGCCTCCAATTGTCTCATTCCTTCTGCTGATCCTCTTTGTAACTCCACGCATCCTTGTCAACAATACCATTTCTGCCATATCCAATTTCGTCTCTTCTTCTGTTCCTTTTACTGCCCATGTCTCACCTCTATACACAACTGCTGGTCTCATCACTGTCTTACAACGAGACATTGAATCAAATTAGCTTTAAGCACCTTACTGGAGTGAAAAGATTTTATGTAGTAGTCATAGTGAACTTCCTACCTAATCTTAATATGGATGCAGTTCCTTGTTCAGAGCAAAGCACCTGCACTCAGTTCTGGGTTTAAAGGAATGGCTAACAAGGTCTTCCTCACAAAGAGACCGACCAGTTCTGTGGGCCGTATGATAAACATGAAGTGAGAGTTATATCTTCATATGATATTCATGACCTTTGAGCAGTAACTGAAAGGAGGCAGCAGATACAAATGGTTACTCCATAGGGCTACTGGGCTCACACTGTGACATGGTGAGCATCTTTATAATCTGTGATGATCACAGTCTTGAGTCACTGCTGAGATCAAAAGGAGTCCACTGGATTTTTGAGAGCGCCATTGTGCTTCCTGCATGGAGTATAGCAGGCACAGCCAACTGGCCTTGTTTTTCTGAAATCTCCTATGAAATCTTTGGGAGCAGATGAAGACTGTTTGGGGAGAAGAGAGTCTAGTCTAGCCTGCTACGTTTGTTACACCCACAGCATTCATAGCACAAGGTGTTAATAGGAAATAAAACAACTGATATTGGTTTTCTAAACAAGGCCCTATACTTTTGTAGAGTTTGTGTGTTCCTTTGCCATAAAGAAATGTGTGGAAGGTGGGAGGGTGCCAGCTGTGAGAGATACTTGAAGTCTAAGTCATGTACCATCCTTATAAAGATGTTGTGTGCTTAATGGCTTATGGCTGTGACATGATGAAAGTCAGAAAGCAAAAGCAAGGGTCGGAACAGTCACCATAACCAAAATTGTAACCAGAGATAACTGTCAAGAAAAAATAATTAGAGGTCATTAACACTCACACCCAGAGTCAAGGCGTCCTCCGCATTGTCAGATGGGGAAGAGACGCCGATGCTGATCTTGTAACCTGTTGCTGCGAAAACATCATACCCCAATTTCATTCAACCCAAGTAAAAATGCTCTAAAATGGGGGTGCCCATGAAAATGATGCAAAATAATTATTACCCTATTAAATAATACCCCGGGCAGCACGGTGGCGCAGTGGTAGCACTGCTGCCTCGCAGTTAGGAGACCTGGGTTTGCTTCCTGGGTCCTCTCTGTGTGGAGTTTGCATGTTCTGTCTGCGTGGGTTTCCTCCCACAGTCCAAAGACATGCAGGTTAGGTGCATTGGCGATTCTAAATTGTCCCTAGTGTGTGCTTGGTGTGTGTGTGTGTATGTCCTGTGGAGGGTTGGTGCCCTTCCCAGGATTGGTTCCTGCCTTGTGCCCTGTGTTGGCTGGGATTGGCTCCAGCAGACCCCTGTGTCCCTGTGTTCGGATTCAGTGGGTTAGAAAATGGATGGATGGATGGATGAATGGATAATACCCCATCAGAAAACATCATGGCTAGGCAAAACAGAAGTGAAGGGAAAAGAAAATATGATATAAAACCATTCTATGCCAAATATCAAGGTAATGAATAAAGAAATTAATCTAAAATAGCAGATGATATGGCTAAGGAAAAATATCACAGCTGGCTATACTAGTGGGAAAGAACACCTCATCTATAAACTAGGTACTGATGAAGATAAAAATGGCAGGCCATTCAGGGGTGCGGGGAGAAGCTTTCAGCCTCATTGACCTGCAGGCATGTGCCACACCAGATTAAGCTCCATTTGACACGTCTGCTCCCTGACAGTAACAATTATTTGTACCTGCAAAATTGTATTTTACTAATTAGATGAAGCAGAAACGAGAATGGATGATTGGATGGAAGATTGATGCACAACTAAAATATGTTTGCTACTGTTCTCCTTTAAAAGGCACTATGTTGAAGCTGTTTTAGGATTTCAGTGTACTAAAATTACGGATATCTTTTGTGCCGAGACTCAAAACAATGATAGGCAATCCACAATGATAAAGCAAGGTCATCTTATTAGGCACTGAAAATGAAATTAATGTTTGCCCAGTTGTTCCTTTATTGTTACTACACAGTCATCTCTGATATGTTCAGCAGGCGTTCAGAGGTTACAGTGACATACCGCAGCTAGTGTAGCAAGCTGTTACTAAAAATAAACGCTTGTTGTCACTCTGACAAAGCCTCAAGGTCTTTAATTTTCTTTCCCAGTTAAACCAAGCTTACAGAGCACATATTTCATTTTAGCAAGGTGATCTGGAAAAGCCCTTCTATAAAGCGACCTGAAGAACTGGATAAGTGCACCGTGACCAGGTCTTGGGGTAATATGGCTCATTCAGAAACTCCCTATGAAACAAGTGCATTAAATGGAGGGAAGGATGAGCACACATGGAGGGGGATAAGCTCATCAACTCTTTATAGCTTTTTTGAGAGCATTGTTTGTTAGGATCATCATGCATTTTGATTATATTTAGACTTCATTTATTATTTTAAAATCATGTAGAGACATAGCACTAAAGACAGAAAAATAACACTGGTCAACAAGCATTTTGCTACTGGGATTCTTTCACCTGTTCTTGAACAAATTTCACTTGCTGACTGCAAGTCTGAAAACCGTTTTCGTCTAGCACGTCCCATTTTTTAGTTGTGATGTTCCAGGTCTTGTACAACTAGGGTAACTGGACAGTAAAGATGGATAATCATTTCGATAAATACCAGTAATTCTACTACGGATGCCACACACTACTAACAGCTGCGAGTTGTTTACCTTGTCATTATTAATTTTATTTAAAAATTATTCATTATTAATTAGCGGAAAAAATATTTGTTCCTGATTACCAAGTCTTATATGACTCTTAAGCATAATGACATAACTCAGACTTGATGCTGCAGTAGGTAGTCGGTTTTACTGCTTCCTTAACATAACATTGCATTTCAGGACATTTTGTTCATTAGATTCACCATTACTTTGAAAATTTTGTCAAGGCGATGGACAGAAACGTCAATGTGTTTCAGCACTTAAGAAATAAGTTTGGTCTCAAGAAAGTGAAGCCAAAACTAAGGATGGTATTTTTGTTGGTCCTGAAATCCATGAACTGATGCTTGACGATGAGTTCAAAAAGGAAATGAAGCCCACTGAATCAGCAGCATGGGCATTCGTGCCAGTTTTCCAGAATTTTCTTGGCAGTCACAGAGCAGAGAGTTATGCTGAGCTTGTGGAGAACGTGCTGGTATCTTCTTCTGGTTTGTTTTCAGAATAAATACATCAAAACAATTTTGGTGGGACAGAGTTCATATTCCAGATATTGTCTTGATATATTGATATTCAAACATGTCAAAACGTGAATGATGTGTATCTCAAAAACCTGATGTGCTAGCTTAATTTCCGATTTCACATATTAAATCAGTGTGAAAAACTTAATAAAGAGAGAACTTCCCAATAGCAAACAAAAAATATTTTTTGTAGACCTGTGTAATGGAGTAGGTGATTTTTAGCTGAAATAGTGACAACTTGCATACATGGGCTTGTGGGTCTAATGACCCACACACAAACAGCATCCAAAAAAAGTCCTTGTCTGCCTCTGGCTGCACATATTGATATTGCTCATCCACTACAGCCTTTTTTCTTTTTTAACTGTTTTACCAGCCTTATCACTAATTTCAGTTTAAGTTCAATGTGCTTTGCTAACTGTGCTGCTACACCATTAAGGCGAAGCTTTCTAATAAATTAATTTTCCAAGGGGGTGTTAGATTTAATAAGTGTGGACATGGAGTGTGCACAATACAAGATGAAGCAATACCACACTGCTTGAGCATTCGCTCCTGTCTGCTTCTTTAAGAAAGTGCATCAGCAGCTTCATACCTTTTTTCGTG
Source organism: Polypterus bichir lapradei (assembly GCA_026402145.1). Lineage (NCBI taxonomy): Eukaryota > Metazoa > Chordata > Cladistia > Polypteriformes > Polypteridae > Polypterus > Polypterus bichir. The sequence goes on along the minus strand of JANRMT010062813.1, from coordinate 28,056,723 downwards.
ATGACATTATCTACATATATAAAACAAAATTCTAAGGTTATCCACTAGATGGCAGCACTGTAGTAGGTAGCTGAGATGCAGCAGCAGAGATCACCAGCACACAGGCTCCATCTACAGTGGCTTTACGTTGAGGTAGTGGTTATCTCACATGTCACGCATCAACAGGCTCAATGACATACGAGTTAACTCGTACCTCACATTCATAGTATTAAATAGTTCATGTTTCTCTAGGCTATTTAAAGACTCTAAGTTTGGCTAAGTTAGGATTCTTTATGTTCACTTAATAGTTTTAAGTATTTCAACTAGTCTTTGAGTAAAAACTTCTGTTGGTTAGTTTTGAAGATGTTCAGCATTATTTGAGAAAATGTATGTGTTTCTTTATTTCTTATTATATACATCAATTTCTTGTTTAGTTCCCTTCAATTTCATTTATATTATTTTTGTCCAACAAGGCAAGATTGACATCTGAGTTTAAGGGTATTAGAATAGCCTCTTTTGGGTGGTCCTGGGATCTCGTTATGCAGAGAATGGTTTACAGAAAGATTGCAGGAAATATTTGTCTTACTGTCCTTAGGTATACTTGTTTTCAGATCCTATCCAGGATTTTGTTGTTTTTAATTTGCTCATAGATGAAAAGTGTTAAACCAGTTCTGACATTACCTATTTCTTGCTATCCGTTTACATCAAAAATTTTTTTTAAAAAAGCAGATGAACGAGAAAAATTTTACTTGGTCCATCATAAGCTGAAGTAGTGGGAATAGAAAGAAGCAAGTGTGTGCAGCTGTAGACTACACAAGCCATTAATGTCACATTTTTTGAGGATCACCACAGCCAAGAGGGAGACAGCTCACTAATCCCAGACATTTTCAGGCAGAATCCAAGTTACAAAACGTTTTTTAATTATTATATGAATACATTTTCTTAAAAAGGCTTCCAACATTTTATGAAAGATGTTAAAAAATGTTACAATTGTTCTCAATTAATTCCCAGGAGACTACTACATTAATAAAAACAGATTTGTTCTTATAGGACAGGTATCTCATCTGGAAACTCTTCAATCGTGTCACAGTTTTTATTAGAACTATTAAATCTTCATGGATATGCGTCACCTTGTAAAACATGGTAACGTAAATGCAGTTTAGATAGATAGATAGATAGATAGATAGATAGATAGATAGATAGATAGATAGATAG
>JANRMT010062813.1:28025325-28055519 GCA_026402145.1 Polypterus bichir lapradei | reverse complement strand
TAGATAGATAGATAGATAGATAGATAGATAGATAGATAGATAGATAGTTTAACCATGAATGTGGTTTAAAAACAGGGTGCCAAGGAAACACATCCATCTGTCCATCATTTTCTAACTCATTTATGCAGTAGGCATCAAAGGTAACCTACAAAACTGAATCTCTAGTTGCTTGACCAGCAGCAGACAAAGAGTACAGATAAGAGAAGAATACAGTACTCCACATGGAACAAGGTCATCATAGTCCCTAAGGAGCCTGTTCATGGACCATTGCTTTTTCTGATTTATATTAATGACATTGATTCTGGTATAGTTAGCAAACTTGTCAGATTCACAGATGACACTAAAATTGGAGAGATGGCAGAAACACAGGAGGCAGCAAAAACAAAATCAAAATGACCTGGACAACCTTCAGAAATGGGCAGACACCTAGAAAATCAAAAGATGCAGAAAAGTGCAAAATGCTGCACATGGACAAAAGGAACATCAATTATAATTATAAGATGGGAGACACTGTCTTAGAGGAAGCAACCTCTGAAAAGGATTTAGGTGTTTATGTTGGCACATTAAGCAATGCACAGAAGGTAAATACAATGTTATAGATTATATAATGGGTGTGGCGGAAGTGCTGCAGATCTTGCTTCCAGAGCTGTCCAGGTGCCCCTTGGCGGTGGCCACGGACCACAACAGGTTTGAGCTTCAGAGCCCCAAGCCTGTGGCCCTGATGCAGCCCAGGGGGGCTGCCCTCTCATGTCCCGGGGTATAAATTGCCTCCTTTCTGGTTCTCCGCTCCTCCAGGTCTCCTGGTAGGGCACAATCCCCAGCCATCCATCACAACCTAAAACATGAAACTGTAGAGTGTTTCTTCAGATATCCTGTTAGTACAGAATTTGTTTAAACATATTTGTAAATTAACACAAGCAGAGGGCTGATGTGGATGACTGGGATAAGAGACCTCATGTGTACGCTCAGCTGTCTGAGCCATCCTATAAAAGAAAGCCCAGAGGCAGGAAGAAATGGCAGAGAAACAGATGGTGTATAGTGTGTGCAGTGGAGGAGGCCCTGGAGACTCCTTTCAGTATCTTTAGTAAGGGAGAAGGGTCTGTTCAGAGACACTCCGATGCCAGTTTTTCAGTATAAGGGTCAAATAGTCCCAATACAATGTTTTATTTATTATGACTATTTCTTATCTGAAAAAAGAATTCACATGAAAATGGAGAATAACGAATGTTTATGTTGTTGTCTTTTGGCTTAATGCATAGAACAGACATGAAAGTCTGTTCACCTGTGTCATTGATTTTTGTCTCATGCTCACATACAGATATTAATTATCAAAATGCATTTACAGTTATGGTACTAAATAACCTGATGTAACCCGATGCTGCACACATGCGTATCGTAAGGGTCTCAGTGTACTAGGGCAAACTCTGTATAACTAAAAAGTCGACTTGCCTGGTTTCTTCTAAAACTCCCTGTACACTTTCTCCTTCTGAGCCATAACAAAGATTCCCTTCGCTTTTCCACCTCCATGCCTTGTTTGATTTATCAATAGAAAGCACTCAAAATCACATATGACATCTGCATTTAGGCATGCTTCAGTATTACTTCCTATAAAGCACTGAGGCCACCAGAGTCCTTACAAACTGAATAGTTAGGTACCCTGACCAGTTGTTGTGCACATCAGGACCACAATACGTCATTCCCCAGAGTCTCCACTGCTACCTAGGAGTTAGTATGCACACACCTGGGGTACAAGTATCTAAAAGGCAAATCTGAAGTTCTTGTCTACCAAGAAATCTATGGCTTGATCCTCCCTCCAACAGTTTGACGCATGGCCTCTCCTGCATTGTTCTTCTGGAGTTTAAGCTATATGCTGTGGGGCTACTGCCTCTACCACAGGCACAGGGGATCTTACTTCATTGGCATTAAATAGAGCCTCACCAGGTGCATGCCCTTCTTTACCCAAGCCACTTACTGAAGGGGTCATTACCCTTGCCACTCCAGAGACTTATTTGTATCCCCCTAAGCAAGTCAGTCTGTGATCACATACTGGCACCCAAAAGCCTTCTGTATGGACTATGCCATGTTTTCGTCCGCATCTCCTACATGCATTGGCACATCAGATGCAATATGTCTCTGTGCACTTCCACAGCCTTGGATGTTGATGCAAGGCAAGAGTAATGCTTTGGCTATATTACAGGAGGCCACTGTACCTAATAATATATATTTTTATATAGTGTCTTTCCCATGTTATAGGTGCTTGCTTATATGCTCCTAAGGTGTCTGCTCGTTCATTCCTCATAACTTTAAATAGCTTTTTTGACACTCGCTATTAATTTTAGCCGTTTCAGATTTTGACTGTCAGGCTTGTATTTTTGCCTACATCAAGCATTTCTTTTGACTGACTTTCTTCTGTGTTTTGACCATGTCTCCTCAGTGACATGCGGTGACGTTCATGGCTGGTGAGGCACTGACTCCTTCAGAGTCAGATTTACAAATATATGAACACAAACGAGTAGCTTATTCACTATTCTATTGGCAGCATGCACATTGACTACTGGTTATGTTTCATATCTCATTGGTATCCTTTACACACACACAGGTAAGGCGCGGAACGTTACACTTATAGCGGCGAGAAAACGCATTTGCTCTGCATCCTCCATGTGTTTTAAATTTGCCGTTACAACTTCACAATTCATACTCATTCAATACAAGTGAAAGTAAAGTATAGAATGGTGCACAAAAAAAACTGATTTCAATTTTCGACCTTTATTGAAATATTTAGTTGTTTTTTCATTTTTTAAAATTGTTTAAAGCTTTTAATTCTGATGTTTTAATCAATTTTTATGCAGACCGTTCAACGGAAGGATAACAAGAAGAAAAAAAGAATAATTTATTTAAGGTCAAAATTTAGTTTTTAAATATTGCATTGCTTTTTTCTCAGTCTGATCCCATAATTTAATAAAATTGAAAACCGTTTATGATCTTACCTTTATTTTTAAATTAAGTCCGTGCGCCTATCCTTCTCCGTCACTTTCTTGTAAAGTTCTTCTTATGTTCTTTTAGTTTTAAAAATCTCAAACTTCCATTGTGGCAGTCAGATGAAACAAAAATAAAAATAGATGGACCGCTGCAGTGTATTTGACTTTCTGATATTGCTAACTTATTGGCACCGAGAGCCTCTGCGTAGAACAGCAGCAACAAGCACTTGTTGGGCTCACATCTGCCCCCTTCGGTGAGGCACGGTACTGTCTGCCTCTCCTTGTGCCTTTTCACTGTGGTTTTATGTCCAATCAGCAAGACTAAATATGTCACACACACTCATTAAAGATCTTAGCCAGACTGTGGAAAGTCAGGATGTAGAATAAACACGTCTGCAAACATCATATTGGCAAAATACAGAGAGACAGCAACAGGCGCGCACCAAATGCATGTATCAACCCAGTTTCTGAGGGAGATTGCAGTCCAAGGTAAGGCTCGTCTCGTTGCCGCCACAGCTCGCGTTTCTCGTATTTGAACAGGAAACACGCCAATTCAGCAATTTAAGCTACAAAAATGATCAAAATTATTGGAATCACACAGAAAACAAACTTATAGCACAGACCAGTGGACACATTTTATGTTATCATTATTAGTTTTTTTTTTTTTTTACTGTTCATGATGACAGATGAGGCTCTGCCTCCACTGACCGCCCGTCCCTGTGTCTCCTTATGTCCATCTCACTAATCTGAACCCTTTATAATGTTACCAGCAACTTCTCTCAAGTACAGTGGAGACCTCCATTATTAGCCAAGGTCTTGCTCCCTAAGTGCTGTAAGCTCCAAAGAGGAGGAAAAGGCAACATAAACAGAAAAACAAACACATAGCACTCACACAGCAGCTCCACATCTTGAAGACCTCATGATTGGGATCACCGTGTTCTTATTTTTCATTTAGAGAGAAAACAAAAAAAAATTTAAAAATTCCAAAACATACAAAAGCAATTAAATGCCCGTTTGTCTAAAGGGAAATGTTTCACTGAATGTTTTTGTTCAGCAGTGTCCGTCTCAGCCTACTCTGATTAAGTTATGAGAATTTCTGCTGCAGGCAATTTCTGGTGCCTTGATGATCATGAAAAGGCTTTTATTTCTATTTGGTGTTTTGCTTGATGTACTTTTTGAACTCAGTCCTTTATCATTTCTATCTGCTCTCGTCATAGCTAATTCTGTTCTGAGATTTTATGAGATTTTCATGCACATCTTTTCCTTGTTGCACCAGCAGCCGGCTCCTCTTGGTGTATCTGGAAGCCAAACGCATAAATCTGAGTGCCTAAAAGGACGGGAGGCTATGGGCATGGCTTTTGTCATTGCCAACTGCTGCAGATGGAGTAATTTCACACGGCCCATTTCTGACACCCTCAAAAGTGAGACCTGCTTCAACACAGTTTGGGTTCTGTGTACCTTTTCATAATGCTCTGTCTAATGCTGTTTATGATTTTATTATCTTAAGGGATAATCTTACAACAACAAAATTTAAAACAAACACCTAAATAACAGGAAATGTCACTCAAAAAGAAACACCAGCCTGATTTCAACTTATGACTCAAATGGTGTGAGATCATGAACCCTTATGCAGGCCTCTATCTATGCAGCTATCCTTTAATCTGCTTACCTAGTTTCGGGGACTGAGTACCAATCAAGGCAGCACTGGGAATACGGGAAGAACCAACCCCGGACAGAGTGCCAGTCTCACAAAGCTTCTTTTTCTGGGTATGAAAGTCTTATAAACTAGTTGAGCAGAGCTGGCATGTGTAAATATTTTTATCTCACACAGTTTCAGATAATTGGCCTGGGATTTCTTAGAATGGAAATGTGCCAGAGTGTGGCCCGTATTGTTGTGGATCCTGCTTGATGCCCAGGACTGTTGTTCAAACTACCAGCTCCCTGCTGACTCTTGTTTGTAATTTTAGTTCCAAATAATCCACTTTGGTCCTCTGTACAGACCCAGCCCCAGTTTCAGATTCTTGGTAAGGAATAAAGTTCTTGACAAACTCCTGGGAAAGGGAATGAGAAGTGTTCAGATAAACTGAGAAAATATCATAAGGGCAGCTTATGTGTATATCATTTTATTCCACAATTGAAAAATACATTAAATACTCTAATATATGACTACTCATTAAATACTTTATAACCTGAGAAATAAATAAATAATATACTTAGCACATCCTAAACTGCAAGTGAAAATGATATCAAATTTCCACAGAAGTGTTAAAAGGCTGCATGTCAAGATGAGCAAACTTGGCATTTGCTACTGTATTTATCTACAGAAGTATAATAAATCTGACAGACTATCTAGGACATTAATCATTACTCATAGTTTAACCAAAAGCACCTGATTATACAGTAGAGGAGAACATTCGCCAGTAAACACTGGCGTCTACTAAATTAGTTTTTCTGTATGCCATCTAAGGAGCTGTTCGCTCTAATCTAGTGCATGTTACAGAGCCTACAGTAATCGTTAACAAGTATACGCATTTTAATGAGAGACTTTATTATCCTGTCTCCTGAGCCCATGATAATCCTATGAAATGCTAAGACCCATTCAATCTTGTAGGTTATTGCTCTGTAAAAAGTGCAGGAGTTCAGCATTATAACAGATATCCTTTAATTGAAAAGGTCAATGAAAAATAAAACAACTACTGAAAGCGACTTTCCCTGTTGTCTTATGGAAGATTAATTCAGAGGTTAAATGGGATTTTAATGGCTGCAGGGGTGCTACTGAAGTCCTCTACGAGGTGAATGAGATGTTTATTCTAGATCTTCATACACTTCCCTTCATTTCCTCTGACCTCTTCCATCCCAGATGCTTTCGTATCGCTGGCCATAAACATCCAACTGGTAACAGGTGCACAAATCAACGCACTTTTTACATTTGTCCACGAGAGGGCACTACAGCCACATGTTTATTTTACAAGCCTTCCGCTCCTCAGTCCCATTCCTCTACAGCACGTTCCTCACTCGCAGCAATGCATGGAGGATGACCTTCAGATCTAAAAGAAGGCCAAGTCCTACCCATTTTAAGCCACATAATGCATTTCACTAGCTATTCAGCAATATATACAAAAAGACTGATACGTGTATGTTTTAAATTAGGGTTGGAATAGCAGTGCAGTGGGATAGCACTGCTGCCTCAGGGATGCAGCATCCTGGGTTCAAATACCCTATTCGGTCTTTGTCTGTACATTCTCCTCATGTCTGTGCTGAGATTCCTCCCAAATCCACAAAGATACGCACATTACCGTAGGTTAATAAGCACTTCTGAACTGACCATTGTGGGTGGGTGCAATTGACTGGTGCCCCATGCTGGGGTATATCCTGCCTTGTGACAAATACTGTTAATATGGCCCTGAATGGAAATAAACAAAAAAATGAATAAATCGGCACAGTGGTGCAGTGATTAGTGCTGCTGCCTCCCAGCTCTAGGAGAAAGAGTTCACATTCAGGTGTACGGAGCTCACATTGACATTCTTCTCTCATCCCAAAGACTTCCACGTTTCGTTAATCGGCAGCTATGAATTGGATAAGCAGGTACAGAAAATGCACGGAGGAATGATTCTCTGTTTTATATTGTGGATTGCTTGGTGAAAGTCCCATTTTTTGCATATAGTATATACATGTGTTAATATACCATTTGTGCCTTTTTTAACAATTACATTAGAAACATGTTCAATCAGACTTATTTATTTAGTGCCTTTTGACACAGACAGTATTTCATAACGTATTTGCCTCACAGCTGAAAACAAACAGTCCAAACAGGCCATTTAAAGAGAGCAGAGAAAAAACAGGAGGAAATAACAAAGAGGCAAACAAAAGTAAAAGAATCACTGTTTTAGAAATGACAGGACAGATAAAAGGTCAGCCGGTCTTCAGGCTGTTTATGAACACTGAAGCAGACACAGACAGACACAAACAAAACATTCAGAGGGCTGCCCTATGAGTCAGTAAATGGGATTTGAACCTGACAAGAAAAGGCCAGTTATTTTTATATTTTAAATCAAGATCTTTAATTTCAAAGATTCTCTCGGAAAAACCATAGACTTGTATAGCACTTCACTGAAATAAATATTCAAGTTTAACACGCATTTTCAAGTTCACACGAAAGTATTGGACACATCTGGACAGAACTTACAATACAACAAATGAGGTGTAAAGAGTACCAAATCATTGTTACATTGTTTTCACAAGCAACTATACACTTAACGGCCCAGATAGTTAGCCTTTTGCACAGTTTTGTATGTTTCAGATTTTTGTTTCACTGAAGGAAAGATTTTTTTAGGCCATCATAAAAGATGACAAATACAGAAAATGGAAAAACCGCAGCATCTCTCCTGTTGCTCTTGCCCTGAACCCCTGCACACTTTCACAGAACAGATCTGCTCCCCGTTTCCAGTATTTTCCTTTGACAACATTTCATGTAAAAAATGAAGTGAAAACACTCGCAAAGAAATATGACACAAAATGACATTCAAATGTTGCCTGCGGCATTAAACAAAGAACAGTATTAGTGTTGGCTACAATAACCAAAGCACAGTAACAGACAACTCTGCCACTAAAGGCTACCTTTTCCTTACAGATAAAGTATTTGTCCATTGTGCAATGGGGGTCAGCCGATCTGCCACTCTGGTGCTGGCTTTCCTCATGATCTGCGAGAACATGACCCTGGTGGATGCCATCAAGACGGTGAGTGAACACAGGAATATCTCTCCCAACAGCGGATTTCTCGATCAACTGCGAGAATTGGACATACGCTTAAACGAACGAAGATAATGACTGGGCTTCCTCTTGTCTACAGTGAGGGCGGTCTTTGCATAAAATGTTTATGTTTGTATTTGTAATGATGGTCCGAGTATCACCAAAGCCTCCCGACTCACAATAAAGGCTGCTAACCACTTACTGCACAATTATTCAGCCTGTCTGTTCATATTTTTTTTGTGTTCCAAAAGGTGTACTCCACAATGAGTAAACTAATGCTAAGTGGCCATCTAGTCTGCAAATACAGTATGATGGATTGATTTCTCTTTTTCGTTTTTTTTTTTTTTTGGCGGAATTGGGCTTTAATATCAATGGCACATTAAGGTGGCTGTAGCAAATTATGGCATAAAAGCGAGTGAAGCCATTCAGTTCATTCAACCCGTTTGGTCGGCTAACAGCCAACTTTTATCAGCCGATCGCACCCAGATAATGTTCGTAGTCTCCAGTTCATCTTTTCCTACGAACCTTCGTGTGACTGCAAACAGTTGCGGGCGGCGCTGCCTTCATGATTCCGCCGACTCGAGCGACTATTCGGGCGTCGGACTGCGAGGGGTCGCTTCTTCGCAGCAAGCTCCCGCTCCCGTCACGATCTCTTTGCAGAAGCTTTTTGTCACCGTCTGTCTGGACGGATCGGGGCCACAGTACCAGTATAACCCGCGAGTTATCTTCACTGGGTACTGGAAAAGTAAACTGGGGTTCTCACTCAGCCAGGAGTGCTACATTCTCGAGTGATTAATCGGGCTTGTGACTGCGAGGGTGTTTTTTGTTTTTATTCGCAGCACTTCGGTTCCTCTACACATAAAAGTAAATCTGTATAAACCTTTAAAAATATTCTGTAGATCATGAAATAACTCGCACTCGGGGTTCGTGCATTAAGGCAATTACATGTAATATAAAAGTCAGTCAACATTTAATGGAAAAATAGTTATTCAAAGCCCAAAGGGTGGAAAACTACCCGCATTTCTCACAAGTTCGCAGCACACAGCCCGTTTGACAGACGCCTGTCACTGAAGTGCGCGCTACCCAAAAGCGCTCAACCCAAACAGCACGGGCCCGTCCATTGGCTTGTTGTTAGCTCCGCCCTTTTCTTTAAAATTACTCCCCCTCACTTACCTGCACATATATATGTATGCGCGCACTGACATGCAGTTCTTAAAATAAACTAGTAGACGCAAGTGTAATAGGAGTAGCGCATGTTAAAAGGCACACTAAGGATCAGGGGCTTTACAGTCAAATCTAAACTCCACAATACTCCATCACCCTTTAACTTCTGCAGCCTACAATCTTTTCCCAGTTGACGTCAAAATGTTTCAAAGACACGCACAATAATCAATAGAAGAACGGCTCTAATCGTTTCCATTTTCAGAAGCTCCCACAGACCCACCTCTGACTAACAAGGCTAGAGCAGGCAGCGGCGCAGCCCCCGTCCAACTAATGAGGCATGCATTTACATCTCTGATAAACGTTCCATTTATCTGCTAGCCGCCCCTGTTTGGTTGACGTCCAAGGATAAGCCGACAAATGAGATCCTCATGGAAAAATCGTACGGCAAATTAGGCTCGTACAGCAGTGCACTGGAATAAATATTCACGTTTAACACACATTTTCACAGCTCATAGTAAAGTATTGGACGCATCTGTATAGAAATTATAATAAGCAGGCTGAAATACAAATTATTCAGGTTTTTTTTAGAGTGTGACTGCTACACTTTTTTTTCTATTTGCACAGTTTGTTTGCTGCATATAACCAGGACTAATTCAGATGAAACATCATTTTCCTGGTTCTCATTAAACTGGGGCAGCAGCATGCCATAAGCAGCCATACAATGGGGTTAATGATAACTGTATATTTGAATGTGTGGCGCAAGCAAATTGACTACTTGACTGGTTATTTTCAAGGAAACGGTAAGAAAGAAAGGGTGGATTTCGGAATTAAGACATTTTCAACTCAGTTTGAAATCTATCCCAAAACAAAAGTAACAGATGTGTATACAATTTACTAGGGCTACTTTATTCAGTTTCTATCATACTGTGTTCTGCCACATAAAAGAAATCAAGCTTCTGTGAACTGAGCACCTAAGAAGACACTCGGGGGGTTCAGACGTGCTCAAATGTTAAAACTCTTCCAGCTTTATTCTCAAAAGCTCTCCCTCCAGAAGCGCAACAATACAAGTAAATTATTGCACTATTCTATTGAAAGGCTTTCTTTTATCAGGCCTGCTAAACAAATTACTGTAAATCTTTTTTTCTAGTCTGTTTAGCCAAAAAACATGTCATCTCAAGTCAAACTAAATTATTTAGCTGTCACCACAGTGAAATGTTTAATGAACATTTTTTTTATATAATTACATCCTCTGCTTTACAAAAGCAGGCAGTTTTTATTTCCATGATTCTGTGGCAGCATGATACATTGAAATAATGGAGAAACTCTACAGGTTTTAATTAACACAAATAAAATGTACATTCAATTTGTTGAAATAAATATTATTAAAAGCATGTTTGTTCCACTTTGAATGTAGATGTCAATCTTGCATTTATTCCATACACATTTTGTGATACGCTCTCAATTAAACTTTGTTTATGTTTTGAAAGGTGACATACAAGTAGTAAAAATGAACCATATTACAGTAGCGTTTTAAAATTAAATTAATATACTGTAATGCGAATGTGCTGGTGGGCTTTGTTCAGGGTTCATTCCTGCTTTATAACCTGGATTTCAAGATATGCTTCAGTCACTTATTACTCTATACATTTCTTCTTCTGTTTAAATAAAGCATATTTTAAAAGTGGGATAGTATACGATTACCATAGTATTTGTTTGGTCTGTAGAACTATAGATATTGACAGAGAATACAATACACAGCCAAAAGTATATGGACACCCCACCAACTTACTGAGTTTGGATGTTTCAGCTGCACCAGGTGTATAAAAACCAAGTACATAGCCATGCAATCTCCACCAACAAGCATTGAGAACAGTAGAAAGAGCTCAGTAACATTCAACATGGCACATTTTCCCACAAGTCAGTACGGGAAATGTTGCTCTGGTCAACTGTAAGTGCTATTATCATGACATGGATGAATCTAGTAGCAACAACAGTTCAGCCACTATATGGTAGACCACGAAAACTTACAGAGCTGGGCCAACAAAGTGCTGAAGTGCATTATGTGTAAAAATCACCTGACCTCTATTTAACTGAGTTACAAACTGCCATTAGAAGCAACATCAGCCCAGGAACTGTGTCGGGGGCTTTATTAAATGGGTTTCCATGGACTATGGAGCAGTGGAAGTGTGTTGTCTTGAGTGAAGAATCACACTTTCTTCTCTGGCAGCCTGATGGACAAATCTAGGTTTGGTGAGTGCCAGGAGAATGCTACCTTCAAGACTTACACATTGCCTACTGTAAAGTATGGTTTCAGGGTTTGGGCCAGACCTCTTGGTTCCAGGGGAAAGGTACTGTTGGTGCAGCAGTATACAACAACATTTTAGACAACTGTGTCCTTCCAACTTTGTGGTACCAGTTTGGTGGAGGTCCTTTTCTGTTCCAGCATGACTGTGCAGCTGTGCACAAAGCCAGGTCCATAACAGCATGGTTTGATGAGTTTGGTGCGGAGGAACTCGAGTAGCCTGCACACAGCCCTAATCTCAACCCTGCTGAAACACTTTTGGGATGAATTGGAATGCAGATTGTGAGCCAGATCTCAACATTCAACCTCAGCTTCACAAATTCCCAGAAAGATGCACTCCAAAATCTTATGGAAAGAACTTCCCCAGAAGATTGAAGGCAGGTATAGCCACAGTTTACAACTCCATATTAATGCTTATAATTATGGAATGGGATAACTAACAAGCTCATATAGGTGTGATGGTCAGGTGTCCAAAAACGTTTGGCTATATGTTGTATATTGACACTGATAATGACCACCAACACATTGCCCTCTGGAATAAATGCCTTCAACTAGTGAAATTTACCAGCATCTGTCGTGCCTGCTATGTTACTGTGACATCAATCCTTGGAGATCTGTTCGGTGAAACCCTGCAGGTTTGCAGTTTGCAGAGGTTCCTCTAAGCCATTCTCTTACAAAGACCAATCCTACGATTTCTGACATCTCTTTAGATGAGCAGAGAATCCAGTAAACCAGAGCTAATCAAAACTGGAGCTTTGTACTGATGGTGAGCCTTAAATGGGTATAATGAAGTTCAAGGACAACTTTAATGTTTGATTTGAGAAAAGACCCTGGCAGAGGTATTGGCAACCTAATAGAATCCATTAATAGATGGGAAGATAAGAAAAGAAAGCTGCTGTAAACTTTTCAAGAGGTAATGAAGGTTATCTAGACAAAATAAATAACCTCTGACAAAGTTTCTTTAATCTTATAAAAAAAATAGCAATTACAGACCAAAAATGGCCAATATTGGTATCTTCTGGGGAAGCACAGTAAGAGTGAGAGTGACTGTAACTCCAAAGAGTCACCAATCAAATCTGCAACTGCCAGTATGGGTTCCCCTTTTAAATAGCCCACCATGTTTCTTCTTTGCCCTGAGTCAGCCTAGAACCATGTATTGCCTAGCAGTTGTTGGCCTGGCAGTGAATCTTTATTTTAAATATACTAAGGGGCTTCGCCCCCTGCTTGCTTCACTCGCCAACCCCCATCCTGCGCTACACACCAGCCACATCGCATCTCTGCCACTTGCGTAAGTGGATTTCACTTTCACCAGACAATAAATCTTTCAATTCTCATGGATACGCCTCTTCACTGGGAAGAAACACTACTTTTCCCTGATGGCAACACGAATTAGAAGATCTACAAGTCTCAGATTTAAAGTTTAAATCTGAACAATATACTGTATATTTGAGCTCTTTTCACCATTCCATTATTTCACAGAGTAATAATTATTATTGAAAAAGGATGGCAATAAAGTCAAAATTTGATATCTCATTAAGTAATAGCAAAAATCAGTTGTTCCCTTCTATATGATACACATGACAAAGCAACCTGTTAAAAGTTAAAAATATGCCACCTCAAAATCTATTAAGAAATACAGTATTGTAATGGCAAGGTCACATTGCATCAGCCATTGATGAGTTACCAAAATTATGAGCTGTCATTCCATCATGTAAGTGAGAAGCTGCAAAGCCAGCGCATGGTGCGCCTATAAAAACAGCAAGCCTGCAATGTTGCAAGCTGAATTCTGTCCAGTGCAGCAAAGGCAAGCAGTCCTTTTAAGGACAGCAAACCACTCAAAGAGCCACGTAAAGAGCAAAATAGCCCATTTCAGCATGCAGCGCCAACGCTACATTGGTGTTAGAAGTGGGATTAAAAGACGACCTAGTGTCCGATCTTAGCCAATGCCGTGGAGACCGCAGAGGACCCACTTAGCTCTTCTAAGGAATGGCTGGAGATCCTAGATGCTGTGATCTGGGGTGCTGTTTTTAGCATTAGAGCCGGAGGGAAGACAGCAGAGAGACTGCTATCTCTATGGTGGCCAGTGGCAAACCTACATTTTTGGGGCCCTGAAGCACAAACTGTTATGGAGGCCTCTTTACAACCAGCAATGAGGTCTGGATAACCACCGTTATCTTGTTCAATGGGATTGCTCCACAACAAACCACCACATTTTTTTTTAAATTTAAACACTACATCTCAGATTTTTACTGACATTGCTGTACTGTCAAAGTCACCACTGTGAATAAAAATTTTCTATGCCTGATAGTTTTCACTTTATGGGAAGATGAAAATTACAATTAAAAGTATTTTAGCTAGCATTCTGTATTGAATTACATTATATTATTAATATAACATTTAAAAAAAAAATACTTCTCATAGAGTAGACACCCAAACTCTTTAAGCAATGTGGACTACAGTCGCTTCTGGGGGCCCTCCAGGAATAGAGGCACTGAAGTTTAAGCTTTGCTAGTTCATAGAAGGTGAGCCCCTGACGGCGTCACCATCCTGTCTCCAGCTGCTAATGTCAATTGGAATGGGTGCACAGACACTAGTGAAGCCTCCTGCTCATGTAGCTGGGGAAAAGTGTGACAGATCGAGTTGTCACTGACCCCAAATGAGCCGTGTGAAGCAGGGCCGGTGGTAAAACGAGGACAACGTAGACAAGCAGCAATGGAAGGACAGTCTCAAAGCTGAGATCCACACCTGGAATGATGCTTGCAGTGTCAGTTCAGTGATGGAAAACAGCTGACAGATGGGTATAATTGCAGCTCCATCCAGGCAAGGAGGTTCGGCAACTTACTTCTGTACGACAGATCACTGCACAGAACTGCAGCGTTTAACACCTCTGCTGTACCACATGGCAGTGCAGCATTCAACACCTCTGTTGTGCCACCTATCAGCAAAGCGGCAGATATGCTTTGTCATTGGCCTCACGACCAAAAAAAAAAAAAAATCAAAGACCACCTTGCTGTTTCGAAGACTTCTGCACTGTTTGAAGGCTGGAAATGGTTACTGGGGACAGTGACTTCGAACGGACGGCTGTGTAGCAGTACAGCCAGGGATGAGTCAGCCATAGTATGAGAGGCCACTCCATTACATAAATGAGTGGTTTTAAAGCCAGCAGCAGACCAACGATGTTGCAAAAAGAATTCCATCTAGTCGGGTAAAGATGAGCAGTCCTTATAAGAATAGCAAGCCCACCTTAAAGAGCCATGGAAAAAAGCAAAGGATCCATTTCAGCACTTGGTGCCGGTGCTACAGTATTATCAAATTTTACATTTTCTAAATATTACCTAACAAAATGACCAAATTCTTTTTCTACTACTTGATTTTCAAATCCAAATAAAATAAAATCATATTAGGGGGCTTTGCCTCCTGCCCGCTTTGCTTGCCAACACCCCCCACCTATGCTTTGTGCCAGCAACTTCATGTCGCTGCTGGTTGCGTATGTGGATTTCACTTTCACCAAACAACAAAACTTTTAACTCTCGCGGATTGGGAAGAAACAGTACTTTTCCCTGATGGCAATACAAATTAGACGATCTACAAGTCTCCGACTTAAAGTTTAAAGCCAAACAATAACTACACACTTCTGTCATATCACCTATGTCCATATTTTCAATCTCTTTTCACTTTTACCTTTTCATCATTATCCCATTGAATTTTGATTCCGTGTTTGGAATTACATCGTGATAACTGCCTGTGAGTGAATATCGTTTCTTTCTCTCTACGAGAAATGTGTCTGACAATAGCATTCACACAAATGAGAAATGATTGAACCGTATGTGTAGTTATGTGGGCAGGACTTTTCCA
This sequence comes from Polypterus bichir lapradei, assembly GCA_026402145.1. Lineage (NCBI taxonomy): Eukaryota > Metazoa > Chordata > Cladistia > Polypteriformes > Polypteridae > Polypterus > Polypterus bichir. The sequence goes on along the minus strand of JANRMT010062813.1, from coordinate 28,040,471 downwards.
AATCTCTTTGCAAAAGCTCTTGTCTTGTGGGGCTTGAAATTTTCTCTCACGGGATTTCACTTTTACCAAACAACAAATCTTTTAATTCTTGCGGATACGCCTCTTCATTGGGAAAGAACACTACTTTTTTTCCCTGATGGCAACACGAATTAGACAATCTACAAGTCTCCGACTTAAGTTTAAATCAGAACAATATATTCAATCTCTTTTCTCTGTTCCGTTATTTCACAGAGTAATAATTTCCGTTCGTATGTGCTAATGCGATCTTTACTATCCTTTTTTTGAGACATTCGAATTTTCGTACTTCTATTATCTCTAACCAGCACTGCATGTGTATGGCGCCAACATTTTTGAATTCTTAACGACATTCTACTTTGTCATCTACTCTTTATTTCTTGCCCCCGGGGTGGTTAAATCTCTTGGCACAAAGACTCATCTCGCAGGACGTGAAAGTGTCTCTCTGAGAAAATCACGTCTTGTCTCCTTCCAAGTATTTTTTTTTATAATAGAGAGAAATAAAGAAGATACAAATAACGTGTTTGAAATTTCTAGGCCTCAAAGTGTACCTTTAAAACCTACAGTAATTTGTGAAAGTGCCCAATGATTACCTTTGAAGTAAATATGGCCTGCTATTAGCCCATGACACATGTGGGTTCATTGTTAAGGTGTCACAAAGCAGCAACATTGTGTGCAGATTGCAGTTTCTGGTAGTTCATAGAGAGAAGCAGAAGCCATTTGCATTCTAGCGCAGCTCTTCTTCAAACAATAGATAAAAGAGGACAGCGGCATCTAAAGAGATGTTAAAAAACTAAACGTAACTGCTTGTTAACAAACTTGAAAAGGGCTGAAAAGCCCTCCAATTTAGTTGTAATAGGGACAATTAAGCCACAGACTAAAATACTTTACTCTTGTTTTCCTTCACTTGTACTGTGTTAAAACTTAAAAAGCTTTAAATGCACTGCTGCATCAAATTGTTCTGCAGGGGGCAAGCATTTTGTTGTTGGTGAATGAGCATAAACACAATAATGCTTTTAAATCTCAAGGTGCCTCTTTAGGCTTTAAGATGTGCATCAAGTATGATAAAGGCATTAATAACAGCCAAAGAAATGGATCTCAGTTTTCACCTCAACTGTGGAATGGTGTGAGAGCTACAATTACTGTATAAAGCATCTCCACAGTAACACCTGGAACAAAGCAAATATTCAACAGTTCTTAAACAGGACACATGATTCCAGTGAAAATAAATTGAACAGTTTCAATGAAAACAAAATTCAAACTCTATCAATCCAAAATAATATGCAGTTTTGAGCAACAGTACATTACATGCATATGTTGTATTCCTCTGCAATGACACAGCAACATTACACATTGGATCAGATTTTGCCACAGACTAACAGGGGGTCCCCTGCTTTTTGCTTATAGCACCCACTGGCCGCTTTAAGAATTTGTCATGCACTGCAGGCGATAAGCCATCCAGCTTTCAAGGCACAATTGTCACTTTTTTTTCTATTATACAGACTAAAAGCCAACAAGAAAGAAACACTTCAAAAACATCAAATAGATCTATTACATAATACAAATTAAAACAAGAAATAAAGAAAAAAGCAGCAGCATGTATCTGTAAAAAAAAAAAAAAAGAAATGGTTAGGACAGGAGGAAAAAAAAATTCAGTCTCTCAGAATCTGATGCAGTGCGAAAGGAACATGCGAGCATTCACTGTAACTGTTAACTGAGACACTCAAAAATGAAGATCACTGGGGAAATGAGAGATAAGGAGGAAGGAGTGAAAATAGGAGGGGGTCCACTGAAGAACTTAAATGTTTACAAAACAACTAATGTGTGGTGCCAGTCTGCAGGAGGAATGAGAACAATGAAAACAATAAGCATTGCAGACAATTTTTATGACAAGAAGAGCAGTGGGAAGAAGACAGAATTAATTATAATATTAAAACTTTCAAATTACATTTCTGAGAAGGTTAAACATAACCCCAGCTACAATCAACATGTCAAAACACACAAAAAAATGTACAAGTACAGCACATGCATACAATTTAGAATATTAAACATATGCCAAAACCTGTAGGAGAAAACAGAACAGAACAGAAGTAGACCAGTTGTAGCAAGTTTTTTTATGTTTGTACAAATACAGGTCCAAAGACAAAATTAAAAGATAATCTAGGAATGGGTAATGATGATTACATGTTAATATTACGATTTTTTAAAGATATTTTCAGTAAGCAAAACTCACATCACACAGGGTATATAATGTTAGAGATTTGCTCCCAAGGCCCCCCCTGCAAAAAGGTTAAAATACAGGATATGACCTGTCAAGACTGGAATACTGGGACATGGAAAGCTACATAAAGAAAAACCTCCAGAATGTGTTGTAGCGTGCGGTCAGGGCTCTTGCCCGGCTGGGATGCCTCCACACTGAGAGGACCGGGGAAGCAAGTGTGACCAGAGCGTTACCTCCCCCGGGACGCTAGATGGCAACCCCCCTGGGTTGCAGCAGTGCCTCGGACTCCCGCAGGGCTGCATGGGAGTTTGGAGTGTGGTGCAGCCCTGTTGGGATCCGCAGGCACCGCCAGGGGCTTCTGCTGCAGCAGGATCTGCTGAGACCTTATGGGCAGTTCTTCCACCACACCCGGAAGTGTTGCCGGAAACGAGTAAAGGAAGCCAGCAGCCACTACTCAGGGAGCCAGAGTTGGGAGGAGGAGCGACAAAGCTTGACCCGAGGACTGAAGATGGAGAAAGTTAAAGAGACGTGTCGTATTGTGCTGGGACGGTGTTGGGACTGTGTTATACTTGTGGGGACCGGGGAAGGCGTTTCCCACAAGGGAAAAAAAAGAAAAATAAAACCTGTGTGCAGTGAACTTGTGTCCCACACGTGTCTGTGTTGGGTTAAGCTGGTGGTGCCAGCCTGGTGGTCCACAGTGTTTATAAACTTATAACACCAGAGAATGGTGTGTACAACATGTTCATTAGCACGTGCAAGTAAGAATTCTGCACGTGTGACACAAATGAACTTATAAACCTATAAAAGGGCAGGGTACTGAGCCTGCATAGGTGAGCGAAACTTGAGTGGAAACCAACAGAGCATGCACTTTAGTTGGTTAATATCTTTAATGGCTGGAGGTGTGCAGTACTACAGGCCAGAGCTGAATGGCCTGTTCGTATCAAATGTACAGGATGTTTCAAACTGGGAACACAGTCAAAGTTACGCTGACATACAAGGAAAAATCATGTGGCACCCATACTATATATTGTAAAACCAAAATCTTCAGCAGTGATTGTTCCTTCAAGCTTATGGTAGACCCAATTGTAACTTTGACAGAAAAATGCAAATAAGGCTGGTAACAAAAGTGAAAAGAAAACTGCAACTGAAAATGTATTTATACAACCAAAGGATGGACCTTCTCTGATAATTAATGCAATGTCTTACCTGTATACTGTAAATAATTACTGCATTTGTAAAGTGGATACAGAAATAAGACTAATAAACTGGACTAAGGCGACGTGACCATGGCAAATGGTGAAGTCTGGGGAAATAATATAATGTCTTGAAATATGAACTGAACAAGCTGTGCTTATTTATATATTTTGTCTTTGTGTGTGCTCAGTTCTTTTCAATATGTCTTATATATAAATATACACATACTATATACAATCTATATATATATATTATATACACATACACACAAAAACATACACAGACTGCCAGACAATGAAGATGCACATTTCATTTAAGCAGACAAATGAAAGAAAAATAAATCCATGCATACATCAAGTAAATTTATCTTTCATTGGAAATTCAGGTTTCAAACCTCTAGGCTGATTCCTCATTTCAGCCTTTCAAACATCCTTCAAGCAGACAACATCCAGACATACAAAACTATCCAATGGCGATGTGAATAGATGAAATGACAAATGGCCCCACGGGTCCTATCTACCATGAAGGCTTCACAGCGCCCTCTGGTTAGGAGTTGTCATCTTTTGGTAATGGCCGCCAAATTAGACCCTGGCAGGCTCCTACGCTACAAGGTACTCTGGCATGAGCTGTTACAACTAAAATATGATTCACATGAAGTAAAGTTATAATTGAGAAGGCAGCTGTCAGCATGCTATAGACCAGCTGTCACTCTCTTATTAGCGGCAAAGCAGCCGCAAACAGCCACTACATCAATGGTTTTCTGGACTGACTGTGATTACACCCACTACTCCATATCAGACAGATGACTCTGGATGTTGCCATGTAATGAGGTCAGACACACACCACTGCATAAGAGAGCAGGATCCCATTAAGAAAGCTACTCTTTTTCTATCACTGTTTCCCTTCATATCCACTTTAGCTTTCTTTTACTGCATCTGCAATTCAATATCATGCACTATAGCATACTGTAGAAGGTTATTTTTGCCACAAAATAGTGAGTAAAAACATCCTATCCAAATTTAGATTGTACAGTTGTCACTGTAGTGTTTTGATTGCAGAGATTGACCAGCAAACAGACACTAAAAACTCAGGAGAAATGTAAAATTTTCCAAATGCCACAAAATATCACGCTGCATTTTTAACTTGGATAAACAGGTTTACGTAAAACTGCTGTCAATCACAAAACTACAAGAGAGGCTTAAGAAAATCTCCAAGTACTCTCAGGATGTGATACAAAACTCAAACAAGAAAAAAAAAAGAATTCAGATATATTTTTAATCTAACTCAAGGGAATACATGCACTGGCAGATTTCCTGCATATTAAGGTAAAGAGATGACTTATGTCAATGAAAGCACAAATACTATTTTCAGCCTTCCCGATACCAATAAGTTAACATCTTTTCTTGAAAGATGCTTGAAAAAATATTCTGGGAGAGAAAGGAATGATCCTACGTGAGTGTTTATTTGGACTAAATGCATATTATGCCTCCAGTGATTCAGCTATATCAGCTCCCTTTTAAAAGTCATCTAGCAAATTGTAAGATTCAACAGCAGTACCTCCAGTAACCTTCTACTCTTTGAGCATGTTCTTTTGGTTTTGTGCAACCAACTCAATGGAACTCCCTAATGAGGTACATTTGTTAACCTCCCCAAAACATAATATTTAAATCAAACGTTTTCATACTCTCTTGCACTGTTCCTAAGACATGGCATAGAAATTCTAATATGGACCCTATCCTAATTTCCTGAGCAACCATTTCTTCAGATGTCAATGGTTATTGAGTAGAATGTACTTTTCTCTCTATTCTTGATATCATACCTTCTTCTAAACATTTCCAAGTGTTTATTAAAATGTTACATTCTTATTTTCACTTGCATTACTATTTCCATATGTTAATACACTACTATTTACTCTTAAAATTACCTTGTGTATGCTGTTTATGGGATTATCTAATATATATAACCATATAAATATATATAAATATATAATTATGCCTACACATATACATACAGTGACACAATCTTCATAATTTGGCTCTGTATGCCACCACAGTGGACTTCAATAAATCAAAGTATAGACTTTCATCTTTAATTCAAGGGATTTAACAAAAATGTTGTATGAGCTATTTAGAAAAGACATTGTCCCCCTATTTTAAGGGGCTCAAAAGTATTTGGACAAAATAACAATCATAAATATGATGATCATTTTGAATATTTGGTTGAAAATCTGTTACAGTCAATGACTGCCTGAACTCTGGAACCCATATTCATCTCCAAGTGCTGGGTTTCCACCCAAGTGATGCTTTGCCAGGCCTCTATTGTAGCTGTCTTCAGTTGATGCTTGTTCGTTGGACTTTCTTCCATCAGTTTTGTCTTCAGCAAGTGAAAAGCATATCCAGTTGGGTTGATGTCAGTTGATTGATTTCCCATTGAAGAATATTCCACTACTTTATATTGAAAAGCACTTTGTTTACTTTGCAGCGTGTTTTGGCTCACTGTACTTTGAAACGTCGTCCTATCGGTTTTGCAGAATTTGGTTGAATCTAAGAAGATAGTATAGCCCAATACACTTCAGAATTCATCCTGCTACTTCTGACAGTAGTTATAACATCAATAAACACCAGTGACTGACTTCCATTCACAGTCATGCATGATCATGCCAGAATGCTGCCTCCACCATGTTTCACAGATGATGTGGTATTCCTTGGATCATGAGCCAGTTCTTCTCTACTCTGTATTCTTCTCTTTCCAGCATTCTGGTATATATTGATCTTAGTTTCATTTGTCTAACCAAAATTGTTCCAGATCTGGACAGGCGTTTGAAAAATGTTTTCTGGCAAAGTCAATTCTGTCCTTCCTATGCCCAAGATTTCCCAGTAGTTTGCACCTTGTGGTAAACCCTCTGTATTTACTTTCATTAAGTCTTCTCTTGATTGTAGACTTTGGCAATGATAGGTCTGCCTCCCGAAAAGTGTGGCTACATGTTGTGAGGGGGACAGAGGACTGCAATCATTTAGCAAAGACGTCTTCTGTGGTTTCCCAGACCTTCTGGTGTTGCTGGCTTCACTAATGTGTTCCTTCTTTGTAAGAATGTACCATATGGTTGATTTGACCACTCCTCATGTTTCAACTATCTTTCTGAAGGGTTCGTTTTGTTTTCTCAGCCTAAGGATGGACTGTTTTCACTCGCATGGGCAGCTCTTTGTACCTCATATTGAGAGGTAACAGTGACAGCTTGCAAATGAAAATCAAATACCACACTTGCAATCAATTCCAGAGCCTTTACTTGCTTAATAGTCAATGGTGGAATTAGGGCTGTCAAGTGGCTCACACAATATTTTTGGTAACCCCCTTAAATTAAAGCTGAAAGTCTACACTTCATTCACATAATGCTTGTTTTATTTCAAATCCATTGTAGTAGTGTAAAGAGCAAAAATTACGAAAATTTAATCAATTTCCAAAAACTTATGAACCTGACTGTGCTTGTACTATGAAATAAAGCTTGTCTAATTCCTGGACGGCACTTCTTACTTAACTATCCAGCTTAGATTCTTTATTATTGAATAAAATATTTAATTGAAATTAGAACAGACTTCATTCAAATGCTTGCTTTTGCATGGTTCAGTTAAAAGAAAATGACTACTAATATATCAAAGACGTCAGTGCCTATGATCACAAAGTTTGCAATTAAATTAAGTCTGTGCATCAGACTAAAAAGGGTCCCTGCAGACACAAATGTAGCGAAACCACTGAAACATCAGCTGATAGCTAACAAGTAAAGTAAAACGATTGCATTTGGAGTGCATGGATGGATAGTGAAGCTATTTTGAACTTAATGTTTTCCACCTATGATTCCCAAACCTTCCTCTGCATGTGTTATGATATGATTAAGTGAGCTAAAGAGATGAAATTAGTGCAAAGATAATTATAAGCAATTAAAAAGTGTCAGTTGCATCTAAGATTAAAAACTGAACTAAAATGAAAAGCATGGGCACAGTGTTTGATCATGACCAAGACTAAAAACACTTTCAAAGGCCTCTGGACTAACCAGGCCAGAAGGAAACACAACAGATCCGATGATCCTCTACTTTTTTGATCATAAGAGCAAACTGCCGTGTAGTAACACCTATCACTCAACAACTATACAGAAAACTGTATGACAAGTAAATGCAAACAATAAATATGTTCAGAATCTGATTTAAATTAACATACTAGCAAGGCAAAAAATAGTCTATGCCAATAGTGTTGTAGTGTCTAATGCCCCGGAAGTATATTATACTGAGCTCATTATGTCACACTTGTTCATGACACTGATGCTTCTGCCCTTTGATGATTGAAGAGAATCCGGCCCAGTCTACCCAGTTAGAACAATTTCCAGAGTAATATCAGGGATGCATAAAGACAACAAAGACTAATAGACTGAATAACAGTTTCTACCCTGTTGCTATTAGGGCACTGAATGCCACCTAATCACCTCCAATGCAGCAGTGCAATAGATGACATCTTGTGCAATAGTGTTTCATGTGCAATTAAGGTCTTATGTTGAATGTTTCTGTTCTACCTTATTTCTTCTTATCCTTTTGTAATTATATTTATTTATATTTTGACACCGCAGGGACTGCACCTAATTTCGCTGTATTTGTTACAATGACAATAAAGATATTCTGATTCTGACTCTGCCAAAATTCTCTTCCGTCCTTTGAAGTTTATAGTAAAACAGCCTATCATTTGCAACGTATTCAGGCAACAGAGGCTGTCATAAAAGAATTGTGTAATTTTTTCACTTTACATAGAAGCATGACTTAAATAAATGATTCTGTATACTGTAATAGATATCTACCTATTTACTCTTTGGGTTTGTCTGGGTCAGTGTCATAAGGTCCTAAAGCGTACATCAGAGTTCTATGGGCACAAGGCAAAAGAACACCCTGAAGGAGATGGCCTTCTATAATGGGGTACTGCAATGAAATTTCTTTAAAGGTGAGTGTAATTCTTTCAAATCAAATACACTTTTTCTCTTTTAGCTATGAACAGAGACTGGGACAAACACACAAAACTGGATGAACAGATTCAGTTCACATTCAGTGAGGTATGAATTCCAGTTCCCATGTCATAGGCTACTGGAGTTCAAGCAGAAGACAATGATTATAATGCATAAATTAACAAAAGACAAATCTGTGCTGAAACACAAGACCAAACCTGTCTCTCCTTTACTTCTTCAGTAGCCTAGCTGTCTTCATGCACTCTACTTGACATAGTATACTTTGTTGTCGCTCTCTAATTGCCTTTAATGGCTCTTGGTTTTGCTTAATTTTTCTTAACCTTGCATCATCCAGACTTCACTAAGAAGACACTGTGGCTGACGGCCGGGACGCCTCTCTGGCACTATATCCAGGAGAACGGCCATGGGAGACCACTTACTTCCCCCCGAACACTTGGTGGCAGGCCCCCCCGGGTTGCATCGGGGCCACAGTCGTGGAACACAGGAGCTCATCCCTGTTGGGCTCCGTGGCCACCAGCAGGGGGAGCTGACGTCTGGGCTGTGATGCATCCAAACTTGGAGGTCCAGCCTAATTTAGGTCAATTATCACCTGGAGCGCTTCTGGGTGGGCTATAAGTGAAGCAGACACCCACCACTCACGGCGCCAGAGTCGGGAGGAGGAGGACGAGGACAAAGCTGCCTAGGAGGAGTGCAGGAGGAAGAAGAGTCGATTTCTGTTTTGCTTTTGTGTGCTTGTGGGACTGTGTTAGGGCTGAGGTGCACTGGGAAGATGTAGCCCCCAGCTGAAGAGAAAAAAAAAGTTTGTAAACTTTTTACGTGTGCCTCTGTTGTCAGTCTGTGTCGGGTTGGGCGCCTATGTAGCACCTTATCACAACACAAACAGCAGAATACCTGAATTAATGATCAATAATGTTACATCTATACTGCCAACTTTTAATCAATTATGTTTCCAGATATTCTACTCCAGTCCATTATAATTTTGCACCTAATAATGAATCACCATTTTTCTTAATAGCCAGATTTAAGCTGTTTTACTCCATGGATACCTACTGTAACACCACCTTTCTCCAAACCCCGCTAAAAAGGATGGGGGCACATTTCCTTCAAAATAACAGCACAATTTTGCCACAATATTGCATTTGTATGTCCTTTTTGGACTGCTAAAAAAAAATCTTCCAGCTCCTATATTTTTCTTTGCAACTGTATTTTCAAAATGGTAAATGTCATATCTACTTTAGATATGACATTCTATCTACTTTAGATATGAACTCACAGCTGTAAAAGTGCCATAGATTAAATACAACTGTACTCCTGTTTTACACATGCATACTATGGTAAACCAGAAATTCAACAGTAAGGTAATGGGTAGAGGACATGCAAAAAATAAGTTTTTTTTGATGAAACCCAACTCTGAAATAGTCCTTGTGAAGTCCTAGTTCAATTTTTGGGGGTTTTAAAAAAATGCCAGATGAAGCATGCAAGATGCCACAATGGTCTTGTGCCCTACAAGTAAAGTGTACCTGTAATAAGAGTTACATTTTGAAAGTTTATGATTTGCTTTATAGTTCAAATGATTTGTATTTAAAAAGTGTCTAGCTGTGGCTTCTTAGCACCACATATCCAGTCGTTATGACACCAAGGGATTTGATTTGCTGTTCCACTTGCCCCTTGGCACTCTATAATAGGTTCTCCTAATGTGAGCTGGGAGAATCCACCACTCAATTCTTGTCTCATTTATGGAGTCATTACTATTCCACAGTGCTGTATATGATTGTCAGTATGCTAAGTTCCCAGAAACCTGATCTATTACAAATATGAAAACAATTCCTAATAATAATGTATGGTGCTTCTGTGTTTTTTTTTTACTAATACAGTCACATTATGTTAAAGACAGTTCTGATTGTACATTAAATGTTTGTGAAAAAAGAAAGACATCTGCTGGGGACCCGAGCTTATTAAACAATGCATTTTGGTTGAATTGATTTGTGTAGAAAGCTCATGTCTCATGCAGATAAGACACCTTATTCTTCTTCTAGAATAGGCAGGTAGTGAGAGGGATAAGGAAATAAGAGGCAAATAGTCTTGCAAACAGAATGTATTATACCTTTAAGTTGAGAGTTTATAGGAAGGATGACATTTAGCAATAGAAGCCCAACACATAATAGATGCCCCATCGATTTCAGCATTTAAATCAAGACTGAAGACCAATTATTTTATCCTAGTGGGCAGCTTTGAGAGCTTCTGGCGATATTAGTCAAATTTCTATTAAATAATTGTGGCAGATGTTGTGATGGCTGTTACTAAAACTCTTACATTCTCTTTGCGTTCTTTATATCCTATTGTCATAGTGGAACTAGGTATCAGAAAATCACAGTAAACGGAAAGTATTATCTTCAGTGAGAGACACCCATTAGATTCCACGAAAATCAGAGTGTACCACTATCCTGTTCTGAAGCACAATGTAAAATGCTCCTGTTAACATGTATGCCCACCATTCTGGTACCACCAAAGTAACCAATTCCTGCTTAATATCTTGCTTTCTCAAGACTTTGGCTTCTTCCTCCTGCCAGATAACCAGCAGTCTAAACTCTCTCCTGACTTTCAACTCATCCCCACTTTGTAGTGAGGCAGCTTTAAATACCTGCAATGGTCAACTCCAGCCAAGCCCAAAAAACGCTCGCGGATCCACACGGGTACACTAGAGTAGAACACCTTTTCAATGTCACTCTTTTTGGAAGCCAGCAAGAGCTTCTATTGAAGAGGAGACATGGGACTGTATGCTACCCCTATTCTCCTGCCCCAACTAAAAGAAGCAAATGCCTTCTAGATGACAAACACACATTAGGCCTTGTCATTTTAACATAATAGTCAACCTAGAGTGTCCTCTCTTGCCAAGTTCTGTTCCTTGTGGATACCGTATGTTAATTGCGTTTTTGGTTCTCCCATTCCGTTGTATTATTTTGAGTCAATCTGACCATAAGAAGCAGTAACTTGCATGACCATCATGGGCTGGATCTATTCCCTGGGAGATCTAGGGTCCTTAGGGTGCTTACTTGATTATGTTGACCTCATTTGCAAGTCACTACAAGAATCTGCTAAACATATACATGTAAATGTGTTCCACTTCCTGAAAGGAAACTAGAAGAGGCTTTGCTGCATTTAGAGTTCTTAATTCCTTTTTTCAGTTTTCCCCTTCCCTACCGTGCTTTCAGGAAAGCAGACTGGACTGTGACACCATGTATTCATCTCACTAGCAATTCATCACCAAATCCACTTTATGTAATAGTGTCCTGGAGGCCAAAACCTATTTGGTCAACTATGGTCATAAGCCAGAAACCAACACGGATGGACCATCAGTCCATCAGAAAGCAGAACTAATACATATGATCAAGCTAATTTTGCCACTTAACTTAATAAAATGTATTGGGGATGTGGGAAAGAAAAAGCCCATGTTTACAAGGGGGAAGAAAAAAACTCCAAATGACAGACCACAAGCCACATTGGGGGCTGTGGAGTCAGCAGAACTAATTACTGAGCCGCCAGATTATTTTTAAATGTCTGCAGCACTCTGAGCTCTTCAATGTGAAGTATCCGTTTTTAAAATTGCTTACTCAAGCTCAGGGTCACTGAGGGCTGAAGTCAACCCCAGCAGCATTGGAAGTATGATATGAACCAACTAACTCTAGGCAGGGGGAATGGGTGGTGCACTACAAACAGTAAAAACAGATGTACTTGAATTTACCAGATAGGATGTTATTTACTCGTTGTTGAATGAAGTCTGCTGCATACACCAAAGAGAATTCAATGTCATGTTTGTGCTGCATGGTCACAGTGGGGTAGTGGAGGCTAAAGCAAAAAACAAAACAATGACCCACAAATGCACAGATTTCCTCCTTTATCCTCTCTTGAGTAAGGGAACTCACACAAGGTTAAAGTCTGACTGGAGTATTGTGGTCATTACATGGCAGGGGAAGAGATCACTGCAAAGTTTTATCTCTCTATTATAAAAAAAAAAAATCATGGGAAATCTTGGGAGGGAGATGAGACGTGATCTTCTTGGAAGACAATTTGATGTCCCACAAGAGACACTTTAACATCACACGAGACACGACAGTGAGACAAAAGGACAGCTGCTGTACAGGCTTTTAAATGATTGACGCGCAGCGCAACAAGCAGAGCATGCACCTCGGCAGCAGCTGATCCATCCGCATCTCCTTAGCAAGCATTCAGCTCCCCCCATTCACAATGCAAGTAGGAGAGCCGCGAAGAGGGATGAGCGTAGTGCCCCTCCAGGGGGGTTGAGCAAAGCGAACGAGACGTGATCATCACGGAGAGACACTTTGACAACACGCGAAACGTGATCATCTCAGAGAGACACTGTGACGACATGCAAGACGTGATCATCTCGGAGAAACACTTTGACTACACGCGAGACTAGACATTACAACCTTAGGAAGCAAAACCCGTGAGACGGTGACTTTTGCACATCACACCCTACTTACAAACAATTTAAAACAAGTTCACGGACATCTAACCTAGCAGTTGTTGGAAAGCTTTTGGCAGACAAACGTCATGTGCTCCCAGCTCTTAAAATGACAAGCGACAAGCAGAACATGCAGCTCGCCAGCAGATGATCCTACCACATCTTCTTAGCGCGCATTTAGGGGCCCCCCCCCCCCCCAACATAATGCAAGCGGCAGAGACATGAAGTGGCAAAAGGACAGCTGATGTACAGGCTTTTAAATGATTGACGTGCAGCGCGACAAGCAGAGCATGCAGCTCACAAGCAGCAGCAGCAAGCCAGAAGCTGTTCCTACCGCATCTCCTTAGCATGTGTTCAGCCCCCCATTTCATAACGTGAGCAGCATTATACGTCCCACGAGAAAGAGGTGTAACCATGCCTGGGGCCGGAAATAAAGGACAAATATTGTTTTTACAAAAGTTTTAAAGTAAAAGTGAAAATAATGCATATGTAATGTAATGCATGTAATGCATTATTATATGTAGTAATTCCCATGAAAATAATCTCTTTAAATTGTATATCCGGGAAACCAAACCCGGGGGTGGGCAAGCAAAACAAGCGGGGGCATAGCCCCCTAGTGTTAACATAAGAAAGGAAGGAAAACCATGCAACCCTCTACTTCCACTTTTGTTATCAACCTGACTAAATGAGATGCAGAAACAGCAAGTTATAGTTTGTACATAATGTGTCAGAAATAGTAATGTCAGAATCACCAAGGCAATGACAGCATGTAAGGTAAATGGTTAAGTTAAAGTTGTATTATGGATACAGATTTTTTCACATTTCTTTAGTGCCACACAGCCCACTTTCCAAAATTAGAAATAACAGTTTGCCTTCCATAACGAGGGACTTTCTCCTGCTGGGGGTTCAAACGATTTTAGACTCAGTTCAACAGAAATACCAAATCCAGGGGCAAACCTTTTCTTTAATAGGCAAGTGCCCAAATGGCTAATGCTGCATGCACATGTTTATAACTTGTTACATGCCCCCGATATATCAATAAAGCAAATTGGCTTTTAAGGGTAAAAAATATTACAGCACTGTTGTGGCATTAGGGAAGCACCTATTTTTCAGTATTGGTTTTACCCTGGAATGGAGGATTTGGAATCATAATGGATCACTAAGGACTGCACTGTGTGTTAAGGAGGAGAATATTTTCTTTTTAGTAGAACTAGGCGGCTTTGCCCCCTACTTGCTTCGCTTGCCAACCACCGGGCCTGCGCTACGCGCTAGCCCGTTTGCAGTTCTGCCGCTCGTGTATGGGGATGTAGATGCATAAATTAAACAGATTGTTATTTTTCATGGAAATTGTTACTTATGCATAATAGAACTATTTCACATTAGAGTGTGTAATTAACCATATTTAAAAATAGTAAAACGTAATAATTTGAAAGTAAAATATGTTTCATGTTGTGTAAGAGTTATTTGTTGCATAATACAATTTTATTCTGTTTGGCTGTGAAATTAACACGCAAATACTTTTTAAATTAACACTTTTACTGTAAAACCAGTAAAAACAATTTTTTAAATTTAATTTTCATCAATATTACATTGAATTTTGATTCTGTGTTTGGACTTTCATTGTGACAACACAACATATAACTGCCCATGATTTAATTTAGTTTCTTTCTATTAAATAAAATTACTTTTTTTTTTTTAATTCTAATGTTATCCTTGAAGATATACTACATTACCTTTTCTGGATACATCCTTCTTTCTACATTAATTCGTGCGGTGGAAAACCATACAGTGTTAACGGTATATTCTTCAGGATATTTTAAGTTGATGTTTTCATCTTCCGCACGATCACCACCAACTGATTCAGCATAGTCTATTGATACGCATTTAACCAATTTGCCGTGTAACCGATCAACATTTTTGGTGTTAATTCATTTGACTTCGTTTCTTGGTGCTAGGATTGCCTGTGTACTCATTTTTTCTGTTGATAACCCTTCGTGATGAAATTCTTCAATAAGATTTTGACATATGTCTTCTTTAATCCGGAACTTATAAGAGACTAGCAAAATACCCACGCTTCGCTGCGGAGAAGTAGTGTGCTAAAGAATTAATGAAAAAGAAAAGGAAACATTTTAAAAATAACGTAACATGATTGTCACTGTAATTGTTTTGTCACTGTTATGAGTGTTGCTGTCATTCATATTATATATACATACATACCATACATACATACA
>JANRMT010062813.1:27952914-28024925 GCA_026402145.1 Polypterus bichir lapradei | reverse complement strand
CATTTCGAAATTCTACACGTAACGGTCAACAATGTCCGCCATGTTGAACTTTCTTATTCATGGCCCCATCTTCACGAAATTTGGTAGGTGGCTTCCCTGCGCTAACCGAAACCAATGTACATACTTATTTCGGTGGTATGACGCCACTGTCAGCCGCCATATTGAAGTTTCCAACGTCACTAATTTTCACAATGTCCGCCATGTTGAACTAACTTATTCATGGCCCCATCTTCACGAAATTTGGTAGGCGGCTCCCCTGTGCTAACCGAAACCAATGTACATACTTATTTCAGTGGTATGACGCCACTGTCAGCTGCCATATTGAACTTTACAACGTCACTAATTCTCCAACTTCCCGTGTAGGTAGAACGCTGAAATTTGGCAGGCTTATTCCTTACAGCTTACTTACAAAAGTTAAGCAGGTTTCATTTCGAAATTCTACACATAATGGTCATAACGGTCGATAACGGTCAACAACGTCCGCCATGTTGAACTTTCTTATTTATGGCACCATCTTCACGAAATTTGGTAGGCGGCTTCCCTGTGCTAACCGAAACCGATGTACGTACTTATTTCGATGGTATGACGCCACTGTCGGCCACCATATTGAACTTTCCAATGTCACTAATTTTCCAACTTCCCGTGTAGGTAGAAGGCTGACCCCATCTTCAAGAAATTTGGTAGGTGGCTTTCCTATGTTAACCAAAACTGATGTACGCACTTATTTCGGTGGTATGACGCCACTGTCGGCCACCATATTGAATTTTCCAAACATCATTAATTCTCCAACTTCCCGTGTAGGTAGAAGGCTAAAATTTGGCAGGGTCACTCCTTACAGCTTACTTACAAAAGTTAAGCAGGTTTCATTTCGAAATGCTATGCGTAACGGTCAAAAATGTCAAAAACGTCCGCCATGTTAAAGTTTTTTATTTATGGCCCCATCTTCACGAAATTTAGTAGGCGGCTTCCCTGCGCTAACCGAAACCGGATATACTAGTGTTTGGCACAAACTCAGTGAAAGTGCAAGAGAAACTTTAAGTGCTGGGTCTTAGCTAACATTAAATAAAGCCGTGGACATCGCAAGATCGCACGAGATAGCACAAGCACAGCTGAGAACCTTCGATGCATGTACTCCGAGCGGCTCACGTGAACCGACTGTGAATGCAGTACGCAGACAACAGGCAAGAGCTCCAAAGAGTGCTGAACAAAAAACGTATTACGCAATTGAGACGGCAGCAAAAGAATATGAAGCGAGTGACGCATACAAGCATATTCATAAGTGCACCTACTGCGGAAAGAAAGCACACGGTGGAAAAAGTCAATGTCCAGCTAAAGGAAGACAGTGTAAAAAAATGTGGTAAATTAAACCACTTCGCTATAGTTTGCAGGACTGGGAAAGGTAAACCCGTGCATGCAGTGTGTGATGTCTCAGATAAAGAGGAAGACGAGTTGTTTATTGATGCAGTAAGAGAGGAACAACCCTCTGAAGCTGAACAAGCCTTTGAGGACATATCAATAGGAAAGCAGGGTGTAAAGCTTAAGTTTAAATTAAGTTCATAGACACACTGCCGCTGGTGTTTGTAATGCCTAAGACGAATACGATATTCGCGAGATACAAGTTTAATGAGAGGACGCAGGGTATAAATGAGACTTTTGATCACTTTGTAACGGAGTTAAAATTGCTGGTGAAGGACTGTGCTTATGCAAACGAAGATGAGATGGTCAGGGATAGAATAGTGTTTGGCACAAACTCAGCAAAAGTGCAAGAGAAACTTTTAAGTGCCGGGTCTGAGCTAACATTAAATGAAGCCGTGGACATCGCAAGATCGCACGAGATAGCACAAGCACAGCTGAGAACCTTCAATGCATGTACTCTGAGCGGCTCCCGTGAACTGACTGTGAACGCAGTACGCAGACAATAAGCAAGAGCTCCAAAGAGCGCTGAATAAAAAACTAATTGAGAAGGCAGCAATAGAATATGAAGCGACTGACGCATACACGCATATTCATAAGTTCACCTACTGCGGAAACAAACCACACGATGGAAAAAGTCAATGTCCAGCTACAGGAAGACAGTGCAAAAAATGTGGCAAATTGAACCACTTTGCTAAAGTTTGCAGGACTGGGAAAGGTAAACCCGTGCATGCAGTGTGTGATGTCTCAGATAAAGAGGAAGACGAGCTGTTTATTGATGCAGTAGGAAAGGAACAACCCTCTGACGCTGAACAAGCCTTTGTACACATATCAATAGGAAACCAAGGTGTAAAGCTTAAGTTTAAATTATGTTCATAGACACGCTGCCGCTAAATATTCGCAGGCAGATCCACAACTTTATACCGGGAATGCCTGTTAAACATCTTAGATTCACGATTACCGATTTGGGTAGTGATCACTTCGATGAATGAAACCTGTTATCTTTACAACGGTTGATGACGGAGATGAGATGGTCAGGGATAGACTAGACAAACATAGACAACAATATATATATATATTATATACTAGCAAAATACCCGCGCTTCGCAGCGGAGACGTAGTGTGTTAAAGAAGTTATGAAAAGAAAAGGAAACATTTTAAAAATAACGTAACATGATTGTCAATGTAATTGTTTTGTGACTGTTACGAGTGTTGCTGTCATCAAGGATTTGATTATCATTATTTTTTCAATCAGGTTCGTATTTGGAGGATGTGTTGTGTTCAAGTTACATTCCGTGTTTGTCAACCGTTGTAAAGATAACAGGTTTCATTCATCGAGGTGTTCACTACGCAATAAGATTGTTAAGCCTTATGATAATGTTCCTGCACGGAGGATTTAGAGAGACGCACTGGGAGAAGTATAATCTGAACCTCTCTACAGTTTCATTTATTTTCGGGTAATGTTCATCAAATTTACGTATCATCCCAGTGGCGGACCGTGCATTTCACACCTAGGCCTTCAGTAGTACTCCGTCTGAATCGACCCGCCCCTCAAAAACTAATTTATGGTTATAAAAACCATCTTAATATGCAGAAATACAGTATAAAGAGCAGCTGCATCGCAGATAGATAACTCCTGTAGCCACAATAAATGCCTTTATTGAATAGACAAACCACGGGTGAAGAAGTTCCTTTCTACTGCAGCTACAGCCGCGACACACATAAAAAACATCAATAATAACTCATAAACTTGCAATATTATTTAGGAAAATCTCAACATTTTACTCACCAAAAATTCGGATTATTTGTAAACAAAATTCATCCTCCTCTCTTTCCTCAAAAACAGTTCAATTACTCTGTCGTACAGATTATCCGTGCGCTTCAGTTCCATCAAAAAGTCCCTTTCTATCGCCATCGAAGCTAATGCTGAAAGTCGAACCTGCCCTGTCGTATTTCTGGCATAAGTTTTAATTTGCTTTAAGGCTGAAAATGTCCGTTCGACAGAATCAGTGTACACGGGAATGGTCACCGCCAAATATACCAATGTGTACAGCTGCCCCATGCTCTCATTCAGATTTTTCTGATGAAGGAAGTCAAGGAGATCAGTGGGAGATTTTCCTGCAAAATCATCCATGGCATACATTACAGTCAGTTCTGTTTTTAGCCGAGACAGATCAAAAACTGCTGCGTGGTTCTTGTGTTAAACTGGAGAAGGCTGCATGCGGGAAATTTTTCTTGTATTCCCGAAACTTCTGGGGGTCGAGGAGCGTGACAAACATCAGTTTTTCATGGTCTTGAAATCTGGTCTGTGTCTGACAAATAATATTGTCCAGAATCCTGCCTTGGAGATGGCAGTAGTGCATGCGAGGATCTTGCGCTCGGAGCACCTGCTGTGCATTCAATGGCCTCGTAGAGTTCCTCATATCAGCTTCTATTCAATCAATGGGTCTGAATACGGTGACGTTGCCGTACGCCTGCTAGAGGGCCCTACTAACACCAACTCAAAATCTGATTGGTTGAAGCAACAGTTTAATCGACATTTATTCTGTGTTAGAGTGCCTGCAGAATGGATTGTGAATGCCTCTCTGCCTGGCAACAAATGATGGCTGAAATGTGATTGGTTAAATGCTTTAATACGAAAATACATGTCTGGAAGCAGCACAACCATCGGATTAAGCTTATCCACGGCTTTATTTAATTTTAGCTCAGACCTGGCACTTAAGTTTCTCTCGCATTTTCGCTGAGGGAGGGTTTCCGCAGTAGCTGCACTTATGAATATGCTAAGCACAGTCCTTCACCTGCAAATATTTACCTTATATGGGCAGGCATTTAATTACGTGGGAGGCGTGATGATGCGAGACGCAACTCCGCCTCACACGGCGACCGAGCTGCAGGCTATGGCCGTATACAGTATATGGATGAAATTAGGTTCCAGTTATGACCGTTACGCGTAGAATTTCGAAATGAAACCTGCCTAACTTTTGTAAGTAAGCTGTAAGGAATGAGCCTGCCAAATTTCAGCCTTCTACCTACACGGGAAGTTGGAGAATTAGTGATGAGTGTGTCAATGAGGGAGTGAGTGAGTGAGTGAGTCAGTCAGTAAGGGCTTTGCCTTTTATTAGTATAGATGAGAGAGCAGGAACTGTGTCTATCAAAAGCATTCACATGAATGAGAGGTGAGAGTACCGTGTGTGTGGTTGAATTTGGTTGAGAGGAGGGTGGGACTTTAAAAAAATCTCACGGCCAAAGTCTCATCTCATGGGACTTGAAAAAATCTCTTGAAAAATGTCTAGTCTCGTCCCAGGATTTTTTTATGCAATAGAGAGATATGTAAGCATCAGGCAACGGGAGGAGGAGTTCCCATTGAGTCACATTTTGTTATATTTGCTCCATTATTTTTGCAGTGGTACAACAAGAAATCAAACCATTGCTAATAATTTATGCTTCAAAAACTGCCTCCGCCATGATGACACAATACATAGTTAGGAAAATGATGTCGATAAACTTTTTAAATTTTCACTTGCGGTATATCTCATATATATCCTCATAAATCTATAAAAGCAGGCACTTCAAATAGACATGTATTCTGATCAGTTTAATTATGTTATACTTGCAGACCAAAAAGGTCTTTCGTGTTTTATACAATACCGCTCCTACAGCACTGTGTATAATTTTATATTACCTAAAGTGTAAGGAGATCAGGTAATTACTTGATTCACAAATATGGAAAAAGCATACCAAAATTATTGGAAGAACAACTGAAAAGCCCTTTTTTTCATTATTTGTACAATGAGAGCTCAATTCTTAAAGAAAGCAAGCTGATTTTATTTACAAAAAATCAAGGGCAAGTCAGCAGCCTGCTGCACGTATACAGATTCTCCGGTTATGATCCAGGCTGGTAACGGCATCTCCAACTAGAAGGTTTATAATTATCACAGAATTAAAAAAAGAAACTGCCTCAGGGCAGGTGGGGGGTGGCAAGACAAGGACTGTGTGACGCATTCTGTAATAAGGGCAACTCAAAGGAATACAGTCAAGAAAAAAAGAAGAAATTACATTTAAAAGTAAGTTGTTTTACTTGTGTAGAGATCAGTTATACTGTAGGTGTTTTTGGAAAGGGGTGCTTTCATCATTTGAAAGAAAAACAAAATAGACAACACGCTGAAAAAACATTCAGTGCTTCACAGACTACAATTAGTAGCTCTTCATTAGGATCCGACTGATTAACAGCACAGTTGTTGAAGTAAACCATTCACATCAAGTGTGCTCAAATTGCAGTTGTCTCTTATAATTGTGTGCTGTCAAATCAAAAGCCAAGTATGCAGCAGTTAAAACAAAGGCAAGTGAAAACAGGATTAGACATATATTAATATACTGCAAGGGTTTTAGGAGATCTGAAAACCTGTGACAGAGTAGGCAAATAGACATGAGAGCTGTGAAAGCACAGTACATTACTGAAGGAAATGCTTCATTACACTTAGCTGTGCTGAACAGAACATGTCCAATATGTTTAAGCAGCAATATGTGATCTGAAAAGCATAGAGAGGTGCATCTTCTGCCAGTTTTCATTCTACATGAATTCTTTGTTATAAAAAACTCCCATTGTTAAATAATGAGAAATCAATGAATAAAAGACCTGCCTTATGATTGCTGAATATTGGAGAGTAGGAAAGAGAGGTACTGGAGGAAGGACATTATACTAAGTGACACTTTAAGCAGAACAAACCATCAAAGGCCAATCAAGTTTAGCAAAAAGCATCAGCTTATGAAACTTTGTATTGATTTGTTTTCTTACTCTCACTGGCAAGAAATTGCTCAGGACTGTGCCCCTCTGCATTATGTGTACTGACACAGAGGGCCCAGCTGCAAACTCCGGATCTCTGAATCAGAAAGCACCAGCTTGAGCTGAAAAGAAAATCCCTTTACTAAACTATGAAAATGGGCTTCTGGCTTCTAAACTGCCAACTGCAAGGGTGTCATATTAGGCAGCAGGCTGACTTTGTGTCTCTCGTTTCAGGTTCACTGCACTTTGCTGGACAATCTAACTTGATGTAAGCAGTGATTTGAAATGTTTGTAATAACCAATCACATTAACTCTTGAGCCCATCCTGACAAAACATTAAAGACAGATAATTCACATATACACCTATTGTCAAGCGGACTGCTTTCTAAAAAGGGCCTGTGTGACGTAAATATTTGCAATAAAAAATGACTTAGGAAGTCACCAGATTTTTAAAGTGGGAATCAGATAATAACAGTCCATAAACAGGCAAGAGAGATTGGGTTCTACTGCATGCAAAGACACTTCTGAAAAATACATAAGCTGGAAAGACTTCTCAATGTACGCTACACAAGTGCAGTAATTAAAGGATTTGCATCATTTTTCAGGCAATGCTGGAATCCAAACATTTTTAATTTTAGCAGAACTGGAACACCCAACTGAAAATGTTTAGCAAAAGGGATAGTACACCTTTCATTTATCTGTAAACTTCAACTCATTTATAAAATACTCAGTTATCCCAATCTGCAAGGCACTTTGTAGCTCTATAAATAAATGTACAATAACTAGATTTATGTGGTGTGGACTGAAGATGAACAATATGGCTTGAAATTAATCCAATTGGAAAAAATAAAAGAAATGTAACCGATTGTATCTCAAATGCTGTGGGTCGCTTTGGATAAAACCATCTGCCAAAAAAATAAATGAAAATGTATATTTACTTCTGAACACATTCTGAAATACAACATCCAAAGGCGCTGGATCATTTTCCTCAATAAATAAATGACCAAGTATAATATTTTTGTCTCATTTGTTTAACTGGTTTCTCTTTATCTACTTTTAGGACTTGAGTGAAAATCTGATGATGTTTTAGGTCATATTTATGCAGAAATATAGAAAATTCTAAAGGCTTCACAAACTTTCAAGCACAACTGTATATCGTCGAAAATGGACTGGCAACCCACCCAGGGTAGATTCCAGCCTTGCACCTTATGCTGCCAGGAGGAGCTTTTGCTGTCTCACACATCTGAGCTAGACAAAGCAGGCTTGATGGCGAGTGTAAGTTTCCCGACCAGTAAAGCCTAAGTTTGTGATACTAAATTGTATTAAGAGGACTGAAGAATATTAAGTTATGAAGATACTAAAGTGGCCTCCAAAAGTGCTGGGACACTGCAGTGTAATATCAGTATTTTTCTTTATATTTTAGTAATCCGGTAAAGGTATAGAATGTCAGTCATGCTTTGACCTGGGCTCAGTCAATGACTGCCACACTTTGAAGTTTATTAATCTTGCCCCCACCTACTATTGTGTAAAAGTCTACCCATTTTAATAATTTACTTGTTATTTCCGATATGTTCTGCCCTTTATTGGTGCCCAGCCCCCTACCCTGAACCTCTATCAGGTCGGCCTTCTAACAATCAATAATGAGGCACATACCAGGGGCAGACTTGCTCAGGTTAACAGGAGGTTCCTGTCACACTCAT
The DNA here is from genome assembly GCA_026402145.1 of Polypterus bichir lapradei. Taxonomy (NCBI): domain Eukaryota; kingdom Metazoa; phylum Chordata; class Cladistia; order Polypteriformes; family Polypteridae; genus Polypterus; species Polypterus bichir. The sequence continues at coordinate 28,017,029 of JANRMT010062813.1, read as the reverse complement.
TTGTATTTGTCTGCTGCCTCGGGTCTCTTGAGTTGTTTTTATTTTTTAAACCATTTAGCGTTGACTTCTTTTGGGATTTCAAATTGTTTGAGTTTTTGGCTAGGATTAGATCATTACTCAGTTTATATTTCCTGTACTGTATTAATCTTGTTCAGTCTGTCTTGTGTTCAGTTTCCAGATAATCTTTTAGCTTCAGGGTTTCCTCACACAGTTTTATTTATTAAGTGCATGAAGAACTCTTGAAGGCTTGAAGTGTTTCAATGCTTATTTTTGGTCAATTTTGCAATCTTAGAGTGGTTATTTCTTAACTTTGTTTCTTACCATAGGACTGCTATTGTTCACAGTTTATTAAGCTGCTTTCTGTTAATGGAGAATTCTCAGATTAGCTGTTGGGTTTGTTTCTCCCTTTTATCTAATTATGTAAAGAATCCATTTGTCCAAGGTATATGACTGCACTCAGATTACGCCAAGAGATCCATTTAACGTAGAGACAGAGGTGCCAGTTTAGGTGTGGCCTTGTTAAGTTCTGCCTTTTAGGTGGCCTCAGAGTATGATACCGTCACTTTTATTTGTAGATACATTTAATCCTTTAGGCTTAAACACCTTGAAATACCAGTTCCTGTTCCACAAGTTTGACATTACTAAATATTAATGGAGAGCCCTGTACATATGCAATAAAGAATATTCATTTGTATTTCCAGCTATTTTCATCCAGTAATGCTCCATGTCAAGCATTCTAAAACTGCTTGAGCCCAGTCATCAGAAACTGCCTCATAGGCCTTGAGGTTTTTAACCTTGAGCATCTTATGCTAATAACAGGCATGAAGTATTACTTGGATTTAATTATAAGACTCACAAGATCTCAATTTTAGATTATGACAGAAGTGTCAGGTTTAAAAATAAGGTTTTCGGGTGGGAGATTCATGTTTTTACACGGCACAAGGCAACATTTCACAAGGCTGATGACCGAGGGACCATTCCCTCGCAATTTTTACTTTAAATGAAAAATGGAATTAAATAGGACGGATTCTTTGCATGTCTTTTTCTATGACTGTGAGCAGAATATTAATATTACTCTTTAAGAGTAGTTCTGGGTAACGATTGTTAGTACGGTGTTCAAGTGTCAATTGCTTGCAACAAGAATAACTTACAATCTGGTTTTATGCCAATTTATTAATAATGTATCAACTTAAGACCTGCTTCAATAATGCAAAAACGAAAACAAGAAACAGTTTTCGAACCTTAGCTATATTAGCAAAACAGACACCAGGAGGGGAAAAAGCATTCATAATGGTAACCCTAGATAACCATTACAGGGACACATGAGAACAGCATAAAGAAAGAAGAGTATTCTACAATGTGACTATAAAGAAAATGAGGTTTATTTCACTCACACAGTACAAGTCCCTAATGTAAAGGGGCTGAAACATGTAAACTGTACATTACAATTGCTTTTACATAGTTTGTGTTTTGCTTAAAAAAACCTTATGATGGGTTAAGCAAAGTGGACATTTAGGATCAGGCAGATTATGCGACCCTGAACCGTGGGTAGGCAGGGTCACACAGTGGGCAGAGTGAAGATCTGAATCTGCCATCTTGTGGATTCTAGGCGGCTTTATTAATCCCCCAGCCACTACATGTGTCTGTACAGATGGCAAACACTTCCAGGAGTCAATGTCCCTTAGAATAATTAACATTTTATTCTTTTAGACAGCAAAATTCTAAATTTATTCTACCATGTAAATACATTGCAATTTCTAGGACTTCTAAGGATAAAACAGCACTGCACCTGCCTTGTTTTAATTTGTAAAGCAATCTGACAGAACTAATGTCAGGAAGTGCAGCTGTAGCTGAAAGCTACGTGTTCAAAAATGTTTGCTACTCACAGCTGTCAGCAGATCTTCTTTCAAATAACTAGTCCCAGAAGAAACCTTGTTAACCCTCAAACAGCTTCATGCTGAAGGATTTGCTGTCCTCAGGCTGCTGCGTGCACTCTGGGTCACACGCCAGACACAGTCAATTCACTAGTGTCACTTGAAAGAGACATCTCCTTCAGAAAGGATTTAACTGATTAAGGGAGCTCTGAAAAAGCAAATATTTATTTAAATGAAAATATTTATATTCTAAATATATATTAAGAGAGCATAAGCATTTATACAATTAGCCAAAATGCCTGATTCGATTAGCCCAAAACTTTGATGTTAGGCTCCTAATCCCTGAATCTAAAACATTTTTGCCATGGTTTTAAAACGCAGAACACAGACACATCAGTGGAAATATAATATCTTTGAGTCACTTCTCTGTCCATATAATAGTATAATATGATCAAGAGATCACTATGAACACACCAATGGCACATCTGGAGATTGTCCAGACAAACATTAAATTGGCTGGATCATCTAAAGTGAGCAAGAAGAGATGATCAATGAATAGAAAATAGTTATGAGGGGATTTGGGGGCTTGACAGGAATCCCAACTTGTGGCTGATCAGAGTTATGTTGAGAAAAAAAAGTCAGCAGTTTATTGGAGTGAAAACCTTTACTATCTAAAGGGCTGTCTATTTCTGCTTTTGTTCAGTGATGGCCATGAACCCAGTAATGATGACATTCTCTAACAAATTAAGGAAACAGCAGACAAATCACATCAACAAAAAAAACAAGAAATCTGAGAAACAACAGCTTCATCTATCTAAAATTATTATATATATATATATATATATATATATACACACACACACACACAGTATATATATATAATCCTAAGCCTAAATCTGCAGCTCATGCACATTTTTTGTCACACTTTAAATCTGGCTTATTTTAAAACCTACATATAAGTTTGGTATCATTCTTTTCAGAATTTGTCGAACTTTAATGTGATGTTGTTAGATTTTCAGATTCTTATTTCATTTTTAAATTATAAACTAAAAAAATATCAAGAACTCATGTCCCGCGAGACAACACTTAACCATGTACGGGGCTGTAAATAAAAGACAAAGAGTAGGACAGCTGCTGTGCAGGCTGTTAAATGTTCAAAGTGCTGCGCGAGATGCAGATCATGCGGCACGACAGCAGCAGCAAGCCAGCAGCTGATCGAGCAAAGAGGGGAAAAAAAAAAAAAAACTAGGGTTTTTCAGAGGAGGGACCCCATCTTCTTGGGGTGCATTGAGCCCCTCTCTTTACAATGTGAGTGGCAGACTGGCCACAACTGGGGGTTGGGCGCCAAAGGCGCCAGGGGGCTTGCCCCCCCTAGTCTTAGTATAATTTGACCATATCAGTTTTCATAACTACATTTTTTTAACAGTTTAAGGTCAAAAAAATTCTTTACAATATCTGTGCAAACATCCATTAAAGCCATGATGTCCTCCATATTGAAATCTGGTAGTATCCAGGTATCACGGCCATGTCCATTAGACTGACGTATTTCAAGATAACCCCTTCCACAGACCCAGACATTCTAAACTATACATCAACATTTTCATTAAAAAAATGACACTGCTTTAGTTTAATTGCTGCTGAAGCTGTGATTACTATTTTTTTCTTAATACAGTATGTCAAAAAAATATATGTATGTTGGCCAGCCATGGCCACACTTTTGCAAATAACTGTATAATGCTCACCATTATCTCTCAAACTGTATATTATATTCATTATCTTGTCCGATTCCACAAAACTATTAAAAACTGTAATAATGGAAGCTGATATGCTGAAGTTATACTAAGATAAAGGAAACTATTGTTACTCAGAAGTAATTTTTTATGTCTGGAGGTCAGTACTGTAAATGTATTACCCATTTTAGATAATTAGTCTGCAGTTTCCTTAATTTGTTAATATGAAAAGTGCAGATATTAATAAGAAGATGGTTTGCATAATAATGAAGACACTCTAATAATATTCAGTGACTTTCTAAAAGATGTCACCCACCCATACAACTTTTCCACCACAGAGTTCACCAACCACTTCAGTAACCCCAGAGACATAAATGAACCCTGGCACTCCAAACACCTCCACAACAACAACAACATTTATTTATTAAAGCACATTTTCATATAAACAATGTAGCTTAAAGTGCTTTACATGATGAAGAAAAAGAAAAAAGACAGAATAAATAATTAAAATTAGGGAACACTAATTAACATAGAATAAAAGTAAGGTCTGATGGCCAGGGAGGACAGGGAAAAAAAAAAAAAAAAAAAAAAAAAAAAACTCCAGACGGCTGGAGAAAAAATAAAATCTGCGGGGTTTCTAGGCCATGAGACCACCCAGCCCCCTTTAGGCATTCTACCTAACATAAATGATCTCACAATCAGTCCTCATTGTATTCAGGGTTCACATGGAAGAATCTGATGATGATGGTCATGTGGACTTCTGGCCTTTAATCCATCAATGTAAGGACAGCATGGTGCTTTGATTAGGTGGTGGCACAGAAAACCGGAAAAGCAACAGCACAGAAAGTAGGGGTTAGTACAGATTTTGGAGCCAGCCAATGATAATTAATTGAATATACAGAGCATCAGGACTTAACTAAGATGAAGCTATGAGAAAGCCATGTTAAAGTAATGAGTTTTCAGCAGTGTTTTAGAGTGCTCCACTGTATTAGCCTGGCAAATTCCTATTGGCAGGCTATTCCAGATTTTAGGTGCATAACAGCAGAAGGCTGCCTCACCACTTCTTTTAAGTTTAGCTGTTGGAATTCTAAGCTCTTGGAGTGTAAGGTGTAAGACATTCCAAAATATAAGATGGAGCGAGATTATTTAAGGCTTTGTAAACCCATAAGCAGTATTTTAAACTCAATTCTAAATGACACAGGTTACCAATGTAGTGACATCAAAACTAGAGAGATGTGCTTGGATTTTCGCTTCCGAGTTAAGATTCTAGCAGCTGCATTCTGCACTTGTTGAAATCGATTGATGTCTTTTTTGGTAGTCCTGAGAGGAGTGCGTTACAGTAATCTAGCTGATTGAAAACAAAAGCATGAACTAATTTTTCAGCATCTTGCAATGTTATAAGAGGTCTAACTTTTGCTATATTTCTTAAGTGAAAAAATGCTGTACTAGTAATCTGATTAATATGTGATTTAAAATTCAGGTCAGAGTCAATAGTAACCCCTAAATTCAGTCCTGTGTTCTCCAGGCTTAAGAACTTCCCAGGCAGGTCAATATTTCTGCACACTTACTGGGAACTGTCTAGACAACATCCTTCCTATTAGTCCCAAACTGCCAAATGATTGGCCAGAATATCTTTACTTAACTCAGTGTCAGCACGGTGACACCAACGCTATCAACCAGCTTTCAGCCACATTAATTTCTAAAAGCCTGACACATTCTGACTGCATGTCTGTGATTTCTCCTAAAATGTATTGTAAGAGAAGAAAATGAAGGTTAAAAACTTCCCGGAACAGAAATGTCTTGTTGGCCACTTGAGGATATCCTCAAAGCCCGCTTAGATCATCCACATCCATCTAGCCTATGCCCTGAGCCAAGTGAACACCAAGCTATGGTCACACTGACAGCTCAATAAGCTCTCCTTACTTCACTGTACAAAACTTAGTTTCCACTGGAATGGCAAAGTCAAACACTGATGTCTAGCCAAAGTGCTCTGGTGCATGTGTAAGCATCTTTATATTTTCACACAGTTCATACCTAGCATACAGACTTAGATTCAGAGCAGGCAGGCCATTCCTCTTAATCATACCTCTACAGTACCTCTTTATTACTCTCTCATGTGACCCCCCATAAGGCCAATTTGCCCAGAGCAACCTACTAGAAGAATAGTATTTGGACAACTTGCTAATTTCACCAAGCTAAAGCGATGCTTAGGATCCTTGTGCTGCCAATGTATATAATAGACACTTGTGCATTAGTTGTGATTTTCAAGAAGCCCATTTTAAAAATTAGAGAGAAACTGTAAATAAACAAAAATACAAGAGCAAGGCACTTCAGAACCCAGGAGTGCCAAGGTTACATAAAGTCAATTGCAAGAGAAAATGGATAATGCAAATAAAGAGAAAATCTGTGACATTTTCAAAGCATTTTTCTGAGTCTTGTGAGCAGTAACATGTTTCGTGCCATTTCTGTATCAGATATTGTAACATCTCTCTTAAACTACAGTGTGATCTAGTGGTAACAGCTGCTTTTTAGCTCAGTCTCAAGGGAGCTGTGTAAGCAGACATAAAGTTACTGGCAATGGTGTTGAATATGCAATATCATCCGGAGTACAGTACGTAATGGCTTCGGCAGCAAAACTCGCCTCTAAAATGAGTTCACTCTCAGCTACTGGGTTGTGCCTTGCACCAGAAAGAAAATGACTTAGAGGCTTCAAAAGACTATTTGTGTATGAATAAATCACTTATTCTTCAGAGACCAATTAGTTTCATTCAGAATTCTGTAAACTCTATGTAACATAAACACAGATTATGGAAAACTTATGGCTAATTACATAAATTATACTCCAAGGAAAATAAAAACTATTTTTTTTTTTTTTTTTATTATTAATTTTAGTAACATATTATGTCCAGCTGGCCACAGACTACCAAGTAGTCAAAGGTATAATCAGGGTGGCACAGAGTAAGGGAATAGGCACTCCAAAGGCCTTGAAAAGAGAAAAGAAATTAGGAACTTACAGCGGCAGGCATTGAACAGCCGTGCACACGAGCAAGGGCAAGGACCACCTTGGGCATTAACCCATCTGTGCTGAGGAAGACCAAACAAAAAAGGGATCTTCTTTAGCTTTTCACTTCGGGTACCATCCTGTTATATTGCAGCCTTGAGTTAATATTCATTGTATTTCTTCTTTTTTTCCGCTAATCCTGATGGTTTTGCTTATTCTATTTATAAACTAAAGAATCAAATGAAAAACTTAAGTAAAAATGTTACAAAATGTGAAAATGACATCAAGTATACATCTTAGTATTCCAAAAAGTTCAGACAGCTGTAATATCATGAATGTAATGTGTTATAAGCGATCAGTGCTGTAAAAGAAAGCTAACATTTAAGAAGCACGTAGTGATTGACACACACAGAACATGAAGCATTTCTGCTGCTTTACTTATGATGAAATACTGAGAAACTCTAGTAAACTAACCATTGATATTAAGATGAAGTTTACAACGTTCGTCTTTAATGACAATATAAACTACAAGGTTAAAGTGGAAATTTCTAAATTAAAGACATTTTAACCTTTTTTCTTCACTTGGAGAGTTCAGTTGGAGAGGAATATAGCAGATAAGGCGAAAAGAAGACCCCAAGAGATTCTTTCAGTATTTTAGTAGTAAAAGAACAGTCAAGGAGGAGGTCAAGTTCATCAGGAATAGTAAAGGGGAATTAAAAGAAACAGACAATGAAATAGCAGATGCCCTAAACTTACATTTTTCGGAGGTGTTTACAAGTGAGCGAGTGGATAACCTCCCAGAGGTAAACGCAACTACTAAGAGGGTACTGAGGGATTTGGAAATTGAAGTGGGAGAAGTGCCGCTCAGATTAAATAGGCTGAAATCAAACAAATCACCAGGCCCAGATAATATTTATCCTCGTGTTCTTAAGGAGGCTAGTGAGTACATATATAAACCCTTGACACATATTTTTAGGAAGTCACTGAGCACTGGAGAGATTCCGAAGGACTGGAAAATGGCAAATATCATTCCATTATATAAAAAGGATGACAGGGCAGATCCAAGCAACTATAGGCCAGTAAGCTTAACATGCATCACAGGAAAATTAATGGAAGGAATTATTAAGGATAAGATTGAGCAACACATGGCAAGGACAGGAGTTATTCTGACCAGTCAGCATGGGTTCAGAAGAGGGAGTTCGTGTTTTACTAACATGCTGGAATTCTATGAGGTTGCAACAAAAGCATATGATCAAAGTGGAGCATATGATGTTATTTATCTGGACTTTCAGAAAGCATTTGATAAGGTGCCACATGAGAGGTTGGGCATCAAGTTAAAAGAAGTGGGAGTTCAGGGTGATGTTTTTAGATGGGTACAGAATTGGCTCAGACACAGGAAGCAGAGGGTGATGGTGCGAGGAACCTCATCAGAACTGGCCGATGTTAAGAGTGGTGTTCCACAGGGGTCAGTGCTAGGGCCGCTGCTATTTTTAATATATATAAATGATTTAGATAGGAATACAAGTAACAAGCTGGTTAAGTTTGCAGATGATACCAAGATAGGTGGATTAGCAGATAATTTGGAATCCATTATATCATTGCAGAAGGACTTGGATAGCATACAGGCTTGGGCAGATTTGTGGCAGATGAAATTTAATGTCAGTAAATGTGAAGTATTACACATAGGAAGTAAAAATGTTAGGTTTGAATACACAATGGGCAGTCGGAAAATCAAGAGTACACCTTATGAGAAGGATTTAGGAGTCATAGTGGATTCTAAGCTATCAACTTCCCGACAGTGTTCAGAAGCCATTAAGAAGGCTAACAGAATGTTAGGATATATAGCACGATGTGTGGAGTACAAGTCCAAGGAGGTTATGCTCAACCTTTATAATGCACTGGTTAGGCCTCATCTTGAGTACTGTGTGCAGTTTTGGTCTCCAGGCTACAAAAAGGACATAGCAGCACTAGAAAAGGTCCAGAGCAGAGCGACTAGGCTGATTCCAGGACTACAGGGGTTGAATTATGAGGAAAGATTAAAAGAGCTGAGCCTTTACAGTTTAAGCAAAAGAAGATTAAGAGGTGACATGATTGAAGTGTTTAAAATTATGAAGGGAATTAGTACAGTGGATCGAGACTGTTATTTTAAAATGAGTTCATCAAGAACACGGGGACACAGTTGGAAACTTGTTAAGGGTAAATTTCGCACAAACATTAGGAAGTTTTTCTTTACACAAAGAACGATAGACACTTGGAATAAGCTATCAAGTAGTGTGGTAGACAGTAAGACGTTAGGGACTTTCAAAACTCGACTTGATGTTTTCTTGGAGGAAACAAGTGGATAGGACTGGCGAGCTTTGTTGGGCTGAATGGCCTGTTCTCGTCTAGAATGTTCTAATGTTCTATGCCCCTATTTTTTCTTTTCTCTGTACCCTAATACGGTTTCGTATGGTGGGCTACGAGTCGCCTTTTCACAACTTTGATATCTGAACACTTCTTTGCTTTTATTTCAAGCACTGTGCAACTTTCTGAACTTAAACATTCGAGTGTCTCAGCCACTCTGTATCACATGATAAACTTCCTTTTGTCGTTTATACTACTGCTTAATTCAACAAATAGCACTTTTTCCTTGCATTCGCCGAAATTCTGTTTTTTCCACATGCTTTTAACCAAAACACTGAACGGAAAAGGTGATATTTGGATTGATTTGCATATTAAAATGTAGAAAAGTACGGGAGTAGTTGGGGTGTAACGGCAGGCGCACGCACATGCTTTACTTTTCATGCTGACCAGGATTTTTGTAGCAGAACTGCGTGCAAGTTGGCTTACGCACGGTTTTGTGCATCTGATTTTTTTATTTTTTTTTGTGCGTAAGCACATTTCCACTTTTGTCCATCAGCCATGTTTTAGTGTGATTTCTATGCACATCGTTATGCATGAGGCCCCAGATGTTTAAGTTCAAAAAGAGAGCACAACTCATTGATACAGCCAACAGTGTGGTGGACCAGATTAAATCGAAGAGCAGGTTGGGGGTCCCTTTGAGTTTTTTGCGCCCTAATAAAATACACAAGTACTTCTTGGTCGGGGTCCCCTTCAGCCAGCGAAAACGGGACATTTTTGTTAAATTCCGGGTAGTAATTAAAACGTTAGGTCTGGTCACACTGTATGCAAAACTGTGGTGTAAGCATTTCAAAATTTCGAGAGGCACGTTAGATTACGGAAATATAGTAAGTGGGTTTACTGGCTGGCGACAGCAACCTGGAAATCTTATAAAAGTACACCACCTCAGTTTCTTCCCATTGGCACCCTGCGTTTGTATTGTTGTGTAATCCATCTTGATTTTCAACGTATAGATAAAAGGAAGGCCGCATAAACACTACAGTAAAAATGTGTTAACGTCCATATAATTCCAATTCAAACGTTGAAACGCGGGTCCCATATTTCTACATCGGATTTAGTATTACATGCGAAAGTGGTCTAAAACCGATCTCAAATGCAACGTGTCCTTTTTTGCCTTCTACACACTGGATTGCATCTGTGCAACATATCTGTGTAAATAAAAAAATGATACTTGAATGCACGGCAGGGTGAACTTAGACACTGCAGAATCTCGCGAGCACGGTGCGTGCGTGTGTTTGCGAGAATGGTGCCGCGCGCGGGAGTCAGCAAGGGAAACCGAGAGACCAGACGTTCCGTAGCATGGGCTGTAATCAGAAGTGCACAAGTAAAACAGACATAGCGGCAGCACTGGACCTGTGTGGTCATTGATTCCGCAGCCTATACGAAGCAAAATCAATCGGATACGAAATCAAACGTTGCCAGGAATCACTGTCAGGACAGGTTCATTACCAAGAGAAACAGGGCGCCAGGCCTATAGGAAAATCAAGTACACAATTATCGCTTATTCCACGTTTCATAATACATGTGTCGTTCAGTATCAGCCACGACCGTAAATGTAAAACGACTGTCAATACGTTGTAGAATGAGTTAATCATTCTAGCGAGCCTTGGAGAGCGGGTATAAAGCATTACCGTAATAGAGAAGGTGATGCGGCTGCTCGTGGACTTTCGTCGTCTTCTGTGACTCCATGTGGAAAGCAGATTGCCATCGAACAGTGATTAGTTGCTTTTAGTATTATGTTTACAATGTCAAACGCCACGACATCTTTAGTTTTGTACGGATAATAAATATATATTTGTTCAGCTGTACAGAATGTTTGAATTTAAGCATTTTCCCCAGGATTATGCTTGGCTGCAATTAAAATCAACTGTTTGCATCAATTTTTAGAAATCGCTTTACCAGATATTTTTACAGGATATATGCATGAATTCAGCAAGTGTCCGAGTTTTGACAAAATTTATCTTGCAGTAAGAAAGCTGAAACAAATAAACATTCTTTAATTTTTACGTAAAGAATTAATATTTGCAGGTAACATTTAGTAAAAGAGAAGGTAAAGGTAGTTATTTGATAGCCTTGGCCTACTGATGTGACAAAAATGTCTTAATTAATAGGCAGACACAAGAGTGCATATAGAAAGCAAAGACCAAAAAATGAGTTATGCACTTTTTTTCTCCCTTTTAGGATGGCTTGGAAATCACTTCGTGAAGAGTCTTGGATGAGTGGAGAGTACGAGACACCAAGCCTTTCGGCCCTTGAGCACTTGCTGTGGCTTAATAAGCATTCAACGGGGCACGTCCATGAAGTCTGGCCAAATCTATACATAGGAGATGAGTATGTACTATAGGTGAAAAGAGACAATAGTTTTTGCATAAATAACATTTTAAAGTCAAAGAGGGATTATTTAAGTATTAATCAATGTAATTCCGCGATAGTGTTTTTATTTCAGTTTCTTTTATTATTTGACTAAAATACACTCCAGGTTTTATGCAGCAATTTCAAAATGTAGAAATACCGTTGACACCAAATAATAAGCATGTTAGGAAAATGGATGGATGTGTGCAACTGAGCTGAACAACAACTAAATGTTATACTTTCACAAACTCTACTTTTAGTCTAAAGTGAGCCTACATTTTCTGCAAGTTATACAGACCCTAATATGTCATTAGAAATGCAGTGTAACCTTACACTTTTACATGACCTCAGTCCAAACAGTACAATGTGAAAAAATTACATTTTTACATCTCCTTAAATGGTAAGTACTGTCATTTTAATGGGACTAAAGTATGTATTTTGCAAAATGTGTGCATGTGTTTTAGTGTTTTTCTTTTATTCTGGTTTTCATGTCAGGTACACAGCACGAGATAAAACTGAGCTGCTCAGCCTTGGCATCACTCACATTGTGAATGCTGCTCATGGAAGGTATCACGTTAACACCGGAGCAGGTTACTATAGTGACATGCATATAGATTACTATGGCGTGGAGGCAGACGATGACCCGGAGTTTGACCTTAGTCCATACTTCCACCCAACTGCTAAATTTATCAGGGCAGGACTTAATTCACCAAAGGGTAAGTGGTTGGAAAGCAAACATTAAAACATGAAGATCCACTTCTGGAAAAAAAGCTGCTGTATATATACTACACTATTTTGTTTACATTTATAGTCTGGTAACATGTTTTGTGGTATAAAGTACTGCTATAAAACAACAAAGTGAGACATCACAATCACACTGGAAGACGATTGTTTTTCTCTAAGAAATATAGAGTTGCACATTAATATCATTCCAAAGATAGTTTTTCATATTTTTGTTACATTAGGCATGCGATTTTTAAAGCAACTGTTGTAGGAAGGAAAAGAGAATTTGACATGCTTAATTATCAGCTTTGTGTTGAGCAATGCTTGTAATTAAGTAAATAATTTGGTAAGGTTCCCACTTTATTTTCATTACCTTTCTCTTTAATAGGTGGTCTCTGGCTGGTAGACTTGTATCAAGGTAACAAAAGCACACTCTTGTTAAGAAACAGAATAATACATTTACTGATACACAATAGGATTATAGAAATAACTACCTACCATTTCATTTGACCTTGGCTTCAACTAGCACAGTGGTCCTCAAGCACGGTCCTGGAGGGCCGCAGTGGCTGCAGGTTTTTGCTCCAACCCAGTTGTTTAATCAGAAGCACTTATTGCTCAAGTAACACTTCTGCTTCACTTTAGTTGTCTCGCTCGTTAAGATTTTGAACCTTTATTGCTTATTTTAGTCTTAAACAGCTGTATTCTTGGTTTTTAATTGCTCCTAATTAGCAAGAACATGAAAATGACAAAATAGAGCAGCATTTCTCCATTTAGCTTGATACCATTTACACCTCTGTGTATTTATCATGCACTATCAGGTTTAATTAAACACTTGGAAGGAAAGTGAAGAGAAAAAAGTGAAGGACTGAGAATTACTCCTCCATTTTAACCTTCAAATCATTTGGATGATTTGGGGAAGAAAATCGGGGATATGAGAATTACCTGACATAGCAGAGTTAAAGCCCTAACAAGCTATGAAATTAAATTATTGGCAAGAATTGCTTTCTAATTAAGCAACCAGGTTAGAACAAAAACCTGTAGCCACTGCGGCCCTCCAGGACTGTGATTGAGGACCCCTGAACTAGTCTAACGTCCAAGTGCTGCACTGTGCGCGACTGAAGTATGACTTGTCAGAGTTGATCTAAACTTCTTCCATTTAAGAAGGAATGAACAATCCATTGTTCATCTCATGGCGTGGTAAGACAGTCTCTGATGGTTAAGAAGTTAAGATGGCTGTATCACCCAGTGAACCAAATGAACAGTCTCTTTTAAAATGTAACACTTTTTAAAAATAGGAAAGCAGTGCCACTGGCAGGACTAAACGATGCAAAGTTCACTCTAAGTAAAGCCAAAGGCACCTTTCAGAAATTCACCTTTTAAGGGTTGAAACTGCAAGTATTAAGATTTTGTATCAAGAGGTTCCAATTACATAAACCCTAATGAAAGTATCTCTTCTGGTTTGCTGCATTAAGCATACCATCATTTAATTTAAAAGAAAATTAATTATAGGGTAATTATTGTTGCATATACAAAGTACAGTGAAATTCTAAGTTGTAGGTGTTATTCAACTTGCAACAGTTCACACCTCTCTCCGCCATAATGATTAGTTAGTATATCTTAGATCAAAATTACCTAAAAATGTCAGAACACTTTTTATAATTAAAGTCAGATTCAATCCAAATCATAAAAATATATTCAAATTTTTAATAAACTTGAGCCAAATAAATCCGTCTAGCAAATTACTGAAGCATATACTGGAAGACGACTGTAGAAATACAATCAAGGCAGAAACCAGGAAGCATTTCTTCACATGAAGCATCAGGGTAATCAGGAACAAAATAATGTGTCACAAAACTGAAATGAATAACCAGTGGCTTTTGAAGGACATGTGAAAGACCTTTGGTTATATTCAAAGACAGGCATCTTGGAAAAGGCCATCTTGTCTGCAGCTGACACTTTGAGACAAAACGCTAACACACGTGACCATGAGTAAGTCAGCAGCAGTGGGCATCAGTACAATAGACAATAGGACAACAGTTTTGCACCGGACAGTAATACTGTTATCATATTTACTCGGGTTATGGACCAAACACTGGAAAAACCTACACTTTTTAAATAACAGGCAGGGAAGCACTGACAAAACTGCAGTTTTCTATGCAATTATTTCTTGTTAGCGCTCCCGTTTGTAGTTTTTCATTTTAGGATCATTCCACTTGGGAAACATTGTTATAAAAAGAACATGGTTTAAATTCTTATCCTTGCAAAACCAGTTCATGCTATGTAAACTATCCTGAATTTGTTTATAATCTATCATGCAACTGAATAGCTTGTGTCTTATGGTGTTACTGTGAATTATATTTGTTGGCTTTATAAAACCACTTTGTGATGGTGTGCTCTGTAAAAGATGGGATATAAAAGATACTGGCCGATTAATCAAACACTCTTCTTTCAGGTAAAGTATTAGTTCACTGCGCAATGGGGATAAGTCGATCTGCTGCTCTTGTTTTTGCTTTCCTGATGATATGCAAGAAGATGACTTTGGTTGAAGCTATCAAGACAGTAGGCAGACATCGGGATGTGTGCCCCAATTCTGGGTTTTTAAGACAGCTTAGACAACTAGACATCACTTTAGCATTTGAAAGGAAAAGGAGAGAAGACCATTACAGGCTCTGACTGTGAATACAGCGACATCAGCCTTGGAGGTAATGTGCACGATAAAATTACATTCAATATTTTTTGCAGTTTATATCTTAAAAGATTAATCTAAGAAATTAGTGCTATTAATTGTCACAGGAAAGAGTTTAACACTGTTTTACCATGCTATTTTCTAAATTTACTTAGGCCATTAAGCAGCGTATTAACTAATGATCAGCAGAAAAGATGTTATTAAACCAATTTATGAAGTGTACAGTATGTGCATAAGTATGTTAACACTGGAATAAACTATATTAATTCTATGTTGACAGCCCTAAAGATTCAATTTTCTCAGGGTAGTTTAATCAGATTTTTCTACTTAACAGTGAAAATATGGAAATACAAAAATGATTGTGTTGAATTGTCTAATAAATTCTTTAACCTCTAAGGAAAATATCAGTTTAAGAGACAACTGCGATTATGTATGTAACTCTGATAATTCAGAACATTCACATCTTAAATGTGAGGCAAATGTCCTCTATGTCACCAATGCTTGTACAGACTTGTCTTGAGTAGCTATTATCTACCAATACAGACGTCAAACTTAGACTTAAAACATGCTTCAGCAGTGTCTACGCTTTTCTGAACACAATACATTCAAAGTAGTTTGATAAATTCTAAAAACAGTTTTTAAATCTACAGTTAAAATATATGGATATAGCAGAGGTATGCTAAAATTTGGGCACCTCAATTGAACTGCATATTTCACTAATCCTCTAAGTATAAACAAGTTAAAACAACATCTGTATTATGCATTATTTCTTTGGGCATTTATCATGTTGAAAATATAAAACCATGAATGTGGCATGTGCAAGTTTTGGGCACCCTTATAATTAACAGCTTTTTTTTTAAGGCATCAAAACCAGTTTTATTCATTAATTCCTTAAATGAACCCACATGAAAACAATGCCAGAGCTGAATAAGCATCCTGAACATTTTAGCTTCTCAGGGTGTAAGGCCGTCTCTTCACAATTACAGAATTTTCCATGGAACTGGTGAAGATATTGAGGTAAAAACAAATACGACTCTTGCAAATTAAGGAAAGCCTATAAAAATATCTATACACATCCCACTCTGAAGTAGCGTTAACAAATCAAAGCTAGGAGGAACTACTAAGCTCATGGCAAGACCCAGGAAAACATCTGTTAGACCTTCTAATAAACTTGTCAGATTTGCAAAGCACAATCCACACATCACTAGAAAGGAACTGCAGAAAGGTTTAGAGGACACCGGGCTGTTGTCCACAATACAGTGTTACTTTAACAAAACGACAGACTTCCCTTTAAGCTTTTCCAAAGATCTTATTACGGACGTCAAGTTAGAATAGGCTAGAAGATCTTGTTATTGATTAATTATACAAAAATAGGTTTGTGCATGAATGTTGTGATGCTTTAGGATTTTGTGGCAGGAAGTGACAAAGGAAGTACTTTGTGGGCAGAGAAAGAACTGATTTACCTAAACAACAGAAGATCCTAGAAATTCATCAGTCAGCATCAACAAAGAAATTTAATTTGAAAAAAGGTTGGATATTTTAAGGTAACTTTCACTAGTTGCCACCGTTCAAAGCAGAAAAAAGGACTTTCCCATCTACTTTTTTAAAACTAATGTGTGTTAGGCAGATGACAAGTTACATCTTGTAATTCACATACTGTATGTGTAGCCAGTGATGTAGGCAGAGAACTGTTTGACAGTAGAGTGACACCGCAGTATATAGTCTGGTGTGAGCAGTGGGCTCTGTAGTGGGTCAGTAAGCCTCAGCGAGAGAACTTGATTTGTCCCCAGGGGAACTTGTTCCCTTTCCAGATGCAGCCAGGATACGCATTAGCTTCTCAAAACTTTGAAGATGATAAGTAGGTTAAAAACGGATGGACAATTTTAAGAATGCATACTTCACTAAATTTTGAAAAGTTACAGTATGTGCATTTATTCTGACAAGTCATTAAACTTGAAGGCTTTGAGTGGTTCTTTTCCAATGCAAAAGGTGTCTAGTAGTTGCATTCATTTCCTGCATTCCCGGTATCATTTATCGGAGACTCTTTGTTTATAGTCAAATGTTAGTCAGCTCTCTACTATTGAACTTAAATATTAGATGATTAATAAATATTTGAGTTCTAATATTTTAGTGGAAAATGCATTAATAATTTTTTACATAAATTGTGTTTTTTAATACAATTTTATTCTTTTTTTACTCTTTAGGTGTATCTACAGCTGGATAAGATTTTTTTTTTTTTTTTTTTTTTTTTAAAGTGTACCTGGATGCAATTCTTCCATTATTTATTTTAAATTATTTCACATAACTCCTGTATAGTGTTTCTCCATACTGAATCCATTTTCTTTTCTTACACATATTTTATTAGGTTTATAACTGATTCCTTATCCTTTTTTCTTTCATTCAGTCTTCATGTTAGTTTTCCATTCACATTCATCTATCATTGCATTACAGAAAGCCGGAGCAAAACTTAATGCACTTTAACCATTACATTGTTTAGTGAAATGTACTTTTTAAATATATATTTTGTAGAGGAAGAGCTCAGTTAAGTAGCCACTCTCTCTCTCTTTTATTGAGCAGTGTTACAGGATAATATGAATCAAATAAATTATATTAATATAAATGAAGATTTGGGGTAAATTTAAGGATAAAAATGGAGATTATGAACCCGTGAATCACAAATTTCAAACAGTTTAGAACCATATTTCTATTATGGTGGTGCAGGTTCTTTTGCTAAGGGGAACTTGTTGGTATACATTTCTGTGCATTCTGATCCTTCAAAATGTTATACTGTGGATTCGGACATTATTCTGTCCCCTTCACTGTATTCTGTGTTGCAGCCTTATGCTAAAACCATTCAAATTTATTTTTTATCCACAATTAGCAATCAATGCCCCAGAATGACAAAGCAAAAACTGGATTTTAGAAATTTTACCAATTTCATTTAAAATAAAAGAACTGAAATAGCACATTGGCAGAAGTATTCAGATATTTTGCCATGTCACGTGAAATGTGGCTTAGGCCATCCCTTTATATTGAACATTTAAAAGATTTTTCTACATTTGCTTAGAGTACACCTATGGTAAATTCAATTGACTGGACATGATTAGGAAAGGCATGTGCCTGTCTATATGACGTTCCTCAGCTGACAATGTGCATCAGATTCATGAGGTTTAAAGAATTGCCTGAAGAGCTTAGGGACAGGTTTGTGTCGAGACACATCCAGAGGCGGCTATAAAACAAATTCTGCAGCATTGAAATTTTCCAAGAGCATGGTAGCCTCCATAATTCTTAAATGGAAGAAGTTTAGATCAACCAAGACTCTTCTTATAGCTGGCCAAACTAAGCAATCATGGGAGAAGGGCCTGGTAAGAGATGTGGTCACACTGCTTGCACTCTAGTTTGGCTGTATGGAGATGGGAGAAAGTTCCAGAAGGACAACTATCATTGCAACACTACATCAATCTCGACCCCCACTTGGAATTTGCAAAAAGGAGTCCCAGGTCAGATGAAACCAAGATTAGAGTAATGTCTAGAGGAAACCAGGCCTCACTCACCACCTGTGCTATACCATTCCATTCCATCAGTGAAGCATGGTGGTTGCAGCATTATGCCAATGGGATGTTTTTCAGTGGCATGGACTGGGAGACTAGGCAGGGTTGAGTGAAAGCTGAATGCAGCAATGAACAGAGATATCCTTAATGAAAATTTCCTCGAGTTTCCCAGCTGGAACCCAACTGAACATTTCTGGAGAGACCTGAAAAAAGATATCTAGAGATGGGCTCCATCCAGCCAGACAGAACTTTAGAAAAAATGCAGAAAAACTCCACAAATCCAGGTGTGTGAAGCTTGTTGCATCATACAGAAGAAGATTCCAGGCTGGAATTACTAGAGGAAGGGCTTCAACTAGGTATTAAGTAAGGGGTCTGAATACATACAGTATGTGAAAGAGTGGCTTTACATGCACACCCAAAACCAGGATAAGGCGAGTAATCCAGTTAAGGCAGAAGCCTGGTTTCTAACAAAGCCCCATTGACATGCACATGTCCACTTATGGAGTCTGCCTTTGGCAAAATGCTCCAATCGCATACAAATTAAACCTCATCAGCGGTCACCTTGAATCTGAAAACAAGCCTGGAGCCTGTGCTTAGGGGCTTAGTATTGTACATTCAGCTGATCAACATACTGGATTTAGCAATTTTCGAAATACTGGGACAGATTATTTCATCTGGGAGAAGAACTAATGCAATTGTCCGAGTGTTACCTCAGGAAATTCCTCTTGACGCTTCCGTTTTCTACACGTGGCTGCTGCCTGTGTGTGTGTGAAGACCGATATCCCGGTTTCTCTAACTAAAAAAAGGGTATGCAGGGCATATTTGACACTGGTTTTCTGTGAATACAGTGCACAAAAACACACTCAGTGTGATATTTCAGCTTTTTTTTTCTTTTAAAATACATTAGTAAAAAATTCTTAAATCCTCTTTTTGCCTTGTCATTTTGGGGCATTGAGTGTTATTGATGGGAGTTAAATACATTTAAATAACTTTACATTTGGGAACAGGTCTTTCTTAGATCCCCGAAGTGGAATTTACATTAGAAGCACAATTCTTTGACAATATTAATAGATATGCACATGTTCATAAATTAATAAAGCTGCTTATACACTGTGTGCACGATTATTAGGCAAGTTGTACTTTTGAGGATTAATTTTAAAATGGAACAAATCCAAAATGTTAATAAACCTGAAACCTGAATGTTTTACAAAGGAAATGTGAGTGTGAACATTCTCAGGGGAATACATACGTGTGCGCAATTATTAGGCAACTATTAGTGTGCAGAATTATTACACAACTAAAGGAAAAACTAACATTTTCCCATCTCACTTGTTTGTTTTCATCTGTTAAAGTGAGAATAATAAAACTGAAAATTTACAAATAAACATTTGCATTTCAAAAGAAAAATCAGTGACCAATATAGCCACCCACCTTTTCAATAACAGTCATTCTGTTCATGGAGTCTGTCAGTTTCTTGATCTGCTGACGATCAACTTTTTGTGCAGCAGCAACCACAGCCTCCCAGACACCGTTCAGAGAGGTGTACGGTTTTCCTTCCCTGTAAATCTCCTGTTTAAGAAGGGCCCAGAAGTTCTCAATAGGGTTTAGGTCAGGTGAGGAAGGGGGTCATGTCATTATTCTTTCATCTTTAAGGCCTTTACTGGCTAGCCATGCAGTGGAGTACCTCGATGCATGTGATGGAGCATTGTCCTGGATAAAAATCATGGTCTTCTTGAAAGTTGCAGGCATTTTCCTGTACCACTACTTGAAGAAAGTGTCTTTTTCTAAAAACTGGCAGTAGGTTCGGGAGTTGATTTTGAGTCTTATCAACCCAAAAAGGTCCAACTAGCTCATCTTTAATAATACCAGTGAATACCAGTACCCCACCTCCACCTTGCTGGCATCTAAGTCGAAGTGGAGCTTTTGTGCCCGTTACTGATCCATCTGGTTCGTCAAGAGTCACTCTCATCTCATCAGTCCATAAAACCTTTGAAAAATCTGTCTTCAGATATTTCTTGGCCAGTCTTGATGTTTCAACTTATGTATCTTGTTCAGTGGTGGTCAGGTTTTAGCTTTCCTTACCTTGGCCATGTCTCTGAGCACTGAACACCTTGTACTTCTGGGCACTCCAGGTAGGTTGCAGTTCTGGAATATGACAGCACTGGAGGATAATGGTTTCCTGGTAGCATCACGTTTGATTCTTCTCAAATCTGCGCAGTTAATTTGGGTCTTTTGTTCTCAACATGTTTCTTGCGACCCTGTTGACTATTTGCAACAAAACGTTTGATGGTTCTGTGATTTTGCCCAAATATCTTCAAAAGGCTGAAAGCCTTTTTACCATTTTTGACTTTTCAGACTCAGTTAATTCTCTTTTTTGGCCCATTTTGCCTGAGGAAAACAAGCTGCCTAATGATTATGCACACCTTGATATAGGGTGTTGATCTTACGCCACACCCTCCCTCATTACACAAATACACCTCACTTGATATGCTTAAATCCAATAAGCATTCAAGTTTATACAGCTTGGAGTTGGAATATATGCATAAAAATGATGATATGGCCAAAATACTTAATTGCCTAATAATTGTGCACACAGTGTACTGATGATCTTTCTGAAAAAAGTGTTCAAAGTCAGAAACCTTGAAGGATCTCTCTAGAAATTCAGCAAGAACCTTGGGTAGGCTTTGTAAATTAAGAGATAAAGAAGGTCTTTGAGTTAAACATCTGCAGTATAAAAGATGTATAATGAAATAAAAAGATTTCCTACATTATATAATGACATCTGGAAGTCATTTTGAAATCTCAATAATTTGACCTTTCTGTGTTTCTATATACTGTATTTAGAACACACACAAAAAAAATAATATTAACCCTTTGTAAAAGGGCTGCATCATGAAAGTACACCGGAAAAGACAACAACAAACAATGCCCTCCCTGTATGACAGTTGAGAAGGCATCAGACATTTTTCTGAAAACTTGTTTTATGGGTGTATCAATGATGACATGGGAAGCATGCTTTTACTCCCAAGTCAAAATCTACTGCCTCAAAATACACAGTTTATGGCAGCTAATGCCAGTTCAGCTTATTTGTGGTGGAGAACTGGAGTGAATTTAAAAAGGTTCTTTTCTGAAAGAGGCCACTCAAGAGCAAGATTAGAGCAGTACATGGAGAATGAACACTGAAATTTAGGTGTATGAATGGCAGAAAAAGAAGAGCAAATACAAAATGGAAAATGGAGACCTAGGATCACTGGAAACACTAAAATGCAGCAAGTTTTAAATATTTCCAGTTAGAAGATTGGTTTACTCAAATAATGTAATTGTTCAGTACCCTTGGTCCAACCAGAGATAGGTGGTATTACATATACAATAAATATTGCTGTCCCAGTGAAGCACTAAACTATTTCTGTTATGAAGTGTTTTCCTTCATTAGTGAGGAGTTAGGAAACCCATTTGTTCCGATTTTGTAAATTACATATAATTGAAATAATCTTTTCATTTATACATTTACAAAAAAGAAAAAGTTTATATTTCACATTTTACAGATACATTTAAAATGAATTGTTTCGTATCTCTCCTCTAATTTCAAACTGATATAAAGATGTTAATATTTTATGTAATAATTTAGAATAATCTCTCTTCTAATCCACAACACATTGCAGTGCTTCCTAAGTCCACAGATTGTGCCCCCATGCTATTTTTTTTTAGTTTTAAAAAATGACAATATGGCCCAGCCAGAAGATACAATGTAAACATTTGGTTCCAGCTCTCAGTTACATTGTAAAACTTCCAGAGAAACCGTTATCAGATATAAATGAATTGGCAAGCATTTACCGTATATACAGCATCATGCCGAATTTGATGCGTTTTTTTATAACCTGCAAATTGACGCAGGACACCTTGGTGTGGAGCTGACAATGTATAACATGCAGTGGTTATCCTGCTTCTCAGACATACTATTGTCATTTTTGACCCTCTATTCTTAGTGGTCCACAGATGGACTTGTTCAGATCAGTCTTCAATGACTCAAGCAATTACTCCCCAAAGCAATCTGGAAACTTTCCAAGCAAACTATGAGACATGCTTCCTTGGGTATTTGCTGGGTCTCCTCCTTGATCCAACTTATGTATGAGGTGGCTGCAGACATCCTGCTAAGATGCCCAAATTCCTTCAAACTGGATTAGGAAGAACAGCATCTCAACTTAAAGTTCTCAAGTTACTCATCCAGTTGTAGCAAATGAGCCAATCTATCCTGCACCTAAACTGAATGTACATACAATTAGCAGTTCTGTCCATCACATCTCAAAACTAAAGACCATAAGTGAGAATGGGAGAGTAGAGAGGGCAGCAAATCATAAGCTTTGTTTAAAAAGGATTTGCCTCACATTTTGGAGCCACTGTTTGCTGCTTCTGTACAGGTCAGCTGATCAAACTCACAAAGGCCTCAGAGTTCCTGTTATTTCTTCATTTCAGGCAGGTACTCTCTCACAAGCACAAACGTCATTACTCACTTTAAGGCAAAGGTTTGGAGAAGTGGAGCTGTGTCATACTCAGCTGTAAAATATTCCAATCTTGGAAATAACTGTCAGATCAGAAGACATTACCATCTGTAAAGAGCAAAGATGCAACCCATATGTCCTCAAACTAGACACAGTCAACTAGATGAAAATTACAAATAGAAACAAGACACACAATTGGCAGAGCCCTACTTTAACTTTAGACTGATCTGACTAGATACCAAACATTACCTTTCACAGGGCAAATACTGGGACCACATACAGTGGGTACAGAAAAAGAATCACTCCATTTTAAAATATTCACATTTTATTGCTTTGCACCATGAAATGAAGACACACAAAACATATTTTTCCAGCTGAATTTACTCAATGCAAGTTAAAACAGCCAAGTCAAAAGTATAATCGCAACAGTTCAGGAAATAAACACCCCAATCACTGAGATGGTTAAAGGATCACCCCTCCGAAAAATACTTGTAAACTCAGTCAGGGGTAAGTAATCACCTTTTCCATTGCACAACAATGTAATTGGAGTCCACCAGTAGTCCACTGGAAGCATAAAACCAGCTGTTCCTGGAGCAACCCAGTGCATGGTAGTACAACTGAAAGCAAACAAATGACAATGGGTGTCAAGGCACTTTCAAAAGATCTCAGGGATAAAGTTGTGTACAGGCACAATTCAAGAGATGGATACTAAAAGATTCAGGAGCACAGTAAAGTCCATAATTAAGAAGTGGAAAGTGTTTGGTACTACTAGGACCATACCCGGATCAGGCCGTCCTCTCAAACTGGATTGAAGTGCGAGGAGGAGAGACCGGTCAGAGAGGCTACCAAGAGGCCAATGGCAACTTTGAAAGAGTATCAGGACTTTAAGGCAATGTGTGGTCATTGTATGTATGTGAGAACAATACCACAAGTGCACCACAAATGTGGCTTGAATGGGTGGGTTGCAAGAAAAAAAAGCTACTCCTCAAGAAAGGCCACATTAAGTCTCATTTGAACTTTGATAAAAAGAACCTTGAAGATACTGAGGCCAAAAGGAAATCCAATGTGACTGAGCTTGAACAGTTCTGTAAAGACGAGTGACAAAGCCGCTATACCAGAACTCAACCCAAAACAGACAGACGCAGGAGGCACACTGATAAAACAAAGAACTGTTTTATTTTTCTTTGCCTGTGGGCAATGCCTTCTCCATTTCGCACAGGCACAACACAGCCACAACAAGCACGAAGCACACACACACAATACTTCTGTTCATCTCCTCCGTTCCTCTCCGAAAAGCTTGGTCTCCCTCCTCCCAATTCTGGCTCGCCTGGTGGGTCTTCAGTAGTCTTTTATATAGTGCCCAAGCCTGAAGTGCTTCTGTTCTTCTTTCCACGTGACTTGCCAGCACTTCCTGGTCAGATGCAGAACTCCCAATTGTTTAGTCAGCCTGGAAGTACTTTGGCGCTCCTGTCCACATGATCTATTAGTACTTCCAGGCTATAGGGAAAGTATGACTTCCCCGGTCCTTTGACAGCTCTCCCTGGTGGCACCCACCAGGGCTGTGAAACCACATTCCAAGTCCCAGGATGCCCTGCGGGAATCCAGGGCACCGGTATATGCCATGGGATCTGTCATCTAGTGTCTTGGGGGAGGCAGTGTCCCCCATCTTCTTTTCCTTCTCAGGGTGTCCCGGCCAGGTTGAGCTGCCAGCCATCCACCACAATGTGCATAGTTGGTGCAGAAGGATCCCATTAGACTCGTGGCTGTAATTAAAGCACAAGGTGGTTCCACAAATTACTAATACATGGGGGCTGGTGGGGGGATTCCTTTAAAAAAACCAAAATAATATTTTTAGTGTCTTCATTTCAGGCTGCAAAGCTACAAAAGAATATTTTGGGGAGGGGTTCTTTTTTATACCCACTGTAACTATTACTGTGAGCTCAATTATAGAACACGATCCACACCCACGAGATGATTCTTACACTGCCTCCTCTGAGAAGTGCTTATCCATATCCTTGCCAAGAACAGCCTGGGGTGGTCCTATATTTGCTACCCATATTGGACAATCCATGGTATGCAACTCACCACTCACGTTTGGATCTTGTAGCCAACTTCACCCAGCTACATACTTCAAGGTGCCCCTATCACTGCCCACAGGAGTTTTGAAGTTGCCCAATAGCTAGTCTTGCAGGATCAGATGTATATGTTACACATCTGGAGACAAGCATAACTGAAAGCAAATGCTGGCCACCTCTGTATTGTCTGTTTTTAATTTGTTGTTATACCTCCTTGTATTCATTTTCCTAATCTGCTTTTCCAGGGCAGAGCCATGGGGCACAGCTGGAGCCTATCCCAGCAGTAACTGGGCACAAGGCAGAAACAATCTTATGTTGATCAGAGGGCAAGCAAATGTGCACACACACTCATCTAGGGCCAACGTAGCAACACCGCTTCATCTAACCTGCACGTCAACTGGAGAAAATGTCAGGCAGAAAGAAATAGTGGCAACATCTGTGAGAAGATGAGCTCTAGGATGTGCATTTGAGCTAATGAAATGCTGTTAAAAGGAGGAGAAAAGAACTCCTGTTAGGTGTGCAGAAATGAAAGGCCACATTGTGTACAAGTGCATAAGCTACTTAAATAAAAAAGAGTCACATATGAAATACAAGATAAGATTTACAAAAAGGCAGGACATGCATATTGGGTAATAAATACAGAATGTCTGGCCACACTATTGATAAAGCAATCATAAAATTGTACTTACTGTCTCTCCTGTGTGGTCATTTTACTTTTTGCAAGTCGAATAAACACCCTTCAGATTTACCTGGCGAAGTTCCTAGGATGCCACATCTATAAGCTAGCAAGTCTTCCAACTGCAGCATCATAATTGACTCCAACATACGGGTTTGCGTTATTCCTGCCAAGCCAGTCTGCACGTTTAAACTATTATTATTATATCACAGTGGGGTTTTACGTAGCACACTCCAACCATAGCATTCCTCTTTGTGAAATTCTAGACGGACGGTTCTTACAAAAGATCCTCAAATCATAAAGTCTGCACATTTTAGCTTACATTTCAAATCAGAGGATGGATATCAGTTATTGGAAGAGGGAATTTTGCCAGCTACGATGCCTTTAATTCTGACTTCCATGCCAACATCACCATCACGACATGTTAACAGCCTTCGTCATCGAGTCCTGGTACTCATCCCCTTGTCAAAGTCATAAGATCTCATCTGTAAGGAATAGTGAACAACAAGTAAATGGCTTTGCTCAACATTTTTATTCATAATTATGCATAGCCTTTCCGTTAGAAGCAATTGCTTTAAATCTCAGGGCAATTCCTAGCACCCAAGACCCTTGCATATCTCGATTTTTAGACAGGTCATGAAAACATCATGTGTGAGCTTCTTACTGAGATGGAGCTCCCATGTGAAAGGATGGCTCAAAAAAATGGATGCTCAGCGATTTAATAATTGTTAATTCAAATTCTATAAAAATAAGAAGTAGTCAAAAATTCTCAGCAAAAGACTTCTCTGAAAAACATTTGGTCACTCAACAGACCATATGTGGTACAAAATAAAGAGCTCATTTAAAAGACACCAAACAGAATATCTGCATTTTATAAATAAAGAGAACAATAAAAATGTCACATTAGAAGGAACCCCTTATAATAAACCAAAAGACTATTTAACATACAATTCATATTTTTACCTTTAATTCAATATATCAGTACGAAACATATGTGCATTAGCACTAATCCAAATGGGGTGTTAGAAGGCAGCCAAGTGCACTTCATTCATGACTGTCACCTGCTCTCTTTTTGAGAAGGCACCCTTCACTCGACCAAACTCTGAAAACAAAGCCAGACAACAGTATGGCTGTCACTAGTGGGTGGGGGACCCACACAAGAAACTTTACATCGTGGACCCGAGGCTTTCAAGGCGACTTACAACAGGATGGATCCACTAATATGTCAAAGTCATCTTAAAAGAATGAACAAAAAGTAATGCATAGAACTGAAGTGCTGTAATACACTTTATTTAAGGTGGCATTTTATGTTTATCTTACAGAGTGCTATTATTAGGACATAATTACTATCATAAGATCACACTCATAAATACCTGGCACATAAAGTAATCCTCATGACTCCAGAGTGTTGCTTGGGCTCAAAACACAGTACGTCGGGGACAAACCACAAAGCCAAGTGAGCTCATCCCCCAGAAGTACAATTACTTCAACAGCCAACACCCAGAATATTCTTGTAAAATTAATTTAAATTAATTAAACCTTTGAAAGTTCCTAGAAAAATTAATCTCAATACCCTAAGATAAGTGCCATCACATCTTGGCCAGTCGAAAACACCAAGATGGTTTTTGTGGTGTCGTACACTTCAGTACCTTCAACTACTTCACAATTCTCATCAATGACACGACTCTGGGGCTGCACAGTGATTAGTTGTGCTGCTCCACAGATTGCGTACAGACATAAACCCTGCACTTTGTTGCTGTCTTTTGAGTCTCAGCGTTATCCCAAAAACTGTTTACCACATGAAGCCCCACAGGGATGCTGGCTAGGTTATCCAGCTAAATGGGCCCCAGTGTAAGTGAGGATGAGGGTGTGTGGACCTCACAATAGGCTGGCACCCTATCTGGGGCACTTTAATTCCTTGTCCCCAGTGCTACCGACAGGCTCTGGCTCCCAGCGAATCTGAACCGGATAAAGCAGGTTTGAGACTGTAATGTTACATCCCTAACCTACATCACCATAAAGTTCCTTTCAGATTTTGGTTTTACTTCTGCTGCTAATAAGCCTGCCAGTAGCAAGGCTACAGAAGTGGTGCTCGAGATGGATGGGATATCCTGATTAACGCGCCTTTCAAGTGTTGTCTGAAGTTACCACTGTGTTGACGCAAGGGAAAAGTTCTGTTTAAAAAACAAAAAAGGTCACTCCAGATGCTAGTTGAACCTGGAACTCAGGAGCATCAAGGCAGATTCCACTGTCATGATATTTGAGAAGCTGTGGGAGGTTGACAGCTCTGTCAGGCATGGAGTCTTACAGTTGAAGATCACAGGGAATCTCGTGATGCTTGCTGCCACAATGCAACACTTAGGGAGGTTATGTTTCTTGAATATATAATAGTATACTGTACAGAACATAAGATTTCTGTTTCTGGAATATACACGTCACCACACTAAACTGGGCTTGTGTAATACTTTTATATCAGGTAAGCAGACTTGTTCCTTGGCAATGTGGCCCATGTTGGCTGAACATTCTAAAAGTTTCCTGTACACGTGACAAAACTACTACTATGCAAATTGTGTTAAAAAGTCAAATTTGAACAGTGCAAGAACCTCAGAGCCTTGTTCACAACAGAGAATAGTTGAGATTATATGACTGACTTGCAGAACAGTGCGTAGAGCATCTGCAGTACTGAAGTCATCATTAGAGATGGGGTTGTGAAACAGAAGCACAGTTCTCCCAAAATGGTTTATGGTGCACTATGTAACACAATTTTTGTTCCTGGCTTCCAAGAGTTATATTTCAACTGCTTATGTTTAAAGCCTATGGAAAAACGACTACATTCAGCACAAACTTTGACTTTATGACCACAGCCCAGAAAATTTCGTATTTATAGTGACAAAACAAGGGAATTTTTATCTTTTCGTTCATGCGGTCTGATAAAGAACAACACTAGCATGGTAAATAGACAGAGACAGTCAAAACCACTCAAAAAGGTTCAGAAATGAGTAGGTTTTCTAGATTTGCAACTGTACTGAAAATCGCTTTCTCGAATAAGCCCCCAAATGTAGTCCCCCATCATGTTTTCATTATACTGTCCTTGGTAACGACGTTCAAAGTCCAGTATATCCTGATGAAAGCGCTCGCCTTGCTCCTCTGAGTAAGCTCCCATGTTCTCCTTGAATTTGTCAAGATGAGCGTCAAGGATATGGACTTTGAGAGATATTCTGTATCCCATTTTGGCGTAATTCTTTATGAGAGTCCGAACCAACTGCACATAGTTTTCAGCCTTGTGATTACCCAGGAAGCCGTGAACCACTGCAACGAAACTGTTCCAAGCCGTTTTCTCCGTCCTGTTCAGCAGCTTGGCGAATCGGTAGGATCCACCATGCAGAAGTAGCAGTTGCTTGAGTGGTCATTCGGTTGCCGCCAAATTCGCGGGATAGCAAACTTCACGGCTCTCTTTTCTCCCCTGTACCAACCTTCAAGAGTTTTCTTGCAATATTCGCATATGAAATGAGGTACCCAGGGCTTGTCTTGATCCCCGACAGGCATGCCAAAGTATGCCTTGTAGGCCTTGAACATCTTACGACATGCTTTCACGGAATACTTTCTTGGTCTTGTCTTTATAAATTGTCCACAGATGTAGCAAAATGCACCTCTTGATGCCATCTAAATCAAATCAAAAAAATAACATAAACCGAAATGTTGGTTTGAGTCACCTGTGCTTTTATACTTGTATGACTACTATTGGACAGTCCGAGAACGTTCTAGAAAGTTCTAAAAGTTTCTTGAAAGTTCTAGATAATTCTGGAAAATTCTAAGAAACTTCTGGACAATTCTAACAGTTCAAGAATATTCTAGAAGACTACTCGGTATTGAATGCGAATCGAGAATTTTCTCGAAAACAAATTTCAAAATGTCATTGTCCTGATCACAAAAGCAAAGTTTTTGTGGAACAACAGCTATTTTCTATTTTTTTTAGGCATAACGGGTTAGGAAAACACACTTTGTACCCAGGAACAAAATAAAAATAAAAATTTGTTACATAGTGTAATTCAATCTGCAACTTCTTCATCAATAAGCTTTAAGAAAGTGACCAAAATAAAGAGACAATGGACACAATTGTTCAAACTGAGGTTTTTGAGGGCTCCAAAGAGTCTTGGCCAACTTTTATTTCAAGACATTGCTGGCCCAGCTCCTCCAGGCCGAAGGAACAAAAGTAGTTTGGATTACCTGGCCAGGACGTTTCATTAACGCTTACCATGAGTGGTGTGCCAGGTGCAGTCCAATAGGAGAAGACCCAGGACATGCTGGAGGGATTTCCTATCTCGAGTTTCAGGACATCAATGCTGGGAAAAGGAAGCATGGTCCACCTTACTCAGTTTGCTGTCTGCATTATCTGTCACGGTGTAGCTTCCATTTTATGAGCAGACGTGGTTGCATAATGTGGCTTTTATAGGTGCACCCAACACTTTATTTTAAGCAGAAGCCGGAGTCAGAAATGTTTCTTTTTAATTAAACAATTTTAGAGAGGACCTATGAACAAACATACACCATCTACATGTTCCCACTTGCAGTCTGAACTCAGTTCACAAGGTTAGCTTGCCTAACCCTGACTGGCTGGTGACCTTTTAGCCTTGGAGGTGACTAGGTCAGCATGACAACATCTCATATGGTATATGGTGTATGGTGCCTCCGAGTCTAGTCAGATCAGATTATAATGGTGCCAGGTTTTATTAAGCAATTGCTATTTACCAAGGAGATGCTAAGGATTCTCCTAAGGGGTGTGGAATTCTATTAGTGGTGTTGGCCTACCAATATGTCACTATGGCAGCTGGAGTTCTACTACCCATTGAACAACAGCAAACCTTACACTACATGGGCTATGCAAAACAAAATCTCTTACCATGCATTTATGACAAGTTGCTCAGCTGAAAGGAAGATGACAGGAGAACAGGTGGAACTGCAAAGAGAAAGGCGGAGAGCACATCTGATCTCTGCTGCTTTCTGTTTATCTGACAGAATTCTGCTAGAACCTCACAGCTCTATTCTAAAACTGATGTGGCTTTCCTCTGCACATTTGGATAAACAGTTTGATGTCCTCTCTCTCTCCACTCTCCAGCAAAAGCCTGTTTCTCCTGTTACAGATTCTCCATGTCCAGAGCCATTTTGTTGCCCCAGCACTCCCTTACTAACCATGCAGTCTTATAAAAAGAAATACAAGTAAACAGATTTAAGATGGTGGACACTAGAAAGGCGCCATAAGCCAAAGTTTGATTGTTTAGGAGTACAGCACAAGGACGTCATATACATTCCAGTGCCTTAGCCAGCTGATGTTTTTTGTCAGTTGGTTGAATGTGTAAGCGTATTACATTTCATGTCCACAGACAGCATGTCATGACTAAAAGCAAACACATTTCACTTAGGGGCAGCTCCTGTTGTACTGCATTTCGAATCAAGACCGGGGGGGATTTTTCGTACGTGGATTACTCGTTTAGCCGGATGTAAATGTAATTGTTGACGATTTGGCCTGATCCTGGATCTGTCGGTTTTTCGAATCCCTTGCTGGATGTGTTGTCACAGCAGCAGATCCAAATCCTCAAACCTGCTCGGAGCAGGTCTGTTCTATGTAAACAAGGATTAGCTCTCACATTTAATCAGTGTCCGTGCATGGAATTCATTCAGTCATGGCTTCACCATTCATGAATGAGTGACCAACTGATATCGGTGCGCAAATAAGAAGAGAATTTCATATAGAGAGGGTTTTGCACCTTTATTATAAGATTATAAGATCCTTTATTGCTCCCGGAGGAAATTCTTTTCGAAAGATAACGCTTTAGCCGAGGGGGAATATTGTACCTCAAAGGTTTATTAGCACCTTATATTCGAAGCCACACTAGGCGAAGTCGGGCTCTCACAACCACACAGACAGTATGCATTGCTTTGAGTTTTCCTGCAAGCGGCACTTTTTATATATATATATATATATATATATATATATATATATATATATATATATATATATATATATATATATATATTATGCGATGTGGAAAATCTATCTAAAAGTGCAGTTTTCCAGGCAATTCGTACAGTCTGTTTGGCTCTGAAATATTTCCTTCGGTTTTTCATAGTGTTTCCTGGACATCTGCGTGTGCAGACAATAAAAGAAGCATTTCATGCCATTGCAGGTACACAGGCAAAAACACCCCCAGTTCCATAAAGAATCTCACGATCAGCCTAACATTCTCATTAGCCAGGATTTCCAAATGTGATTGGGGCACATGGGACTGATCAGAGTGGAGTTTGATCAAACATTATTTGGAAAATGTACCTCTCCTCCTGATGAATAATCAGACACAGTGTCTTCATCAAATATTTGAACTTCGTCAATATCTCGTTGGTCAGACACAGGTTCTAGGGATAGGACATTCTCTGCAACTGACCCAACAAAAAAAAATGCCATCAGAAACAGGGCGATGGGCATTTTGCTGGAGAGCCAACTCTTCTGCAGGTCTGGACCACTTGGATCTGCACCTGTTTTTTGCTTGTCTGCCTTCATATTAGTTTTAAAATTATTTTTTTTTTATATTATATATGATTCGTTATGTCAACAATTCTTTAAATAGTTATATACCAATATTTACCAGTTTGAAGTATATTCTTGTACTTCACTTTAACCTGTTCCCATGTTCTCACGTATGATCTGGAATTATGACATATTAAATAATTAATATGACACAGGAAATGAAACGCTGCAGTCAGTAAGTACAATGCACACTACTTAGCATTTAATTTGTCGGCCACTTTTTGCCAGCCGTCTTTTCTGGTCTGGGCTGCTTTTGCAGTGTTACCACTTGTGCGTATTAAATCTTGAAATTCTTCATATCCTTCGACTAAAAGGTCCTGCCCCGCTTGTGTGAAAAAAAAAAATGCACCTGTTCTTTCGTTATTTTGTTGCAGCCTATCAAAGACTTGCTGATCATGTTTTCTAGACTCAATATATATGGGCTTTTCAATCAGCGTGGGCACACAAATTCATCTCGGATGATTAGTTCCAGCCAGACTAATCTACTATATGGCTCAGTTTGAAAAACCGACTTATCCCGGATGAGCTTCACCGGCATTAACTCATCCAAGATGAGGCATCTGATCTCGGATAATCTAAGCGACGTATGGAAAATACCCCCTAGGCATTAATCATACCAAATACGAACAGCAGCAACATTTATTTGTATAGCACATTTTCATACAAATGATGTAGCTCAAAGTGCTTTAAAAGATGAAGAAAAAATAAAAAAATTGGCAATGCTAGTTAACAAAGAATAAAGTAAAGTCTGATGGCCACGTAGGACAGAAAAAACAAAAAAAACCCCAGATGGCTGAAGAAAAAAAAAAACAAAATCTGCAGGGGTTCCAAGGCCACAAGAACACCCAGCCTCTACTAGGCATTCTACCTAACATAAAACCATGAGGACTGATTGAGATCATTTCAGGCTTCATGTGGAAGAATTTGACGATGATCACGTGGACCTCTGGCCTTCAATCCATCAATGTATGGACAGCACGGTGCGGTGATCAGGTGATGGTGCAGATCGCCACCACAGAAAAACAGAAACAGAACAGCAGAAAAAGTAGGGGTTACCTACTATATACTATTTTACCTATTATAAAAATAATTAAATGCATATACAGAGTATCAGGATTAAACTAAAATGAAGGTTATGAGAAAGCCATGTTAAAGTAGTGTGTTTTTAGCAGTTTTCTAAAGTGCTCCACCGTATTTGCCTGTGAATTTCTATCAGTAAGCTATTCCAGATTTTAGATGCATAACAGCAGAAGGCCGCCTCACCACTTCTTTTAAGTTTAGCTCTTGGAATTCTAAGCAGACACTCATTTGAAGATCTAAGGTTACGATCTGGAGTGTAAGGTGTAAGGCATTCAGAGATATAGGATGAACATTGTGGGGACCGGGGTGTCAATAGTGAGATGTTTCGCTTCTAAACATTTCTGCATTCTGGCGTCAGGCATAGGGTTTGTCAACGGTAACCCAGATGGTGAGAAGTTTGCTTTAGGCCTCACTAAAAAAAGGTTACTCTTACATAAAGTTGTCCCGTTGTTCTTGTGTTAGTCCTGTCCGATTTATAAAGAAGTTATGAAATTGCAGGAATTTAGAAATATTGGTGTATGGAGGCCATGGTTGATGATGTTCATAATCGTACAATGCAGCACTTTAGGACATTAGCTCTTGAATGCGTTCTAAGGAAGTTACTGTAGAAGCTGGAAATTTTTCACCCGTTGCGGTTTTTACTACATTGGCCTTGATCTGCAAACAGTCTAAAAGAGAGAGGATGAAATCGTCATTTACATCGCAAGCTTCCACCAGTTCAATGAGATGGTGGAGCTCCTACCTTATCAACTCCGTATTTACCACATTGAGCACCAAGTGAACATAATGGTGATTTGAACGCCTTATACCCGGACTTTTGATGACCCTCCCCATTGCCCCCTACCTTCTGACGCCGTTTGGTCATTTGAACACATTGTTTTAGCAGGATTATTGCATGGAGTGGAACTGAAATTCAATGCACTCAGAGAAGATGCGAAGTGAAATGCAGTAGGTTTGCTTTGCTTTTAGTTATGACACACGATCTATGGACATGAAGAAAAACACAGCATGCTTTTGTGCAGCATTTGAAACCGACACGAAAATTGAATGCCATTGCAAAATACAATTATTAGGTGGATATGTTTTTAGTTATGGCGCAATAAAACTGTGCCAAAATTAAATGCACCATGCACACTGCAATTTGGTTAACACATTGGATGGCATTTAATTCTGGCACGGATCAACCTTCCATACTTCTAATGATTAGCCTTCTTCCTATCTACAGACCACTCCAGAAAACCCCTGCTCTGCCAAGCGGCTTGCGATATTAAAAGGGAGAATGAAAATATACAATTGCTTTGTTCACTTTAATAAGTTCTCCTCCTGCGTTAGACTGATACATCTCTATTTGACCTTAATCTAAACGGCCTGACATGGGCCAGCACAGTGACTCAGTGGATAAGTGCGCTGCTGCTGCTGCCAAGCAGATCTGACGTGTAAAATCCGGTTGCAAACTGCTGTCCTTGTTGAGTCGGCACCCTCTTCCCAGGTCTGCATGGGTTTTTCTCCATCCATACCCCAATCAAAACTGGTTTGGTGAGGACATGCATGGGCCCTGTACCTAACGCATGACCTGTCCAGGCTTGGTTCCTGCAGCGTGTCCAAAACTGCTAACATACCATTAAATGTGTTTCACTGGCACGAGAAACTGATATTGTTATTCCCATAGGCTTTAGATATGTAGACTATTAATGACAGAACGCTCACAACTAATTCTTGTCTTTAATGTTACATCTCTCTATTAAAAAAAAAAATTGTAAGTTTGGAAGGAGACGAGACGGGATTTTCTCAGAGAGACACTTTCACGCTCGCGAGACGAGTCTTTGTGCCAAAAGATTTAACCACGGGGACGGAAATAAAGAGTAGATGACACAGTAGAATGTCGTAAAGAATTCAAAAACGTTGGCACAGTATATATGCAGAGCAGGTTATGGAAAATGGAAGTACGAAAATCAAAAGTCTCAAAAAAAAAAAAAAAAAAAAAAAAAAAGATAGTAAAGATTGCATTAGCGCAAACAAACGGAAATTATTACTCAGTGAAATAACAGAACAGTGAAATGAGATCAAATATATTGTTCGGATTTAAACTTAAGTCGGAGACTTGTAGATTGTCTAATTTGTGCCGCCATCTGGAAAAAAAAAAAAAAAAAGTAGTGTTTCTTCCCAATGAAGAGGCGTATCTGTAAGAATGAAAAGATTTGTCGTTTGGTGAAAGTGAAATCCTGCAAGAGAAATCATTCCTCATTTGTGTGAATGCTACTGTTAGACACATCTCTTGTAGAGAAAAAGAGACGATATTCACTCACGGGCAGTTATACGTTGCGCTGTCACGATGTAATTCCAATTACAGAATCAAAACTCAATGCAATATTGATGAAAAAGTAAAAAATGAAGAGATCGAATACATGGACATGAGTGATATGACAGAAGTGTGCCGTACGAGATGCATCTCACTCAGCACGGTGCCAGCAGCTGATCGAGCAAAGAGGAGGTTAACAAAAAATAAAAAACAAAAAAACAATTTGCTTCCCATTGTATCCCCGTTTAAGAGCGGGTTTCGGAGGAGCGACCGCGTCTCTTTGGGGTGCCTTCAGCCCACCACTTCGCAACGCGAGTAGCACAGACGCGAAGTGGTTGGTGCACAATGCAGGCCGTTTTGGGGGTTGGCAAGCAAAGCCCCCTAGTAAATTAATTAAAACTCAAAGCCTATACTGCAGAAAAAGGGACTGGGACACTTGAGCTCTACTAGAGAATCTAACTTCCCAACCCCCTGCAAAAAAACAAGCTGCGGCTGCACAGGTTGCCCCTGTTAAAAGAAATTGTTAAGAAAGAACAAAAAAAGAACAGGCCGCCAGCAAAAATTAAAATATGATAAACTCGCTGTTCAGCACATAGGTGTTTCAATGAATAGAAGAAGAGCTGAAAGAGTCAAAACAATGAAATATAAACTCAATGGACAACTACTGATCTACACATCAAACAACTAAAATCACCGAGCAGCACTTAAAACACTTAGCCTGCTACCACCATGAACGAGCCCACAAATGAGACAGCAACATCTCCAAAGGACTGTATGGAGTTAGCAAGAACAAACAGGTAGAAGGGAAACCAAAGCCTAACCTCTTATACTAAATTGTTTTTAATGACAAATTCCTTTATTATAAGAGGTTTGCCTTTGTATGGACGAGACTGATATTATGTGGTCTTTGAAAACATCAGCACGGCCTCATTAATTTCATGAGATATTCTGTATATCAATTATGAAAAAGTGACCGTCAATCTTAAAGTTCAAATCACAAATTTCTAAAACCTTGTATTTCCACTCCAGTCTCCTCCTATGTTAACAAGCCACAGCTCAGAGCAGATTTTTATGAGGCACCTGTCAAAGTGGTTTCTGTAACCCTGCTTTCTCAGTTTGCCCCTTTCGCCTTTTCACTGCACTGTCCCATATGGCAGAGCACCTCCAGGTCACGTAAAGTGACCTGTGTAACTGAGCAGGGCAAGAAATGACTTGGATGATAAAATAAAAAGTGCTTAATCATGTTATCATGCAATGTTAAGTTAAGGTTGGTGTCTCGCAACTATCAAGGGCATCAACTGGGGTCACTTACTGAAGATACTGAAAAGCATTTGAAAACGATTATAGAGGCGGCAAGTCTAGTGGGTCCAGCTCGCTGTGTAAAGTGACCATTTGTCAATGAGCACTTCTGCAGGCTTCAGGTTTAAGGTTACACGGACTGGGATATGAATAGTTTTATTGGCACATGGGAAGATTCACCCTTTTGGCAGGGTAGCACTGCAAAGGGCACAGTCTGTGGACGAGCAATTCTAAAAATATCATTTCAACTTCAGTGTCGCCTAGCGAGAGGGTGTCCTGAGTCGCGGGCACACTTAAGTTCTTGGCCAACTTCAGAGGACAAGTGAATGAGGTATGGAATAAAAGTGGCACTGTCAAAGATTGCTATCTGTAAATTATGATTTGTATATCTGCATATTTTGAATCTGTAGGTGGATGCTTTTAAGAATTTATAAAAGAGACTGGTTCAAAAAAAATTTCATTAAACAAGGAATTTTTTTTTTTTAATCATTGACTACATACTGTTGCAAGTATGATGTTACTCTGTGTGACATTTTCTATTACAGTATGAAAATTGTACATTTATAAAATGGTTCCAACTGTAAACTTGAACCAATCATGCATGGAATGACATAACTCTAACCTGTTAGGGGACACATATGGAAGTGCAGCATTAAGGCAATTACAGAGATGTTGCCAAGCTGTCCTCTTAACATTTTAAGGATTACAGCGCAAGCCGACAATTAAGGAAAGGCCATAGACAGAATATTGCTATTTAATTCTGTTTTACAAACTTAAGAGGAGCATCACCGGGGTTTTTACACAGAAGTCAGCATGGGCACCGAGGAGCTGTAAATCACACCTTACAATAAAGAATGTCACAGCTGAAGCAGCAGTTCCTGCACTCATTCACAGTACAGATGTTGTTTTTTAAAATCTGTCGTTTGCATATTAGTGATAATGTATGAAGTCAATTTGCCGTTTTAAACATTTACAAAAAAAAGTTTTCTTTTCAGGTAAGCCAACTGAACAAACTAACATTTCGGAGAAGGAGAGATTTTGAAAAAAGAAATAAAAAAAATGACAACAAATGGGACTAAGAACCAAAAGAAGAAAAACGCCTACGCGGCAGTGAAGGCCGATCCAGATGACGAATACGCAACACCGGGGGCCTTCGAGCTGGAGCGGCTCTTCTGGCACGGGACCGTCAAATTCACACACGTCAACGAAGTGTGGCCCAACCTGTACATCGGCGATGAGTAAGTGCTTCAAGAGTGGTCTGAACGGGTCGGCATTGCACTGTCTGTCAAACGGGGGTGGGCTCAAGGGCGAGAAATGAAGGCTCAAGGCGATAACGTCTCGGGCTGCAAACCTGGCGGTATTTCTCGCGGCATGTGAAGGAATTAGCAGGCAATCTTGGCGGAGCGTGAACGCTCAAGAGGTAACAAATCTCCATTTAAAAGCAGTCAGCGCAACACTCAATCATTTTTCTCCCCCGCTACGGCACCCTAGGATTAGGTAACGAGACCCCGTGGTGTACAGACGGAAAGACACAAGTGGCTTCAGCGTTGAACGAGCTCGCTTTTTACAAAGGAGTGGCGCGGCGCTTCTGTTTGAGGGCCCCACCTTAGGCCAGTCGTCATTGGAGGGTGAAGACAAATCCCGTTACTTTTGGAGGTGAAGTATTAAAACCGTCTTCATCCAGAAAAAGCAGACGTCTGCGGCCCCGGCGAAACGCTCATTAGAGGCTCAGTGTCCAGTCAGAACCGCGTTTCGAGCTCGGCGGCACGCTTAACACGCCATTCATATAACAAACAATTAAAAGGACGACGCTTTAATATATATACAAATATTAGAAACCTCCTCTCCCAGTCAGTCCTACGCAGTCGGTCAAGGACCTTGTCAGGTTTGTCTGTAGTTTTTCACACTACATTTTCCTCACGTGCTACAAAGTTGTTTATTTGTTAACATAAACAACCAATTAATTGCTGCCTTTTTATGCCAAGTGGCTTGTGCCAATTTAGCGTTGCTATAGCATTTTTCCTACTCTTAACTGGGGCCTTACCAATAAATCATAGCCACGCCGCCATGTTTACATCCGTGTGTGGAACACGTGAAGGGCGGAGCTCACGGCGCCGTGCGCAATGATTGACACGTACAAGCCACACCTCCTGCTAAATGCGCTTTATCAGTTGCGATCACGTTCGAAGAGCTTAATGGAAGCAATGGCTCATTACTCATAGGATCCTAGCCTGCCAGAAGAAACATTACCTTACAAGGCCCCAGCACTCGGATACAGAGACTTAGAGGGGTTTGGCCCACTCTGTGCCACTTGTTCAGGTATGCATACCGGTGACCCACAACAGACCCAACAGAGTCCGTCACTCTGGGACTGACATACGGCCAAATGGCTGATTCCAAACAGCATCTCAGAACAACAACACATAAAATCACGATAGCACAGCACAATATTCTCTCTCTCCCCCATCCCTTGAGCTCCTATCGCTACTAACAGCCTGTGAAGCAAGAGACTGGCATTACAATTATGATTAGCAGTCGGTAACTTTTTGTAGCGTTTCCTGGATGGAATTCCAATAAATATGCATCCATTTAGAGGTTTTGAACTTCAAGGAATCTAAAAATAACAATGGCTTTTCATGTTATGGTAAAATGATAAATGTAGAAAAAAACTGTTCAATCGCGATGTTTGTTGTTTGGGGGAAATGCATTTGCTGTCATGGCGATCTATCCGAGAAGCACCTAGGAATGCAGATTGCAAGTCACACGAGACTCGTAAAGCATCATGGGGCACCGGTGGATAAAAACGTTTAACTAAGCCAGCTGCACGGCAATGTTTTGAAAATAATTAAGTGAATAAACTCGCCTGCAAACCCAGCAATACTGCTGTGAAAAAACACTTTTGTGGGGGTCTCATGTGTGCCCTTGCTAAAATGTGGGCATGTCAGTAGGTGACAGTATTCGGTCAACGTCGCATACCTGGCAATATCACAGCAGAGGAAGCGAGTCTCTGCTGAAGGAAGAGTCGTCGTGTCTGCAAAGAAAAAGGGAAACTGTGTAATGCCAGACCCTTTGGTGAAAAGCGGAGAAGGGAGGGCGAGTATAAAACTCTCAGGAGTGGTTGACCAGGTGATGCACTCCACATATTTTTGCATGTCTTTCCTGGACTTTGATGACCTGTTCTGTCGTATCATCATTCTGGCACCCATGCCACCAGCTTCTCCTCAAAGTCCGGATACACAGCTCTGTGCCCTCATCTCTTCGTAGTTAAGAGGCTAACATCTGCGTATGTGTGGTGATCTCCATGTCTGATGCCATTTTCGGACACATCAATCAAGCTTCAAAGAATACGTTTGATATTTTTCCAAGTCAAAGTAAACTCTTCACAATCATGGTACAGTATATATTAATTTGCCAATAAAATTGTGTTCTGAAGTGAAGCATATTTTATACATTTTAAAAATAATGTGTTCTTGCATCTTACAAAGGGGATAAAGGGTACAAGCGTCCATAGGTAATAGAAAAACCCTAAAAACTTGCCAAATATGTCCACTTTGGAGCAGCAAAGGTTTCAATTCAAGAAAACATGCCTTCCACGTTCAGGAGGCATCCTTATGATAACACAATGAAACTAGAAAAGATTATTTTATCAGGGCTTCTTGGAACTTTTTATTTGAGGTACGAATACATTTCCTGTTTGCTTGTCTGCTCACAGCTGCCGTTATGACAACCCACTCAAATAATAGATCAGCAAAGTGTAGCTGCTAAAGTGGCCTCTGTGTGTGTGTGTGTGTTTTCACCCTACGATGGACTGGCACTTGGTGTTTGCTGGCGTAAGCTCCTGCTACTCCATGCCCCTGCCCTGAATATTATTATTATAGTGGAGAAAAATATGAATAGATTAATCATCTTGCTAGCATTATTCCTGTGTTGATGCAGGGTCTGCTTTTCACTTGTTCTGTTCCACAGCATCTTCACTGTCGCTGCCGACTACGTGCACATCCCTCAATGACTTGTCATCGATGAGGATTAAGTGGCTGTAGCACAGGAAACGCGCTATGGGCGGAAGATATTGAGGACAGAAATTAATATGATTATTGGGCAGCACGGTGGCACTGTGGTAGCACTGCTTCCTCGCAGTGAAGGAGGCTGCGGTTCAAGAGTTTGCTTGCTCTCTCCAGATGCACTCGTTTCCTCCCACATTCCAAAGACATGCAGGTTAAGTAGATGGGCGATGATAAAGTGACCCGTGCGCGGGCGTTTGTCCTGCAATCAACTGGCACCCCGTCCAGAGACTTTTACTGCCCTTTGACAAAAAGCGGAACAGGACGATGGATGTTCAGTTCTTGTCACTTGATTACATTTTATGTGCCTGGTTAGTACCCCCCCCCCCCCCGAAGCACACGCGTGTAATATAAATCTAGCAACAGGAGGCAATCTTGTTGACATAAAGAAACAGGCTTCAGTATATTGAAAGAATAAAAGCATTTACAAGTGTGCCTTTGTCGTCATTATTGTCAAATCACATCTGCGTATCAGCATTCAATGATATCAAGAACAGGTGCTTGGCGATGACTTCACCAGGTGAGCGCACACCCTTTGGAGCCAAAATCCTCCTCCCCATTCCACAGGCCGCAGCCTCCAGCGGACTGAAACACGAAACACGGCCACTGAGGGAGACGAACGCGGTAGATGGCGTGATGAGACGCACAGCCGGTCTCACAACAACTGCTTAAAACAACACGGGTACCCTGCTGTGCAAAACGTGTCCAATGTTAGGCCGTGGAATAAGAATCGCTAACATTTCTGCCTTGAAAAATAGACGTATTTGTACGTTACAAGGCCTTTTTATTCACCTGAGGATCCGTGCCGCGTTTAGCCCAATTGTCAGCCGCAAGAACAAAATATTTTTTAAATTTATGAAAAACGCTTCACTTTAGAACACAATTTTATGTGATGTATTTCATAAATGTATAGATATATTTTTTAGTGCTGGGCAACTATTAAAATTTTTATTCGCGATTAATTGCAGACAATCACATTGTTATGCGCAAAATTAAATAATTAACTCAAAAGTAGTGTATTGCGTGTTTTTGTTTTGCAAAACTTTAAACAAATCAGGTGGTTTTTAACAGCAGTATTCCTTCAAATAGTAGCAGTGAAAATATGGTTTGTACCTCCTGTCATCTTAAGTGTCTGTCCTCCCAGGCGAACGTTACCGAAGGTGCATCAGCTACACAAACGTGTTCAGCATCACGATCAGCTGGTGCCGGTACCGCACTTTCGATTTCGATCTCCAGATCACTTACATCAAAATTGGAGTCTGACAAATCAAGAGTCCGATTCGGCGATAATACGGATAATAAGTCATCCAATGCTTTGAGCATTCACTTTGGTATCTCTCCACCTGCCATTGCTGATGCCGTTTGCGCTTCGCTACTTATGCAGGCGCTGGGAATCGAGATCAAATCGACAAAGCTAACTTTCCTTCCAGCAAAAGTGTATCGAAAAGCGCTGTAACAAGAAGATCACTGATCTCTCTCGATCGGTAGCGAGACTGAAGCTTTCAAAATAATAACAACAAAAACTGTTAATTCGCGATAAAATAATTGTCGTCATTAATTAATTGATGCGTTAACGCGCAGAGCCTGGTGTGTGTATGTAATATATTATATTATATTATATATACACCCAATACAACTGACTCACTCATCACGAAATCTCCCGAACCATGAGGACTTGATATTTGGAATGTATGTTACCCTTGGCCGATCGGTGCTCGCTAAGAAACGGTTTTAAGAATTCTGTGGTCCAAGCGTGTTCTGTCTGTATGTCTGTCCACTTTTCACGAGAGAATTACTTAACGGATTCAGATCTGGGTGTTTTCTATAGTTTTGTTGAACTTTCTGGTTGATTTTGAGACTTCTCTCATCGCGCTGAGAATCTTAGTTCACTTGAGGCAGCGGGCCGAGGGGAGAGTGAAGAGTGACCTCAGGAGTAGAGAGCCGGACGGGGCCCTCCTCGCCGTCCTGTTTCACTAATACGCGGGCGAAGCATGACTGTGAAGAAATATTGACTTGAAAAAGCCTGACCCCATCCTTCGAGGTCTCACAGAGTGTCGTATCTTTGAAATCAAAGCAAAACTCTAACAACAAAAATGTAAAAAAATTGGTTATGTGTATTTTGACATACAATATTACAATTAAACTGCAGGAACTGAGCAATGTGTAACAGACAAACAGAACCGTTAAGGAAACAGCACAAGAAATGAAGGAAAAACCGCAAACAGTGTTTATAAATAAAACAAAGTCCTCAGTGGGCCTGTTCTCTGCACCTAAAACCAACTGGTATTGTTCTTGCAGGAAGACCGCGTTAGATCGCTATAATCTGGAGAAGATGGGCATGACGCACATTCTGAATGCTGCAGATGGCAAGTGGAACGTTGGCACTGGACCAGAGTACTACAGCGACATGAACATCGAGTATTATGGGGTGGAAGCCGAAGACCTGCCCAGCTTCGATCTCAGCCAGTTTTTCTATCCAGCTGCAAAGTTCATCGACAACACCCTGAACAACCCTGAAAGTAAGCCTGGCGCCGCAGAGTGTTGCCCAAGTACAGACGGGTCTCACACACCCAAGACCACATTTTCTCTCTAGACACGAAGCATCCTTTCATACTGTCAGGTTCTTCTTTGTGATTTCTAACCTCTCACATATTTAGTTAAAAGCGTGTGAATGAATGCTCATCACAGTATTTATTACTCCTTTTCCTGTATTAATCAAATCAGACAGGACAGGGAGCTTTGTGGAAGAAAGATAAAAACAGCAATCCCGGCTCCCGTTCAATAACACGACACAAAACACCTGACACGGCTTCTGTTTGTTCTCACGGCATGAGAAATTGAATTGTTTCTTTTTCTGTTTGTTATTCCAGATAAGCTTTTGGTACACTGCGCCATGGGAAGAAGTCGCTCGGCCTCTCTGGTTCTGGCTTACCTGATGATCTACAAGAACATGAATGTTGTAGAAGCAATTCATCAGGTGCTTAAAAACCGAGCCATACTGCCCAACCGTGGCTTCCTGAAGCAGCTCAGACAGCTCGACATAAACCTCATTCTAGAAAGGAAGAATGCAAAGAATGAGAACAGTTCCAATGGCGTAGACCACGAGGAGAACAAAGTGATCAGTTAACATTGCTGTGGAATGAAAAGGAATTTAGGAACACTTACCATGGATTTCCAGCATATTACTGAATTACGTCATAAAAATATAGGGATTGATAGCTGTCAACCAAAAAGTGTAAATTGTTGAGCCGAATCTCACAAAGTCTGGAGCGGACCTTTTACTTGTGGCGTTTCCTTTTTAGAAACACACCACAAACGCGCTTACCTGCACCACTCGGCGTGTGCTGTTTGTGTTTACAGTCGCTAAGCAGTCTCCACTTTTCAACGAACATCACTGATTGTTATTAAAAAAAAAAAAACAAAAACCCACAATGCCTTACAATTCAG
Organism: Polypterus bichir lapradei; assembly: GCA_026402145.1. Classification (NCBI taxonomy): domain Eukaryota; kingdom Metazoa; phylum Chordata; class Cladistia; order Polypteriformes; family Polypteridae; genus Polypterus; species Polypterus bichir. Next base: position 27,972,693 of record JANRMT010062813.1, on the reverse strand, counting down.
CTTTGATCAGTTAACATGAAACCCTTCATTCCTCATTAACTTTAACGCTGACCAAATACTTTCACAACGTCTGTAAAAGTACCAAGACTGCAGCCCGGCACACCTAATGGCTCCGACGCAGAGAATCAAAGTCTCCGAGCCGTCCTTTGATTTCTTAGCTTTCAGCCACGGCGGCCCAGTCCCAATATACGATACATTTAAAAAGGCAGACCAGATTCACGTTCATGTCACTGTTAGTAGATCACTAAGATAACGATAATGGATGGGGAGCCAAAAGAACGGTATTTGTCTCATGTCATGTTCGAAATATGCTGAAGATTTCTGTAGAATTGTTTCATTTTTGCAGTTTTAACTGGGAAGTCTGTTTGCCGTAAGACTCACTGCAAGACTTACAAGGGGTCTTGTGTGCCGACAGCTGCTTGCTTGGGTAGGACGCTTTAAATAAGCTCAGGTTCATTACCGAGTACACGGCCCCTTTAACTGGTGCAGCTTAATAACGGAACTGAATTTCCATTTCTAATAAGACTGTTGTAAGAATAAGAATAACGTTGTCAAATAAAGTGAAGAAAATCCTTAGAACGAAGTATTAAAAATCGAACATCTTAAGGACTAATTTAAAATACAGCAGGGGCAACTTTAGGATTTGTGTTTTAATGTAATCTTGAGTTTCTATTCTACCAGGTTTAATAACGGAAGAGTACCTCATAAAATAATTGAATATGAGAACTGACAGTAAAAAAATTAAAAGTCCATGGCACAAAAGCTCATCTGACAGACTGTTCCCACGTTTTGGATTAAGAAGTAGAAGTGCAGACCTTTAGTCTCAAGGCTGAAGAAGAATACACACTTGAGCATAACTGAACAGCCGCCTCGAGTACGGGGTACACGCTGGTCACAGAGAACGGGAGCCCAGCACAGGAACACTGGGCATCTGACTGGCACCAGTTTATGCTTTCAAAGCCTCACAGCATCTCAGACAGACAGCTGCGCAGTGCGAGTGCCAGCAATACAAAGCGGGGAATACTGGCAAGGGGCACTGCTTGTATTAGGTTGGTCTCTTCTTCCAGCTTGTATACGCTACTTGTTAAGTTTACATGGTATCCATTTGGGGGGGGTTTGTCAATCATTTAGTCAAAATGTAGAGAAGTTAAAATAAAGGTATGGCGACAAATGAGCACGGCTACTGGCTTGGTCTTTTAATCAGTTTAAAGACGATTTACAAAATCTCTTGCATGTTAAAACATTAATTAGTAGGTTAAGCTTAGTGCCTTGTTATGAAACTCCCTCTGCTTTTGAGAAATTGTGAATTGTTTTTAAACACAAAACATGTTTTATCACAAAAGGAAACTGGAAATGTGATTTTATGTTGGTGTATTAATGTCTTAAAGGCAATGTTTGGGATCTGCGTGTAATAAGTGAGCCTGACCCTTTAAGATTATCCCATCCATCCATTTTCCAACCCGCTGAATCCGAACACAGGGTCACGGGGGTCTGCTGGAGCCCATCCCAGCCAACACAGGAATCCAATCCCGGGCAGGGTGCCAACCCACCGCAGGACACACACAAACTAGGGCCAATTTAGAATCGCCAATCCACCTAACCTGCATGTCTGAGGAAACCCACGCAGACAACATGCAAACTCCACGCAGGGAGGACCCGGGAAGCGAACCCGGGTCTCCTAACTGCGAGGCAGCAGCGCTACCACTGCGCCACCGTGCCGCCCCCTTTAAAATGATTCCAAATGTAACGGGAATGTCTGCTATGTTGGCGTCTAAGGTGATGTCGGTGCTCTCTGCACTTGCCCCTGATGTGTGTGTAAGATGCAAGACGACCTATTTAAGCAGATTCACACACCTGTCCAACTACTCGTTAACGCAAATATCTAATCAGCCAATCACAGAACAGCAACTCAACGCGTTTAGGCCTGTAGACGACGTCGAGGCGACCTGCTGAAGTCCAAACGAGCACCAGAACGGGGAAGATAAGCGATTCAAGTGACTTTGAATGTCGCCAGGTTGTTGGTGCCAGGTGGGCTACTCCGAGTATTTCAGAAACTGCTCTTCTATTGGGATTTTCACGCACAACCATCTCTAAGGTTTACAGGGAAGGGTCCAAAAAAGTGAAAAATATCCAGCGAAGGGCAGTTCTCTGGCCAAAAATGCCTTGATGATGCCAGAGGTCAGATGAGAATTGTCAGGCGGGTTTGAGCTGATAGAAAGGCAACAAGTAACTCAAACAACAACAACTCGTTACAACTGAAGAATGCAAAAGAGCACCTCTGAATGCACAACACGTCAAACCTTCAAACAAATGGGTTACAACAGCAGGAGACCACACCGAGTGCCACTCCTGTCTGCCAAGAACAGGCGACTGAGGCTCCAGTTCACACAGGCTCACCAAAATTGGACAACATAAGATTAGAAAAATGTCACCTGGGGGGTATTTTTTGTATGTGGATTACTCGTTTAGCCGGATGTAAATGTAATTGTTGACGATTTGGCCTGATCCTGGATCTGTCGGTTTTTCGAATCCCTTGCTGGATGTGTTGTCATAGCAGCAGATCCAAATCCTCAAACCTGCTCGGAGCAGGTCTGTTCTATGTAAACAAGGATTAGCTCTCACACTTAATCAGTGTCCGTGCATGGAATTCATTCAGTCATGGCTTCACCATTCATGAATGAGCAACCAATTGATATCGGTGCATAAATTATAAGAAGAGAATTTCATATAGAGAAGGTTTTGCGCGATCGGCAAGATCCTTTATTGCTCCTGGAGGAAATTCTTTTCGAAAGATACCGCTTTAGCCGAGGGGGAATATTGTACCTCAAAGGTTTATTAGCACCTTATATTCGAAGTCAAACTAGGTGAAGTCGGGTTCTCACAACCACACAGACAGTATGCATTGCTTTGAGGTTTTTTGCAAGCAACACTTTTTTATATGCTGTAGGCGATGTGGAAAATCTATGTAAAAGTGCAGTTTGCCAGGCAATTCGTAAAGTCTGTTTGGCTCTAAAATATTTCCTTCGGGTTTTCATAGTGTTTCCTGGACACCTGTGTGTGTAGACAATAAAAGAGGCATTTCATGTCATTGCAGGTACACAGGCAAAAACACCCACAGTTCCATCAGGAATCTCACAATCAGCCTAACATTCTCATTAGCCAGGATTTCCAAATGTGATTGGGGCACATGGGACTGATCAGAGTGGAGTTTGATCAAACATTATTTGGAAAATGTACCTCTCCTCCTGATGAATAATCAGACACAGTGTCTTCATCAAATATTTGACCTTCGTCAATATCTCGTTGGTCAGACACAGGTTTTTGGGGTTTGGGGACCCCCCCCCCCCCCCCCAAAAAAAAAGACGGCTATATGGAACATACCTATGGCACACATTGAGGACAAATATATGCAATGACCATCCTTTACCTGAAATGAAGTGACCACTGCATCCTGCTACTGGTTCCGAGGAGGAGCTTCCCACTGGAATGCCCTCAGAAACAGGGCGATGGGCATTTTGCTGGAGAGCCAACTCTTCTGCAGGGGTTAGGCCTGGACCGCCACTTGTTTTTTGCTTGTCTGCCTTCTTATTAGCTTTAAAATTAATGTTTTTTTATATTATATATGATTCGCTATGTCAACAATTCTTTAAATAGTTATATACCAATATTTACCAGTTTGAAGTATATTCTTGTACTTCACTTTAACCTGTTCCCATGTTCTCATGTTTGATCTGGAATTATGACGTATTAAATAATAATTAATCTGACACATAGGAAATGAAACGCTGCATTCAGTAAGTACAATGCACACTACTTGCGTTTAATTTGTTAGCCACTTGTTGCCTGCCGTCTTTTCTGGTTTGGGCTGCTTTTTGCAGCGTTACCCCTTGTGCAGATTAAATCTTGAAATCCTTCGAGTAACACGCACGGACGCACGCACAGATTGTGTCAAACAATGCGCCTGTTCTTTCGTTATTTTGTTGCAGCCTATCAAAGACTTGCTGATCAGGTTTTCGAGACTCGATATATATGGGCTTTTCACTCAGGGCGGGCGCGCGCATTCATCTCGGATGATTAGATCCAACCAGACTAATCTGCTACACGGCTGCGTTTGAAAAACCGACTTATCCTGGATGAGCTCCACCGGCATTAACTCATCCAAGATGCGGCATCTGATCTCGGATGATTTAAGCGACGTACGGAAAATACCCCCCAGGTCTGACGAGTCGCGATTTCTGCTGTGACATTAGGATGTTGGGTTCAGAATTGGGTTGTCAACAACATGAAAAAGAGTGGATCCTTCCTGCCTTGTATTAATGGTTCAGGCTGGTGCTATGATGGTGTGGGGCATATTTTCTTGGCACATTTTGGGCCGCTTGTTACCCAGTTGAGTACTGTTTAAATGCCACAGCCTAACCCGAGTATTGTTGCTGACCATGTCCATCCCTTTATGACTGCAGTGTCCCCATCTTCTGATGGCTACTTCCGTGCCACGTCACAAAGCTCGAATCATCTAAAACATGAATGAGTTCACTGCACTCAAATGGCCTCCACAGTCTCCAGCTCTCAATCCAACAGAGCACCTTTAGGATGAGGTGGAATGGGAAATTTGCATCAAGGATGTGCAGCAAGTGCGTGACGCTATCATGTCAATGTGGACCAAAATCCCTGCCGAATGTTTTCAGGCCCATGCTGGACCTAAACCACTAAGAAGGGTCCAACCCGGTACTAGCAAGAAGTACCTAATAAAGTGGCCGGTGATCGTATTATTAAAAAGACCAGTAATGGCGCACATACACTCCACTTGGGCATTCAGTGTTTTCATCCTTTCTCTGTACGTTTAGCATTCGTTTGCTCAGACGTTGATGTGCTTGCTGCTTCACTAGGTTTTAGAACATTCTAGACGAGAACAGGCCATTCAGCCCAACAAAGCTCGCCAGTCCTATCCACTTGTTTCCTCCAACTTCCAGACAGCTCTCCTTCCCTTCACCCTAGCGGCTCGCTTCTTCTCTTCATTTGTTCGCCATCTTTTCGTGTTAAAACTGATTAAGTCAGCGTTTGTGTATAATTACTTAGTACGTCTTCTTTAATTTTTCACTTAAGCTGGCACTTCAATCTGCCTCAAGAATGATTTAAGATATGAAGAGGTAGGCGAAGTGACGGCGGAGGGATGAGGACGGCGCCCGTACACATGCGCCGTACGGCCGTCCTGCTGGACACTGCCGAGAGTCGATTCTACAATAAAATTAAATAGAAATAAAAAGAGGAATAACCTTGTAGGTCATTCATCACCCCGCAAGTGGATAGTAGATATCATGTATCATGAAATTTCAGGTCAAACAGTTTGCGAGCTACAAGTGATTTAAAACCCTGGATAGACAAACGAACAGCCACGGTGGCGTATTATATAATAAAGATATCCCGTATCCTTCAAGCAAATAAAATAACACTTCAGTTTAGGTACTGCAAAAATGCATCTCTTACTCGTGAGTAACAAGACCTTATAAAAGGCTTCTTTTGGCAACCATAACCCTCACAAAGCCTCAGTGAAGCGGCCTACTAAAACGACTTGCCTTTCGCTTATGTGACACGTCTCCCTCTTGACATCACAAACTCCGTCACAAGACCTGTGAATCCTGTGTGTTCATTGGTTATCTGACCGGCAAATCAAATGTCTCACTGCACCCTTTGTTAATGTCTTGTTGCGTAAGAGTAAATGAGCGAGAGCTGCAGGTCAGCCGTACCCAAACCAAAGAGTCGCCAGCCGCGTGTGTTTGCAGCGCCTCACTGATGGTCAGCAAGGTTTGTCCTGCAACCTGAAACAGCAGCATCTGTGGTGATAAAAGACAAGATGGGCAGGGGTGGGCGCTGGGTTTGGGTTGGTTTGTTTTCAATCCTGTTTTTTGTAAAAATTGATCTCTCTGTATGGAATGATTACAATAAAATTAAAAAAAAAAAAAAAAGAGACAAGATGGGGGGGCGGCACGGTGGCGCACTGGGTAGCGCTGCTGCCTCGCAGTTAGGAGACCCGGGTTCGCTTCCCGGGTCCTCCCTGCATGTTCTCCCCTGGGTGCTCCGGTTTCCTCCCGCAGGTTAGGTGCACTGGTGATCCTACTGTGTGCTTGGTGTGTGTGTGCACTGCGGTGGGCTGGCGCCCTGCCCAGGGTTTGTTTCCAGCCTTGTGCCTGGTGTTGGCTCCAGCAGACCCCCCCCGTGACCCCATAGTTAGGATATAGCGGGTTGGATGACGGAGACCATCAAGATGGAGACCGTTGCTAGAACAGATTAAGATTTCAGTTTTAAGACTGAATGTTACCGTCTAACACACACATTTTAACAATGATTTTTATAAAGAGAGTACAGTAGCATTTAAGTGAGGCACACCACCTCTCTGTACACGGATACCATAAGGCTAAGAAACTGCAGTGCGCAAAAAAGACACTAACACATGGAACGCAGCTTGCAATGACACAATAATGGCTCATCATAATTTATTTTGTTTGTTAAAATGTACAGCATTTCTTTTTAAGGTTTGATTTTTTTGTCTTTTTTTAGTGACTGACTAAAAAGAACTGATAAATACAAGACTCTCGCTCTGTCCTATTTTGTACACTTACCCAGGTTTTCCTTTCATTCCTAACAGTCATTCTGTACAAGTACAAAGGCTACAAAAAAGCAATATAAACAGACACAAATACAATTTGCTTTTTACATGCGATTTGTTAGCTTAGCTTGGTCTATTCACAGGCTACAGCTCTATATTTCTGTAAAATATATTTCCAACATTTTATAAAGATAGAAAAATCTACAGATGGAATGAAAGTGTAAGGTTAAAGGCATTTTGATAAAATAACTTAATGCTTTCCAAATTCTGCCGTGATTTTGGAGCTGTTCGTTGACGTGTATCAGAAGTGTGCTGGTACAAACACAGATAATATGCTTCATTATTTAGACAGAAATCAATTTTCTTTTTATAAAACAGAAAGCTGCCTTATTTCAGGAAATCTGTTGTTACAAAAAAGTACTGAATTCCACATTTCGCAATAAAACCTTTCAAACGTAATGACTGAAACAGGACTAAGTTATACAATTTTTACAATCTTAGATTTAACAAAAATATAGTTTCTTCTCACTCCCGTTGAAGGGAAAAACCTAATCAAGGCAAAGTATGTATAAAATGGCTTGCTATTAAGTACAACACTTGTACAGTACTACCTTATGCACTGTCACTAACAAAGACTTTATAGCATGCTAAGTGACACCATACTGGGAAAATACAATAACTTAAATGATACAGCATAAAGGCAATTCAACATTGGTGAACTTATTAAAAGAGCACAACGTCCCAAACCGCACTTTGATAGCAGGCACATTAAATAGCTCCATTAGCCAGACAAAGTAGTCCAATCATGAAGCATCCGTTTTAAAAATCCTTATAACTTAGGCTGCATTCATGACTTGATTAAAATACTTTAGAAAAGTCATCTTCAGTTTTGATTATGTAAGGCTTTTCATAAAAGAAAAATATTATCCAAACAACGCAACTTTTTTTGCATTCACACCAAGTGCTGGTTTTAAATAAAACATAAAGACGAACAAAAAAACAAAAACAAAACACACACACACGCACACAAACACACAGGGCATAGTGAGCTAGTATGCACTTATAAATACAAAATGATACAGAAAGAAAGAAAAAGAAAAGAAAAAGAAAGACAGACAGACTACTACTACTATCGCCTCATGAACGAGCCGTTCAAAGACTGTTTGGACATGCCAGTGTTCATGTAGCTATGATGACTGGCTGGCGAGTACATCATGTTGCTGTGTGGTGGCCCCTGCATTGACTGTTGTGGATATGGCTGAGCTCCCATCATTCCCATCTGCATAGGATATTGTGCCGACTGATTCATATAGGCATGATTTCCATGATAACTCGTATTCATCATTGGCTGAGACATCCGATACCCATTCATAGCATTTAGAGTGTTCATATTCATGTTCATCGAGTTGACATTGTATGCTGGGGCAGGCATTAGATTCACCCCCATGTTCATTCGTGGCATGGCTAATGTTCTCGCAGGTGTTTGCATGGCTACTGTTTGGGAAGCACGCCCATAAAACTGTTGCTGATGGGGTGCAGACTTGCCACGCATTGCCACATGGCTCTTGACGGGCATCTGTGTCTGGAGTCTCTGGGCGGGAGGTATCCCCACATTTGAGGAAGCCATGTTTCGTTGTAGTAACGGCGGTGGGAGGTTCAAAGGTGGCGGTGTCAGGTTGGGAGGGGGCGTCATTGTGGATTGTGCCTGGGGTCCTCCAGGCACAGAATGTGGGGACTGAGATAAAGAGGCAAGTCCTGTGTTACTCAGCTGTGAAGACAGAGAGACACTGTTTGCATAGGACGTGACAGAGGCTGAATGATTATAAGGCAATGGATGGTCCATAAGGGTGTTAGTCAGTTGCTGCAGTTTTGCTAAGCTAAAAGTAGCAGAGGGCTGTGGGTAATGGCCACCTCCATAGTCACTCTGGCCCATCCTTTCATAGATTCCAATATTTGGATTGCCAGATTCAGAAACTTCTGTCAACTGCATGGGTGGGGAAAAGTTAGTCGCCATGCTACACTGAGCCATTTGCTGTTGCTGGTTGCTGGGTGGTCTTTCAACAACACATCCCTGGGGAGATTTGACGCTGCAGTTCTGAGGAGAGTTGATACTGTTCTGTTGCATCATGCTACAGCTCCCGTTGATATTGGCGATCTGCTGCGTCACGGCACAACTGCTCTGAGTAAGGCTACTGGAGGAGATCGTATTATATGAGCAGCTGCTCTGTGAAGAATTATTCCCACAAATGCTCCCTCCTAAAGTTGAATCATAGCTACTAGGATTTTCATAATTTTCCGTTGTGCTTTCTATGCTGCCAAGGTCACTAAATCCACTATCGACGACTTGCTGCGAGTGGTCTGAAACTGAAGGAACATCCATCATGGGACTGGTTTCCATGTTTTGTAAGGATGGCACAGATATGGCACTATGATCCGGGCTAATTTGAGTATAGCTGTTTTCTAGCACAGAGACCGCTGGACTATTTACAGAACGAACTGATTGACTAGGATGAGAATGAACTGATGAAATTGGACTACTGTGATCTGACTGTTGACAGTCATCCATTATGGTCATCTGAGGGCTATGATCTGCATGAGTATAACTCTGCAAGCTCCTACAGGCCTCCTGGGTCTCCACACAATCCTGAAAGTTGTCCTCGTGCTCATTATTTTCCTGGGTAAGCGACTGTACTGCCTGCACAGTCTCATTATCTATTTCTGCACAAACTGAATGCACATCTTTCATTTTAGAATTTTGTTCCTCTTCCTTTTCATGAAGGTGATGGCTATTTTCATCATCAGACTCTGAATCAGAAACAATTTCATTGTCATCATCATCCACTTCCATGTCTCTCCTATTACCACTGCTATCATCATCATCATCATCGTTTTCTACTGCAGTATTCAAATCAAAACAGGGTTCCTGACATTCGGTGGGTTCTGTCAGAGCCTCAGGTGCACTTTCTTCCTTCTCTAGCTCTGTTGAGTCCACGTGGCTATCATCTTCATCATCAGCATCATGATCTTCATTTTGCACTGGTTCTTCTTCCTCTTCATCTTCATCGTCATGTTCATGAACCTGTGAAATATCTTCATCCATTTTATTGGAGTGGTTCTCACCTTGGTTCTCATCTACTTGGTCAAGACTTTCTAAACATTCATCACTACTATCAGAATTATCTTCACTTCTTGATTTCTCTTCAATCATTTTTGGATGTAAATCATCTGGACTTGCAGGTTCTGAAAGTGGTTGTCCAAGATCCGTCACACTTAGGTCACTTTCTTTGATGCTACCATCTACTTCTGTAACAGATGATATTTTATCCAAATCTTCCTTTTGATCTTCTGTCAAGACCTGGTTGGCTTCCATTGGTGTTTCAGGTGGAGTGTACAAGTTCAGTTTAAAACCAGTTTTCCTTTCCTTTTTACGTCTCCACTTCGGTGGACCACGCTTAACTCCCTTTGGCCAGCCCTTCTTGCGTTTCACAGGCTCAGGATTGTCTTCAATGCTCCCTTTTAACATACTTCCAATTGAAGTAACATCTATATTAAAAGAAAAAAAAACATTACTAAAAGTCAATTTCAGAATGTGTGTCATTAAACCTGATGCACAGACGTTAAATATTGCCATTTTAATTTTGCCCTTGGCAGCTACTGTATCATTTCAAAAGGCAGGCCGGCTGTGTGACAGCACAATGGTTAAGTGATGCTGCCTCTCCGCTCCTGTACCGAAATTAGATGACTGGCTGTGGCGATTTCTCCGCGAGGTTTATGTGCTCACCCTATGCTCTGTAACCCTCCACACAATACAAACACACTCTCCAATTGACGTGCACCGCTAAACTGGCCTGGTAAGAGATGTGCCCAGAGGTAGACTAATACGCTCGTCCAAGCATAATTTCTGCTCTGGATCAACTGCTACCAAGTTAGGCTTTGGCTCTGTAAATCTGCCAGCACAGATGCAATCTGTCATGTGAAATAAGGAGAAGAATGGCTTAATTATCTAGCCATTTTTTTTTAATCCAGCTACTTTTTCAGATGGGGCCTGCCTACTTTGTGGAGCCAGAGGACCTCACTTACTGGTGCTATTGCTGCTATTTCTAACAGAACCTAAGCTGACACTGCTCTCACGAGTTAACTTTTCAAACTAAAATATATAAATTAAAGGATTTCAGGAACACTATATATATGTTTATACATTTTTAGCTCTAGTACGAATTTCTCATCTGAATAAACACGTGTTGAAAATATAAACGTTAAAAATAAGGGGGGCACACACTGTTTAATCACTGCACTTCTTTGCTAACCCTGCTTTACCGTCTCGGCCAATTTCAGATCATCTCTAAGTGAACTGCTCTCATCTCGGTAGGAGCAGAGCTGAGATGGGACAACAGAGCAAATGCAAGCTACTTTGAAAACGATCCTTTAAGTATGCAAAAATTGTGGCCTAAGGCGCCACTTACAGTTGGTTCAATCCTGTGTAAATGTCTTATGCCACCCAGGAAAATTATCTTTAAAGCTAGTTATTTTAGCAATACATGATTATTTAATACAAGAAGAAAATCATAAAATACAAATGAACTTTGATAAAATAAAAATTCTGTTTTTAAAACAAGTCAATATTTTTAGTGGTATCCTTTTAATGAAAGCTGAAGAAATTTGCTCTTTGGTACAATGCTGTATAATTTGTTTCAAGTAGTATTGTGGTAAATTCTGCTGACTTTTCTCTGCAAACAATCCCACAAAGCTTTAGTGATGTGGCGCAGGGCGCTCACTACTGTTAGCAAGTAGGCAGCATTTGTGTCCGCAGTGTGCTTGGAGTGATTATAACACAGAAAGATTTAAGTTTTTACCAATAAACGGTTACTGAAAAGTTCAGCATAATGACTCAACATGTGTGTGTGTTTCTCAGTAGTCCTAATCCTGTACCATTGGCTGTACTTCACCCACAGACCTGGACAGTCTCACCACTGCCCTTTTCACCAGTTCTCCTTGTGATAAACTGCCGTCTTTGTGAACGACAACGTTCACATTTGGACTCTTTGCTTTGCACATGTTTCTGCCACTGACTATGTTCTTGATAATGTAAAACTATGATGTGATATCTGTCAAAGTGCTTTAGCTTACCTATTTCTAAAACCTATTCAAAGAGACCCAAGTTATCATCACATACACCAATTTAACTGTCAAGTTTTACTTGTCAGGCAGTCATTTTCTAAATGGCTTTATCCTGAACAGGGTTGCAGGTGGTGCTGGAGCCTATCCCAGGTAGCAAAGGGTGCAAGGCAGGAACAAAACCTGGACAGGTTGCCAGTCCACTGCAGGGCGAACACACACACACCACAACCCACCACTGCCCCCAAACACACACAAGGGTCAATTTACTATTGCCAACCTACCTAACTTGCACATCTTGCATAAAAACCTACACAGACATGGGAAGAACATGCAGGAAGGACCCAAGACACAAGCCCTGGTCTCCTTACTAATGCGAGGCAGCAGCTACCATTCCTAAGTAATTTAATTCAAAATAAATGTGTGGGTCAATAGCGTTTATACCATAAATAATTTGGCAACACTTGAATGTATACAGTTTTAACAATTCTACTTTTTAACAATATAAACATGACAATTTTTGGTATACTTTTTTTTTTTTTTTTTAAACATTTATTCATTCTATAGTAAGTAAGTAGTAAAAAAACATGCATGCCTTTACTGTGCATCTCCTCTACAATAGCTTTTCTGCAGTTATGATTGTCGAGCTGTTCAGTTTTAACATGTTTCTGCCGGTCATGACGATTGACCATTCTCTTAACACATGGCTCATCTTCATCTTCCCCATCCATCTTACAGTTTGGTTCTAAAAGTGGCATTGGTCTTTCTTCATCAGAGTTTTCAAATGGCTCATTCAACACCTCAGTTGTTTCCGATATTGTTTCTGTGGTGACACTGCTATTGCCATGTCTGCGTTTGCGACCTCTTTTTCGTCTGAGTAACACTGGCTTCTGAAACATACAATTAAAATAATAGTTAGAACACAATATATTAGCATTTAGCATAAAATAACATTCTCAAACCGAGGATCACAGGGACTGGAGCAGCGCTGCACTCCACTGCAGGGCACATTCACAGTTTATAAAAGCTATAGCCACCAGTGTCATTATATTTATCAGTTTAATGCCTGTCTGATCTTCTTACATTAAAAAAATTTAAACCAAACAATCTTTTGAGAATATGATTAAGTTTGTGTTTCACTTGTTCACCGAAACTCAGTCAATAAAGAATTTAACATACAGTATCTAAACTGTTTGAGGTGAAGCAGAAAATAATGTATGTGTCATCCTTAACCCTTCTAAACACTTGTTTGTAGCCAAATTTAAAAGAAAATATTCATGGTGGGTATAAAATGGCATGTGTAAACACATTTTGATAGTGATTTGAGAGCGTTAATAAAATTTACCTTGATAAAATATACTGTATATTCACTGTGTTTAAAACAAAAATGCACTCTGGAGAACAGTTCAAAGTTTGGAACCTCACTAACATGAGAATAATACGAGTAACGTTCATATTGTGATATTCAACATGAACGTTACTATTTGTGAGTACCCAACTACAAATGACACGAACTTTTACTATGACATCCAGTAAGTCAAAGCAGGAGCTGAACCATGTTATCTGGAAGAGCTTTTCCACACTTTGCCCATCTGCAGCCTACAGACCAAGACGGCCCTAATCCAGACACTCCTCTCCCCCAAACCCCAAGTGGGGGGCAGCTTTCAACTGTAGAGGTAGATCACAAGTATCCCAGCTTCTCCTATGCCACTATTAGAGAAGGAGCAATATTTTGAGGTAAATGATCAGATTAAATTAAAAAAAAAAAAAAAAAGTATATACTTATAAAGGATATGAAAAAATGAACTGCTCACAAGTTAGAGAACTACTTTTTGCTGAATGCAGCCACACAATAAGACGAAGAGCAGTATTAGCTGGGGTTAGGACAGACCCAGATGTGTTTGTGTAGTGAAGCCAATACTGTAAAAAGGCACAAGGGGGCAATATTTCACAAGCCAACATCAAAAGAGGAGCTGAAAGGTCATGTGCCGTGTCATGCCGCACCGTCTACATAAAAACATTAATTTCAATTTCTAAATTTCAAAGTTGTGCTGCAGCTTAAGCTACCACTGAAGCAACACATTTTTCTCACCCAGCTCTGACAAACACAGCTTTTAATGCATTTGCCCTGCAGAAGAAAAAACACATCAAAATAATGTTTTACTATTTCTTGCATCTTTTGTAAATTCTACACACTATACCTTTCTCTTTATGTTCAGCACTCCCTGTGCTTTTGTAAGAACAGGAGGAGAAGCTGGTTGGGCATCAGACTCCTCCTCTTCCTCTTCATCGTCCTCATTTTCATTCTCACTGCATTCTTTTGACTGTAAGGTTGACCATTCTGGAATTGTGGGAAGGCACTCGGAAGATCGTGTTAATGAATTTTTACAAGTCATTTTTGTAGATGCCAATCTGCTGTTTAGTTTTACATTAAATGCTTCCTGTTCTTCTTTTTCCCAGCAAGTTGCTTGTTCCATTAATCGCTCAGCCTGTACAATAAAGCATGAATAAAAATGTCAAAAGCATTTTCATTATTAAACCAATGCATTACGCTGGACGTTATGATTACTAAAAGAGTAGATGAACTGAGAGAATGCCATTTGATTAGTACTAGGTCTCACTGCGGCAGTTAAGATACACAGCCACGGAAGATTACATTTCATGGAATATTTAGTATGATTAATAATGCAGTGAACTGAGGTCATTTTGCACTAAATTACATGCCTGCTGACAATCATAACACGCTAGTTAATTAACACAGTTTAGGTAAAATTAATTACAAAAACGCTTCAGTTTTCCTATAACAACTTTTTCTTTAAAAATGTATAGAATCCATTTTCAACAAATGCCGGATGTAAATGATTAACTATACACACACAGAAAAATGAAATGTGTTAGCAATGTTTTCTTATAAAGAAAACCCAATAAACAGCACACATTACTTCAATTGTAAAGATTAGTCGAGTCCATCTAGAAGTAGCTATGAAGTGTGCACAGACAGTAATTTCTTTTAATTGAATGCTTTCAGAAAGACAGCATTCTGGCTGCAGGAGATTTTTGAGACACCAGGTAAATAATCAAAAATCAACACAAATTAGGTAAGTTAATTTCACATCTTGATTAGTCAAAATGCTTCAACATCTTTATCTAGACTCTTTCAATGAAAAACAACATACCTACTGTGCATAAACTAACAAGGCGGAGTATTAAATGATGATATACTAGTATCCTAAATAATATTTTTCTCAAAATAAGCTGTGCAATACATCAAAATGTCGCTAAAAAAGAAAGAAAGAATGAGTGAGGGACTCAACAGGAACGGTGGGAGGAAATCACGTATGGTGTTCATGTCCCTAGACAATCCCTTTCATTTCCCAGAAGTGGTTCTGCCTTCACCTTTTAAAACATGCACTGTGTTTATCTATCAACAGTTTGTACGCTGTACCACACGTTCTCATTTGATACTCTGTCTTCATTGTCCTTTGTATTCTGCGTTGTCCTTGTTATGCTGCACAAATACTATCAAGACAAATTCTTAGTACACCTTAGTGTACCTGGCCAATAAAGAAAACTCTGATTCTAAAGACAGATGTACAAAAGAAGCTCTAAAGTCAACATATCTCTACTCAGTAATGCTCTTCTGAGGGAGACACAAGCTCCACCATGTATGAAGTTGCTGGTGAGATGGGCAGAGTTGGACCAGTATTGAGTTCAGGGCCGGCCATCACACAGTGCCCCAGGTGCAATTTTTCAGGTTAAGGGCCTTGATTCCTGGGCCCAGTGGGGTAGAATCCTTTCTGGTACTAATGAGATTTGAACCATCAACCTTTCAGATACCAGAGCAGATCCTTAGCCACAAAGCCACCACTCATCTCCATTTTCCTTCGGGTAACGTGACCCAAGGTGACTGGAATAGCAAGATAACTAGAGCAAAGGTGGAGTGGATATCACTTCTTGCTCCTCAAATACTCTGGCTCTCTCTTGTTCATTGCAAAGGGTAGTCATGGAGCATGCCTGTTATTATGTGTGTTAAGTGAGACAACAAAAGTTGGAGGAGCACATCTTCTACCTTCTCGTGTACAAACAAGGCATGCAGATTTTTAAAAAAGGTACATTATTTTCCTTCTTTGGGTTTCTGCCTGTGTGTATAAAGCGGAGACTGCCCAAGTTTAATTCACTGACTATATACATATGTAATTACACAAGGTTAGTGTGTATATTCACAATTATACACATACTATTTTGTTTTAAAATCAAATATGATTTGTGCAGAGAACCTGAAATCCAAGTTGTGTCAAGTACAAAGAACAAACTGAAAAGTTCACTGATGCACTACAGTTTTGGCTATTTAAGTCATCATCTATGGAAAACTAAAATAACTGTCTGAAACAGCTAGCACTATGTTGAAGACAAAATGTACATTTTAAATTTTACAATCAAAGTTAACATGAGAAGTCTAACACAAGTACAAAATATTATCCGCTCTTCATGAGGCAAGCGAGACACCTTAACTCAAGGACAGCAAATGTCACATACCTCCATTTCAGCCTCCCGTTCTTCTTCAGACAAAGCAGCATTGCACGGTGCTACTGAAGTCCACTGGAGGCTGTCAGGATCTACTGTATTTACCCGGGGGTTAGCTTTTAGCCTCTCCATGTGTTTTTGGATCAGTTTCTCTCTTCTAATAATTACAAACCTAAAAATGAGTGTGAATAAAGGTGTAATTTAGCAGGGTTTTGGTAAAAAAACAAAGACCAAAATATGCTATTACAACAACATTTACTGACCTTATCACTAAGGGTGTAAGTGATGCACACTGGAAAAACTTTATAAAATAAGTTTTTATTCTACAAGAAGCAAAGTAAAAAATGATCTAGTTTCAATTCTTATGCACATAGGCACATCATTTTAACTAATTTTCTTTATCTGGTTTCTATACCCGAAAAAAACGGAACTATTACAGGTCTCTTTTTCACATCTTCATTCGACATGTATATAGAACTTGGAGCAGTTCATTTTATTTATTTAGATGGGAATACCACAGGCTGGAGCAGTCTGATGAAGAATTCCTAACATTCCCAAGACTAAAATTAACATAACAAATCACTTGACTCAAATCTAAACTTGTAATTTTACAGTAAAAACACACCCCTAACTGTCATAAATGTATAAGAAGAAAAACAAAGCAAAAACAGAATAAATCCCACAAATCTTATTCAGGAGCCCCAGAAAGCATTTGTATTGTGGCTGCTTGCATGAATTGCACAAGAATAACATTAATGACAATTAATGTGTTAGGCGGAAGGAACAGCAAGCCTAAAGTTGGCATGTAGAAATCAGGCCATGTTCTTGTGCAAGGGTAAAGGCCAGATTAAATAATCAAAAAACATTTACATACATATCTGTCTGACATCATACACGGCTAAAAATTAATACATCCTTGGATTTCCAGGTATGACACAAAAGCTGCGAGTCAGGAGTGAATCATTTTAATCTGACTGCTTCTATGATTTGTTGTGGACGATACATTTGTTTAAATAACTGCTAGCCAATTACAACCAATGGGAATAAGATTATTTCATTTCAACCAAAATATATTGGTTTTTATTGACATTTTAAAAGAGCTTTTTGGTTGCTTTATTTTTATCCCAAAAGTTTCTAAACACTATACCTGTATATGACTATAGAGACTACAATGGTGAAGACATGAACCACCAGAAATACTACTTCTTCAAAGAATTTAGCCTGAGGAAATTAGGTAGGGCAGTATTTTCAAAGACAAAATGACATACTAAGTAATTATTTTTTAAATATATTTAAATGTTTTACCTTTAAAAAAACGAAAAATGCTGATGACATCTTTTTAAGAACCACAACAGGTAGAAAAGGCAGGAAAAGGCTACACATTGTACTTTTAAAACTTCTGAGTAACCACACTGGCAGGCTGAAAAGTTGCAATGTTGCAAAACTACGAAAACCAATTGTTTTTGTCCATAGATTACTTCTTTAGGCAGCTTGCATTTCAAAGCATCTCTGTATGTACAGTACAGGAAAAGAATTTGTCACCATATATATTTTTCATAGTGACTGGGGCTGGTAAACTGCAGTCTACTGGCTGCGTACAGCCTATGGGCAACTCGTAGAATATCCAACATGAGGAGATGATTTAACTTTAACTAAACGAATAGGAAACACAGTTAAGTATGCATTTTTTACCTACTTGCTTGTTTCTATTCAGCATGTGTGCTTGTGATTTTATCAGAAATGGAAAAGCAAAATTTCAGGAGCGACTCAGAGACTGCATAAATCAGTATAAATTTGAAATGAGGACATTACAAGGTTTTCCATGTTGACCAAAATGCATTATTACGTATTTCAACCTACGTTCCTGATGAGATTGGAAGTAAAAAGCTTTTTCACCAAGTCAGGAGAGGAAAATATTTTTTCTTCTGTAGATGAGCTCAACTCAATTATGGTACAGTGCTGGTAATTTATCTTTTTATATATTTTTCAAGTTTTACAATAATCTGAGTCAGATGCAAGAGTCACAGCCTGTTTAAGTCTCCAATTTTAAGGGAGAGTGTTCAAACAGGATGCAGACCTTGCCAAACATACAGCTCATAAGGCTATACTTCATTCTGATTTTGAATTTCACATTCACGAAAGGTGCCACAAGACACATTTTGCAATTTGTTATCTTCCGCTTGCTATTAATATGGACAATGTTGCTGGAGTCTCACAGCTGGAATAAATAAAACTCCAGTTAGTAAACCAGGACAGAACTGAGTGTGTAGAGATGACTGAAGAATTAGGGTCAAGTAACCTATTATAATACAATACATTTCACTGTGTTTTGGCAGCACACAAATGCAAAATCTTCAGTAGGGCAATTTTTGTATGCAGATATCTAAAGTCTAAAAGGGGATAAACTGGAGGTAAGCGTTTTAAGTGTAGAAACAGTCAAGGATCAGTGTAACAGGACAAATTCACCCCAAAATTTGCAAGCATAAAGAAGTTAAAGAAAACTCTGAAGCAGGTAAGATAAAGAAGCTGCAATGATAAAACCAGTTATATACGGCATGTGTAAGGTATATGAGGGCATGAGAATAGTAGTTAAATGGATGTTCAAGAAGCTAACTGGTAGCTAAAGACAAATATTGCAGAAAAGATAAAAAATTACTAATATCTTTTAGTCAAACAGAATAACGGAGGAGGAAAAGATAATTATAAACATTAAGGGCAGATTAAAGTTTACAGACAGTGGAATGTCATATGCTCAAAATCCACTATTCTTTATTTTTTAAATCCTCAGATATGAAGTTCATAATCTCCCAGCAAAAGACTGAACTACTAAGGACAGTTATACTGTAGACTTGGAAACTGTACAGAGTAAAGTGCTACTTATAATAAACAGACTGAAATTTAACAAATCAATGACACTAAAAAACATTTATCCTGAAGTGCAAAAGGTTAGTGAGTGCATGTACAATGTAAACCCTTGACACATTTTTTGAAAATCACTGTGCATGGGGGGAAAAAAGTTAATCTTCCTGTCTGACAAAGACCTGAAGCATACAGCCAAGACCATGCAGATGGGGTCTCTTTGGGACAAGTCTCATACTGTCCCTTAACTGGCCCAGATTTAAGCCCTAATTTAACCCCAAAGAACATCTGTGGAGAGACCTGAAGATGGCATTTTACAGATGCTTCCCATCCAATCTAACAGAGATTGGGAAGCTCTGCCAGGAGGAAATGGGATAAACTACCTAAATCCAGGTGTGCAAAGCTTGTCAAGACTTCCTAAGAAAATGCATAGCTGCAATTGCTGCTAAAGGGGATTCTAAGAAGTCCTGAATTAAGGGTCTGAATACTTCTGTGAATAAGGGATTTTAGCTTTTGATTTTTAATACATTTACAAACCACTCTGAAAACATATTTGACTTTGTCATCATGGGTTATGGAGTGAAGATTGAGGGGCAAAATTGGCAAATTTATTCATTTCAATCTACAATACAATAAAGTATATTTATTTTATTTATATATATATATCTATATATATC
>JANRMT010062813.1:27869820-27952514 GCA_026402145.1 Polypterus bichir lapradei | reverse complement strand
AGTTTTATGGCCAGGTATGAGGACTGTTTGCATCTCTCAGACTGACACAGATAACCTGTCTACAGACCCATATTGTTTTGAAAAACTCATCACAGACTTCAAAGGACTTTGTTGGACAGTTATCTTATCCAAAAATCTCTTGACCATACATCGTTTTTCTCTCTCTTGTTAAATTAATCTTAGCCTGAGTGAACCTATTAATTTTTTACATTTAAGATTTTTCCTTTAAAGATTTACCATTGTTGTTTCTTGTCCTAGTGTGTGGATATAAACACAGGAAACTTCAGTTTCTGTATTACATCTTGCCTGAAGAAGGGGCCTGAGTTGCCTCGAAAGCTTGCATATTGTAATCTTTTTAGTTAGCCAATAAAAGGTGTCATTTTGCTTGGCTCTTCTATATATATATATATATATATATCTCATCCTCTTCTTTCGGCTACTCCCGTTAGGGGAGCACAGCGGATCATCTTCTTCCATATCTTCCTGTCCTCTGCATCTTGTTCTGTTACACCCATCACCTGCATGTCCTCTCACCACATCCATAAATCTTCTCTTAGGCCTTCCTCTTTTTCTCTTCCCTGGCAGCTCTATCCTTAGCATCATTCTCCCAATATACTCAGCATCTCTGCTCACACATGTCCAAACCAAGAGATTTAACCACTTATCAGCCCAGAGCAAGTGGAATTGACAGCCTAACCTGTCCAATGATCTGTAATGTCTGTGCTGTAATAAATTGTGATGTGATTAAATCTAAAGTGTTATATTTCTCTATTATAATAAAAAATCCTGCTACAAGACTTTTTACCCTGGGATGAGATGCGACTTTTTCAGAGACGAGACTTTGTGTCAAGAGATTTAACCACACCCGGGGCCAGAAATAAAAGATAGAGTAGATGACAAAGAAGAACGTCGTAAAGAGGTTCAAAAACTTAGGCGCGATACACATACAGAGCAGGTTAGAGATAATGAAAATACTAACATTCAAAAGTCTCAAAAAACTGATAGTAAAGATTGCATTAGTGCTAACAAACGGAAATTACTCGGTGAAATAACTGAACAGCGAAAAGAGATCGAATATGTGGACATGGGTGATATGACAGAAGTATGTAGATGTTGTAAGGCTTAAGTTTAAGTCGGACACTCAAGTCGTCTAATTTGTGTTGCCATCAGGGAAAAGTAGTGTTTCTTCCCAATGAAGAGGCGCATCTGTGAGAAATTAAAAGATTTTTTATTCGATGAAAGTGAAATCCACAAACGCTACATGCAAAATATCAGACTCTACAATAATCTGTTCACGTTCGCATCATTCAATGCTTAAAATGTTGATTTACACGATTCAGGGTCATACGCTACAAGAATCTGTGGTCCTGCAACAATTAAAGCTACAAGTTTAATTTCAAAGAAACCACAATTCGGTCAGGTTTATATTCATGATCATGGAGAAGCAATGCAACATAGAATCAAAAGAGTTAAACAATTGGACGTATTAGAAATTCTACAGCCAATAATGGATACAAATCCATACGTCCAAAAGTATCGCACTTTATGCAAAATTTATCTTAAAAACACAAAGTTTTCTTGTATTTCTATATGAATCCGAAAGATCACTCTTGCATATATAATAAACCAACATATGATGAATTGTCAGTAATAATAGTTTCGAAAGATGGAGATAAAGGACAGTCTGAAACACCACAGTCAAGATTATGAGAAAAGTGATTTTAGCAGGAAGAAAAAATAGTTGTCTATGAAAATCTTAATGAGAATGAAATACCACCAAATACTAGCTTCTTTACAAATTTGTGTTAAATATATACCAAGAGTATAAAACTTAACTTTTTCTGAGATCAGGTCTAGACCCCCTAACTGTGAGAACCATTTTTAAGCATTAGTTTCTCCTGGCAAAGTTTTATCTCGGCCTTCAACTTAGATTATGACATCTTTTTATTGTGATGTTGCAGGTTTTTGGCATTATCTTGGATGGCACACTGGGATATAGCGGGTCCATGGCTCCAAACGAATGGCCAGTTTTTAATAAATAATCTGTTTGGCCGTGTTAGTCCCTGTGGATGCACTCGCGCAACCGCGGGGAGTTGATGGGTTAATTGGGCGAGACGCACCTGCTCGTGAAGGTGCAATCGTTCTCAATTGCTTCATCGGCTTCCTGCGGTGTGTGATTGAGACACTGAGCCCATGGAGCCATAGAAGTACAGACCGGCACAGTAGATGGGGAGAAAAAAAAAGAAGAAACAATGAGAGAAGAGGGCAGGAGGCCATAAAACCCAGTGTGGTAGTGAGTGAGTGAGCAAGAGTGCAGGCCCGATGGTGAGAAAAGGCAGACAGCTGGGAGGAGAGCCCTGGAAGAGTGTTTGGCCAACCATGAAGAACAACACTCTGGGCGGATGGATTGGGTCACTCCTGCTGAGTATATCAGAGAAGTAGGAGTGACCAAGATTATGGATGACTCTTGGTGTAAGGCAGCAGAGTTCGAGGAGGCTTAGGAGGGAGAACTCCAGCATAAGCACCCTGGTTGTTGGGGACCCAAGTCTCAGTCCCGCGAGGGAGTCTGTACGTAGCCTGGGATGGAAGGCAACTGGACCCGTTGAAGGTCAGCTGTGTCTGCTGATAAGGCGATACCCCTGCCGCAAGGCACGTATGGGATAAGCAAGTTACAAGGAAGGAGGCACCGGGTTTGTAAAAAGGGACAGTTTCCAGCCCATTGATTTTAACCTTGATTTAAAAGGATTTATGAATTTTTTTCACGTGTTTATGGATTATTTATTTATGGAACTTTGAGCACTGCTCACACTGTTTTTTTTTTTGTGAATTAAAGCACTGTACACTTTTACACCTTTCCTCATTTGTCCAACTCATCCCAGTCATTACTAATGATGGTGTCAGGTTCAAAGAGGCTCCCTGAACTGTAAGAGGGATCATGGAGCCGGAGCTTGACCCACACCGTCACATGCACACCTGTTTTTAAAGCCTATTCTCATGCATGGGCGCATAATATTGCGGAGTTGTAAAATAAACATCTGAAACTAGGAAGTATTAAAAAAACAAAACAAAAGTTTACTTATGAGTTATAAAATAAAAAAGGGCATACATATTTATACATACTGTATGTGTAAATAGCTTCTGGGGTGTGTGTGTGTGTGTGCGCGCATGTCTGCTCACTCTGCAGTAGGATGCAGGCCTGTCCAGTCTTATGCGTAATGCTGGCGAGCTTAGGCTCCAGCTTCACTGCAACCCTGCTGCAGATAAGTGGGTTTAGAAAATATAAGTGTACATACAGTAGATGGGTATAGCTCTTTCAGACTCTAAAGCCGTCTTTAAATTTAGATTACTGCTTTATTATTATGTCACTTAAATTAGGGGTAATAAAAATACCATTAGGGTAAATACAGTATATTAATGATATGATAATACTGTATTGTGATGCTTAGTTACTCAAAATACTCAATATCTGAAGTAATATTCAAGTAAAAAATATATTAAAAAACATTAAATGTGGTAGGTTATTTAACTGTACAATTCTGATTGATCAGGGTTTTGAGGCATCTCTCTTAACACAAGTCACAATAACAAGGTTCTGTAATAATGCCAAAAGACAAGCATTTCTGGCAGTTTTCACAGATTAAAATTACCTCAGTCAATATTTCATTTCAGACGTTAGTCATTTAGCTCATTTAGTTTTCCAGTCACTGCTTGGGATTGGTATCTTAATGACAGAACATCTTCTGGTTAGAGAGCACTAGTATAGCAAGTCATACATTTATTATAATCGACAACTTAAATTATGTACTTCACCAAAAAACAGGAGGCAAAATCTTAACTCTCTGGCTGTTACACTCACCTGCCATGCTGCCTGTCAATCATTCGAAGCTGCTGAAGTGTTGCAGCTATGTCGTGTGGACACATTCCAGTTGCTCTGCTAATACCCTTGATGCTCATATGTTTATCTCTGTGATAATACAGGTATTCTAATAGGACACTTTTCCAATATGCCAAATATGACAGGCGGCCAAGATCAGACAGTGGCTTTTCAGGAGACCCCGGCTGACCTTCACGTCGAGAAAGAAGATAACCTACAAAGACAAAAATTTATAGCCATTAACTTATTTATACAAACAAGCAGAAGTGTGATTCTAACCCTAACAGAAAAAAGTATGCTTTATGTTAAAAAAAACTGGATTTTATCTCAACCATAGTTAAAGAAAATTGTGCGTTTAACTGTCAGAAATACAAGTAACATCATTCTGCTAATAAGAGTCCAAACTTAAAAGCAATTGGTTTTGGTGATAAATAGTACCTATAATACTGTAGAGGTAATAAGTATTAATATACAAACCATGGTTTCTTCTAGAAAACCATTCATAGCACACACCACTATGAGGCATTTAACAAAACAATTACTATCACCAATCCATTTAATAAACTGACTTTGTCTATTAGAAAGCAGAGCATTAGGGACAGGACAGGAAGTAATCAGGAAGGAAGGAAATGCATCATAAGGGTCACTCCAGTATACCACATCAATTTAAAATCAACAAAGTAACTAAAACGTCTTTGGCATGCAGGTGGAAGTCAAAAGTATCCAAAAAAAGAACATAATAATACCAAAAGTACAAATCAAAGACAAACAATTGCAAAGAGCCCATGACCAGGCAATTAAATGCTACTGCACTAATTACTCTGTCATCAGTTTCCCCTCGTAAAATAACATTACAGGACAAATTAAACAATCAGTCAATATAGTTTATTAAAGAGGAAGAGGTAAAAGGCCAAATAATGCAATACATTAAATAAATAATGGCTACTTAAAGGAAAAGACAAAAAAAGCAAATTAGAAAAGGCTACTTATCAGCTTGGATGTTTACATCCAAAAATTGTTCCAGACAGAGAATGAGAAATCAATGAAAGTTGCTTATTAAGATATTGAGGAGTCTGACAGTTTAAACAGGGTAAGCAGGGTTAAAAACCCTCCAACTCTAAAGCTTATTGACAACTCAGCCACGCAGGGGCTAGCTACTCCAGCTGAGCGATATGCTGTATTTCCTCATGGTAATATATAGAGTAGATACATTTAAAAACATAAATGGCAGATTTTTTAATCGCTGAAAATAATTCCTTCCTCTTCACTGATGACAACATTAACAATATAAACATTAACAAAATCAAGAAAAAGATAAACTGATCCACTACTGTTTTGAGTAGTCACACTCTAATATAAATTAAAATCTCTGTAGTACTAGGGTGTTGTACCATGTTAGCCATTATGGATGTAGAGAGAAGTCAAGCAAAATGACTCCTTTTATTGGCTAACTAGAAAGATTACAATACACAAGGAAACTCTGGCCCCTTCTTCCGACAAGTCGTAGCTACAATTAAAATCTCTGAAATTCTAATACAAAGTGACAGAATTTTAATCCTAAAACCTGCCTCTATGAAAATACAGAAAACTAGCTGTGCTACCCATCTAAGATGTGTTGAAATCCAAGTAATCAACATAGAAACCTCATATTTTAATGTGGTTTGTCCACTTCCTAGAAATTGTCATTAGCATTACAACTATAAATCTTGTTCTGGTGTTCCAAGCAGGTGAAAGAAAGTCACTACCATGCTGCTGCTGTCAACCTATAATGGAGAACAGAGTAGGCCAGTAAAATTAATTTTCTTTTATTCAGACCCATATTTGGTATTTTAATAACATTTTTGAATATTGCCCCCATTTTAACTTTTTTTTTTTTTTACCCTACCAACCAGATGGACACACAAACACAACCAGACACTTGTCCTTTTATTAAGGTGGATAAGCAGATTTCTGTCAGTGTGGCAGTTACTCTCGGTTAGATTTACCTAGCATTGGCATTTGCAGTGCACCATCTATTGCAATGCATTTTTAAATGCATGTAGTAATAAAAAGCACTTGGCTTTTCATTTCAACAGATGGCGCATCACAATCATTAGCGCTGCTTTTATGAATTCAATACCAAAAGGCATACAACAGAGACAAAGCAACTGGATAGATAAAGAATCACTTGTCCTTTTATTAAGGTGGATTACTTAAAATCATGATATACTATATAATCTTTTCTCTATAGGTTAAGCATTAACAACTTATTCTCTAGACATGGTTTAATACTGCTCAAATGAAATGAAAGCAGTTGGTATGCCGTATTCACATTAAACAAATGGAACCGCACTTTCATTGTGCAAAAACAATTCAGCTCACTTAGGACTCAAGAAAAATAAATTGCATCCAGTGACTGATTAATTCTGGTTGTTTCCATTACTTAGAATTAAAAAAAAAATGTTCACAGATTTAGGGAAATTACAGCATTAAAAACAACTATGCAATGTCACTACCAGAAATTAATTCCATATAAGCAGATAGAAATTGGACAGTAATAGTTTAACATTTTTTTCCCTTCACTTGAACAATTCTTTATCTTAATGCTCATAACTCAAAGGATTTGATAATAGAATAGAATAAGTGTAATTGCAAAAAAAAAAAAAAAAACCCACACAGTATGCTAGCATAAAGGAAAAAGAGGAAATAGGCATAAAATAAATCTTAATAATCGTAATATAGCAATGTATATTTAAAAGCACTCAGTGTATTTTTTCTTTTCTGTGATGCATAGTTAAGTACAGTGGTGCTTGAAAGTTTGTGAACCCTTTAGAATTTTCTATATTTCTGCATAAATATGACCTAAAACTTCATCAGATTTTCACTCAAGTCCTAAAAGTAATAAAGAGAAACCAGCTAAACAAATGAGACAAAAATATTATACTTGGTCATTTATTTATTGAGGAAAATGGTCGAATATTACATATTTGTGAGTGGCAAAAGTATGTGAACCTTTGCTTTCAGTATCTGGTGTGACCTCCCTTTGCAACAATAACTGCAACTAAACATTTCCAGTAACTTTCGATCATTCCTGCACACCGGGTTTGAGGAATTTTAGCCCATTACTCCGTACAGAACAGCTTCAACTCTGGGATGTTGGTGGGTTTCCTCACATTAACTGCTCGCTTCAGGTTCTTCCACAACATTTTGATTGGATTAAGGTCAGGACTTTGACTTGGCCATTCCAAACACATTAACTTTATTCTCCTTTAACCATTCTTTGGTAGAACGACTTGTGTGCTTAGGGTCGTCTTGCTGCATGACCCACCTTCTCTAGACAGATGCACTGACATTTTCCTTTAGAATTCTCTTCCATCAATGAAGGCAAGCCGTCCTGGTCCAGATGCAGCAAAACAGGCCCAAACCATGATACTACCACCACCATGTTTCACAGATGGGATAAGGTTCTTATGCTGGAATGCAGTGTTTTCCTTTCTCCAAAAATAACGCTTTTCATTTAAACCAAAAAGTTCTATTTTGGTCTCATCCGTCCACAAAACATTCTTCCAATAGCCTTCTGGTTTGTCCACGTGATCTTTAGCAAACTGCAGATGAGCAGCAATGTTTTTTTTGGAGAGCAGTGGCTTTCTCCTTGCAACCCTGCCATGCACACCATTGTTGTTTAGTGTTCTCCTGATGGTGGACTCATGAACATGAGCCAATGTGAGAGAGGCCTTCAGTTGCTGAGAAGTTACTAGGCCAAAACAGTTTAAGAGGAATACACAACAAATTATCCACTAGCATGAAAAAAATGTTAATACGGTAATAAGTTAGTACATTATACCATAATATTAGACAATGAACTAAAGAGAAATGTACTTTAAGAATATTTGCCAGATTCCACAACAATTACATTATGAATTATTGTTTAGTATTAACATGCGAATGAAAGTTACAACCTACTGCACTACTAGTAAATACCTGACAAAATGCTAAAGATAATAATGCAATGGTGAAGGCAAAATCTCATCCAGAGAGAACTGATGTAATTAAAGTAGATGCTCCAACAACAAAAGAGAACCTTATCATCATCACAAGGCTGTCACCGTTAGGTTGCTATCACGATACCTTTACTCGGAGCCCCAAATATACTACAGATTCACTGGAAAGGTTAAAGAGAACAGGGGAACAAAATACTGCACACAAACACTGCTCAATTCTGTTACCTCTAAACTATGAGAGACAAATAAGACTATTTTTAAGCGGTAATCTTAGCATTTATAAAGTTAAATCTGTGGATTACTAATAATACTGCACACCGGATCTGCACAATCACATTTTATTTTAAGCCTTCGGAGTACTAACAAAACCATACACTAGGTCTGTCAAAAATCATTTAAGAATTACAACTGGAATGTAATTTCTCAATTAATACATAATACATCATTTATTTACAAGAAAAGCCTGTTGAGCTCCTGTACCAGTATAATTTGACATTATGGTAGCTTCAATTAGATTTCAATGTAATGATTTGTAATGTAATGTTGAACTGTTACAATGTTTTAGATGGTTTAGATCAAAACCAATATACAGTAAACTAAACCATGACTTATTTTAACTTATGACTTTACATGCTGCACAGGTGCATGCCCATGCAATCAACCAAACCCTTTAAGCACTATATAGAAAAGATCACGCAAAAAGAAATAAGAATTATGATCTATGCACAACATCCACTTCCTCTATGTTCTGTCTGTGGGGAACCTGAGCTGCATAAGAGTTTAAACTAATCAAGGCATGCTGGCTTGTATTGCATCCAGGGGCATCATTTATAAAATGTAGCGACAAAAAAATAAATACAGATTTATAAAATCAGGCATGTGCACATTTATACGTAGTTTACCTTTAATAAACGACAATCACCATGTAAATGTGTGTACGTGAACACACCTCGAATGCTATCCTGAAACATCCATATATAGAGCACATGTATCAGCCTCATACATATGCAATCACAAGGGTGCAGAACTTCATTGGCTGGTAGAACAGCCTCCCACCCAACACATCGAGATACCTCCAAGATCATGTATGGCATTAGAGCGCCCCTACTCTGCATTGCTGGGGTTAGGGAAAGGATTAAGGTGCCAGTGTTTCAGCAGAATGTCCCTACTACCTGGCACATGTAATGACGTGACTGATGTCACAATGGACAGAACAAGCCATATGAAAAACTGAGGGTTCAGCCAATTACCAATAAACCACCATCAAATCTGTCAAAGCTACTTTGTCTCAAAATAAATGAATTATGGGTTCACTTAGGCCACAAGTTCACTTTATTACACTTACACCGCTCTGTACAGTGCTGTTTCTCAACTTTACAGGCCATTATAGGCCAGTGAGGCACAGTGACAGCAGATGTTGTGCAACCAAGATCAGGCACTAACATCTTATTGTTTGATTTATATTTTGTGACGTGAACGGTTTGTAAACATTAGTGAAACAAGGGAAAGATGCTATTAGCTGGCTAAATTACTGTAGAAGAAAAGTCTGCACACATATTTGGTATGGCCCCACCAGGCTTTTTATGCCAAAAATGTCACCAACTTTATCTAAGAGTGGAATGCATTTATTTTCTTGAATTTACCTTCAGTCATGGCTAGAAGGGTTTCTTTGTTTTCTTTTAAATTATTGAATGGCAAGCTGAAAGGGACACAGCAGACTACTTCCCTCAGCTTGTCAGAGAATCTTTGTGCCCAGTTACATTGGATCCGAATCCAGATGCATTCGTAATTTTGAAAGTTTATTTTCAAATTGCTAATTTTTAAACCAAGATTGTCTCATTAACATACACAGAACCTTCATCTACATAAGTGACACAACCTACTGGTGATTGCTGGGACTGGCTAAGCTAGAGGCTAAACAATGAATGTGAATTCGATGTCTTGAGTTATTTGAGAAAATTTTTGGCCTATCAGTCTAATTTTGCTTACTTTATTTCTCATTTGTAACCTTAAGGGAGACTGAATAGCAACTGAAAACAAACAGAAAAATATAAAATAATCAACAGCAAGTTGTATGTCACTCCACAGTTGCTCGGTATCCCCTCTACCGATTATAAAGCAAACATTTAACAACTTATTATAACATACCAGATACAAATAAAACAAAAAGGTCTTGGGATAACTGGGAAGACTGTGTTTGTAACTCATCTGAAAGCAAACAAAACTACACAAAAAACATCAGTAAATACTAACCAGCTAAAATCAACTAAAAAATTGGCCACTTCCAACCTTTGCAATTATTTACTATATGGAATGCAGCACATATGTGTTAAGTTATTATTGAAAGTTCTATCATCTATAAATAAAATCACATTTTATTAAATATTAATGCTTCATGTTAAACAGTGAAAATGTACTGACCACCTACATGTTTTCAGATGCACATTCATTTTAGTCTCTATCGGTTCATTAAATTATTAACTTCACTTTAACAAAGGAATGCGCAGCAGCATATTAGGTCTTCTTCAAAAAAGCACGCAGCATCTGTGTGTATTATCAGTGTAAAGCAATGAACAGACATCAGCATTTGGATTTGTACATCTGTGAGACTTTTTCTTAATAAACACTGATAGTAACTGAAATCAGCTCAAAAACTTAACAAATGGAATTACACATGTGCTAGGTTGGGCTGCAGTAGCTCCAAAATTAATCAAAATGTGAATAAATATTTGTTCTTTGTTTTCAAAGAAATATTCTTGCCACTAGGCTTGCCAATCGAGTCCTCTTTAACCCCTGTATGTTTATCTCTGCAGTAACTCTCCCATCACTAGCCACATGCACAGTCTTCCATGGGTTAATGTGTCGTCAGTGAACGGCTGCTCGTGATGGAGTGTGAGTGTTGACAAATGCAGGTGGGTGAGAACAGAAAGTGCATGAAGCTGAAGGCAATTTACTATGGGATAATAATGAAAATTCTTCATAAATTTACAGCAACTCCATAATACACTGTAGTTGCAATGCTAGGAGAACATACAGAGGCAATGACTTTGCTCAACCAGTAAATTATGATGCCTCTTTAGAAAGTGTGTGGTGTAACAAGAGTGCTGCAAAACCTTCAAAGTTGCCATCCCCTGGACCTTCAAAGTGCAAGACAGATGTATCAGATACAGACTGTTCCCTGCAGAATGCCCAAGGTGCACATGTGGTCTAGTGCCAGTTGCACATAATTAAAAGCCTGAAGTTGAGATGTGCTGGTCAACAAATCCTCTGCGCTACCAGAAAATCACGAATGAAAAACAGGGTCTACATTTTGATAACGATTTACCTGTCACATCACGAAGGAAACATCCTTTTTGAAAATAAAATTTGACACACCTGTAGAGAGAGTCACTGGGTCTGCATACATGAGCAGAGTGTTGTTCACTCAACACGTGTGGTTTACATTCATTTTCCAAAGTATCCCCAGTTGATTTATTCATTGAAACCGGCAAGTCTATAAAACGTGTGACATGCCAAGGTTCAGAAAATTTGCTACAACTCTTAATCTTAAACATAGCATCCATATACTGCTTGAGTAAATGCTACGGTGGGCATGCAGAAAAGGTAATTGTGTAATGGAGAAAGAAGCCTCCCCATCCTTGATATTAGCAGCATTAGGCTACTTTGTATTGATAATTTACATGCAAAAGTAAAGTTTGTTCAGCACAACTAATCAAAAAATATAGGCATCATATGAAAAGATCTTCTATATCAGTTACAGTAAATGCTAGAAGTAGTACATTTTGACAGATCCAGTTAAGGATACAAAATAAAAGCACAAAACTTGAAAATTTAAATCAATTTACACTATATTGTCCTTAAATTAAGCCAATTTCAGGGGAAATTTTTACTTTATGTATCAGATTCGGCATACAAGGAAAAAAATCTCTGCTTGAGCTCGCAAACAGAGTTCTGAAAAAGACAGCACATTGTAAGTTTGCACTAGATTGTCATGCCAACATGACTGTAAATTCTGCCAGCATACACATTCATCATTCTAGGATGCAATTATTTTACTGATAAGGACTATGTCATAATGAGATAGTTGTATGTTTATGCATGTATGTACACGCATATACATATACACAAACATACTCACACAGTGACTCAATTAATGGATATTGGCAGTTAAACAAAACAAATGTAAATATACATAGGTTTTAATCTTTTTTAATCATTGCAATAGGGCTTTACTGCAGTTTAAAAATATACATTTACTATATTTATACAGGTTTTCTTTGTTTTTCCAGTGTACCAGCAAAATATTCCAAATTTTTGAGGTATAAT
This sequence comes from Polypterus bichir lapradei, assembly GCA_026402145.1. Taxonomy (NCBI): domain Eukaryota; kingdom Metazoa; phylum Chordata; class Cladistia; order Polypteriformes; family Polypteridae; genus Polypterus; species Polypterus bichir. Next base: position 27,940,334 of record JANRMT010062813.1, on the reverse strand, counting down.
TATAAAAATGAATCATTTGAATTATGCAGTACTTGTGTCTTACCAAAACATACTGTATGACACACACACACAATGACATTACAAAAAAAGCCACAAATTTATCAAATGTTCATAAGAGGTTTGTCAAGAAGATACAAGGCTAACATGCTTTACAAGTTTACAAGTAAAATAGACAAACTTTGCTTCTAACCTAACAAGCCTATTATTTACTAAGCAGCAACCTGAAATTCTTCTCTCTTTTCAAACTCAGACATGCAGTGTTTGTTTAAATGCAAGGACAAAATAAAAAGGACTGGAATATTTAAAGCCAATTTCTTGCTGTATAACTAATTGCACAGGACAAGTTCCTCCAATTACTTTTTCTCAGTCTTTTTACTCTGCTGTTACTTAAAGTATAGGCTAATATTCCAATCTCATCTCTCTCTAGTAAAATCTGTCCTCCTGCTTTCAGTTTACAGGAACTTGGCAGCAAAGAAAAAATAAGTGTGGTAGCTCGGCTATTGTAATAGCCTGCACAAAAATGAACTACAAGTTACTGTAAAGCTTCGAAAAGCAAATGCTGGAAAAAAAAAAAAAAAAAAGATTTTTGCAATTATCCACTTTGCATTTCATCGATCTGAGTATTCTGTAGTGAAAAAAAAAAAAAAATCAGTCAATTGATTGGAGCATCACTAGCAATTTCACAATAAATTAACACAAGGAAAGAAAAAAAAAAAAAGACATCAGAATGAGGCGTATTTATTTCAGCAATCAAACAGCACTGAGTCTAGGTCAAATGGTTCTCATCCTGTTGTTGAAGCCTCAAGAAAAACCTCCAAAATAACACACACGGCTACAGAAAAATAAGAGGCTACCCCATGAACTGCATATTCCTCTTTAAGGACCTGTACCCTTAACAAAGCAACGCTCACAGTCTGAACCAGTAATGCATTATTTACAAATGAGTCAGCACTATGCATTTCTAAAAACGAACTTCAAGAGCCCGCAAGCGTCTGAAGAGACTTTAATGACCTGAAAACAAATACAGGTAGATGTTATTCATTTCCTCCAGTGTAATCTAATGGTGTGACCAGAAGCGCCTCATTGTTAAATTTATTCTTATAAAAGTTGTTTTCTATTGCATACATATCTGTACACAATCATGATCCCAAATATACATAAACAAAACCTGCACAATCAAGAATCGAAATTTATTCAAAACATTCCCATGGACTTCCATCCTTGTATCAGATAACTCCAATAGTACTGCCACCCTGTTAACTGTTCTTGCCTAACTGAAAGAACTCCAACAATCGCATCCAAAAAGAGATCAGTGCAGTTGTTTTATATGGAAACAGTGTTAATGTGGGTGAAATAAACATCTATGCTTCTAATCTTTTAATACTGCTTTTTAAAAAAATTGTCAGAAAAATCTTAAAACTATGTACTGTATATACTCAAGTTTAAGCAGGGCTTGATTTTACCGTATAACTTCCAGTATTTTATAACGTTGGTAGTATAAGTTGAATGCGGAAAACTTGCGCTATTGGTCCAAGATATTATGATATGCTAACGCCCACCTGAGAAAGCAACCATGGAGTACTTGTATTATGCCTATGTGACCACATGGTAATACCCGAACTATTCCAAAGCGACATTTGCACTGTTTAGTGTTTTTTGTGTCTCACACCTTCATACATCTTTATCGTAAGAGCATCCCTTATCTACGATGGAGCATTCCATCAGAAGAAAATATGAATCTGGTTTTAAATTAAATGTTGTTGAAGTAGTGAAAGAAATTGGTAACTGCGCTGCTGCAACAAAATTCAATGTGTCTGAGAAACTGGTGCGAGATTGGAGGAGGCAAGATGATGTTAATAAAAAAAAAAAATAAATAAAAAAAAAAAAAAAAAAAAAATTCTAAGTGTGCTATTTTTGAATCGATTTTTTGGGTTTCAAGACCCGACTTATACACAAATATATATGGTATTTAAAAACTCCAATGCCAGAATTTATTCCAGGACAATTCAGTTACCCAACTTATGTAAAATTATTAACACAACATTTGCATTGCATACTCCAGGTCAGGCACAATCTCCGTGCTCTCTTTTCCTGGATAAGGATAATAACTATCAAAAGTGCTCCATGTGTGTATGAGCTTGGAGCCAAAATAAATAAAGGATCTAAAAAATAAAAACAGAATCTAGACATGCAATACTGTAAATCTGTTAAAAACCACACAGACATACAATTTTGGCTGATTATAAGCATAAACCCTAAAAGTGAGGTATTTTACTAAAAAGCATTATGCTTATGGGATATTTTTTAGGGTTTACAATAGAGACTGAACAGAACAAGGCACTTACTAAAATCGATGAGAAACCTTCCAAATCCTTGCCTTTGGTACTGAGGCATAATCATTATGCAGGAGACATTGTACTTCTGCTGGCAAAGCTTTTCCTGAGGGAAGGAGAAAGAAACCAGGTATGTCAAAGTACTGCTGAGACTGACAATATGTAGCACCTGACTCTGCCCTTCAATTACAAACAGGACGTTGGGCAAACTGAAAATACTACTACAGGAAAGATCTACACCAAATATTTGTGATTATATAGTTTCCCCATGTGTTATATAAAAACAAACATCTCTACAAGCAGATGTAATGGTTTTCTTTTAAATACTCACCTAAAGTGCAAGTAATCAGTTCCAGCAAACAGTTAAGTCGAATCACATTAAAAAGTGAAAAGAAATGAAGAGCAAACCACTGACAAAAATGTGTGATCCTTTAATATCTCTAAATAAGACAGCAGAAAAGCAAAACTTTGATATTTAACCAAACGTCTCAAGAAATAATTTAATAGGCCTCTATGTCAGAAAGAAAGCCTTCCATAAAAGCTCCAAGACAAAATACTGCAGAGCAGAACCACATTTGCATCATAAGGAAGATTAACTGCCGTTAAGGAATGTGCATAAAATGCCATCTGATTTACTTGAGCATTCTGAAGATTTCTTGTTATGTCTGTTTCAATTAATGCCATTTTCATATTAAAACCTTTGGAATTTAAATCAAATTTAACATTCAGTAAATAGCACAGCAACTGTTGATGCTGCCCAATTCAAAAGCACCCCTCCAGTCTTAGTGACTCTTAAGTGATGCTAGAGGAAAAGTTGATGTTAATATACTGTAGTCAAGTCTACAAAAAAGCCAGTACACTGTATTTATTAAGAATTGAATTCACTAAAACCCTTTGGCAACTTAATCTATTTTAGACTATTTTAGCTTTGCTGATTAGTATTTTGCAGTATAAACTGCAAAATTGTAAACAAATAAATGAAACAGATCAGCATTCACCATAAAACTCACCACTACTCTGATAAGAAGAGTCTGTGCACCTTTTAGAATTACCTGTATTGCTGCCTTAAATTGACCTAAAATGTGATCCATTCTTCATTTAAGACCTACAGATAAAGAGAATCTGATTAAATAAATAACAATAATATTGCAGTTTTTCATGCTATATTGAACACACTGATCAAGCCCTGTGTGTCTTTGATAAAAGCATGTGAACCTTTGGTTTTTGCTACTAGTTGCACCTCCAACAATAGCTAAACCTTTCTTTTAATCACTGATCAATTCTACACATGCACTTGGTGGTGTTTTACTACTTCTTCCTTACAGAATTTGACTTAACTCATTGATATTTAGTGAAGCCTTAGATTTTAGGTTAAGCCAATTTCAACTTGGTTAAGTTTAAGTCAGTGAGGAGGTCAGTCTAAAGCATGCCATTTCTTCTTTGTCCACTGAATTGTTGGCCTATTTCCCTTACTGAATGCATGACTTCTGAGTTCTAAAGCCCTACACCATTACACTTTCATCTTTATGCTTCAAGTGCATTACTTGTATTGTTGGGTTTCTTTTTGGTATAATAAAATGCCTCATTTCATCTCAGAAGGAACTTTTCCATCTATTATTCTTCGGGATGAACCAAGTAATCTCCAGCAAAAAAAAAAAAAAAAAAAAAATCATATGGATGGCCTGCCTGAACAGTACATGAAAAGTGCTTCCTCTATGCTAGTGCATGAGAGACCTACATCTTCTAGTTTTAACTCTGCATTTATCCGATTTCCTGGTTTATGACTTACTCAACAGTTGTACAGTATCTGACTGTAGATTGATGAAGGTCAGTATCATAAAACTAAAAAGGTTTGGAAAACCATTTCAAACAAACAAGCATAACTTGTTTTCTTAAAGCTAAATCATCTACAGCACACTAACAAGAAGGAAAATACTGTGTATTTTCAATATATAAAAGGGCCCTCACATTCAAACTTAAACGTGACTGAAGTGTCTGGCTGTTTCCAAGGTTCACATACTATTCTCAATGACAACACTAAATATTAGGTCACTGTATCCAATTAATACATGAAAAAGACAGTTTTGCGTGTTATTAAACACGATGATGAACCCATTATCAAAACTTAAATGAAGAGCATTTCATATTTTAGGCCACATTAATTAGTGTCCTAATTAATAAGGCAGCAGTAAGAATTGTTAGATCTCAGCAAATCAGCTTATAAGAGTGGTTGATATTTTGACAATTAGGAGACAAAGCATGTGGGCCTTATGCATACTCAGACAACCTTTGTTCGCACTTGATAGTACCTTTTGAAGTGAGAAAGGTTTTGGTTGTCATCTCATTTTCAGTGAAGACCTTAATGGATGAAGTTTATTTAAGCAAGTACTTTCAAAATCCATTTTAACAATTTATGTTCTCTCTCAGGTTAGTGGAAACTGCTGTGTAGCACTTCTGACAAATTTACTAACAAATGGAAAAAGTGCAGAAAGCTGATACATGCCCATAGGCAAGTCTCAGAAAACATTGCCAGCTCTCCCTTTTAAACAGATTGGCATTAACAATTACATAAGTTTAAAATGCAGTAAAACAAATCAACAATGTCACAAATTCAACAACAAATCAGTAATTAGTGTGTGTAAATAATACTCTAAAACAGCATAAAAATCCGAACACACTGAAAGTGAGGCTCTTACCCAATTATTATTTTGAAAGACTTGATATGCCAGAGCTGAATACAGAAGCTAGATAGCCATCCAAGAGTTTCAAGATACTGTAACATTATTACACAAAGGGGAAGCTGCAAGTCCAGTCTGAGCTGAAATGTACTGTATAAAAAAAAAAAATACTACAACAAGTTCCATATGCCAGCTATTTTATGTCTCGGGGAGGTAAAGAAGGCTTTTCTAAAAATAAATTAAAAATTAACTGAAATTGGTCCGTAATATGCACATTCAGTCCTTAAAGATAAGGGCAAAGGAAAAATAATGGAAAAAAATCTTTAATCTACAATTTTGCAGATCAAACAGAATTTCTGAAGGTAGACAAATACCCTAAAACCTGCAATGCATGTTACTATGTTACTCAGCAACCATTCACCTTCCTGTGGAACTGTCATCTCTTTATGTAGAAAAATTCTCTGTTAGAGCCAAACGGGTTGGGGGGGGGTTCATCTATTTACTTTACTAGGTAAATGTTGGTTTGAGCCAAACATATGTAAATTAATGAAACTATTACACTCTAGTACAGAAGTATCAATAAAAATAAACTGCTTTGCTTTAGAGTAAACGAGACAGGGGTGCCCTCTGTCACCAGTGTTATCACCACGGCTATTAAACTTCTTGATATCAATATTCATAAACCAACAGATATTCAGGGAACCATAGGTGGTGAACATAATTTAAAGGACCAAGCCATCGGCAGAGAGACTGACTCAGTGTTCATGCAGATGCTGCAGTAAATTTACACTATTTGTTAACAAGAGCATTAGGTATACTGGAGGAATTTGAAAGTATTTCCAGGTTTAAGATACGTACCTACCACTACTACCAACCATTTGTTATGAAATGACCAGGGGCCTCCATGTATAAACTGTGCATATGCACAGAAATGTTGCGTAAGAACGTTTCCACATTCAAATCGCAATGTATAAAACCTAAACTTGGCGTAAAGCCACGCACATTTCCACGGTACCTCATACCCTGTCGTATGCAAGTTCTCCGCTCGGTTTTGCAGACTGGTGGCACCCATCGTCAAAGCAGTGCTACTGTTCCTGTGTGGTTTATCATTCTTTTTCAGATCCACGTCCCTGATGCGGCTATATAAATACACTGAAATTAACCGCATATTGTTTATTAGTTTAATGCATCCGATTGTAATTAACCAGTAACAATATAATGGTCCACGGAATGGTCAAACTATTCCAAATACCATAACTGCTTTAATGTTGTTACTCTCACTGCACCTTTTTCTTCTTCTTTCAGCTGCTCCCGTTAGGGGCTGCAGCAGCTGATCGGAAAGAGAATTATCGGTATACAGCATCAAGCACACGCTACCTCAGCCATGCTTCCTATTTGAACTGCTTCTCACACGGCAAACGCTTCAAATCTTTCCTGTATGGACCTCGCGGTTCAGCACACTCAATCAGTCCATCAACTGCTCCTTGTAGAACTGTTTGGACTTATAAGTACAATCACCTCACTGTAAACTTGCACTACAGTTATAATATTGCACAACCTAAGCCACTTTATAAAGCGCGCATTTACATATGATGGCGATATCATTTTTAAGATGAAATGCAGCAAGTCCTTCGACTTTTTTTCAGGGGTGTCATGGATACATCATCATCCCTCTGCTCAGAAAGATGAAATTAACCAGAACAAGAACAGCAATTTTCTCTGCTCCTGCTTGAGTGCTTGGGAAATGTCCCTGCCATGCATCAGACAATACAAAAGTTTGTTTATGTGATAGTCATAAACAGTGGATGAAACAGACAACTAATCGGATACAGACAATAATATACTGTAATAGAAATCTTGTGAAAAATCAGGGACCCTTTAAAATTTGCGCAAAAAGAAAAATTTTAAGAGGTTCAAAATTTTTTGCAATGCTTCACAAGGAAAATATTATATCATATTTAGAGTAGTATTAATATTAGTACTATGTGCAATTCCACTCAAGGAACAAAAAGGACATAAATGTCTTAGAGGCTGTGATGACAATTGCAATCCTGGATCAAAGGGGGATATTATCTACCAATAGTTCTCACATGGTTCCAATCTTGGGGCACACATTGGCTTTGCAATGAAGTGTTAGTCTTGAACTGGCTTCATTGTTGAAGTATGAGCTCTAGAAGCAGCTGGAACATCTTTTGTTTCCCCACGTATCATTTATCAAGAAGAAAGAAATGTCTTGTAAATAGTAGTTATTTCACAAGGTCTCTTATTTCCTGACTTGGGATGGGGATAAGATGCTCCTTTAAGGCTCATTTTGACTGGTACCTGTGGCACATGGCTAATTATTCATGCATAATTAATCATGTGGCTCTGGGAAGTGAACACATAGGGATCAGTATTATGAGAACCATTACTGGATATATATACTGCATATATACTGGATACTGCAAATTATTTATTTATTATTTAAATAAATGCATGTGAGGTGCAAATCCAGCTGGAGTACAGATCTGGTCATAACATCACTTATGCAGAAAGCAGATAGGGCAGTGATCTTACAGCATGTGTGACAATGTTCTAAACATGGCTACTACAGCTGTGTCATGTCACACTGGCTTCACAAACCATAATTAGGCACTGGTGGGGAAAAAAGTGTTCTTCTATGTAAGCCACATTGCGCATTTTCATGAAAATATTTGGCAAAGAATATTGCTGCAAAAACACTTAATACTACTCAGGAGGTATAAAGAATACATTTATACACAACATGTGTACGTTTAGAAAGCACATGAACATTCACATGTATACATCAACACATACAAATATATATACATACACACACGTACGAAAAAAGATGCTTACCTTGGAAAAGTATCCAACCAAATGGCAACCTTTTTCATCATTTTTAGTAAGAACATAAAACAGAAAAGGTTCAACATCATAGTACAGAGTCTTGTGATCAAGAAAAAGCTTTGCCAACAAGCAAAGATTTTGGCAAAATATTTTGCTTACATTTCCATCAACCTACAGGGAGAGTATAAACATTTGATTAGGAAAACTTCAAAAATAAAGAAAGAAAAACTACAATTTTTAATTAGTCTTTTAAATGGCAAAATATAAATTGAAATATTAAAAATTCCTTTTGAGCGACAGTCAATTGTTGGTTACAATTTCAGAAATTCTCAAAATCCTCTTGCTGAAAAGTTAAATTTCAGAAATATACAGGAAATTTTTGAATAATTTGACTTTTTTTAGCACCTGACATTATATATAGTGAAAATGAAATCTTGCAGAATGAATACTTATCTTAATAACTTTATATTGTGGCAAAAAGCATGGACTATTTCAGTATCAGAATATATCAGACAAATCCCTTAATTGACTTTTGCATGGCTAGGGTACTAAATATAACCGAATGTGAGGCCACTATTGATATGAATGAATCACACTTTAGACAGAGAACGCCTCTGTCACAAACTAGGTAAACCTCGATTTGCAAATGTAAAGCTTACAAACTTGACACTGAATGTGCTCATTCACATGTCGTCTCTGGACCCAAGTCCCTACCCATGAGGAAGTCCTGACACCATCAATATCACCTCACCCTACTCATACTGTACCACCTAAACAACAAGAGTGAGCTGGGTCTTATCTTCAGATTTGTTATGACTTTTACAACCATACAATTTTATACTGTACAGTGGAACCTCGGTTCACGAATGTCTCGGTACACGTACAACTCGGTTTACGACCAAAAAGTTCGCCAAACTTTTGCCTCGGTTCACAACCACACACTCGGTATACGAACAAGCCAGTTTCCATTTCGGTTTGTACATGTTCAGTCTCTCCCTGTGCATTTCCTGTGCAGCGAGCGAGCGAGCAAGAGAGAAAGCGACACACACACACGGGCGAGCGCGAGAGACAGAGGCACACACACACACACACACACACACACACACACACACACACACACACACAGGCGCACGAGACAGAGGCGCACACACACACAGGCGCACGAGACAGAGGCACACACACACAGGCGCACGAGACAGAGGCGCACACACACACAGGTGCTCCAGGCTCACAAAAGAGACACACGCACACACGAAAGAGAGAGCAAGAGAGAGAGTGAGTGAGCAAGCGAAAGAGGGAAGGCTGAAAGCATAAGGTAAAAAAGGCTTGTTTTTGTTTTCAGTTCTGTTTATAGTGGTCGGTTCGTAGCATGCATTGCGGCAATGTTACTTTTCTTGGTGTTTATTACATTACGGATTTTTCAAATGTTCATTTTTTTACCTGTGCTTAAAACTCAATAAAAAATAGTGTTTACAGCGATCGGGTCATAAGGCTATAGCGCGAACTCTTGCAATGTTAGTTTTCTCTGTTGTTCAAGGTTTTCTCGGTGTCATTCAATGTTTTTACATTTAGTTTACTATTAAGATGTGCACTCTATCGTATAATTAACTATATTTGTGCTTAAAAATCTTTAAAAAAATATATATTTACATACAGTTCGTATGGTCTGGAATGGATTAATTGTATTTACATACAATCCTATGGGGGAAATTGCTTCGGTTCAGGACCAACTCGGTTTACGACCAGAGTTTTGGAACAAATTATGGTCGTGAACCGAGGTTCCACTGCATTGAGTTACTTTAATTAGCACCAAGAACTGTGTAAAATAAGCTTTCAAATTTGTTAACCCTTTTCTTTCACAAGAAACGCTACTGGGGCTTCATTATAACAGCAACAATATGTCTGCACAAAGCTTCAATGTGACTGTAACAGACCCAAATCAGACTTTTTCTTTACTTTCTTTTTAATTTTCTTGCTTTATAGTCATTCTAGTGTCTGTTCAGACCTAAGTGTGTGTGTATAGTTATTTATTTATTTATCCACCAGTTTAATTAAAGAGCTTCTGTAAAAAGACAAACTGCACCCTGTGGGACACTTAAAGTTTTAATATTGGCATCCATACTGTTAAAGACAAAACTTTTATATTTCTGCCACATTTAAATTCATATTCTGTGAAATCACACATTTACTTTGTGTGTGTATGGGTGTGTGTGTGTGTGTGTGTGTGTGTGTGTGAGAAATTGGTTAAAAAAAAAAAAACAAAAAAAAACTCTGATGTCACATGTGATGAAGACCATGGAGTGCCTGCTGCTTCACCACCCTAGGCCAGAGGTCTGCCATGCCCTCGACCCTCTGCAGTTCGCATGCCAGGAGAAGGTGGGAGCGGAGGATGCCATCATCTACAGTATATTCTACACCGATCCCTCTCCCACTTGGACAGAGGCAGTGGTGCTGTAAGAATTATGTTTCTGGACTTCTCTAGCACCTTTAACACCATCCAACCTCTGCCCTCTAGGGACAAGCTGACAGAGATGGAAGTGGATTCATACCTTGTGGACTATCTTACAGACAGACTTCAGTATGTGCGTCTCGGAAACTGCAGGTCTGACATTGTGGTCAGCAGTGCAGAAGTGCCGCAGGGGACTGTGCTTTCTCTGATCCTGTTCAGCCTATATACATCAGACTTCCAATACAACTTGGAGTCCTGCCACGTGCAAAAGTTCGCTGACGACACTGCTATCGTGGGCTGCATCAGTCCTAATCAAGGACTTTGTTAAACAGTGTGTCTCAAACCACCTACAACTGAACACCAACAAAACTAAGGAGCTGGAGGTGGATTTTAGGAGGCCCAGGCCCCTCCCAGACCCTGTGATTATCAGAGGTGACTGTGTGCAGAGGGTGCAGTCCTATAAATACCTGGGAGTGCAGCTGGATGAAAAATTGGACTGGACTGCCAATACTGCTGCTCTGTGCAAGAAAGGACAGAGCCGACTATACTTCCTTAGAAGGCTGGCATCCTTCAACATCTGCAATAAGATGCTGTAGATGTTCTATCAGATGGTTGTGGCGAGTGCCCTCTTCTACGCGGTGGTGTGCTGGGGAGGCAGCATAAAGAGGAGGGACACCTCACGCCTGTACAAACTGATGAGGAAGGCAGGCTCTATTGTAGGCATGGAGCTGGACAGTTTGACATCTGTGGTGGAGCGACGTGCACTGAGCAGGCTCCTGTCAATCATGAAGAATCCACTGAATAGTATCATCTCTAGACAGAGGAGCAGCTTCAGCGATAGACTGCTGTCACTGTTCTCCTCCCCTTACAGACTGAGGAGATCGTTCCTCCCCCACACTATGCGACTCTTCAATTCCACTGTTAACACTATACAAGATTATAGACTGTTATACCTGCCTCACACTCTCGACCTTGCATTTTTTAACTTGCACTGCGCTTTTATTGCTCTTTATTTAATATTGTTTTTATCAGTATGCTGCTGCTGGAGTATGTGAATTTTCCCTTGGGGGTTAATAAATTATCTATCTAAACAAGAGCTGAAATAACTTCTCTCAACATAAACTTGAAACTGTAAACTAACCTGTAATTGAAGTCACAAAGAATGTTATTCTGTTTAAACGACGACAAGTTCAAAAAACACACCAATGCTTTTAAATGGGAGCTACTGAAATTTCAAACATTCGTACTACATGCTTTGTGATATTCCACAGTTATCTTAAATGTCAACAGAGTCCACTAACAGTCAAGTAGTTTCAAGGACACAGACAGACATGATGAATGACAACAGGTGCTTATTACAGGTTTTGTGAATGCATGAAATTATTAAGGCATATTTATTAAGGTGAACAAATTACTGTTGTAAAAATGGTTGCTATGTTTGTTTTAAACACATAATTTAAAACCTACCCAAAACAATGTGAGTTATTCATTTGCGGAGTTCAATATAGAGTTGCAGGGATCCAGACATTAACTTAAAAAGTACTAAAGAGAACATTTCAACAAGAAACAACTAAGACACACTACACATTGCCATTTTTGTAATAAAACTTAAAATATGCTATTGGTTAGATGTACACTTTTAGCCTACTTTAAAGTCTATAACATACTATTAAATTGATGGGCGGCACGTTGGCGCAGTGGTAGCGCTGCTGCCTCGCAGTTAGGAGATCTGGGTTTGCTTCCGGGGTCCTCCCTGCGTGGAGTTTGCATGTTCTCCCCGTGTCTGGTTGGGTTTCCTCCCACAGTCCAAAGACATGCAGGTTAGGTGGATTCTCGATTCTAAATTGGCCCTAGTGTGTGCTTGGTGTGTGGGTGTGTTTGTGTGTGTCCTGCGGTGGGTTGGCACCCTGTCCGGGATTGGTTCCTGCCCTGTGTTGGCTGGGATTGGCTCCAGCAGACCCCCGTGACCCTGTGTTCGGATTCAGTGGGTTGGATAATGGATGGATGGACTATTAAATTGACAGATATGTTAAGACTAAATTCTAAAATTAAAATGACACATAAGAAAGCAACCACTTTTTAAATACCGCTTACCTCAAAAACAGAAAGATTTTCCTTCCTGTAAATTTCATTGGCTGGTGGATGAAACCAACCACACTTTTTTGAATGTCTTTGAAGAATGTGTTTGCTTTTCATGTACTTAAGGCAAAACTCGCAAAGGTAAAGCTTATGCAACCTGTGGAAGCGAAAAAAATATTTCAAAGAGGAACCTCATCAAGGACTTTTAATCATATAATTAAGAAATGCAATTAATACAGAGACTAATAATTAACTCGGAGACTAATCTAGTTTATTTTAAATTGTATTTAAGGAGCCAGTAAATAGACCATATAAAGCTAAGCATGACCCTATTTACATATATTAAAACACTGTATTACATATTTCATGAATATATCTCATTAACGAGCATATTAAAGTATACCTTGAATATTCTTGCGGATAAGGTGAGGAATACCAAGTGTGTATTTCATACTTCCCAAATTCAATTACTGCAGGATAGCGGCCAGAGTCTGCAACTCCCGCATACCTAACTTTCTGTGAAAAAAGAAATAAAATGTTAGTAGCTTTAACATATTATTATTATTATTATTACTTAGTGCAGGTGGAACATTTGATGGGACCCAAGCATATTCCAGACAAGACCAAAATAAGCACCGCTCCAAAAAATCCACCATTATTTTCACAGCTCTATATTGATATCATTTTTAATTTTGTTTAAAAGTACATTTGGCTGATTTTGCTCATCAACACTATAACTCACTGAAAACATGACAAAGATAGTTTGGTAAAAACCTGCTCATTGCGGGTAGCTGAACAGGTACAAAGCCATATACTTGTTTATCAAACTATATTAACAGACTGGACTGATCAAACAAGACTTCAGTATATAGCAATCTTTCCAGCATTTTCAGGATTTGCCCATGGTTCACTTCCTAGTGGGCCATTTCAGGCATCCAGAAAATTCAGGTATTAAATGCTGACACTGCAGCAGCTGGCTCCTCTTGATTCAGAGGAATGATGGCTCTAAGGCTAACATTTTTCTGGATTGTTGAACTTCTTAACCAGTTGCACTTAAACAATCCCATTCTGGTACCTCATTTCGCTTACATGCGCCCAATGTGTCCGCTCCAAAATAAGGAAGCAGATATAAATTAACAAGCAAATAGAAACTTTTTACAAGAACTTGCTCTTGGTTTACCACCATCAACTGGTACAACAGCAACATCACCGCTGGCAAAACAATATTTTCATGAATCTGCAATAGCCTTTAAGTACCATTCTAAACAAGGGATCTAAATTTGACTGACCACAACAGAGCAAACCACTCTTTTTCCAGGTGGGCAGCCTCAACATCAAACCTGAACGGACCAATAATTGCTTCAATAATGTCACACTCCTTTGTGAACGTTTCTAAAGAACTGTATACATCACATTAAAATAATTAAACCAAATTTCTTCACTCCAAACACTGGGTGGTCTTTTTTCATCATTTCCATCAAAAGAGTTTTATGGAGAAGGAGACAACAAAATCATGATCAAGGGCTATGCCCACTTAAATGGATTCAAATTAATGTCACTTGTGAACACAACACTAGCTACACTAAATAACAAAAGCAGACCTACCATGTGAATTTGCCTTTTTGCAAAAGTAATGGAGCAGTTGACGTTACGTCAACTCCGTGACGGAATTTGTGTGGGATAGGTTCAGTCTTTTAAAAAAATATTTTTTCTTAGTAAAATTTACTTATTTAAATGTAAACATAAAATATGGTAAATTAGTATTCCAATTACTCAAATACAAATGTACAGATTTAATCTTTAATATTAGTCACCGGCAATGTTTCTATCCACAATTATTCCCTTCTACAATATGTACCAAACTAAAGTGTGTAATGAGGAGGATTCAACATACAGTAACTGGTAGTGGGAGAATACATCTGTTAATTTCTAGATTTACTGTTTAAGCAATCTCTAATCATTCATTTCTGGTTAAGAATTGTACCACTGGGGAAAAAAAACAACATAACTGTTGAATGTAGTGGCTGAACATTTAACACTAAAACAATATAAAAAGGTTTAGTCTTAAGAATAAAATGTCATGTGTATTAATCTGAAAGAATTACCTAAAACAAAACATACTGTAAATGTAAAATGTAATAAGCATGTCTTAATAAAGATCTTTGCAACTTCTTAAAAAAAAACAAAACAAAAAAAAAAAACAAAACAAAAGAAAAACACTCAAATTATTACATGTGGATGCATCAAGAAAAAACGCTTTCTGTTTCCAGGCCCAGTGGTATTTTGGTTCTATTAATTACAAGGTATGCTTAAATACTTTCAAGACTTAATAATATTCACAAATCTTTTTTCTGAAAACCAAAGTGTTTTTGTCTTGCTTATGCAATCATTTTTCATCTGACTTGATGTCTTCATCACTGGCACAACATGTCACACAAGGTAGGACCTCCCAAATACGGAAACATTAAAGCAAGTCAGTGTTAATACTGACTGGTTATGTGTGCCTTTTGAGGCAAGCAATCAAATATGTGCTACACATAGTACATGACTACACTCATTTCCATTGTTTCAAAACTGGGTGTTTCCTTAGGAAATGATTCTTCAGTTTCTCCTAGTCCAAAATCATTATACAATTCTTGGAACACTGGGTGCAGTGACGCTTCATTTCAGAAGTAAACATAATGGACACCCAATGTACAAAGACCTTGCTCATGTTTAATTGATCATGAAGAATGGGATCACCTGAGCAATTACTAATCCTTATAGTGTTTCATATCTCCATACCATCTTTAAATTCTAAATAATTATCCTTTCTATGGTAATATATTTTCTTCTGATACTGGATGTCGAAGTATGATCAGACCTTGGATCATCTTTGAAAGATGTCCTGCCACAATGGAGTTCTGCAGCTCATCTCTTGACTATGGCTTGTGAAAGTGACTGACCCTGGTGCTTAAATATCCTGAAGGAATGCTGTACATATTTTTCTTTAGTATATACACAATGTTGCATGCTATGCATATGTACGTGTGTGTTTTTGCTAGAATTGTATTATCGTAAACTGTCCTGATGAATCAAGGGCACAAAAAAAAATGTACACTTTCTTTGTGAGCATCTTTTTTTAAATTAATTTTTCTTAAAATGAGGGGAACAAACAAATTGGAAAAGCGCAAATATCAACAATAGAAGAAAGTACTCAACCCACTATAACAGTGTGCCCTCAGCCCAACCTTACCCCAAACTCTTTTGAGGACAGCTAAGTGGTATATAAAAGAAATGCTGCTCTTTAAAGTACACCCCAATAATTGCGGCTGGGTATTAGCATTGATGTCATGATTTGATTACAATTCACAATGCCCTAATTCAATATTGATTTTACCTTGACTGAATTAGTGTGCACTGATATATTTGAAGTGGTGGCTTTTTAATTTTTTTTTTTTTTAGAAATTACTTAACCATGCACAGGGAACAAATATGGTAAATTTCAGTAACACTTTTATTTGAATAATGGCTACCTAGTGACTTCATAACATCTGCATAAGCATGGAATTTAACAATGGATATTTAAGAAGAAACACTTGATTAATAATGAACAGTTAATATCATACTTGAGAGATGTGGAACAAAATATCACTGCTCATTAATAAAAATGATTTTTTATAGCACTGTACTCATTCAAAATACACCACAGTTTAACTAAGACATGTTTGACCACATCTGAGTCAACACATCATGGGGAACTCCTTGTTTTAGTATAATCCAATGGCATCTACTTTAAAAAATCTATATCATCTTGCTAAAAATATTATAAATTGATCAATTGATATTGCTTCTTTAATAATAAATGTTAAATAACTTGTTTGTGTGTTATGAATCTCCATGTAGAGACACTTCATCTAAACTGTTAACCAAATTTATTCCCCTAATGGACATAAATAATCCTGAATTAGTTGAAATTAAAGATACAGCGTGGGGACTTGTGTAACTTATGGAATTACAGAAAGACACATTTCTTCAGTTCTTCAGTTATAGCAGTAACGTTCATCAGTCACGAAAATGTCTCCCGAAAGTCCTCAGACAGAAAGGAAGCATTTTAAAACGAGGTTTAGACAGTGGCATTAAATGAATGGAATATAAAGAAAAAGAACCGGCCATCGTGACTGATAATGGCGCTATTATGGTGCTAGTTCAAGTCAGCTGCTTTGAGCACAAGTTCACTTTTGTATCGCAGGCTCCACTGAAAAGTCCAACAACCGTCTGCTCGCTTTGCTGGGTGAAGTGTGTGGTAGAGACTCTTACCTTTAGGGTTTATCTTTACAGATAAAAACTTGCCATAGATTGTTATTTTTTGGGCAGGAAGTGACTTAAACAAAAGCTTGAAGCTAAACACAGTCTCCAGTGCAGATTGTTTAGGCTCTACTTGTTTGGATGTCAACTGAGACGTTTCTGGGTGACGTCGGGATAAGTGAGTTCTTAAATTTGTTCTGTTACACCAATAATTAACTTATGCTCATGGCTTTGCTTTTGTGCAATTATTTACCAACACAGCATTGCTGCATGTCCACACATCTGGTGGTGGTGTCAAAGACACTTATTTCAGTTAAAGAGGACACACCATTTTACGCAAAGTATTAAAGTGCTTTATCCATACAAAGCCTTAGCATGCACATTAGCACCATCTACTGGTTTGGATGCAAAAAATAAAGAAAAGCAAAAAATCTACATATAATAATAACAGCAAGACAGAAATTCACAAAATCGATCTTGAGATCTTTAAGAATAGATATTGAATTGTTTAAATAAAAAAAGATTAATTGGGAAAAAAAATAAAAATAAAAAATCGATATTTTTACCCAAGCCTAAAAATTACAGCAAAATATTTTTTTCTTCTAGAGATTACATAGTAAATAGAGAAGAGAAATGAATACATTCAACTAAAAGCTTTAAAAGTTTCAAATAAGTTCCTCTAGGCAAGTATTAGAAACTGCTGTTGGTTTTTACAGAGTACAGAAGGATCTACACAGTTAAAGAGCCTAATGAAACCAACTTCTTATTAAATGGATGAAATTGATTAAAACAAAAAAAAATGCAGAAGAAAAAAGCAACAGAGAATAGAAACATCCAAAGCAAACAAAAGACAGCAGAAAATGAAAAATTACAAAAACACAGCAGGAGGGCAGTAAACATAAAAAAGGAAGACAATAAAAACAAGAGCATACATTACAAATTGGGTCAGCGACTAAACTCTTTAAACATCTTTTCAAGGGAGTTAATTCTATGGACAATTTTAAATTTTATAAATTAGTTATGAAAGTTTTTACAGGAATTTTTGACTTCTTTAAAGGGCAGGAGGGGAATCCAATCTGAATCCCAGTTGACTGAAATGACAAGAGGCTCTGTGCCTGCATTCAAAGATGTGCATATAGCATAGTGACCAGTTTGATTTGAAACCTGATTAGATATTCAAAATATAAAAAATAAAAAAAAATTAAATAGGGGAGAATAAATGATGAAATAGGGAAGAACTGAGAGATGCCTTTTTTTAGGACTGACTGTACAGGTTGGCAAAGAGTTTAGACAAAAGGTTAAGGAATGAAAGGGACCATGAAAGGGAGCGTACGAATATGTAATGGGGACCAGTGCACAAAGGAAATGGGACACCCACCAATATTAAAAGCATTACTGTAAAAGCTAAAAAGGTCTGCAGACACCATTTCTGGACAAAAATAAATAATTTGTCAGCTTTTTAAAAAATATGAAACAATACTATGACTACAGCCCTGGAGTGGAAAATCTTCAATTTGTGAAACTGCAGATTGCTTAAATTTTTATATTAAGTTTTAATTACTTTGCTCAAATAAACCAGGATGAACTAGATTTGTAGGACTTTAATTTCAGGCATTGCAAGCAACCTTTCTTGTACATTCCTTCTGTATTGCACCAATACTTCATAACTTTAACGCATCTCTTTCAGTTGGTTTATAACTGCAGTTGTTTCAATTAGTTTATAACCTAAGAACAGAAAACAAGCAAGAACCGGAACCCGTATCAGCTAGTTTATTAAACTGAGAAAAAAATAACAGGTGCCTAAAAAGATCAAAGGCTTTGAGCAGGGTTATTTATTACAAAGACCGCCAGCCAATAAAATGCGTGCAATTTTGCATATCCCAAAGCACCACATGAAATTTTAATATAAATATGGCTTGTCTAAAGGACCAAAAAATGATGACAGATGGGCAACAACATTGGAAGCGACATCAGAGATGAAGAGACCAGACCATTCGATCTGAACGTCGGAAAACATAACCTGAGTGTCAACATCAACATCAGTAAATACCATGTTTTAATTTATTAATTTATTTTTAATTTTTTTTTTACTGTCTTATCTAGAGTGATTGAAATAATAAACAAATCAGGAAACCACTAGACTTTCACGTATACTCAGATATGGGGATGGATATATGAGGAGTAAACTGCAAGATAATTGTTATATTTTTTATATTATGTACAATAAAGAACCATCAACAACAAATCAAATTAGTAATATATTGAACAATTATTATAAAAGTAAAGTTGAATAAATCGGCCTCTGCAGCTGCATGAATAAAAGATAAAGTACTGCTTACGGGTAGCAGATATAGCCCAAAATTTGGTAGAAATCTAAGATTTGTACCTAATACGTGTATGCAAAGTTTGGTTGACCTAAGAGGAAGTGTACTCAAGTTATCGTGTTTAAACACACACAAAGAGACATGGTATTTTCGGATTCTGGGAGGTCTAAAACATTGAGATTCATCAAAATCTCAAAATGGAATTTTTGGAGGATTCCAATACTTTCCCTATACTTCGTATACGAGAAAGTAAAAAGCAACATAGTGTGGGAAGATTGCTGCTTTCCTGCCCACAGGGTTATTAATGGCTGCAAGGCCCCTCCTCAATAATTAGAATAATTGGGGTAAAAGACAGACATTGTTTGGTTGGTAAGTGGCATACTGTATAACCAGAAGAGACTGCGAAGACTGCCGCATGTTTGTAAGTGCTGGTGATAGTGAATCCCCATGTAAGGAAACCTATGTAAAATATTGCCAAAGTGACTGGCAACTGGCACTACTCAATACTTTATCTGGATATGATTGCTGTGTGTGTGTGCAGTTAATCTTCAATCGTGGAAGTAGATGAACCTAGTAAAACACACCTGATAATGCTCACACATTACATGATAATGCAACAGTAAATGTTGAATAATATGAAAAAACAGAACCAAATTTGTTGGAGCTGAACGTCAAAGAATCTGAAAGATAGCAGCAAGCAAAGTTAAGACGGAATTCAATTGAGAGCCAAAAAGGGGTGAAGAGGGTGGAAAACCAGTGAGATAAGGGGTACAAAACAAAGGCTTAATAGAAAAGTTTGAAGTCAGGAAGGTACATGCAGCTGTCCACCCTGTTCAAGGTAAAAACCAAATTTAATCCTTGGGTAAAGTTCATTACATAAAAAAATATGAAAGTTGCACACAAACTTTTCACCAAAAGCAAGGTTAAAGGGGGGAGGAGAAGCATCAGTAAGTTCATAATTTAATTTGAATATGTTAATCTTAATTTTAAACAGATAAGACTGAAACATGTTACTTCAAGAAATGAGTATTTATTTAACTACTTTCAGAACACAGCTAAAAATTTAACATAGTAATATAAGTGAAGAAAGAATAAAGATTGAGGATAACCTAATCTTGCCCACCTACATATCGAGAAAAGGGGGCTATGTAAACTATGTACAGAAGAGAATATGCCTAACCTTGAACTTGCTCTGTGGAATTAGAAATTCACTGAACAACAAGATATTTGACCTTATGATTTTTAACATTCAGATTTGCTTGGTTCTGATACAAGAAAGGTAAAACTATGAAAAAAATGCTAGTAACTTGTACTAAATGTATTTCAGAACACAGGAGTTAACTTTTAACCACTTACAAAAACAAAACCATAGAATGACAGAAACTATTTAATCACTCCTCATAAGCATGTAGCATTTTACAGTTGTAGCTTGGACCTAGGTGCAGTTTTGTTTATTTATTTTTATTTATTTAAAAAGGTAAAAACTCAATCCCCACATATTGTATTTCTATAATTGAAGTTAAGATCACCTGACCCCACTAAAGCCGAGTTTTTCATCCTACAACAATTGAAGGACTATAACCATTGGCACAGTACCTTTTATGTTACTTGATGAGGAAGTAGCTGTAAAGGTTAACTACAGTGATCTGGACCAGACTGTGCTAAAATTTGAAATAAAACAAATCTACCCATTTTCTTATTGTTATTTGGCTGACTCATCTATCCAAACAGACTTGCATCATTCATGATACAATTAGTTTCATTTCTTTTACTTTTCCAATATAAGTACAGACAGGGGAAATGACTTGCTCATTGTCACACAGAGTCAGTAGCAGGATCTGAATCCACAGACTCAGTGTTTGAACTCCAGAGCTTTAACCACTATGCCACACTGCTAACCTGCTATCCAAAACTGGTGGCATAATATGCATTAATGGACATACTGATATGGTTAGAAGCTAGCATATATTAGGTAATTATTAAATAATTACCTCTTCTGAAAGTTTCTGAGCTTTTTTAAACATCTCTACATCCTCTTCGGTAACATTGTCCTTGGTGTTGACTATACACACACCGCTGTTCTCTGTCTTTAGTTTTTTCTTGCCACTGTTATCTGCCATTAAAAAGATTAAAGTGTTAAATATACAAAAGCTAAAACAGAAACAGCAAAAGAAAACAAAAGGCAGTCAAGTTTTTATTTTGTTTTTTTAAACAGTTGCAATCAGCAACTTTGAAATGGACTTATAAAACAAACTCTACTATGGGAGAATTGAGCCTTAAACAAAGCTAGATACATATTATGTAAAGACTAGAAACATTACAATAAATTAAATTGTGTTATTATGTATAGATTTCATTATTAAATAATTGCCTGAAGCCTTTACTTAAAGCAAAACAATAAAACTGGCAAATAGTTTTAAAAATATCTGACCACAGTACATATAAGCAGCCTGTTTAAGTTTCAGTGCTTAATATCAGACAATACAGGTCACATGTAGTTTCTTGAAACAAACAGAGAAAATAAATTAATAGCTCTCAAAATTAAAAAGAATCCAGGATAATGCTAATCAATAAAGTTAAATAAACAAGAAATGTGTCTGAAAACAACAAATGTAACAAAGTTATAATTAAAAAAAGGGGTTGCTTGGTATACTAGCACTGAAAGTACCACCAAAAAAGCACAGAAAAACTTAAATTGTTAAAACGGTATGGTACCAGGAATACTAGGAGCAAAAAGTAGTTTAAAAAGACTTCGCATTCAGCCCTTTGTACTTCTGCTCTCTGACACACTGTAGACTCCCCTTTCCCTTTATGACAGACTAGCGCTGTGTTTCTTAAACTATGGGTCGCCACATGATCACATAGCATAATAACAAAAGTGTGAATTCTGTGCCAAACGATATGTCTGCCGCTATTTAATGTACTTTTTATTGCAGCGATATGTAAACACGTGCCACTGACGCATCACAGAGAGCCTTCATTTATGTGGCATGAAAAGATAAGTTTCACCTTGCAGCCTACTAAACTTTCAGTATGAGAAGACTGACAGAAAAAGATGTGCATAAAAAAGGGACAGACAGGGGGACCTGACTGCCGAGCTTGCGAGGTGAAGAGTCTAGAGCACTAGATTGTCAAAGAGGAAATATTCCACCATAGCAGGCATAAAAGAGTTGCATCCCATGGTTGCGGATGTGCTGCTTACCTGTATGCATCTAAATTGCATTTGATAAGTTAGATTTTAAATAACTCGATTGACAGTCTCCAACCAATGCTTATTATTTATTTATTTATTTATTTTATATATATATAACAAAACTGTTTAGCTTTTTTTGTTTAAGTTTCACATTAACATTTGCAGACAACTATTACCTGATCTAAAGACTGTTACTATTAACTGTAAATAGGGCATTGACATGTCACTCGGACAATACGCTGCAGCTCCTTAAAAATTTCTTTTTCCTATGCCTTTAAGGCGCTATCCGAGTCCTATGCCTGTTGACATTTTTGATAGCACAAAGCACACAGGAAACTGATTTTCATGGGGCGCTAAAGTTTTCACTGCACAGTTCCTTTATGGTGTTTCCCACCAATGTGCGAACGCACAATATAAGAGAGGGTCTACGTCAAGGCTTTTGGGTTTCATTATGGACAGGGGGTCCTTTTGAAAATAATGTGGTATTATTAGGTATTATTAGGTATAAATGGAAATTGCTTTGGTTTAAAAAACTTTTAAATGAAAACACAGTACTGTGGATGTAGCCTCTTTGTGTGACAATTGCCCCTAAACCACCTTCTCCTCTTTACACGGTTTAAAGCATACAGTGAACAAACCACCATACCTTCCCCCTTCTCTTTGACACACTGTGGACAAATTTTGACACACTGGAGAATTCTAAGGGAAACTGTAGCTTATAGCAAAGTAGGGAGGCATGCATTTATGTGGCGCAACAAATGTTTATGCATTATACCAGGTGGGCTTATGAGCACGCAACCAGGTTAGGTAGGGGGGGTGTGAGGGTAGGATAGAGTTATGGGCAGCTAGCTATCCGTTATTTGCTTCAGTACCAGTACTCGAGTCTGAAAACTGGTATCAATACCAAAGCCAAAATTTTAGTACTGATCCAGCACTACTACAGTGCCATTCTTCTCAGATTTGAGAGTTACCACAAATGATTATTATGATTATTAATACACATTTATGAACTGATAACCCAGATCTAAGAATACTTTTCTGTATCGGCTTTGCAAAATTTAAAAAAAAAAAACTTGATTGTAGTCCTTCACATTAATATAACAATAATTCAACTTGTATTCCATTCAATAACTTTGCCATTGAAACCATAACCTGCACTGCTATTTTTTTAAACATATAAACAAAAAATGATACAATTTCAATTAGCTGATGTTCCAGTAAACTAATTTATTTCAGTGACAGCAATTTTTATTTCCAAACACTAAAATTTTTTTAAAAAGACTTTAGATAAAAATGGGACCTTAACTTGAGTAAAAATTTTTCCATTGAATAATTGAATGTATGAAAAAAAAATCTAATTAGAGAAAAGAGATACTTAAGAGCAACTTTGTTTACATTGCCCATGATTTTGTATCCAAACATGTAAAACAATGATCGTCTACATCTAAATTCTTATACTTTTTTAATAAGCTTAAGCTAAACCTTAAACTCATTTTCTAGTATGAATTTTTGCTCAACAAATAGTTCATGATTGTAGGGTTACCTGTACGAAGTATAGAATCATCTTACAGTACTAAGATCCACAGTAAATTATACTAATCTTCACAGTATAGGAAACTAAAGTAAAGGAATACTACTATTATGTCCATTTCACTTTCTAATTATATACAATTATGACTTTAAATCATAAAACAAAGACAAACATAAACAGAATCAACATTTTTGTGTAATCAATTGAAATAACAGCACTGCTTAAAGTGAACAATATTTTATTACAGAGATGAAACATGCACAGTGTAGAATTAGAATGGCAAGATCTTTTTGGTGAAGCGGAGCGAGAATGAAAATATATTATGAAAAGCTTTCTAGCAGAGGCAAATGTAGGATGGAGAGGCCTGCTGAACCTGCTGTTAAGACAATGGCTAAACTACTACAAAAGAAAGTGGCAGGGACAGAGCAAGGGAGCAAGATGAAGTTTGCAGGCCATGCACTACGACAAAGCCCTTATGGAAGCATTTTGGGATCCTAATGCCACTACAAAACGCAAAAGAAAAAAAAGGAGGGGGAAAAAGATAAAATTATGTTGCTACAGTATTAGTTGAAAAACAATTGTTAATCAGCATTAGAAAAACAGGGAAAGTTTGTTTACTTTCCTAATAAAGCGAAGCAACAATAATTAAAGTCCAAGGCCGATGTAACAGATTAAAATCATCTATTGGACGGGATGCAGGTTTGGTTGGAAGTTTGACCTTTTGCTTACCATGATCCCGATCAGGAATAATTCTTCCGTCTCCCAAGCTCCCCTTCCCTGGTGTGGGGGTCCCCTTTTGAGGGGTCATTTTATATTTTACTCTGCCTAGCATCCTGTGTTTTTTCAAGAAAGTTCGCTTGAAATGAGCGGCCTTAAAAGTGCGTCCTCTTGACATTCCCCAACATGACAAGGAGGAACTGGAAACTAACCTATTTTTTATCTCTCTTTTTCCATGCAGCCGAGAAAGAGATTTTGATGTGGAAGACAGGTCCGCTTTACGGCGCATACGCTTGGGAGGTGCATAACTAGGATGTCCCTTCTTTCGAGACTGTCCCTGAGCGGTAAAGATATGAGAAAGTCCATCAAAAAGTCCCTTAAGCTGGTTACTATTAGGAAGGCTACCAAGAGAAGGAACACTAGATTGACTAGAAGAGCTCTGGGGTGAGTTAGCAGAAGTGGAATTGTTGGATTTCTGCGAACTGGGACTCTGTCCAGGTAATACAGGGGGAGGTGGGTGTGCATTGATAGGCGAGTTTATTTTTTGGGTGATACCTGTAGCCACCATGCTGGAATGAGAAGTGTATGACTGCTTCTGGGGGCCTTTTCTCCTTGGGAGATAGTGCTTTGAAAAGTCTACTATTTCGCCACGGGACCTGCGGCCAATAGGCGACGGAGTAAAAAACTTTGTAAGGCCATCAATAAGACCTTTGGTTTTCTTATTAAGTTTAGAGGAAGTGGATGTGGACGAGAAAAACGTGGTGGTGGTGAGTTGGGCAGTGTCACCTGCCCAAGAGGGGTTTGTTACAGCCAATCTGCTGCTTGAGTCCATAACAGATGCAGCATGACCAGATGAAGGTGTGGTACAGACTTTAATCTTTTGACCCCTACCAGGTGACCCCCTTCCTGCCAGTGCTATCAGGGTTCCTTCAGAGTTGGCTACAGACCTGCGGAAGAAAAAAAAAATTAAATAAGTATATATATATTTTTTTTTTTTTTTTCAAATTTTCAATCAAAGCTTAAAAAAAAGTTGTTTTTATCAATCACTCAGGAAAAACAAATAGTAGCACAAACATTAAAATATAAATGTCAGTTTATTTGCAAGCATTTTTTGAATGGTACAAAAGTAAATAATTTTATCAAACAATGCAATATTTGCAAAGTGACATTTACAATATAACTTGCTACTGTACATTTTTAAATGCAAACACTTTGAGAAATGAAAGTTCATTATAAAAAAATTACAAAAACAAATTCTAGTCAAGCTAACAAAAGTTTAACAATGAAAGAATATGCAGAATATACTCAAGTAAAACAATTACTCATCACAGAAGACAACTCCATAATAATACAAAGTTCTGCTATATAAAGGACCCAATATTAACCGCTAATGGTCATAAAAAGTAATAATAAAACTCACATTTTAAACCAGATTTTTTTTATCAGTATGCTGCTGCTGGAGTATGTGAATTTCCCCTTGGGATTAATAAAGTATCTCTCTCTCTAAGATTAAAATTGATATTTAAATATAGGTAAGAAGCAATGCATTTTTTTCTAAAAGAAAAGATAAATAATGCAAGTACACTCAAACTTGGCAAAGGCTACTACAGTACTGGCTTTAATGGCCAGCACTTAATCACGTTGTAAGCGAAAAGTTACTGGTATTTTGTTACACCCGATTGAATTAATAGTACTGGATTCCACAGCATTCAATGTCGCAGAAGAGAAAAATGTCTCTGTGACCAGATGGAATCATTTAACTTTATCTAGCTCATCTGTTTACCCAACACACTGATTCATCTCAAGACATAATCCCGATTGTAAATTAAATTTGATTTTAATAAGCACACTAAAGAAACGTGGCAGCCTGCTGTTCATTACAGGCAGGCACATCTTTGAGCCGATACCTAGGTGATCCAGGTCATTTAGACCTCATAACTGCTCAAAAACACATCAGATCTCAATGGGGAATAAAATCATGCTGGATATCTATACTGATATGGACTGGGTAATGTGTTAGAATTGAAAGGATGCCACATCGTTTGATGGAAATGAAAAACTATCAACCTACAGAGGGTTGAATTCAAAGACACATCCAAAATCAAAGTGAAAAAATGATGTGACAGGCTAGTTAATTTTGCCGAAATTTCATTGCAGCAACTCAAAATCACACTCAGTAGATTGTATAGCCCCTACGTGCTTGTATGCATGCGCCTAATGAGACGACAGACTGTGTCCTGGGGGATCTCCTCCCAGATCTGGACCAGGGCATCACTGAGCTCCTGGAGAGTCTGAGGATCAACCTGGCGGCATCGGATGGACTGAAACATAATGTCCCAGAGGTGTTCTATTGGATTTAGGTCAGGCGAGCATGGGGGCCAGTCAGTGGTATCAATTCCTTCATACTCCAGGAACTGCAAACATAATCTCACCATATGAAGCCAGGCATTGTCGTGCACCAGGAGGAACTCAGGACACACTGCACCAGCATAGGGTATGACAGTGGGTCCAAGGATTTCATCCCGATACCTAATGAGAGTCAAGGTGCCACTGTCTAGCCTGTAGAGGTTTGTGCATCCCTCTATTGATAGGCCTCCCCAGACCATCACTGACCCACCACCAAACCGGTCATTCTGAACGATGTTACAAGCAGTATAACGTTCTCCACGACTTCTCCAGACCCTTTCACATCTGTTGCATATGCGGAGGGTGAACCTGCTCTCATCTATGAAAAGCACAGGGTGCCAGAGGTGGACCTGCCAAATGCCAATCGAGCTCCACAGTGCCAGGCAGTGAGCACAGGGCCCACTAGGGGATACTGGGCCCTCGGCTTCCTCATGATGTCTGTTTCTGATTGTTTAGTCAGAGACATTCACACCAGTGGCCTGCTGGCAGTGCTCATCCTGTTCCTCCTTGCCTAAAGGAGCAGATACCGGTCCTGCTGATGGGTTAAGGACCTTCTACTGCCCTGTCCAGCTCTCCTAGACTAACTGCCTGTCTCCTGGAATCTCTTCTATGCCATTGAGACTATGCTGGGAGACACAGCAAACCTTCTGGCAATGGCACATATTGATGTGCCATCCTGGAGAAGTTGGACTATCTGTGCAACCTCTGTAGGGTCCAGGTATCGCCGCATGCTACCAGTAGTGACACTGACCGTAACCAAATGCAAAACTAGTGAAAAAAACAGTCAGAATAAATGAGGGAAAAATGTCAGTGGCCTCCACCTGTTAAACCATTACTGTTTTGGGGGTCATCTCATTGTTGCCCCAGTTGTTAAATTCATTAACATCAAAGCAGCTGAAACGGATTAACAACCCCCTCTGCTACTTAACTGACCAGATCAATATCCCAGAAGTTTCAATGACTTAATTGTTTACTTTGATTAAAAAGTGATCCTTTAATTTTTTGGAGCAGTATATATTATATAGGGGGAATGACAAAAGACCTCAGAAAAGGATAGGGAGAAAAGAGAAAGGGATTAAAAAAGAAACCACAGCTACCAAAAACCCCAACCCACTATGCCCCACCCCAAGTAAACAATTGCTTCATCGTAACACATTTTATGGTAACATGAGTAAAATGTAAGCACCCTGTTTCTTATCTTCCTTACTTTTTAAATATACCTAGAATCAAAAACTAACGTTACAATATGAAAATTCCCTAGTTAATTAAAACAAATGGTAAGCTATTAGAACTGTACAAATTATGTCATGTTAATGAATGACTTCCTTCTCTCTTGGTTTCTGCCTGGGTAGGCTCTAGTGGTATATAATCACTGAACTGGGATCAGGAAAGAAGAAGGATCATTACAAGACTTCAGAAATTTCTAATTTTAGTTAATGGATTAACACCAGAATTACCAGAGCCTACGAAAAAACTCGTAGATCCGGCCCACCTTAAATCTGTTCGCACGTCTCCGTCAGTATCTTTTGTCCTGTAAATGTGCCGATAAAGACAAACAGCAAGCAGCCTGCTATTCCATCCCCCCACAGCTTCAGAACGTGTACAAAGTTCTCCCAGCTCATGCCTTGATTGATTATCTGGGAGTGAAATGCTAGAGTTTTAGAGTGGAAATAGATCGTTATTTAGAGCACATGCATTTCATGTGTATTCCGTTTCTACAATAATCTGTGTAAACACATTGTTAAAACAGAAATGTTTTTCATATTTTAGTAATAAATGACAAAATGTACAAATAAACTATATAATATGTGAAGCCTGCAGTCCAAAGATCAAATAAACGCTTTTACAAAAGGTTCAAGAATAAGACCACAGCTTCCATGGCGTAGCGGTAAGATTTACTGACTTGTAATCAAGAGTCCCCGGTTCGATCCTGACTGCCTCCTATATTTGCTGTTTTCAGTAGTGAGCTGTTTTATTGTTAATATTATACAGTACACATATACATTTGGCTTGCGTCTGTAACAGACGGTGTGCATTTGTAGGACTTGTGAAAGTTACCTTTTTTCACTTTTATTCTCTCAAGTCACGATCATGATACATACTAAGGGGAGCTGACGCTGTTAGTTTTTATTTGAAACTGGGAGTAACTTTAGATATAAGTGGTATTTTGAGGCAATGGAACTGGACATTCGCTGATCTGGAGAGATAAAAGCTGACACACAAACGCTGGTGAATCTGCCTTCTTCGTATCTCACCGCCAACTGATTTTTTTTATTCAGTTTTATTGAGTGTTCCTGCTCACGCTGAATTAGTATGCACCTTATGGTCTATGATGTCAAAAAAAAACAAAACAAAAACAGATATGGGTATATATGATATTTGGAATTATTCATTCAGAGAGGGCAGTTCAGCGTTATATGCAATCATCAGATCCAAATGTTAACTGTTCACACACACGCAAGGACCATTCAAACAGTTGGGAACACATAGCTGCTGCTGACATCTTGGCCTTTTTAGGCTAATGATATTGCAAAGACTTGTAGTAAAACCTGAGCAGTGATGGTACTAGTCCAAGAATAAAATTTTCAACTCCATTCTTTGGAGAGATTACGTCCGAGTGTAGGTTTTCACCGATTGTGAAATATTTGCACCTTGCCAACAAAGACGACTTTGAGGAGCAACAAAACTGAAGAAAATTTGGGAGATATACCAGGCCATTTTGGCAAATTGTCAAAGAGTTTACATTCTGGACTATGATGTCAGCATCAATGAAAGTCTAATGGCTTATAAGGGCAAGATGTCATGAATACAATATATCACATTAAAAAGAGCAAGATTTGGTATAAAGTTGAACATTTTTTGTGATCGAACACTGAATGCATCTGGAATTTGGTTTTGTACGCAGAAAAGGGACTGTGACAATGTGGGTTCTTGCTCAATGCTCCCACTTCCCTTTTGGGAGCCCTTGAACCGAACACTGCCGGTAATGCAACCAATGAACTGGACAATGAGGACACCACAACGAAGCAAGGGGAAAGTGCAAAAATGCTTTTATTGTAAACAGTCAAAACCAAAAAGTGCTCAAATAAGTACTGCAGTGCAATCAAAGTGTCATTAAATAAATGATCCATTAAAAAACAGTGAAAAATATGGAGGTTAAAATAATCTAGTAAAACCGAGGTTAAAATACCACCAGGAGCATTAAAAATCTTTCACTGCCAGGTGCTACCCTTTTCAAACTGACGCCTCTCTGGCTTATCCTTCATAGGCTTTGCAGCACGGAGAGACAAACACCAACAGGTGCATTATACCTGGCCCATGGCCCTGCTCCATGGCATTCTGTAGAGAGCTGCCGGATCCTGCTCTCGCTCCCACTGCCGCCCATCCAGGCTCCTCCCAGCGAAAGTGCGACATCTCCCCACCGCTGCCTATCCAGGCTTGACCTAGCGAGAAGACATTTCAGAGTGCAGCGATCACTCCTGCTCCAGGCAGCTCGGCAGGAGTAATCCTCGTGACTCCTCCTGCTTCTTCCTGATAAGTGCCAGCTTATTCCAACACCTGTCTTCTTTCTGTCTATTAACCTCCACTTAATGCGTCTTTCCATTCTTTTCTCTCACCTCTGCACTCACATTCCTACTATATATAATGGGGACGTGGCACAGGTGTGGTGATTAGCAACTCCTGGCATCAATTACAGATATGGACAATTCCTCACCTGTGCACTTAAGCGAGGAAACGCCCATACAACATTGCATCCGAGAACCGCTACCGCCACACTACCATGCCCACTCTAAGATGTGAGTGCTTTTAAAACTGGCCTTTAATTCTGAGCTGCGGACCTACTATACCACAGGGACTAATTCTGATGAGAAGTACAGCCAGTACTACATTGCTACATCGTTGGTGCCAACACTGCTAGATGTTATGCTTATGATTACTGTGTAACCCATGGACAATTTTTATACTTCACCAGAGCTATAGGACATGCATTAGCTTTGTTCAATGGATTATATATTTTGTCCCTTGCTACATTTGCATTAGTTTTATTTTCTAACTTATCTGTTAGCGTTCAATTTAAACTGTTGTATTAACCTTTAACTCTGTCACAGCTATGCACATGTCTATCTGCAATCGGTTGTCTCTCAAAATATTGCTTTGCAAACCACCTGTTGTGACTTGGTCTGCCTACATACTGTACTGTGTGCCTATTCTTTCCAGACACTTTGAAAAAGAAAACAAAAGACCCTGTGACCCTATGATTCTTATTTGCACCTAATCTGTGGAACAAACTTCTGCACGTCGCAAGTGCTCTCTCTGGGAAACCAACTACTTCCCACAATATATTTGGGCTATTTTTACATTTTTCAGATCAGGTCTACAATGAATTTCAAACTGCTTTCTTAGACCTATTCTGTTTGCAGTGTTCCTCTACCTTTAAGAAAAAGAACTGGTTAACAGCAGTACTTCTCATATATTCTAAATTAACTGTTACGTTTTCATTTACAAATGCTCAAGAATATTGTATAATGTTTACAAGAAACTTTTGAAATTTGAAATACTGATATTAATACAGAGGCAGCACGGTGGTGCAGTGGTAGCGCTGCTGCCTCGCAGTAAGGAGACATGGGTTCGCTTCCTGGGTCCTCCCTGTGTGAAGTTTGCATGTTCTCCCCGTGTCTGCGTGGGTTTCCTCCAGGTGCTCCAGTTTCCTCCCACAGTCCAAAGACATGCAGGTTAGGTGCACTGGTGATCCTAAATTGTCCCTAATGTGTGCTTTGTGTGGGTGTGTGGCCTGCGGTGGGCTGGTGCCCTGCCCGGGGCTTGTTTCCTGCCTTGTGCCCTGTATTAGCTAGGATTGGCTCCAGCAGACCCCCCATGACCCTGTAGTTAGGATATAGCGGGTTGGATAATGGATGGATGATATTAATACACATTGCAATTATCTGTTGTTCTTTTCTCTTAAGGCAATTCTTTCTGCATAAAATACAGTGCTCCCTGAAAGTTGTATAAACAGTAACATACAGGATTCAGGACGACAAACAATCAGAAGCGCAATGGGACAAAGATATGAAACAAACGGGTTTATAGGTTATGTCAATGCTTTGATGATCAAAGATGCCATGATTTAAAAGGTGACCATAGTATTAAATGATACTGGAAAAGAAACTCTCCCTCTTACAACGAGCTGAAGGCATGCTTTAGGTAATAAAAATCTCTAGAAAAATTAAGATTTAACTGAAGAGTAATAATTTAGTAAATCGAAATGAAAAATAACCTAAAACCTGTACAATTATTATTTTTTTGTGGACAATGGTAGGTAGGAACAAACAAATAAAGAAAAAACTAAATAATATGCCTTTTATGAATACAAATTAAAAAAACTGGCTCATTGGCTCTTCTGAAATGAAGAGTGGACACTTGACTAATGGATGAGGGGGAGAAACGGATCTACAATTTATAAAGTCGGTAATATATGAATTGCATTTCCTGTTTATGACATGCACTGATTTTTTCAGGAAGCATTTAACACTTTAGCAAAAAATGCATGTGTATTACATGTTCTGAGCAAACAACTGGATAACTAATGTGGATTATGCAACTCCGTTATCGCAAGATTCCCCATATGGCACACGTGTTGTTTGCCATCACACAGCTTTAAACAATATTGGCTTGTATTGTATCATAATATTTTATTATGTTTGTTCTCTTGGAAAACAGGACATTAAAAAAAATCCTTGTCATCCCTAAAAAAAACACATGGGTTAAGTAACTTTACAAAATGCATGCTTTTTGGATGGATTATTCCTTTAAATGAAAAACATGAGAAATACATACTTAAAACAATGACTTGGTTACAAGCACATATACACCATTCAACAAATACTTTGTAAAAGCACCTTGTGCATGGGTTATAACAGTAACTATGTCTGCGTTGCCCTCTGTCAACATAGCACACCTGTACTTTACAGCCATGTCCAACTGTCTTTGTAGAATTGGAGTGCTTTCCATATATGCATCAATTGGAAAATTGTGAAGAAAAAGCCACAGCACAAACCATGTTGCTTACAAATGTCCCTCAACCCAAAGTTTATAAAAAAAAAAAAAAAGACTACAGTCTTTTCAACACCATCCAACCTCTGCTCCTTAGGGACAAGCTGACTAAGATGGGAGTAGACTCGCACCTTGTGGCGTGGATCGTGGACTCTCTTACAGACAGACCTCAGTATGTGCGTCTTGGGAACTGCAGGTCCGACATTGTGGTCAACATCACAGGAGTGCCAAAGGGGACTGTACTTTCTCCGGTCCTGTTCAGCCTATATACATCAGACCTCCAATACGATTCAGAGTCGACTATACTTTCTTGGAAGGTTGGCGTCCTTCAACATCTGCAATAAGATGCTGCAGATGTTCTACCAGACAGTTGTGGCGCGTGCCCCCTTCTACACGGTTGTGTGCTGGGGAGGCAGTATAAAGAAGGAGGACGTCTCACGCCTGGACAAACTTGTTAAGGCGGCAGGCACTAGTGTAGGAATAAAGCTGGACAGTTTAACATCTGTAGCAGAGTGATGGGCGCTAAGCAAACTCCTGCCAATCATGAAGAATCCACAGCATCCACTTAACAGTGTCATCTCCAGGCAGAGGAGTAGCTTCAGTGACAGACTTATGTCACTGTCTTGCTCCACTGACAGACTGAGGAGATCGCTCCTCCCCCACACTATGCGACTCTTCAATTCCACCCGGGGGAGTAAATGCTAACATTATTCAAAATTATTGTCCGTTTTTACCTTAATTTTTATTACTCTTTAATTTAATATTGTTTTTTGTACCAGTATACTGCTGCTGGATTATGTGAATTTCCCCTTGGGATTAATAAAGTATCTGTCTATCTAGGATGGAGGGAGAGATGCTCTTGACAGGCAACAGCTCAGAGCAAGTGGCAGACATATTACCCTATTAACAAAACCAAAAATTAAAAGCATCAAACGCACTTTCCTTTCAACTAAGAAATATTGCTCATTTTGAGCCAATTATGTTTAGCATTTTCTATTATAAAGCTTTAATTAAGTAAACAAAGCAGAATTATTAATTGCAATTTGTCATTCATTGCATCAGAAGGAAAACGACGAACGCTGTATGTAAAGAAACCTTGAATTATTAACAATATTTAAATGGAGATACAAAAAGGGTAGTAAAGGTTTGGACTAAAAAAAAATTTGTAAACACTTTACCTTTCCAGTAGAACAAAAGCATAACACTGCTTAAACTGTGCCAGGAAATGTAATAAATTAATATAAATCAGTGTTTTTGCAGATAAACACGTGAAAGTAAAAGCATAAAAATAGTTTAAAAAGCAGACAACTACTAGCAACAATTGTATAATACATCATCACTGTGAGCAAATGTGATGAGGTTTCCCAGGCCACAATACTGTACATAATGATAATTACAAATAATTCTACAACTGAAAGGTTTTTTTTTTTTTTTTTTTAATCATTACTGCTAACCTAAAAATATACACAATATTGAATTTCTTTTGGAAACTTGGAAGGATATTTCCTAAAACATGAAGAACCTAGAACAAATGCAGCCATACAACACTGTGGACACAAATTATAAATTAAAAAAGCAAGTCTTACATATTTAAAAAAAAAAAAAAAAAAAAAAAAAAAAAAAAAAAAAAGCAGAGACAGCATTGGTGGAACAGAATCAAAAGCAAGGAATAGTTAAACTGCATCATCAGCCACAGCGAATCAGAAAACATGCATAAAACTGGTGAAAATGTTATGTTTTATGAATATGTTTAGTCTTTCAACATTCATCTTCAAGCCGAGCCACTAAAAATTTGACGTTTGGACACTTGCCGATGCTCCATCCGATCATAAATGTTTGAACATATGAACAACAAATAGCAGGATTAAAGCTAAACTGACACTTTAATACAGTGCATCTGGAAAATATTCACAGTGCATCACTTTTTCCACATTTTGTTATGTTACAGCCTTATTCCAAAATGGATTAAATTCATTTTTTTCCTCAGAATTCTACACACAACACCCCATAATGACAATGTGAAAAAAGTTTACTTGAGGTTTTTGCAAATTTATTGAAAATAAAAAACTGAGCAAATCACATGTGCATAAGTATTCACAGCCTTTGCTCAATACTTTGTCGATGCACCTTTGGCAGCAATTACTGCCTCAAGCATTTTTGAATATGGTGCCACAAGCTTGGCACACCTATCCTTGGCCAGTTTCGCCCATTCCTCTTTGCAGCACCTCTCAAGCTCCATCAGGTTGGATGGGAAGCGTCGGTGCACAGCCATTTTAAGATCTGTCCAGAGATGTTCAATCGGATTCAAGTCTGGGCTCTGGCTGGGCCACTCAAGGACATTCACAGAGTTGTCCTGAAGCCACTTCTTTGATATCTTGGCTGTGTGCTTAGGGTCGTTGTCCTGCTGAAAGATCACCCCAGTCACCGTCACCCCAGTCTGAGGTCAAGAGGGCTCTGGAGCAGGTTTTCATCCAGGATGTCTATGTACATTGCTGCAGTCATCTTTCCCTTTATCCTGACTAGTCTCCCAGTTCCTGCCGCTGAAAAACATCCCCACAGCATGATGCTGCCACCATCATGCTTCACTGTAGGGATGGTATTGGCATGGTGATGAGCGGTGCCTGGTTTCCTCCAAACGTGACGCCTCGCATTCACACCAAAGAGTTCAATCTTTGTCTCATCAGACCAGAGAATTTTGTTCTCATGGTCTGAGAGCCCTTCAGGTGTCTTTTGGCAAACTCCAGGCGGGCTGCCATGTGCCTTTTACTAAGGAGTGGCTTCAGTCTGGCCACTCTACCATACAGGCTTGATTGGTGGATTACTGCAGAGATGGTTGTCCTTCTCGAAGGTTCTACTCTCTCCACAGAGGACCTCTGGAGCACTGACAGAGTGACCATCGGGTTCTTGGTCATCTCCCTGACTAAGGCCCTTCTCCCCCGATCGCTCAGTTTAGATGACCAGCCAGCTCTAGGAAGAGTCCTGGTGGTTTCGAACTTCTTCCACTTACGGATGATGGAGGCCACTGTGCTCATTGGGACCTTCAAAGCAGCAGAAATTTTTATGTAACCTTCCCCAGATTTGTGCCTCGAGACAATCCTGTCTCGGAGGTCTACAGACAATTCCTCTGACTTCATGCTTGGTTCCAATTAAGCTGCAGGAACATCAAGGATGATCAGGGGAAACAGGATGCACCTGGGCTCAATTTTGAGCTTCATGGCAAAGGCTGTGAATACTTATGTACATGTGCTTTCTCAATTTTTTTATCTCTATATATAATCTTCATATAGATCTTGATCTTTCTTTGTCCGCGAATGAATTAGAAGCAGCAGCACTAGATGGCAGTAGAGAGACAGCTAAAACATAAGCCTGGAGGAGATTCTTAATGCAATGCCTATACTAATGAAGACTGTAGTACGCCAGTCACACCTCAAAACACAGACTTTCAAACTAAACAAATTGTTGTGCTTTAAATTAACTAAAGAGATCTTTATTCAGAAGTTGACCTTTTGTTTGTCCACGAATTCCACGCATGCGTAGACCACCTTCCAGTTTAGTATGTTGTTGTTACTTACGGATGTCAACAATGTGTCGGAATAACGAAAGGGGTGGTGGACAGTGTTACGCTGGTTAGCTCCCGAGGCCTGGTTAGAGAATGAGATTGCCGAAGATAAAAGGTACGTGCCTACGTAACATATGAATGAAAGAAAGACAGTGGGTAAAACGAATGACAACGTAACAGCACGTTCCGGAAATTATTATTGTTACGTTGTAGCCGGCGAGTGCTGCGCGTCTCACAGTTGTACCGTGGCTTGCTCACATGTCAGTGAAGTGATCCCTATTTATGCTTTAAAGAGCCTGGATACCTATGTGTTCCCCTTTTGTAACCATTGCTCCGTGTATATTGCCTTACTCTTTGGATTACCACAAAGCAACCTGCGGGATTGGAGAAAGGTTGAGAAGAGATCGTGAGAGGAAACGACAGCGTCGTGAAAACGGACAGAAGCAGAAATGCTCCTACACCACCACATAATTATGATTCGGACAGTGACTCCAAGTAGGCCATTCCTATCGAATCAATGTCCAAGGGTTTTCTTTTGTAACTTTGTTTCCCTTATAAAAAATCATAATGCTGTGCGACGAAGGGCCCAGTTCACGACTGGCAGCCACGTTTAAACAGGGAGCCCTTCACAGACAACTTTAACACGTGCAACGTAGTTGGGCGCACATGGCTAGTTTTTAATAAATTTGCAAAAATCTCAAGTAAACTTTTTTCACATTGTCATTATGGGGTGTTGTGTGTAGAATTCTGAGGAAAAAAATGAATTTAATCCATTTTGGAATAAGGCTGTAACATAACAAAATGTGGAAAAAGTGATGCGCTGTGAATACTTTCTGGATGCACTGTATGTTTTGGTCACCGGATTGCATGCAGCACATTTTTCTGCTTGGCTGTGGTTTACCAATATGTGTGTTTCTTGCCTTACACCCAGTGCTACTAGGATAGCACAACCAAAGGCATTTTTACTTCAATAAAATAAGTATTGCGTTTGGTCATTCGTTTCTTTAAAAAGTAAATCAGTCTACTTAATGCACATTACTTTTTACGTGTTATCCTGTTGCTCTTGAGATTGCACTGCTGAGCTTAGCACTGTACATTCAGCTCATCAACGTAAATACACAGATTTCTGAAATACTGAGGCAGATTATTTCATCCAGGAGAAGGAATAACTTGACCACCCAAGCATTTGTCTCAAGAAAAGTATCTTTTGAACGCTTCTAACTGTGGCTGTGGCAATGCATTAAGGGTTTACATGACCAAACAGTTGGGTTACTCGAACAAAAATCTACATCTGTTAAGCAGGCATCTCAGAGACCAATAACCAGGTTTCTCTAACTGGAATAAGTGTTTACATGACATTTTAGAAACCAGGTTTTTGTGAACAACTGGGTTTTTACAAAACATGTAAACAGCAAGGACAGAAAGAATCTTGCCTCTAGGCGACGGAGATTCTCATCAACTGTATTTAATCTTGAACAGATCGATTGCAAATGGTGCCAAGAGTCTCCAACTGTCAAAGCTTATTCCACATAGTATCTAGGATGACACCGTTCTATGTGAGGGTCAATTCATCACATACAGGAAGCATGCTGAAGTGAGGCAGGTGAGTAATCAAAATGAAGCTAACACATGACTGTCAGCATTCATAATCAAAAAGACAGCTATGAACTTGCAAGTATACATATGCTTCCACATTAGAGACAAACATTTTGAAGGATAAACCGATAGTCCTGACACTGGCAACTACTGTATATTGAGCGAAAACCACACCTACAACAGGGTACCTGTATCACAGCGATCAGGCAGGATTCAAAACAAAACTAAGATAATCCGATTAGAAACCTCTTCTCACCAAACATCTTACCTAATTTATAAAAAT
This sequence comes from Polypterus bichir lapradei, assembly GCA_026402145.1. Classification (NCBI taxonomy): domain Eukaryota; kingdom Metazoa; phylum Chordata; class Cladistia; order Polypteriformes; family Polypteridae; genus Polypterus; species Polypterus bichir. Next base: position 27,901,998 of record JANRMT010062813.1, on the reverse strand, counting down.
GTAATGTTTTTAAACATAAAAATAAAATGAACATCTAAATAAAGCACACATACAATTACATTATGTCTTGATGATCATGCTATGATAAGATTCTGTGTTGATTAATTTTATTTAATTGAACTTGATGACAGTTCTTAAAAGGCAGATACAATTACACAAAAAATAAAAGTACTTTTAGCTGGCAGAAGCTTCAGCTTGAAAATAAAAGCCACTTTACTCTGATCTTCATTAACGCACACATTGCCTTATAGTTTATAAAATTGAGTCTCACCTTTCTAGTTCATTAATACACAGTGTGATGGGAACAATTCAAACGTATTTGGAATGCAATTAAAAAAAAGAATAAATTAAATGAGATTCAAACCCTTTATTCTCATGTTAATTAGGAACCTTGAAAACTGCAATTGGGATGTGGTATATATGATTAAGATCGGTTACTTGAGAATTTCCCTCCCTGGTATAGAGTTAAAGAAAAAACATATTATATAATTGAACTAGATGGTGTCAAACTGCTATCCAAAGATGTAAATGACTGGTATAAATTTAAATTAAATATTCTGTAAACCTGAGTGAACCAGGTTATAGGGGACAAAGCATCATTCCTTTGTAGAATATGCTCTTGAAACATCATGGCACTCACTTAAATAATGTCAATCAAGATTCATCAGATAATTTAGCAGCAGTTGTTTGGTAAGCATTTAAGAAAGATAAGAGTACTTAAACTGAAATGTAAACACACAAACACACTGTTTTGTTATGAACTACGATGACAGGTAATTACAATCAAAAAATGACTTGTTCTTCAAAATACTTACAATCACATCAAAAACTGTATTGCACACAATTAAATGTCAGCCTTCTTTCAAAATGACCTACAACCACAAATGAGAGGATGCTGCCTCAAAAATACTACTTGTCAATGTCACTGAATACTTCTTGCTACTATGCGAATAAGAAATTACATATTAAGTAACAGTTAGGAAATAACTACACCACCTTGTACTGGAATAACTGTTTTTAACATATTCTTATAACTGCTACTAGTTTCTGCATCACAGAGATGAAACACAGGCGGGCCCATTTATCTATGGCCAGCCACTTCAAATCAGCAACAGCATAAAAGCCTTGTTTCAGGGTCTGTGTGTCTGGATTTTCAGTTAGCCCTTCCCAAACACATTTCATTTTAGCTACAGTTAGTTATACATAATAATTGACTTTCTCCTTTGGCAGGAAGCCACATGTATTGATTGTCTTTGTTGACCACAAGTGGAAATTTGTTTTCCACAATTTTGTTCCAGTCAAAAGAAATACATACATAAAACAAAATCAAAACAAGTTCTTCCAGTTTGCCAGCAGTGTCATTTTTGTTTCAGTACGTAATAAAAAACACTTGTTTAGCAGTGGGATTTTTCCATAATGAATCTGGGGAGTGACTTATTTTACTGCATAACCCAAATTTTACTTTTGTCAATACTCCAGTAGGGTATCTGGAAGGCACTCTAGCATAATTCCAATAAGGAGAGGAGCCCCGTCTGCCTTTCAGGTGAGACGGTGGCCACATACAAAGTGGCTCCGTTTTCATTTTCACTGCAATCTTATTTAGTGCCACAAGATCATAGCCAAGCACATCAAAATCTCTACCATATCTCCATTAAAACGCACCAAACACAAAAGCATAGAACAAAATTGAAAAAGTAAATGAGGGAGCAAAGCAATGGCAGACAGCATTTTTTTCCTAGTAAACTTTAAGTGTCTCTTCTCCCGGTTGTACACATCAGAGGTCATAAAAATGTGTTTAGAAGGAACATCAGGGTAAAATGTCTATTCACATAACTCTGTATATCTATGGTGTTAGTGGCAAAGAAAATCCACGAGTAAAGGGAAAAAAAGTATAAAAAAAAATTGTTGCGGAGAATCATAGCACGCTTTCTTAATATCACTTAACATGGAAGCTTAATTACTGCAATGGCCTGAAGGAAATATGATAGGAATAATTGTGTAAATATCACAAGGGGGTCATCCTCAGATAAAACCACGCAGGCCTATTACCTTTCCAAAACAAAACAGTAGCTGGGGATGTTTACAAGGACACAATATTCACAAAGATTTTGATCAGTCAAATCAACATGATCAAAGGTTTTCAAAATACATACAAGCAGTTCAGTGCAAATTTTATTATTTAGTTTTGTATTGTAAATTTGCAGGAGATAATACAGACTAATTATGGATTTATCAGATGCCGGTGGAGTCTGTTGAAAGATAAAAAAAAAAAAGACCAACCACATATATAGTTAGGTCCATAAATATTTGGACAGAGACAACTTTTTTCTAATTTTGGTTCTGTACATTACCACAATGAATTTTAAATGAAACAACTCAGATGCAGTTGAAGTGCAGACTTTAACGAAATGATTGCATAAAAATGTGAGGCAACTAAAGCATTTTTTTTTTAACACAATCCCTTCATTTCAGGGGCTCAAAAGTAATTGGACAATTGACTCAAAGGCTATTTCATGGGCAGGTGTGGGCAAGTCCGTCATTACGTCATTATCAATTAAGCAGATAAAAGGCCTGGAGTTGATTTGAGATGTGGTGCTTGCATGTGGAAGATTTTGCTGTGAAAAGACAACATGCGGTCAAAGGAGCTCTCCATGCAGGTGAAAGAAGCCATCCTTAAGCTGCAAAAACAGAAAAAACCCAACCGAGAAATTGCTACAATATTAAGAGTGGCAAAATGTACAGTTTGGTACATCCTGAGAAAGAAAGAAAGCAAGCACTGGTGAACTCAGCAACGCAAAAAGACCTGGACGTCCACGAAAGACAACAGTGGTGGATGATCGCAGAATCATTTCCATGGTGAAAAGAAACCCCTTAACAACAGCCAACCAAGTGAACAACACTCTCCAGGGGGTAGGCATATCGATATCCAAGTCTACCATAAAGAGAAGACTGCATGAAAGTAAATACAGAGGGTGCACTGCAAGGTGCAAGCCACTCATAAGCCTCAAGAATAGAAAGGCTAGATTCGACTTTGCTAAAGAACATCTAAAAAAGCCAGCAGAGTTCTGGAAAAACATTCTTTGGACAGATGAAACCAAGATCAACCTCTACCAGAATGATGGCAAGAAAAAAGTATGGAGAAGGCATGGAACAGCTCATTATCCAAAGCATACCACATCATCTGTAAAACACGGTGGAGGCAGTGTGACGGCTTGGGCGTGCATGGCTGCCAGTGGCACTGGGACACTAGTGTTTATTGATGATGTGACACAGGACAGAAGCAGTCGAATGAATTCTGAGGTGTTCAGAGACATACTGTCTGCTCAAATCCAGATAAATGCAGTCAAATTGATTGGGCGGCGTTTCATGATACAGATGGACAAGGACCCAAAACATACAGCCAAAGAAACCCAGGAGTTTATTAAAGCAAAGAAGTGGAAAATTCTTGAATGGCCAAGTCAGTCACCTGATCTTAACCCAATTGAGCATGCATTTCACTTGTTGAAGACTAAACTTCAGACAGAAAGGCCCATAAACAAACAGCAACTGAAAGCCGCTGCAGTAAAGGCCTGGCAGAGCATTAAAAAAGAGGAAACCCAGCATCTGGTGATGTCCATGAGTTCAAGACTTCAGGCTGTCATTGCCAGCAAAGGGTTTTCAACCAAGTATTAGAAATGAACATTTTATTTCCAGTTATTTTAATTTGTCCAATTACTTTTGAGCCCCTGAAATGAAGGGATTGTGTTAAAAAATGCTTTAGTTCCTTCACATTTTTATGCAATCTTTTTGTTCAACCCACTGAATTAAAGCTGAAAGTCTACACTTCAGCTGCATCCGAGTTGTTTCATTTAAAATTCATTGTGGTAATGTACAGAACCAAAATTAGAAAAAAGTTGTCTCTGTCCAAATATTTATGGGCCTAACTGTAGTGTCTTTTGACACTCTATGTCTATTTCAAAGGTATCAAAAACAGTGATTGTGCTGATAATTTCTTTTTGACTGATAACCACTCACTCTAGCGAAAATGAAAAAAAAGAGGAAAAAAACTACTCTTTAAAACTCTTTGAATGGAGAATTGCAGGACTACCAAATATCTTTCTGATGTCTGTATGTACATTCAAATGAAAACATTGTTTCTGGTGTCAGTTCAACAAAGGGCAGATGACAGCAATATGCTGGCACTACAAATACTACAGGATTAATTTGCCAGAAAATCAATAGCATGTCTGAGCCTTATTCACTGTTACCTCCTATGAAACACTCCAGTTCCACAAAAGTGTTAACATCAAGGGGGCAGGAAAAGGACGTAGAAATGACAGAGGATGTACAGTTTTACCATTTTAATTTACAAAAAGGAAGGAATTGGTTGCAAGTAAAATGGCCAGTAATGATTATGTTGACTTGAATGTGCATTTGAAATACTGTATATAATAATAATATAATCTAGTATTATCAAATCAGGTATCAATGAACTTCATGTGGATTGATATTTCTTTCCATTGACGATTTTAATCATAATTTTCAAATGTCATAATAATATTAGTAAGTGTGAAAATTCTAGCCCTTAAAAACAGTGCATATTACACTTGCAAATAGAATACATGAAACCTGTGGGTTTAGAAATATAAAAGATGTGGAAAAAAATGGCTAAATGTTTTCAGGTCATTCAAAATACCAATCTGTCAAACAGAAAAACAATTAGTTCTTTGCCACTTTTTGGGGTGAATTTTCAGAGCAAAGGCACGCAGAGTAAATAAGCCAACAACCAAGAACTAGCTTTTTTCACCTAAAATCTACAACAACGTAAAATTTAAATTTATGCACTTATTAACTTAACAATACAAAAAAAAAAAAAAAAAAAAAAAAACCTAAAAAACTTACATGGTTAGTTGTTTCAATTTATTTTTGGGCCTTCCAACTGGTTTTGCATATCTTCTTTTTATCTGGGCAGCTCTTTTGTGTAGCAGGGCTTTCCCCTTTTCTTTCGGTCTACAGACATGACAAATCCATGTTCCTGTGTAGACAATATCATGTAAAGTAAATCAGCAAATGGCTTCACAGTACTCTTATCTGTTTTTACTATACTCTGTACTACAATCATATCACATTTTTGCATATAAACTGTAGTATTCAGCAAAGGAAAACACATCCAAAGAGTTTGTGGTACTGAACATACCAAAGGAAAAAAACTTCACAAAAGGAGTCACATGACTTTTGCATCTTTAACAAAAAAGTAAAAAAAACAAAACAAACAAATAAAAACTATCACCTTTAGGCATTTTTGAAAGTGGAGGATCACAACATTCCATATGGAATCCTCTATCACAAGAGTCACAGAATAGCATGTCCTCCTGTAAATGCAAAGTACAATGTAAATACAACATATTAACACGATAAGAACTTATCACCTATTTCAGAAAAACTTTCCTTTAAGAATACATTTTTAATAAAGGGATCATTGCTGGTATGAAATCAAAAGAAATAATGGCGAGTTGATTTTGTTTCTTTTTTCACATTTGCGTCTGTTTTAAACTACCTTCTCATATCTTACATAAACCTCTAAAATAAGCAATATACCCAAGTGTTAGCATCAACTAAATTAAATTGTAGAGTAGTGATCTCATTTAAAAGATGTTTTTACACTAGCACTACAAAATGGCCTAGAATTCACGTGGCCCTAACTGACAATCATTACAGCAGATTTAAAATAAGAAGCTACACAATGGAAATTGACCACATAGTCCTAACATTTATTCATAGCTCACTGCTAGGCTCACGTTACAATAATCAAACAATACCTCATGGCAGATAAAAATACAGGTAAAATTCCATTACAACGAACTGCCAGGGACCTAAAAAATATTTTGTTGTAATGAGATTCTGTATTTGTTGCCATAGTGAAGCTTTCTTTAACTTGCGTCCAGGCGTTTGCAACCATTTCAATAGCTTCTTTTGCGTTAATTTTAATCTTCTCCTGTCTACAAGTTATGCTGGCGAGAATTTTTCTCAGCATTTCCTTGCGATAACACATATTCAGGGTGCGAATGATGCCCAAAATCAATGACTGAAGCACTACTGTGCAATTGGGTGGGAGGAATTCAACACGAACATTACCTAAATGCGGGAGCATGTTGTGGGTAGCACAGTTATCAATCAGATACACCCCCCTCCCCCCCAACGGGAACATCACAATGAAGTGCGTCCTGAAGCGCGATTACCGCATCTGCGTAAAATTGTTTGTCCGTTCCCAGGGCAGGGCAACCGCAGGCTCACAACGCTGCAGTGAGGTGCCACAGAAGCGAATTCTAAAAGATCGTGGTCGCGCGACAAGTCCCTGTCTTACACCACAAAACACGAGGCTGAGTCTCAGTACTTTAGCAAAACCAGCATTATTCAGCTTGAAACAGGAACAGCACGGTTATTTATTGTAGCGTGATCTGCTCCACTCTCCTATAAACAGACACAGCAGTCAGGCAGGGTTGTGACCAGGTTAGTGGCCAAATAATCCTGTTTCCTGCATTTACAAAGTTTCTTGCTTTCACCAATCGAGATCTTTTCTGTTTTCTTCAGTGGCGAGCTACAGTAGAGCTGCGAGCCTGCGGTTACCCTGGCAATGGATAAACAGTCTTCCACAGACGGGGGGGATTGCACTTCGGGACACTCTTCGGTGTGTTGTCCAGTTGTGGGAGATCCCAAGAGAGTTTAGAAACCTTACATTTTCTTAAATGATTGCCACATTAATAGAAATGATGCCTTGAACGAGCATCACTGAACCACATAAAAACAGCTTTTTCAGCGTCTTCAAATGCAGCAGGGTGCATACGTTTGCAACCCAAGATTTTTCGTTTTTGCTCGGTCTTTCAAGAAAGTTGACTGCGTCGATGGCGAAATTCCAAATTCGCTGGCATCTTTTCTTTTTGCCGCAATCAAGAGCTGCAAAAATATAAAGGTTTTTTTTTTTCTAATATGAACGGTTATCGTTTTTCGTGTCTGCCATCGAGTTAAATTCCAATGGATGTTTTTCAAATGTTGAGGAGCAATAAGCAAAAGGTATCACTGAAAACCACCGAAAACAAAAACAGCAAAACAGTACGAGAAAAGTTCAAACAAAGAAATTTTTTTTTTTTTTTTTTTTAGTGTTTCTGTTTGGCGGATGGTTGTACACAACTGAGCACGGACTACAGAACTAATTGCTCTGCAAATGATTCATTCAAGCATTTCAAGGTCACTTCGTTGTAATGAAAGTATCTGCTGAATGTACTTCGTAGTAACGAGATTTCTATAGACTCATGTCATATGGGGAAACTGTTGGGACCATAAAAATACTTTGTAAGGAAAATTTCGTTGTAAAGATATTCATTGTAACGGAATTTTACCTGTATTATAAAGCACAACACTGTTCAATACTCAAGACAGTTTTTCCACTACACATTTATATATGTTTTATCAATTTTGTTCTCTCGTGAAAACAACCTGTGAACATTTTTATTCATTTATTACATTTTCAATTATAAAAAAATGAAATTAATATTTCAGAGTGTAAGGAGGCTCCTTCTGGAAACAGTGACAACTCTTTTTTGGGTTGGATAGCTTCTTTTGTCTATTAAACTTACAGGGCAAGTTTTTTTCTTTTTTCTGATGATGGTAGAGGAGGGGCACAATCCTTATTGGCTGAGGGTCAACATTTCGAATTCGAGAGTTGGCTGGCATTACTTCTCCACTTCAGCAAATTTATGCACAAGCTGAAGACTTTTACTAAAGAACACATCCAATGTTGCTCCTCTCTCTGTACATGGATGCTCTAGTCACAGAGAATTTCTCAGCTTTGAATTTAATGACAGCCCATTATATTTACAGCTCGTCTCATAATTGTAGTGCATTTTCGAGCTTCTGTCTGGTGGCAGTTTGCCTTCAGGTCTTCATATGGATTGGAGCTGCAGGGTGTGCAGGTTCTGGAAAGGTCCATGACCAAGACCTCAGGGAAAACCACCCATTTATTGCTCAGACACAATCATGATGTCACCGAATGCCAATGTATAATCTGATTTTACACAAAGGTTTTCCCTTGCAAAAGGCTGTTTGTATTTTATTAACTCATGCAATGTGCTCTCTACAGACGTGGCACACATTTTTATGTTTAATAGGAGTGTTTTTTTTAAGAAGCCTTTTTCATTGCAGGAAGTTTATCGCAATCAGAAGCTTGCTCCCTGTCAGACAAGGTTTATGTGAGCACCATTTCTCTATGTAGTTCAAAATCACCGCCCCTACTTTGAGCGTCACCTTCACAGGGCGTTTGGTTGGTTCAGAAATGTCACACTCAGTGAGTGGTCTAATTGTTCCCATTCACTTTTAAGCACAAGTCACTCATGGTTGTCTTCAGACATACAGTATATCATACATCTAGTTCTGAGGGATTAATGATACAGGAATAAACTAAATGGTTTTCTTTTTCACCTTTGCAGCTAAAGCAAAAATGTAATACAGGTGACCTTAAAATGTATTTTTTCATTGCACCTGTTTAAGGCAGTGTGTGTCAGGCCTCTACGACACTGAATACGTGTTGCTGGCTGAGGTATCCATTCACTGCAGACATTGAACAGGCTCTTCAAAACTTTAACCCTTTTAACACAGACTCATTTGCCCATGTTTTTTGATTCCTCATACTTCTCTCAATATTTATGTTACTTATATCAAAATAAAAGCAACCCACAACACTTTCAAACTATTTACATCTAGATAAGTAAATATGCATTTAAATTACATCAGATTAAGCTGCAAACATCTAATGTTTTTATCAAAAAACACATTTTGAAATGTGTGATGGAATAAACTTCCAGACACTATAAAACTTGCAAAGAATACGTCAGGAAAAAACGATGGCTTTCAAACAAGTAATGCTAATACAAATATTTTTTTTCCAACATTACCCTTTTCAACTGGAAAAAAAAAAAAAAAAGTGTAAGGCTTTTATATTTTATTCCATCCATTCTCTAAACCTACTCATTCCAATAAAGGTGGCAGAGAGCCTTAAAAGGAAGGCAAAGTTAGCAGTTAATACAGTACTACATGAATAAGTAGCTAACACAAAATCTATTAGATGGTCAAAATGTTGTTACATCTTTGTTACAAGTGGTTTTGGAAATTGTAGAACAACAAATAACCATGTTAAAAAATACAGTAATAAATTAGTAACTGCTTGGAACCTTTTTAATAGTGATGCTTCGATCAATTGGCTTCTGATCCAGATTGGACAATTTTCACTCCCGTTGGTAAATAAACTTTTTTTTCCTCAGACCCTGATTTTCAAAGCTTAAGGAAATTAAGCTGTACTGCTCCTTTATGCAAGGTTTTACAGTGACAGTGTCATTTTGTTGTCAAACTTCCTGTAATCTGAGTACTAATGGTAAGACTTCTGGAGAGAACGAAGGCAGGAATATTAGCTTTTACATTAAACAAAGTGGAGTAATAAACTGCGACAAGGGAATCTGAGGAGTTGTCCTGTGCATGAAGTGGGACGGTAGAGTGCAAGACAAGACAAGTATAGCATTGGCAGCAATTAATGATTGAAAAGGTTTGAACTCATTCATTTTAATCTGCTTGTGGATGGTGAGCGAGTTTGTGTTAACTATAGTGCCTCACATTTTTAAATAGAGCACATAAAGACGACTGCCTCACTTCACAGTAAACAATATCCTTTTTAGCTTATGAACCAAATGAATCAATTTTATGTGTATACTTGATTAGCATTTTATCTTTGTACTTTCTTGAGAAACATTAACATTAGAATCCTGGCTTGTAATTATGACATTTTTATTTTCTTTTATGGCAGGTGATATTTTTGTAAGTTTTATTAATACAAAAAGTTTTAATAGGACTTTTTTTTAGTATTTTTATGGTCACTAAATAATATGCCTACAGAATTTAATTTTGTTAATAAACAATGAACACATAACATTTGTGGTCTGCAGATTAATTATAAAAGTGCCACCATAATATAAGGTTTCTAAATGGCTGGCTAAACAAGAGCTCAGCTATTAAAACACAAAAAGGTTAAAGAAAACATATCTTAAAAAAAAAAAAAAACCCTAATTGGAGTATCCAAAATTTTTAATCTATCTTTTTACAAATTAAAACTACCATTAAAACTTAATTCTGTCTGTGTTATTAAAAAGAACAAAGTGGGGGTGGATGGCACAATTTCAGGAGGACATGATCAACCATTCATTTACAAAACTGAACTTTTTCAACAAAGTTTTTTGAAGTGACTTATGATTTACAGAGAAAACTGTATTTGTAATAACAAAGCAAAAGTGTAGTAATGCATAGGGACACAACAGATCAAGCAAAAATGAAAAATGGATTTCATGTTTCATATCTCCATTACAGCGGAGCTCTCAAGTGTAAACAATCCATGCTCAATAGATTTTGTTTATATTGAAAAGCCCCATGTTACAAAATACAGTGGTGGGGTTTGGCAGATAATTGTCAGTGGACAACTGGTTGATAGCATTTTATCTCAATATCAACTGATAGGGTCTACATAAAGAGCTCCTGATTTTAAACAGCTAACACATCCGGCACATAAAAGCTGAACAAACCAAAGCACGTAAAGCACCAGTTCATCTAAATTATCTTCAAAGAGCACCAAATTGTCAAGAGTTGCACACTGAGTAAAAAAATGGGAAATTCATATTCTAAGAGAACATTTTATTACAGCAAATTTGTACAAAAAATGTTATACTTCATGCCTTACATTTCCAGTGTATAGTAGGTAGAGCTTTAAGATATAATTAGATGATATGGGAAGAGGTGTTGGTGGTGTTCATCTGTCCTTCACAGATATCATTTCAGAAGTGAGAATCACCTGTAAAACCATTCTCCTACTTCAAACACCAAGTGGAGGTAAAGGCTTCATCTTTGGTTTAAAAGGGTGCACCATGCTGTGCAGTGTACTTCAATGGCAACATAAAGTCTGCTTCAAACCACAATTGTACTTTTATTTTATTTCTCCTCTTAGAGTTACACTGGTGCTGTAGTTAAATTGTAAACCGAGAAAGACAAATAGACCCTGCATGTAAGAGGCAGCAAAATACCACTTCCTAACTACATTTGTGCATAGCTTAAAGATCATTACACTGAGAGAATAAGAGTGAAAAAGCACACAGTTCTAAACAACAGGATGGTTTTAACTCACACAATTAAACACAGCTACAGTATCTATTAAAATGCTCTTATGTTAAATGCTGTGTGTAGTCATGTAGGTAGTAAAGGGCTTACAACTACTACTAAGGAACAAAAAAGATTGTATTCTTAAGAAATAAGGGACAATGACATTTTTGGGTGTATTGAAATAGGCTGTTCGGTGTAGATGGCAACGCAGTGGTCCTGTAGTTAGTGCTGCTAACTGACAGACCAAATACCTGGGTTCAGATACTGTGTTACATGTTGGGGTTTAGTTTGAAGGTTTTCCCCACATCAGCATTAGGTGTTTTAGTGATTCCTTATTGGTCCTGGCTGGAGTTGCAACTGAGTGGGCCCCGTGATTGGTCAGCATCGTGTGCAGGGGTACTTCCTGCTTTGTATCCAAGACACTAAATTGGATTAAGTAGATTTTAAACAATAGGAGAGTATGAAAAATGTAAATGATACTGGAGACACCCTTATTCCTGTTGAGGCTCAATTAACCCTAACATTCAAGTGTCCCAGCACTCAAAGAATGAGTAAGTAAAAAAAAGTGCAATCACTTAGTATCACTGTTACACCCTGATGGCAAATTTGAAACAGCACCACCACAAAAGACATGCATGCATGCATGCATGCTAAACACTGTCACCAAAAACAATAGGCACTGTTTTGTTCTTTATGTAATGACTAGCCTAAAATGTACTTTTTAGGTGCATAGCATTTGAAAAGCAATATATTTCACATTTCAGTAGGTCAAAAAATTAACTATTCAACTGCCCATGTACAGACCAGCCAACAATAAACCAAGGCATAAATACAATTTCCCCTCAGACAGGCACAGAAGATAATTTCACAAACAGCAAATACAAATTTATGCTAACACACTGACTACTCTTTCTATAAGGCAAAATGAAAATGTAAGATGTTGTTAACTGGCAAAGTTAAAGACAAAAACTTAAAGCAACTCTGACTGAAGGTGCATGCAGCTCGACACATCAGGAATGAACCTAAACAAATATGCAAATAAATAAATGTAAATACAGGTAAAATTCCATTACAATGAACTTCCTGGGACCTAAAAAATATTTCGTTGTAATGCTTTCTTTAACTTGCGTCCAGACATCTGCAATCATTTCAATAGCTTCTTTCGCGATAATTTTAATCTTCTCCTGTCTACAAGTTATGCTGACAAGAATTTTTCTCAGGATTTCCTTGCAATACACTTTCAGGGTACAAATGATGCCCAAATCCAATGGCTGAAGCACTGCTGTGCAATTGGGTGGGAAGAATTCAATGCGATCATTATCTAAATGCGGAAGCAGGTTGTGGGCAGCACAGTTATCAATCAGAAGCCGAATCATCCTTTTCTTTTCCTTTATATTGTAAGTTCACAAAATAGTATACAAAATAAACACATTAAAACTAGAGCAGCTGATAAATCGCCATTAGCCTGCAATCAAGTGACAAGAACTGAACAGACATTATAGGTGAACATCCATCTTCCTAACCCGCTTATCCAGGGCAGGGTCATGGGGCAGCTGGAGCCCATACCAGCAAGCACTGAACACAAGGCAAAAAAATTATCTGATAGGATGCTAGTCAATCACAGGTCAACCAACATGCGCACAGGCCAGTTTAGCAAGGCTCATCCACCTAATTTACATGTTATAAAATGGTGTGTAGAAACCGGAGTCCCAGGGGAACACAAGCAAATTCCAACCACTAATAACACCAGGGATATGAACCCCACAATCCTTCACTGTAAGGTAACACTCTGCCCAATAAGAATTGCTGTCCTCAATATCTTCCATCCATTAATTCTCAGCCACAGACAAAATAATAATAATGCAGATAGTCCCCAGGTTACGGACATCCAACCTACGACTTACGAATGGGCCGCAACTGCGATGCATGCACCTCAGTAACTGCTGCTCCGTCATCTTCGACCTGGGGACGCTGCAAGCGGCGGCTGGACGGAGGCGAATTCGCTGCCTGTGCAGTGTAGTGTCCCTTGGGCGGCTCCCACCCACCACACACGGCTGGCCTATTCGTTCTCGGTGGGCGGCTGGTAATGCTTCAAGTGGTGGCTGCATGGAGGCTGGAGGGGGACGATTTTGCTGCTCACGCAGTGTAGTGTCCCTCGGGCGGCTTCTGGCGGCAAGCAGTTTCACTGGCCGCCCACCACAAACAGCTGGCCCGTTCGTTCTCGGTTGGCGGCTGGTAATGCTGCAAGCAGTGACCCGGTTGTGGCTGAACGGAGGCCACTGAGGGTGAACGGGGCGCCGGGGAGTAGCATTGTAGTGTGCATCGGATGGCTGCCTATTGAATGGGGGCGATTCACTACCCGCCTTTGGCCGCACCGTGTTCGTTATCGGTGGGCGGACGCTGCAGGCAGCATACTGTAGTGGAGGTGACTGTGAGGTGGGCTGGTGATGAACCGCCTGTCGATGCCCCCATTCATTCTCAATAGCAAGCCTGCTTGTACTGTTACGTACATAGCAGGAAGTTGTCTCTTGTCAGTATATCAGACGGGTGCCTTCCTGCTGTGATAGCGTGTACAGTGCTGTGCAGAAGAGCTCATCTTAACCTTTTGTCTTCACCCTTCAACAATGTCTCTGAAACACAAACCTGATGCAAGTGCTGGTGATAAAGTAAAGAAGAGAAAAACCATCACCATTGAAAATAAAGTAGAAATAATCAAAAGGTCAGAGAAAAGTGAAACTCCATCATTCATTGGCAGAGCACTTGGTTACAGTCGGTCAACAATGTACTTGTTCCGACTTGCATACAAATTCAACTTAAGTACAAACCTACAGTCCCTATCTCGTACGTAACCCAGGGAATGCCTGTATAGTTAAAATGATTTTTGTTACTTGATATATTTATTAAGTTTTAAGACTTTTCTTCATAAAAAGACTGCGGTAACCATTAACCCCATTTATATATTATTAAAAAAAAAAAAACCACGAGAAGGTTATTTGTTAAAATGTATAAAGTATGATTCCCTTTAGAATGCAGCCTAATGTGGAAAAGTAATAAATACCATGACCATGAAGGAATAACTGACTTGAAAACACCAAACTTAACCTTTAATATCAAAACATTTTAATAATCTCTGCAGTGAACAACTTAAATCATGGCATTTTTACCATCTTGTGAAAATTAAATCTGCACAAGCTAGACTCACAGTCATCAGTTCAAAAGCTTTATTAAATTCATGAGATACTGACATGTTCTTGAGCATAAGGTGAACACCTGCTGAATGATCTATTTATTGATGAATCTAACACTTAACTGCACTTTATTACGTAGGATCTCTCTCCATACTTATTATAGAGAATATACAAGGTAACAAAATTATCTTTCTATATTTCATGAGTTAACTCTTCACCAAGCAGAGAAACTGTGACTCTCATACACATTGACTTCAGTTTTGTCCCTTGTTGCCTGCACTCTAAAACTCAAACAATCTAAAATTTGACTCCTATTAACAATCAAAAACTTAACATGTTTATACCAACCTCAAAATAACAAAGCCAAGTGTACAGAGAGATGTGTTTCAAGTTGAAACTCTAAAATAAATGCACTGTTTCCACGATGACTATGCTAAAGATTAAAGCATGTCACACAATGATTACAAATGCAGTAGAACATTCACACACTACTACTAACTTAAAAGAATATGGACAAAGCAATACACAAGAACATTTGTGGTTTAAAGTATATTAGTGTGAAAATACAGAAAAAAGTGGAAAAAAAAAAGCCCTAGCTATATATACGTGCATGTAGGCAATGAAGAGTACTCCTATGCAGAATTTTTTTTTGGTTAGGTTTTAATTGCAGTCTTGTGGAGTACAAGACTGCTGTGGCTAGGTGTGGTGGTTTGTTGTTGGTTGGAGGACATAAAGGAAAAAAAAATTTTTTTGTAAATTGAAGTAATAACATTCTCAACACATACCTGTACCTCCCTCTGTCCAAGGATTGTGATTCTTTTTATAATGGGGTCCCTACAGACAGCATGTCAACCAACATTCATTTCTTCTTTCTAAACCTTTCATTTCCCAGTAGAAAGACAGCTCATCAAATTGCAGTATCAGCCTGCTGAACGGTCCCAAGCCAGCAACATTCACTGTATATTTTAGTCTTTTAGGCATTTCCAAATAAAAATACTATTATGATTATACTGTTTTCTGGAGTATTTATGCATACACACCTACTCTGAACAATTGATATGCACCAAATAGCATAAAAGCACATCAGCCAAAGCTCCCTAGTAAAACAGTTCATTTAAACTAAAAGGTTTTCTTATTTGGTTAAAAGTATCATTTTTGGATTTTGATAATACGTTGCAATCAAATTAACAGCTACATTTTATTAAATTATGAAAATTTATTTTCTTCCAATAGTTAATTTCATACCTAAGTACAGCACAGTAATAAATACACAAATACAATTCAAGGTGACCTCTGATGGGGGAAAAAAGAAAAATTAAATAAACAAAAAACTTACAAGAGCCTAAAGTAACAAATTATCATTGCTGAGGACTTACCGCATTTTTGCCCTGAATTCGACAAGCACTGCAAGTTTTGCATTCAATGCATTGCCATCTTAAAGCCTTTACGTTGATCGTTAGCTCAGCAGAAAATTTTAAACACGATGGATGACCTTTAGAAAAACGAAAGAAAAAATCTAAAATTAATCACCTTGTGGTGAAATAAGCATTTGGATTTATGTTATAAATTATACACTGGAGTATCAAAGCAGCATACTCAAATTAAATCTACTTTGCTGCAAATATTCCCTTTACCAGCAACTTAGAATAAGGGTGTTTATGCTGAAATGAAGCTATGTAGCAGACTGCTTATATTTAACTTTTTTTTTTTTTAAATTTCTCTTAGGGTACACTATTTCCAAGAATCCTTTCCAGTTTGGTTTAGTGGTTGTAAAGCTTGACAGAATCATGAATAAACTGCAAGCATTTGGGCTCATTTTGAGGCCACCCCACCAAATTAAACTTTGAATGTAGAATATTGTCTCAATTTACAAAATCAAATCTTAACACACTGCATCAGTATTACTGGGTGTTCAGGTAAATGAAAGAGTTTAAATGAGGCAGAAAAAGCAATGGCATTCACTTGAAAGTGAATCTATATACATAATGTAAAACTATTCCAATAAACTGCTTCTCTTTTAAGATAGTAACTTTTACACTAACACTTTGAGCAGCTAAAGAAAAGACTTAATGTTATAATGGATAAATTGTTTGAAAAAACATTAATTAAAAAGCTTCATTTACATATTTAAAATATTTTTTTAAGTTTCAAGTTGCTGATGGAGTGGAGATGCAAGGATGGGTGCGCCATTTAGAAAAAGTGATTCACATGACAAGAGAATCCCTTCTTCCTCAATTGCATATTGTTAAAACTGTAGAAGCCAATTCCGGTGACAACTTCTGCAGTGTCAAACATAGCACTGTTGATATAATAAACATGGTAACCGAGAAAGATCAATAGTGCAAAAAGAGTACTTGTTAACCTCTCTCACACGGTGATAGGAAGCTTGTCTCATATCACGGTGAGTGTTAGAGTGCAAGCATTGGAAGGGAGTGTGCCTTTAGTTTATTTGTTATTACAGGTTTCAAAAGTAATGCATTACAAAATCAGTAAGATCTGATTAATCTGATTAAATTTCCTATATTGTCCTTTTTTCTTGCACTACTGCATACAGTGAAAGAGAGAAAGAAAGAGGGAGGGTATTCTTGTGAAAAATATTGAATACTCTTCCTTTTTATGTACAATCACTAGTTTACATAAAGCTGAATTTATGTCAGTTAAGTTTCTGTTTCAGGTACGCTGCCTCTTCTTGTCAATGAACACATTGGCCATTTTCACAGTCCTTGGGTTTGCCGATACACTGCAAGTCAGAAAAGCATGAAAATGTGCACTACCTATGCAAAATAAAGCAAATTTATTTAAATCTCCAAAACAAAACATAACTGGAAACTACCCAGCTGGTAGTAACACCCACACTATGTGAACACATTAAAAGGTAGCATATTTACAAACACATTAAATCTTTACCACTTATTTTTAGGAAAAGGAAAAAAGTATGGCAAGTGATGAAGCTGTCTGCCCCATTTGGGGACTGGCTAAACCCTGCTCAAACCCAGTAAATGACACTTTCATTTAGAATGCTTATTAACAAGTCAAATTCAAGATGGCACACTCCACAAGGATATCTTTTTTTTCTTTGGTTTTTGTTTCACCTCAACTGGATAACGCATAATTTTCATAATTTTAGCTGAGCTCTTTTATCTGAACTAATTTTTGTCTAAAACATCTAAATGATGAGTGCATGAAGTCTCACTGGCAAATATAACCATTTCTGAAGTTTAGTTTTACTTACTTTTAAATACTATTCACCCCCATTCATTTTGCTGCAACATTTAGCTTTTACACACTTTTTAACTCTTGATACAAAAATGTTTTACATTGGAAAAAAATGATTTATCTTTATTGGAAAAATCTCAGCTGTGTTTGCACGTTAGTTGTTCAAGTTTTTACTTTTGTAATGTACTTTTTTTTCCCCACTTTGGCTTGTAAATGAAATGGAAAGTTTATGTACCTGTCCGACTATGTTGGAAAATTAAAATGGGGGAAACATGTATAAAAGTGTGGTAATTTCTACATGGTGTGACCGAAATGTATACAAATACCCTAAAATTAAAGTGTGCAATGTGCACATTAATCACATGAATTGTTTGATTTGTAATTTTAAAACATGGAGTCGAGGGGTAAAAATCAAGAAAAAAATGTTGTCCCAAACATTCTGGAAGGTACTGTATGAAAAACGTTCGTTCATTACTCAATTTACCAGGGTGGCACAGAAGATAGCAGTGCTACTTCAAGATCTACCTGCCAGGCTTTAAATCTCACTCATGGATTTTGTTGGCCTAGTTTGAATGTTCTCAATTGTTTTCCTTCCATATTCCCCAAGATTTGCAGTTTTGGTTGACTGGTGGTTAATTTTGAAATTTTATATGTGAGAGAAGTTGCAAGCATGGGCAAGTGAACCATGTGAAGGCCGCTGCCCTCTTTCTGCTCAATGCTACTAGGATAGGCTGTGGCCTCTTCTGACCCTGAAATGGACTTGAAGGATTTGAAAAGGTTACGTTGTTACCTAATCTTGCAAACTGCACACATACTTATTATGCTTAACACTGGATAGTTGACAAGTTGAACATAATTTAGAGAAGCCCTGATTGATCAAATGCCAATCAAAATCAGTTGATTTTCACTACAAAAGACTCAAATTGTGATTGGTTAGTTGGTTCATCCCAAAAAGCATTTTTTAGCTTCTGCTTTTCTAAGCTTTACAGTAGTTTGTAGTTCTTCTTTATGCAAGGAATTACAGTTATTGAGTTAGCCAGCACAAGTCTGTTTTTTTGCTGCAAACATCCTGTAAAGAGAGCAGTAAGGCAGACTTTACCAGAGAGAGGGAGAAAGAATTGGGATAATATTTAAAAAGGAATCAAAAGGAGTCATCTTGTGTAAACAGACAAACTGCAAGAAAGGCTACTGTAATGAACTCATACCTATTTCTTTTGGCGTTTAATTAAAATGAACAAATCTTGTTCGAAGAGGGTGAATGATGTTGTGTTAAGTACAGTACCTGCCATTTTCAATTACACAAAGAAACAAGATTTTGAAATTGCTACTTAGTAAACAATAGGCTTGTTAGCTTAACAGCAAAATGTGTCCCATTTCACTTGTTAAACATGTTAGTCTTCTTGATAAACAGCTTATGCACATTCAATAGATTTTTTGGTGCATTTGCCTATAATACACAAAACACCTATTGTGATAGCCCATGCCCGTCTGTCATTCTATCCAAGAACCTGTGCGTTTTTTGTAATTCAGACCTTAGCAGATCAATTTTGCTGAAATGTGGCACAGTTATTCTTCAAGGAAATTTGTTGAGACAGTTCAATTTCAGTTGAGATATCTCAAACAGATTGCCCTGCATAAAGTTTTAAAATTTCAAAGTCTTTCAATGAAAAGCATTAGGAATCTGTGAACTCATCTAAAACTACAAATTAGTTTACTGCTTTAGGATAATAAGGACAGCTACTATTTCGTCTTGTATATATGGCATATATTCCTCTTTTTCACTACTGATGGCGAACATATCACCGACAGAGGTTAATAAAAACGCCAGCAGACTATGTGCACAAGTAGAAAATTAACTGTCACTGGCTGTTTGCACGGGTAGCTGAGCAACCCAACATCTGCAAGTACATGCAGAAAGCTTTCCATCAGCATGATGTTTCTGCTTTATCAAATCTCCCCAACAACATTTTTTGAATTGATACTTTGTAATCTTTAGTGCAAACAGAAGAAAACCAATACACATGCATTTTACTCCACCCAATGTTTCCCCATGGGCCAGCACTGGTCTGGCAGGGCAATTTCATCAACCCTCTTATTGCCTGTTGCCTGTCAGCGAAAAGCAAGTTATGAATTGTCACTAACCTGTGGGGCGCCGCCGCTAGTACAAGAGCAAGTTGTTTCTGGGTGGATTCTATTGTTAGTTAATCAAGCTGCTCAAAATCTAGCTGGGCACCTTTGCTGTTCGATTGAATGTTAAATCAAATCAAGCTGCTCAATACTCTATGGAGACACCCCAGAGATTCTCTAACTAAAATCAGCCCCCTTATCAAAAGGCTGACATCCTTTGAAAACCACTGTAAGTTAAAGTATCTTCTAACCATAATATTATAAAATACATGCAAGGACAACAAAACATTAACTAAATATGAATGAAGGAGTCTGTGGCATGACTACTTCACTGACACTATAATATACTAGGGTGACCACATGTCCCAAAGACTAGGACAGTCCTGATAAATACCTGAATATGAAAATGTTCCAGTTTTAACTGGCTACCCATCTAATACATTTTTTCAGTGCTGTAAACATTGCTTCGCTGAAACAAACATTACCACAATATATTTACAGCAGTGTCCATGAAACTCCAAGAGGGAGCCCCCACTTGTTTAACAGCTTGTGTTATATTTAAACAACATTGCAAGGAGGAATAAGAAGCAGACAAAAACAGAGCACCCACATTTATTTGTTTATACTTCAAAAACATTGTGGAATCCTGTGCATCTATACGGTCTTCTGCTTCAGTGTTACGGCCCAGAAGCATGCCACTCTTTCAATGACACTTTCTTAAACCAATGCAAAGGAAAAGTGCTTCCGCTCCAGTACCTTCTACACTCAAACCCGTCTCATGCACTCTTTCCACCCTTTTACCACGACATCCACCTCTTGAACAGATGTTTAATTTGTATAATGCACTGTGCTTTCTGAAAATGTGAGTGAGAGTGGTCCCTGTGATGGACAAGAGTTCTGCCCAGGCCTGTGGTCAACACGGATGTACTGATCAGATTTTTTTAGGCCAATATCGATCACTGATTTCATGTTACTACATTGGCCAATTCTGGTACTATTTTTTTCCCTCTTTTTCCCTTTAAAAAACTTGTTACACTAAGCTACTGCAGAAGCATTGTGTCCTATACTAAAGTGCTAACTTTGGTATTTTAATAATTAAACTACAGAGCACAGGTGCTGTTCTTATTTTATTAACAAAATTAAATTCTGTATCCTTATTATTCAGAGACCATAAAAATATTAAAACAGATAAATTTCCTTATAGTGCATACTTTATCTAATATATACAAATATATTAAACCATAATTCATATGGCATAAAAGAAAAAAGCTTTTCATAAATACATGCTGACATTTTTTAGTTTTTTTTTGTAATGTACTTGTGTAAACAAGTTTTTATATACTATATATACACATACAGTATATAAAAAGTTTTCACCATTTCTGTAACAAAAAATTATATGTCCCGAATATACTCGCGGAAAAGTTCTCCTGCAGATAAGTCGGGGCTTGTATTTTATAATGTCGGGCATATAAGTCGAATGTGGAAAACTCATGCTATTGGTCCAAGAGATTATGATATCCTAATGTCCACCTGAGAGAGTAACCACAGACCACACTGCCTTTTTTTCCCCTATGTGGGAGAGGCAATGTGCTGTATCAGCGCGTGCTCCTAACCGCTTTCTCTCGTGCCTACGTGACCACACTGTAATACCCAAACTATTACGAAATGTTTGCTCCAATTTGTGTTTTTTGTATCTCACACCCTCATATACCTTTATCGTAAGAGCATCTCTTTTCTATGATGGAGCATTCGATTAGAAGAAAATATGAAGAAGGTTTTAAATTAAAAGTCGTATAAGTAGTGAAAGAAATTGGTACCTGCACTGCTGCAACAAAATTCGATGTGTGTGAGAAACTGATGCACGAGATTGGAAGAGGCAAGAAGATGGGGAGAAAAAAAAAAAAAAAAAAAAAGTACGTGTCACATTTTTGAATGAGCGTATAAGTCGGGGTATGAAAGAATAAAATCACTTTGCTGTCCCAATATAAGCGAGAGTATTTTTCAGTTTCTTTTTTACACCTTGCCTGATGAAGGGGCCTTAGTTGCCTCAAAAGCTTGCATTTGTAATCTATTCAGTTAGCCAATAAAAAGTATAATTTCACCCTACCTTCTCCTGTATCAATCTATGGCTAACACGGTACAACAGTCTACTGTTACAGGTTTTAATAATTTTATTTTATTGGTATTATTTGAAGAAAACTATAATTCAATCATTGACTTATAACAGGTGGGCTGGGATTCTTCCAGTTGATCAAGATAAGTCTAGTGCTAGTAGTGTGTAGATGACGCAAGAGATTTAAGCAGTAATAATTTAAATTTGACTGTCGCACACTTTTTTGGTTAACCTTTTTATTGTTTAGAGTAGACTTAGATTACTTTAGGCTTGCAGAGAAGTTTAGACCCTAAAATGAATCAATTTTTGAGACGTAAGCCTTCGACTTCACACCAAGAAACAGATAGCAGTGGCAGTGAAGGCGGTTATGATCAAGACGACACTAAAGTTGTTACTTGTAACAAAACTAAATATGCTCGAAAATATGATGTGGAATATATTAAATACGGTTTTGTTCCATCAGCAAATGACCAAAATCTGCCGATGTGCGTTGTTTGCAAATTCTCTCGAATGAAGCTATGAAGCCGACGAAATTGCGTTATCATCTTACTACAAGACATCCAGATCTACAGAATAAAACCAAACGGAATACACTAAACAGAAGACAGTGTTAAAAACAAGAGTTACTCTCAATGAAAAAACTGTTAAAGCATCCTATTTGATTGCTCAGAGAATCGCAAAAGCAAAGAAACCACACACAATTGGAGAAGATCTTATCATGCCGGCTGCTCTTGAGATTTGCGATGTATTGTTTGGCTCAGAATATGCTACAAAACTGAAAAGCATTCCCATCTCGAATGATACTGTCCGCAGAAGAATTTCTGAAATGTCGGGGGACATTGTCACGCAGTTAACTGAACAGTTACAGTTTACTAAGTTTGCGATTCAATTAGATGAATCAACTGATATCGCTGGCGAAGCACAGCTGCTTGTTTATGTTTGCTATTGTTGGCAAAATGTTATGGAAGAGGAATTTCTTTTTTTGCAAGTCACTGCCATTAAGAACAACGGCGGATTAAATATTGTGTTAAACGAATTTTTCACAACTTTTGGCCTGCAGTGGATGAACTGCATCGGTGTTTGCGCAGACGGTGCTGCCACAATGACTGGTCACAACAATGGTGTTGTAGCCCGCATAAAGCAAGTGTTGCCCGAAATTGTAGAATCTCATTGCATAATTCATCGTGAAGCATTGGCTTCAAAGAATTTGCACGAAACTCTGGGATCTGTACTCGATGACTGTGTACGGATTGTAAACTTCATTAAAACTAGAACAGTGAACAGTCGATTATTTGCTCAACTTTGTATCGAGGCAGATGCAGAACACAAGCATCTCCTATTGCACTCGGCTATTCGTTGGCTATCCAGAATTTCAAATTGTTGTAGTTTTTGACCAAACACAATCTCGACCTGGCCGGTAAGGTCGCAAATACTGAGTGGCTTGCCATACTGGCATACCTTGCTGACATTTTTAGTCTTTTGAACAGTCTGAACACATCATTGCAGGGTAAAGATGCCAGTTTACTCAAGACATATGACAAAGTGGCAGCTTTTAAGAATAAGCTACGACTTTGGCACACGTGACTTGAAAGCAATTCACACGACATGTTTCAGTTATTTTGTGAATTTATAGGGAGCAATGAAGTCCATGGCGAGATGCTGAAATGGGTCACTGGTGTAATAAGACAGCATCTAACATCTCTTGCTGAATATTTTGACAATACTTCATGTCCAAAGACATTGAAGCTTTTGACTGGATTCGTAATCATTTTCAGTGTGCATCCTCTGAATTAACCGGTCATGCACAAGATCAATTAGCGGAGCTGTCTAGTGATCGCACATTACAAATCAAATTTGACAATCCTGCTACGGATCTCTCTTCCTTTTGGTGCATAGCTTTGCTTGAATATCCGTTGTTGTCAGCACTAGCGATAGAAATTCTTATACCTTTTTCAACAACTTATTTGTGCGAGGTTTCATTTTCTGCATTGACTGCCATGAAAACAAAATATCGGTCAAGAATGAATGTGGAGGATGATCTTCGAGTGTGTTTATCAAAAATTTCAACCAGAACTGACATGCTATGTAAGCCCAAACAGCATCATCTTTGACAACTTTACTAACGTAAATCAAAATAAAAAAAAACCAGATAATGATTATCGTTGTCTCTCTATTTATTATTGTATTTGTGTAGCAAGCAATGAGCAACTAAACATGTAAAGAAAAAAAATACATAATACTGTATATTAGTAATATTTACCCCCAATTACTAAACACATGAGCAATAAATTATATGCCAGCGAAGGCTAACATGTGGGCCACAAAAATGTTTGAATTGTTAATGTGGGCCTTGCGTAAACAGGGCCTGAGAACCACTGCCTTAGACCATCCAATCACACTACTCTGGAACCTTTCATGGGGTCAGCAGCTCTTTATACGATAAGCACTAAAAATGCTAAATACTTGTAATAAAATTATACTGAACTTCCAAGCAATAACCCAAAGTAATTGATCTAAGAACAGACATAATCTGCCACACACTATATTCTTCTAAGAAATACCAGACACTGATGTTTTCCATTTTAAAAAAATTGTTACAATAGTAAAAGATTAAAAAAATAGAGGAGGCAGGGAAGGGAAACAAAAAAAAAAAAAAAAAACAACAAACAACTTGCACCACACCCACACTATATAACCCCGACTACTTTACAACTCCAGTAATTACTATTGCACCCAACACTGAATTGTTACATTAAGAATGATTCAAAAACAACATGAAGTACAGGGGCTATCCAATGTATGTTGTTCTCACTGATGCAACGCATCATCTTTAAGAAGAAGAAAAAAAAAAAAAAAAAAAAATAGTATAGTAACAAACCATCACATCAACCACGATCGAATGAGAGGAATTAACAGGGCAACTTGTTTTCTTCAGTTGCCCTCTACAGTCACATTTCCTGTTCATCATAAAAGATAAACAAAAGGGGTTGCTGCAAGAAAGAGTTGGCCTTCAAAATTTTGAACTATTCCATCTCAAAATCAGACTAAATTATTATACTAAAAGCCAAGTATAGTTTTATTTTGCATTTATAAAATAGGTTTATACAGTCATTGTTGTCACATGTACAGACTAGTGAAATTCTTATCTACATGTGCTAATTATCAGCCACAAGCTGTAGGCCAAAAACCATCACAAAAAAACACTGAAAATGATGAAATTGCAATGCCAGGTTAAAATACTTAAGAAATCAATACTATTACTCACCACTGCTTCCACAGTCTGCACAGGAAAGCAGCTCTTCCGGCATTTTCTCACGGTTGGACTCACGAGTTCCCAAACAAAAACTGCATATTGGGATGGGATCTGCACGAGGCTAAAACATAAAAGAAATTAAATACATACAGTTAACAAAAAAGAGAAAAAAGTCAAAAACCTATTTAGAGGACTGACCAGTACATAAAAAGCCTACTAAATAACACAGTTAACAATAATATGGTTTAATGCAATGTGTTTAAAGTTATAGAAAAGAGAGAAAAATAAACTTTATAAAATTCTTCTCTTTATGACAGGCAAAACTCCAAAATGGTATTTTTTTCTGAAATAAAACAGCAAAAAACACTAGAGCCAAAGTGTACCACTCCAATGACCATTAGTTTACATCCTAATGAGCAATTGATGTTCTTGTTTTTGATAAAAAATGGATCTCTGCATTTACTGAGGTTTAGGGTGATCTACTAAATATACAAATAAAGATCTCACCAGTTACTGTGCTAATAGAAAATATTTGCAACAGAAAAAAACACTGCTACAAAAATCTGAATTATTCCATCAAATTATAAAAATTTGTGATCGATACAGAGTTGTGATGCCACTGCCATTCTGTTGCAAAACCATACAATCCCACTATAAGCGGAGGACAATCCAACATTTTGCTTTGGTCAAATTAATGCAGTTAGATTCCTCTAGAATGCCAAAGAGGGAACAAAAGCTCCCACCAGTAATTTAACTTTAATACGCTCACTCAAACTACTTTTCTAAAAGAACATAAGGGGAGAAAAACATGAATAATTAAAATACCAAGCCAGCATTATATTCTAATAAAATCAAAAATTAAGACGTCAAAGAAGAAATTAATGTTAAAATGAGAGCTGGACACAGGACACATCATAAGGTGTTTAAATAGCCATGATCAAGTGAAACAGTTTATAGCACATATATGCATTAGTGTTGTGCAGTAATATCTTTCAAAACATACAATATTTAAGATCAAAACATCTAGAAGGATTTCATTAAGCACTAACAATTCATTCTACACTTGAAGTCTATTGTACTGAAGAAAATATTCAAAAGCATTCAAATACTTCTTATGTTTTGCATGTTTAACTCAGATCTCTTTCAATTTCTCAAAACACAACCTGTGCGAGGAAGCACAGAATAAATTTTACAAGCAGGAACATTTCATGACTTTCAAAATTTCAGCACTGTTAACTGCTAAAAAAGATGGATTGAAAAAGGTAAAAAATTGACATAAGAAAAAAAGTTTACTTTTTTTTTTTAAACAAAATGGAAACGATGTTTATTTCTCACTTTTGCAGATATTTTTTTGTTTTAAATATACAGTAGAAACCACAAAGATGGAATATTCACAGCACTTTGGGAAGATGTCCCAACTAAGGGAAAGTTAGATGGACATTATAAACAACATACAATTTAAATTGATGAAAAACTATTTTCTGGTGGAAGCTTTCATTTTTAACTCTTTAGGCATTCAATTGTTATTAGCATTATAAGCAACACATTGATGTTTTTATTATTCCAAAGTGACAACCTGTGGCTTGACTGGGTACCCACACAACTCCATCACATATTTACCTTCCACACTTGTGTGTGCCAGAGCCTGTGGATAAGCAAGTCTCATTTTCAAATCTGAAGAGGAGACTTTGTGCTGCAGGCTTGACAGGGCGAGTGGCAGTAAGAAAGTCATTCCTTAAAGGCCAAAATAGGGCATTCAAATATCATGGACTGCTGCAGACTGGATCTCCCCTTCACAGCAGAAACGATTAAGCTGTGCTTGAGGCTGTTGTTCTGGGAGACACCTATCACACAAGCTGGTGACCCTCAGAAACTTGTCTTCCGATTGGGTAGTGACTTTGGGTCTGCCAAATCTCTTCCAACCAGAGTTTATTCCATTTTCCCATTGCCTTTGGATTGCGGTTTGTTTCCTGCCTTGCGCCCTCTGTTGGCTGGGATTGACTCCAGCAGACCCCAGTGACTCTGTAGTTAGGATATAGCGGGTTGGATAATGGATGGATGGATGGATGGATTGCGTAGGACACTGTACTCACTGACACTTTCATTTAGAGAAATTGCAAAAAAAAAAACAAATTAAAGACCTACATTTCTAAGAGTATTAATGCTTGGTCTCATTTCATTGGCAATTTGCCATTTTCTTTCCATTATTACTGAAATATTTTCAAAGTAGTATTTCAGAGGGTTTAGTAACACAGTCTGTTCCAACTCTGCTTTAAGACAGATGGTGGGTTTTTTAAAGTAATCAACAGAAGTTGGGACACCTGTACAAACTGTTTCCATTAACTTGTAAGGCTTAATTTACTGTAATTGCTGCAAATCATCTGTAGATTGCAACCTATTAGTTATTCCCTGAAGAAGGCCCATTCGTAATATTCTGAAACTTTTTCCAGTTTTTCTACCATTTTTGGTCATTCGTTGCATTTCAGCCAATTAAATTGAAAGAAAAACTGACGCATGCAAAAGCTTGTGACCATTAGTGCAAGTGTAAAAATGTTGTTACTCTTCCACTATATAAGCTGTTTATGAAGACTGTTATGTGCCAGATTAAAACATGAGAAGTCTAGATTACCCTCCAATTTACACAAGGTCAGCCATTTATTTCACAGTGCTACCCAAGAAAACCTAGC
This sequence comes from Polypterus bichir lapradei, assembly GCA_026402145.1. Lineage (NCBI taxonomy): Eukaryota > Metazoa > Chordata > Cladistia > Polypteriformes > Polypteridae > Polypterus > Polypterus bichir. Next base: position 27,874,242 of record JANRMT010062813.1, on the reverse strand, counting down.
AATCTGAAAAATTTCACAAGTATGAACAGACAGATAAAAGATCATTCATAAAGGAACAAAGTACTTTTTAAAGAAGAACTCAATTTCCAAACTTCCATATATGCATGAGGCAGGTGACTCATTTGTCCAATTTAAACAGCTCAAAACATACAATTTTCCTTGGAGCTCTTTAAGATGCGATTTACTTTAAAAGATATGCACATAATGCAATTCCATAATTAAACCACAGTGTTGCTTATTTAGCCAAATTAATAAATGTAGTAGTTCAACCAGGGGCTTTACATATGTGGCTGATGTAAACAAACCTTCAATTAATATTGGTGCTGAAAATCCATACTGCATGTCAGATCTTCACTTCAGGTATAAACCTGCCTTAAGGCTTAGATGTATTTTTATATTCCTATCCAATTGCAAGTGTGTAATCATTCAGCTTGTAAAAAGAAATTAGTGCTAGGGGGATGCTTATGTTTCTGCAGAGCTGTGAACTTATATAGAAGTTAATTAGAAATGTCACACTGAATTACATCACAAGAATTGTTTTCCTTGACATACGTAATATACAAAGTAGCTGGGTGTACTGATAAAAGGCAGAAAAAGGTTTCCAGACCTATTTCTCCACTAAAATTAACAGCATTTAAAACATAAAAAAAATCTTTACATGCTGGTTTTCTTTCAAACTAGACAGTATCACTTTAAAGAGCATTCCTAATAAAAGAGAAACTTGCATGTATGTCTAACCCTTTTGTTCACAGTGCATGTAAGCCTTCACAAATACTTGACATCTTTTTTTTGCATCGCCACCTCATAATATTAAATAACAAATTATGCAACCCATAAGAAGTTTCTGTACCCTTTCACGAATGCCCTCACAAATTAAAATTTACCATTGCCACAATCTAGAAACATTTTGATTCAGAGTTATGACAATACCCTGACCTGACCAAAGCATTTATTTGCAGCACAGGCTCTATGCACATATATACCTTCATCTTAATCTCAATGTTGACTGGCTGCTTAACCACAACATATTTATTCTTGATGCATGAAAAAAGATGAATAGAGGAAGGAGAAAAATACAGTGCAGTAAACTACCTATGATACGCATCTATATAAAGTTCAAACACCACAAACTTGTTAATTTCTGAGACTGAAAAAACAAGTAATCTAATTAGAGGCCACACTGGATTAACAGCAAGAACAGACCTTCAATAAAGAGGATAGCTAAAACAAACTACAGTTACTCTCAGCCCTGCAGGACCCAGTATCAAAATGAATTAATTACAAGCTGAAGAAAGGCTCTCTTTAAAAGGGAGGCTAACGGCTACAACACTTCAAAAAAAAAATCTGTATTTTAAAGAGTGTGATTCTTATTACAACACTAAAAACTGTTAAGAAAATGTATTACAATTATATTGGCTGTTGACAAAAAGAAAATTGCAATATAAAATTAAAATCTATTGCATATGGCCCTGAGACAAACTGCCACTGCTTGTCCAAGGCCGTTTTGCTGACTTGCATCCAGAGCTGCTGGAATTAGCTCCAGTCCCCCAAATACCCCAACTCCTAAGTGGATTAAGCAAATCTGTAATTTTTATTAATTTTGGGTCTACACATGCACCAAGAATGTATCCATGCCACAGTGTGCTAAATTCAAGCTCTAAAATTCATAACCAAACATACAGCAAGTGTTAATACTGCTGCATCACTTTATAGCTGAATTAATCTACGTTACTACAGTGAACCACATGCGCAGCAGGACTCTGAATTAAAACGGGGAAAGTAGGTGCTGTGGATGAACAGAAGATATGATAAAAGCCCAGGGCTGACAGCTGGTTAAAATTAGACAATTAGTCATCTGGGCCAACTGTCATGCATTCGAGGCAGCAGGGTGGCAGAGAGTGAGGCTTCTGTACTATTACTTGGGGACTACTTGTCTAGGCATCCTGTGGAGGCAAAGTTCTGACAGATGCCAAGGGAAATGAAAAGACTTGGTTTGATATTTGAGATATGGTTCCAAATTATAAAGTAAAAATAAAGCATGTTTTTTTTTTTGTATACACACATACATAACACAAAAAGATGGACCTGGGATGCTAGCCTTGGAGGAAGAGGCCTTTTCCTGAAACTTGAACATAGAATGAAAAGGTTAAAATGGTTAAAAATCTAGAATCACCCAAAAATCCACCATCTAAGGTATGTATTCCTTTGCCCATTTTAAACTTCATTTCTCCGTTGCTGAAAAACACTAGTATTTTGTGTGTACCTGCAATGCGTTTTTCTTGACATCTTTGATCCTAGTTAGATTCTGTTTGCCCCTTCTCTCAAGAGGGTAGTGGACACCTTTGCATGAAATCTCCAGGTTTCTTAACAGTGTATTGCAAGGAATAACCTTTATTTCACAAAAGAATACACTGACATGGTTTTTGAGAAAGCTGTTTTATTTTGGCCATATTTAACCTCGGATTTGAAATTTAGAAGTGGCTATTGAGCTAAAAGTACTGTATTAGCATTTCTATCAAAGCAATTACAAGTTCTGGGTTATTTCAGACTGTTGAATGCTAGTCTATACACAAACCTATCTACAGCATCTTTGTGGAACGACAATAAAAATAAATAAATCACTGAAAAATAGTCTGAAATACATTTTAAAAGCAGCAGTTAAGTTTGTTCCTAAAGTGCAGTAAGCAGTTGAAGACAGTGGTTAAGGGAGGAGACAATACCAGCCAGATCTAAACAATATCAAAAGGGTAAGCTTAACACTGGTTACTCCCATGCTTTTTGGTGAAGATCAACATGGAAATTGGGCTTAAAAAAAAAAACAAAAAGGTTTAAACGCATTCAATTTTTTGGGCATGCAGGAATAGTTTCTGTTCATGAGCAAAACAATTATATCAACTCATGAGGAGAAAATATTGACGAAATACAGAGTGAAAATGCAACTTCAGATGAAAAAAAAATATGCACAGTTCTCAAAGGAGGACACCAATGACATCAGAGAAGAAATGTTAAGACATGTCAATTATAAACATTTTTATTCCTTTTTGGCCAAACCAATTGACAAGAGAGCAGCTTTGCTTATAGTAAACACATAAGCAGAACAGGGACACTGGCAAAGTTCAAGACATTTCTGCAGTTCCTTTTTTTTTTTTTTTTTTAAAAAAATCAGCTCCATCAACACTGCATGCTGGGCTTTTGCCTTGACCTTTTCGTGATAGCCACCATTAGAGAGAGTGCAACTGTATTGAACTTCCTCTATTTGTACACATTGTTTGGTACTGTGGACTTAACACCCAAACTTTGTAGAGCTGTATAAAGCTGAAGGTTACAAACACATTTCTACATTTTTTTTTTTTATCTAAAAAAGTTACACAAATATTTTGTTTGGCCAGGGTTTAGTTCACTTAAACAGCTCTTTCTTGAGAAGAGCATACACCTTGTCACTAACTGATATTCACATGCAACTGAAGTCTTCCCTTCAAAAAGGGCTTTAGTTTATCGTTCACTAGCAGAATACCCGTGCTTCGCAGCGGAGAAGTAGTGTATAAAAGAAGTTATGAAAAAGAAAAGGAAAAATTTTAAAAATAATGTAACATGATTGTTAATGTAATTGTTTTGCCATTGACATGAGTGTTGTCATATTTATATATATATCTATATCTATATCTCTATATCTATATCTCTATATCTATATCTCTATATCTATATCTCTATAGATATATCTCTATAGATATATCTCTATAGATATATCTCTATATCTATATCTATATCTATATCTCTATATCTCTATAGATATATCTATATCTATCTCTCTATCTATATATATATATATATATATACACCACACACAGTAATCCCTCCTCGATCGCGGGGGTTGCGTTCCAGACCCCCCCGCGATAGGTGAAAATCCGCGAAGTAGAAACCATATGTTTGTATGGTTATTTTTATATATTTTAAGCCCTTATAATAAGCAGATGGCTGAGAAGCTAACCAATCCTGCGTGCTGAATGCAGTGTTAACCAGGAAGTCTCTCTCGCTCATTCAGCATCAACATGTTTCGCTGTGTAAAGAGTTGTGCTCTTTAGTGTTTATCTTTGTGCATAGTCAAGCCCTTCATTATGGCTCCAAAACAATCTGCTACTGCTTCAGGGGCCGTGCCCAAGCGCAAGACGATGATGTTAACGATTGCCGAAAAGGTAAACGTTTTGGATTTGTTGAAGGCTACGATTCCTTTTATTTAAAAAATAGGAAAGGAATATAAGATTTACGGCTGCAGTGTCCTTTTAACCAGGATGCAAAACGAGTTGTAAGTGGATGTAATAAGGCAGTAGTCTGGATGGAATCTGCTTTAGGGATTTGGATTGAAGACTGCCAGAAGAAGAACAACGGCAGTGCTACACAATCGCCTGAAGTGGCTCCTTTACA
>JANRMT010062813.1:27732095-27857565 GCA_026402145.1 Polypterus bichir lapradei | reverse complement strand
TATATATATCTACTAGCAAAATACCCGCGCTTCGCAGCGGCGAAGTACTGCATTAAAATTTTTATTAAGAAGAAAATTTAACCTTTTTAAACTGAGGGAAAATATGCCAATAATTATTTGTTAAGGATCTCTTTGTATACCACATTGTGAGTTCGGCCATCCGGTTGTAACATGACCAAGCTGTGCGCTGAGCTTACTCTTGAGCATGCAACTTACAGTTGGCCACGTGAACAGTAATCTTGTCTCATATCTCACAGCTTGGATTGCTGCTGTCATAATCAGTTTGAGGTTCATGGTTTGTTTCAATTACGACAGTATTTGCAGGACTTGTGTTGAAGTGACATTCGGCATCTGTCAAGCGTTGTAAGCTTACAACCGGTTTCATCGATAACTTCACATCCAGCTTTTGAGAGTTTAAACATTCATAAACATCAAAGTGTCCACTACTGAAATCGTCACCTGTGAATGTAAGATGTTTAAGAGGCATTGGCGGTTGTCGAAAGGTGTAAAATATTTGACCATTTCGGTACACTTGAAAGCACCAACCGAACAATTCAGCGGCAGCCATCAACTCACATGCAGAACCATAGGTGAAGGGCTTAAGCATTTCACTCTTCTAGTGCTCCTGTGTAGTATAATTATCTCCTGTACCGTCATCAGTCCACAACTTGAACCTGTCCCAGTCATTCAATACATAAGACACAATGTTCTTCCGGATATCAAGAGTGAGCCTGATATGGCCGTGCAATATGTAACACAGAGAATGGAAAAGGTAGGTGCCATCTCCGGGCAAGGAAACCACTCAGTAAGTGACAGTTCTTTGATCGATGGTGATTACCTCGATAGACATGGTAATGGGGGTTGGAATGATGAAGGAAATGGGTACCTGAGTAACGTAAAGTAAGTGTAAAATACCTATACAATAACTATAATTGTAATAAACAAACAATAAAACAGCGGAGAAGCCGTGGATTAAACAAAAAGGCTGTAGTTATCAGCAGGGAGACGTGAATCCCGTGGCGAAGCAAGGAAGGGAATGTAGAGACTGGAGCGATGGACGGCCTTATATAGGCAGGCAGCCAACAACGTGGGAGGCGTTGGGATGGGGGACCCAACGCCGCCTCACATGGTGACCAAGCTGCAGGCTATGGACGTATATATGTACGTAAGTAGGATTCAGTTAGCGTTGGGAACCCGTGTACCAAATTTCTTGAAGATGGGCCCATAAGTAACAAAGACTGTTGAAAAGTTCAATATGGCGGCCAACAGTGGCATCATACCACTGAAATAAGTACGTACATTGGTTTCGGTTAGTGCAGGGAAGCCGCCTACCAACTTTCGAGAAGATGGGGCCATAAATAAGAAAGTTCAACATGGCGGACGTTGTTGAACGTTATGACCGTTACGTGTAGAATTTCGAAATGAAACCTGCTTAACTTTTGTAAGTAAGCTGTAAGGAATGAGCCTGCCAAATTTCAGCCTTCTACCTATACGGGAAGTTGGAGAATTAGTGACGTTTGGAAAATTCAATATGGTGGTTGACAGTGGCGTCATACCATCGAAATAAGTACGTACATCGGTTTCGGTTAGCGCAGGGAAGTCACCTACCAAATTTCGTGAAGATGGGGTCTGCCTTCTACCTACACGGGAAGTTTGAAAATTGGTGACGTTGGAAAGTTCAATATGGCGGCCGACAGTGGCGTCATACCATTGAAATAAGTACATACATCGGTTTCGGTTAGTGCAGGGAAGCCGCCTACCAAATTTCGTGAAGATGGGGCCATAAATGAGAAAGTTCAACATGGCGGACGTTGTCGACCGTTATCAACCGTTATGACCGTTACGTGTAGAATTTCGAAATGAAACCTGCTTAACTTTTGTAAGTAAGCTGTAAGGAATGAGCCTGCCAAATTTCAGCTTTCTACCTACATGGGAAGTTGGAGAATTAGTGATGAGTCAGTCAGTCAGTCAGTCAGTCAGTCAGTGAGTGAGTGAGGGCTTTGCCTTTTATTATTATAGATATCTATATAATTCACTAAGGCAAGACACCCATGGAAAGCACGCTGGAAGGGGCATGGATTCACTAAGCCGCCGACAAGACAGACACCTATGGCGCACGCAGGAAGGAGCCACGCCCACCAACTCGGACACGACGACACAGAAAAAACGCCGTCCTTTATAATCGTCTGTCGTAGAGGCCACATGTACCTCCGAGCCACGTTGACTATTCATAGAGGCATGTTTCTCGCGGAGTTGAATTGCCATATGCAGCGTGTAAAACGGTTTGCGAGGGGTATCCCATGGGATCCTTAAAACATTCCTTTACAACTGAGGTTAAAACACAATGAAGGAAGCAGTCTTTAAAAAAACGAGTTTTTGGTTACGACGCACGACCGCGTGCACCATAGCAAACTGTTTTACACGCTACATACAGCAATTCGTATCCGCGGCAAACATGCGCCTTCTTAGATGCTCCTGCAGGAACACGGAAGACGTTTCCCTGCCCACCAACACTCCTTTCTCACCGGCCCGTGTCTACCCTCGCTCTCTAGGCATTCACACTGCCTGCCCATGTGCCCGGACGCAAAAACTCACCGACCACCCAGTTAGTCCCTTTCGTCTGTGCTAGGAGTCCACAAGCACGTCTGAGACACGTTGACTTTTCATTATTCTTTTCGGTTTGGACACCCGACCACGTCCACCATGAAAAACCATGCAAAAGGAACAACGAAGCCCCGCCCAGAAACTCTACCCCTCCTCCCACGTGCTCAGGAACGCACCTCAGACCACTGCCCGCCAACTCAAACACCTCATCAAACACATACTCACTCGCTTTGGTCTGTGCCGTTTTTAAAATACCGTTGAAGCTCACTACTACTTCCACATGCAACATCAAACCTTCCTCACCACATGCTCAACATCTTCTACAATCCAAAGTTATTATATGGGACGAGGTGCCAATGACACACGCATACGCATTCCAGGCAGTTGATAGGTTATTACGTGACCTCACGGGTGACACGCAGCCTTTTGGAGGCAAAACAATACTATTGGGTGGAGATTTCCGACAAATTCTCCCCGTCATTATGTGTGGCTCCCGCGCGCTTACTATCGCCAGTTGCATTAACAAGCACCCTTTGTGGCGTCACACGCATTTTCTTACACTGACAACAAATATGAGAACTCTTCCTGAAGAACATTTCGGACAATGGCTCCTTGATGTTGGAGACGGGATAAACGGAACACCTGACATTGCCTTCACATTGTTTTCCTTTAATTTCTGATCCCGTTCAACAACTGTATGGCGACATTGACTTCTCAACTGTCACTCTGCAACAACTCAGCACGCGAGCTATATTAAGCTTCACCAAGACTTGCTATACCTTAATGAAGAAGTGCTAAAACTTATCCCTAACAATGAGGTGACTTTCACGAGCGTGGACTCCATCGTCACAGATGATCCTGCAGATCAACTTTTATTCCCCGAGGAATTTCTTAATAGTCTTACTCCTACTGGCATGCCTCCACATAAACTCAAAATTAAAAATTGATCCGTCATCATGCTTCTCAGAAACCTCCTGCCTGCAAAAGGTCTTTGTAATGGCACTAGACTGTCTGTTAGCACCATTCACCGTAATGTACTGGAGTGTAAAACTATCACATCTGCAACCTCACAAACTGTCCTTATTCCCCGGATATGCCTGACCCCGTTAATTTCAAATTTGCCTTTTACTTTTACCCGAAGACAATTTCCTGTTCGATTGGCATTTGCGATAGGACAAACTTTCAAAAAGATATGCCTGTATCTGCCAAAACCAGTCTTCACTCACGGACAATTATATGTTGCTCTCTCCAGAATTCCATCTTTTCATTCACTTTCTGTTGTATCCTCAAACCCTCCCTTTTTAGACAACTGCATCTTTCCAGAAGTGTTCAACCATCAATAAATAATTATGCGGCGTTTGTTATGCCGCGGGTTCACTATTGTGTTGTATTTTGCTCTCTCCAGAGTTCCATCTTTTCATTCACTTACTGTTGTATTCTCACACCAACCAGTTTTAGACAACCGTGTCTTTCCAGAAGTGTTTAGCATTCAATAAATATATTATGCATGAGACAGAGCGTGTGTCTACCCGGCGCAGAGAGGCGTGGGTAAGCCGTTGAACCCCATTCGGGCTGCAAACCGTCGAATTCCCACTAAGTGTGACTCATACGCTCCCACTGATTACGTCCCTACCCTTTGTACACACCCCCCTCCCTCCTCGCTACTACCGTGGTCGGGTGTCTTGGTGGATTATATATAGAAAAGCAGCCAAAACCGCACAGAGCAATGAAAAGTCTACGCGAGTCACAGGTGCATCTGGACTGTGCAAAGACGACAACGACTCAAGTGACGAGTTGGAGGTGGGTACATGAGCAGGCAGTGCATACTGAACGAGAAATCAGCAGACTAGCATGACGGAGGGAGCGGAATGGACGCCCTTCTCCTCTCCTCCCGTTCCACCCTCCGCGCCTGAGCGCCGTCCACCCCATCCCTCCGTTTGGGAGGAGAAGGCGCAATGGCGGTCCGCCAGTTTTGAGTCACGGACGATTGTGTTGGTTCGTTCCGTGCATTGTTACAATGTTGCTTTTCTTGCTGATTTATTACATTACCGATTTTTCAAATGTTAATTTTCTCCCTGTGCTTAACAATCATTAAAAAACCAGCCTGATTATGTGGCGTATGGTACGCCGCAGGTTGGCTAGTTTTCCATATTTCTGCATAAATATGACCTAAAACATCATCAGATTTTCACTCAAGTTCTAAAAGTAGATAAAGAGAAACCAGTTAAACAAATGAGACAAAAATATTATACTTTGTCATTTATGTATTGAGGAAAATGATTGAATATTACATATTTGTGAGTGGCAAAAGTATGTGAACCTCTAGAATTAGAGTCAGGTGATTTCAATCAATGGGATGACAATCAGTTGTAAGCGGGCACCCTGTGTTATTTAAAGAACAGGGATCTATCAAAGTCTGCTCTTCACAACACGTTTGTGGAAGTGTATCATGGCACGAACAAAGGAGATTTCTGAGGATCTCAGAAAAAGAGTTGTTGATGCTCATCAGGCTGGAAAAGGTTATAAAACCATCTCTAAAGAGTTTGGACTCCACCAATCCAGTGTCAGACTGATTGTGTACAAATGGAGGAAATTCAAGACCATTGTTACCCTCCCCAGGAGTGGTCGACCAACAAAGATCACTCCAAGAGCAAGGTGTGTAATAGTCGGCGAGGTCACATAGGACCCCAGGGTAACTTCTAAGCAACTGAAGTCTCTCTCACATTGGCTCATGTTCATAAGTCCACCATCAGGAGAACGCTGAACAACAATGGTGTGCACGGCAGGGTTGCAAGGAGAAAGCCACTGCTCTCCAAAAAATAAAAAAAAAATATATATATTGCTGCTCGTCTGCAGTTTGCTAAAGATCACGTGGACAAACCAGAAGGCTATTGGAAGAATGTTTTGTGGACGGACGAGAACAAAATAGAACTTTTTGGTTTAAATGAAAAGCGTTATGTTTGGAGAAAGAAAAACACTGCAGTCCAGCGTAAGAACCTTGTCCCATCTGTGAAACATGGTGGTGGTAGTATCATGGTTTGGGCCTGTTTTGCTGCATCTGAGCCAGGACGGCTTGCCTTCATTGATGGAACAATTAATTCTGAATTATATCAGAGAATTCTAAAGGAAAATGTCAGGACATCTGTCTAGAGAAGGTGCAGCAAGACAACGACCCTAAGCACACAAGTCGTTCTACCAAAGAATGGTTAAAGAAGAATAAAGTTAATGTGTTGGAATGGCCAAGTCAAAGTCCTGACCTTGATCCAATCGCAATGTTGTGGAAGGACCTGAAGTGAGCACTTACTGTGAGGAAACCCACCAACATCCCAGAGTTGATGCTGTTCTGTATGGAGGACTGAGCTAAAATTCTTCCAAGCCGGTGTGCAGGAATGATCAAAAGTTACCGGAAACGTTTAGTTGCAGTTATTGCTGCAAAAGGGGGGGGGGGGCCCCCCCGTCACACCAGATATCGAAAGCAAAGGTTCACATACTTTTGCCACTCACAAATATGTAATATTCAATCATTTTCCTTAATAAATAAATGACCAATATTTTTGTCTCATTTGTTTAACTCGTTTCTCTTTATCTACTTTAAGGACTTGAGTGAAAATCTGATGTTTTAGGTCATATTTATGTAGAAATCTAGAAAATTCTAAACGGTTCTCAAACTTTCAAGCACAACTGTATTAAGTGCAGGATTTAAACTAATGAAGACATTTTGTATTACTGTTTTTGCTTCTCTCTACCAAGTATGCCTATATTTACAAATCATTAACTATTTTCAGTCTGTAATTATCCAAAAATATATAAACTTTACAACCAAAGAAAATTTCACTCTGAAGTGTGTGTGGAAAAGCACATACCCACCCAAAAAAAACACGATTTAAATTTTCAAAATCAAAAATAGTAGATTACATATTATAGAAGTTTTCAATTACAATAAATACTAGATATCATCAGAATGTTTGATTTTGTACAAAAACACTGATAAAAGGAACTATATTTCTACAGCACAATTTCTGTGCCACTCGCTGCCAAAAAAAACCTGCAAATTAATTTGTACCTTTGTGTTCATATTTTTTGGACCTCTGGATACAATATAGGAGTATCTCACTACTAATAACTTGACTAGAAATGGCTTTTCAATTAATGCATACAACTTCATTAGCTCTGCCTGGGCAGAAAGCGTAGTATTCTGTACAATCATAAATAACATTTCTCTTTCAAAGTACAATAATAAAATATGAACCTTATGTGAGCACTTGAACAGTTTAATCAACCTATAGCATACTATTGTTTAGACTTTGCCCATTTTAATGAAGAATGCTTTGTAATCTCAGAGAGCGTTCATGATAAAAACAAAATTTCACTTAACATCTTTATTACTTGCTATTGATTCTTACATCTTTAAGCAAGTTTGAGCAAGTGCAAATAGTGCTCAGGATCAAATCGACAAACACAAAAATCTGCTGTGATTGTGTGCAATTTACCAATATTTTTTTAAATACTTGAAATAAGACTCTGTAAAGTAAACTTGTGCTTTAACAACATACTTGAATGAAGTAATGGTTCAATGCCCGACTGAACACCTGATCACATTAATAAAACAAAGCCAAGGTTAAAAATATCTACAGATCACAAACCAAGTGTTTCAAGTTACAGATGAATTTTTTATCAATCATGCATTATCAAATGTTTCCCTTCTGCAAAGATAAATCATTTATTCAATGTCATGTTATTCGTGTAACAAAGCTATCCAGATTCACATTTTCATTTATCTTTCCCAGAAGACTTCTATATCCAACACTGTGAAATGTGCAGCTACTCAAGAATAATGACACACACAAGATTAAGGTAACAGAAAGGACAAAGGTTGTTTGTAGTTCAGGTCTAGAAAGACTAATGTTCCTTAACAATTCACAATTACAATTGTGAATACATTCCAATAGCACACAAAACTAATGTGGTAAGGTTAAAGCAGAACTACTGTGTCAGATTAGGAAAAGATGGGGCTGCAGAACATGATCATTAAAGTTTCACTTATAGTGCCTTATGCAAACACTCTCCGGCTTCTTTGTGCTAATAAGTCTGGAAAGGGAACACAAACCTTTCAAATAATGCAGCATAAAACCACCCAATGGCTGCTCTCACTTGCAGAACCAAACACTACATACTGTATGTTCAAACACAGAAACAAGGTAAGTAGATGCAGTTTTATTTCTAAAAAAACTTAACTTTTAACCACTCTAAATGCAAATATTAATCCTGAAAGCTAATTTCCATAACTCTACTAACCTATACCAGGTCGGTTTTACAAGTCTCTTTTCATCTCTGTAATGGGGAAGGATGAAAAAGAAATAAACATCAATGAATGTGTTACACAATATTTTTATTAAATGTGTATTTTATGTATTATACAAACATACATACACATGGATAGATAGAGCTCTCTCTCTCTATATCGATAGATAGATAGATAAACACACGCACGTACACACACTGACCAAAATTAGCCTGCTTGTTGCTTCATGTTGTGTATGCATTTATTCAGGCATTGCCAGATCTTTCTGAAGTGATGAACAGTAACTGATTTTTCTGTCACTGTCTTTCACTGTAGGCTGTTTAATCGACTCAATGACTCAGAAGAATTTGCTACATAATACATCATTTATTAAATTAGATTTAGCTGCGACTTTAGTAAAAAGCTTTAGCAGGGTGAATTTTTTTTTGGCCTCCCACTGAAATTAACTGGGCATTTTATAAAATTTCGCATTTTTTCAGATATTGAAAGTAATCTACTTAGACTAATTAACTGGAGGGAAAAAAAATTAAGCAGTTATTAAATTACTTTCTTTCTATTATGTCAAAACTTAAGCAATATTTTCTTTCAATCAAAAGACGTGATTCATACAAGTCAGTGGTAGTCAAAGTGTTTCACACTGTGGTTTAGTTTAAGTCAAAGATATAGCAAACCACTTGCAGCCAAAAAAAATTTTTTTAGCACAATTCAGCATCATAATTACGACAATTTTTTTACAGTACTTGAAGAAAATGCTAAAATTGTACTCCAGAGTTACTGGCTTACATTTCAAAGCTCCATATTCAGCCAATCACCCTCCTCGGTCATGAAGATGGTAGAAAAGCTGACAGTTTAACAGTAAATGATGCAGCACAAGTCACACGCCAGTTGCAATTAAAGGACCGCAATGACCAGGGGTGGTCTTCTCCAAGCTGATATCAAGGTATACAAAGAATGGCCTGGAGATGGATGGAGTTGGAAGAAGTGTTGAGGAAGACTAAGAAAGGAGGCCATGACAAGAAGCAAAACACAGGTGTGGAGGCACACAGTGGCTGCAGGTTTTTATTTCAGTACCTTTTTTAATTAGTGGCCAGTAACTGTTGCTAAATGAAGCCACTTTAACCTTAATTTTAATCTGACTTGTTTGTTATAGTTCTCAGATTTAACAGGCACTTTTTTCCTTTACTAACAACCAAACAATAATGACACACAAAGTGAGCACAGTTTACACAATGATCATTTTCAAAGCAGGGAATGTGGAAGAATAAAACTTTTAACACCTTAAACTCAAACTGTCCATAAAAGGTGAACTTGAGTAGACAAAATGACAATACTCTTGAAAACAGGATCCATACAGAAGAACATTACATAATATAGCTTCAGGTGAAAGATTAAACATTTAAGTAGAAAGAAGTAATATATTCTTCTTATACAAGATGTGACCATGACACAGGGAGCACGTTTCAGAGAGTAGGAGCCACAAAGCTAACAAATATTACTGAGGACTGAAACATTGCTTAGTGTGCTCATCATTGCGAAGACAAGAGAGTCTCTGGTGTTTCTCTGCTTGATAAGAATGAAGCATCTATGACCTTATATAAGCCTGCCATGTTGGAATAATAGTGTTGAAAATTTAGCAGAAAAAAGGACTGAGGATAATAGCATACAGAAAGCCAGTGTAGTTGATAAAGCAAGCTGATATTAGTGGTGATATAGTTCATATTAGAACTCTGGAAACATCATTTTAATGTGGTGGAATTTAACATTACTTTAAGTAAAGATGGCGATTAAAAATGATGCATATTAGTTCAGTTCAGAGTTGATGAACACATGAGAGATGTAAAAAAACAAAACAAAAATGTTATAGTGAATGTATGTGTGAGAAATTGTGTGAAAGTCAGGCCTAAATATAATCATTTATATAAAGAACACAGCACAATATTTTAATTCCATCGGTCTTCAATGGTTACTTCCAGTGCTAACACTAATGTCTCTAGCAACTGCAATATTAGCATACTGACATGTGAACAAATGTAAGGCAGTTAGGCAAGTGTATATTATTTAAAAGATAATCTTTCACTTTTAAATTAAGCTGTCCTTGAACAACTGTGTGCTCTCACTCAGGACCCCTACCTCACTAGCCAGCAAGTCATTCTTCACCTATATTTTTAATCATTCTTTAGCTTCACTGGCGACAACTAGGCAAAACGAGGACTGACAAAAAATCAATAAATGTAATAAAAAGGCCATCTATGAAATGGAAGCTACGGAATTAATTTCACTCCTAATGTAGAAATTCAAATTATTATAATCCCTTTCACTTATGAACTCAGATTATGGAATAATTATAAAAAAAAATATTCAACACATGATAGTGAACCATAATGAGAAACCTCAAAAATACACTTACATGTTTAACACACAAACAGTCATAGTGTGTTACCTATTATAGAGCAGTGCTACATGCCTCACTTGACCTTGCTACCTCTACATGCACCTAGATGTTACAGAAACATAATCACAAATCATCTGCTTTGCTTAATCCTCAGCACGCATATATTTAGCACCCTTTTTAATGCCACACAATATACCAAAAGGTTTGTAATCATTTTGTAATCTGTGTGTCTATCAAATCAGTTTTTTATAAAATTTTATGAGGCCTCAGGAGTGCTTCTACTTATGTGCTCCTCCCTATACACCTTCTTTCGGCTGCTCCCGTCAGGGGTCACCACAGCGTATCATCTTGTTCCATATCTTTGTCCTCTGCATCTTGTTCTGTTACACCCATCACCTGCATGTCCTCTCTCACCACATCCATAAATTTTCTCTTAGGCCTTTCTCTTTTCCTCTTCCCTGGCAGCTCTATCCTTAGCATCCTTCTTCCAATATACCCAGCATCTCTCCTCTGCACATGTCCAAACCAACACAATCTCGCCTCTCTGACTTTGTCTTCCAACCGTCCAACTTGAGCTGACCCTCTAATGTACTCATTTCTAATCCCGTTCATCCTCGTCACACCCAATGAAAATCTTAGCATCTTTAACTCTGCCACCTCCAGCTCTGTCTCCTGCTTTCTGGTCAGTGCCACCATCTCCAACCCATATAACATAGCTGGTCTCACTACCATCCTGTAGACTTTCCCTTTCACTCTTGCCAATACTGGTCTGTCATAAATTACTCCTGACACACTTCTCCACCCATTCCACCCTGCCTGCACTCTTTTTCACCTCTCTTCCACAATCCCCATTACTCTGTACTGTTGATCCCAAGTATTTAAACTCATCCACCTTCAACTCTACTCCCTGCATCCTCACCATTCCACTGACCTCCCTCTCATTTACACATATGTATTCTGTCTTTTTCCTACTGACCTTCATTCCTCTCCTCTCTAGAGCATATCTCCACCTCTCCAGGGTCTCCTCAACCTGCTCCCTACTATCGCTACATATCAATGTCACCAGCAAATATCATAGTCCACGGGGACTCCTGTCCAATCTCGTCTGTCAACCTGTCTATCACCTTTGCAAATAAGAGGCTCAGAGCTGATCCCAGATGCAATCCCACCTCCAATTTGAATGCATCTGTCACTCCTACCGCAGACCTCACCACTATCACACTTCCCTCGTACATATCCTGTACAACTGTTACATACTTCTCTGCCACTCCCGACTTCCTCATACAATACCACAAGTTCTCTCGAGGCACCCTGTCATATGCTTTCTCCAGGTCCACAAAGATGCAATGCAACTTCTTCTGGCCTATACTTCTCCATCAACACCCTCAGAGCAATCACCACATCTGTGGTACTCTTTCTTGGCATGAAACCATACTGCTGCTCACTAATCATCACCTCACTTCTTAACCTAGCTCCCACTACTTTCCCATAACTTCATGCTGTAGCTCATCAATTTTATTCCCCTGTAGTTACTGCAGTCCTGCACATCCCCCTTAATTCTTAAATATCACCACCAGTACACTTCTCCACTCCTCAGGCATCCTCTCACTTTCCAAGATTCCATTAAACAATCTGGTTAAAAACACCACTGCCATCTCTCCTAGACACCTCCATGCTTCCATAGGTATGTCATCTAGACCAACAGCCTTTCCATTTTTCATTCTCTTCATAGCTGTCCTTATTTCCTCCTTGCTAATCCGTTGCACTTCCTGATTCACTATCTCCACATCATCCAACCTCTTCTCTCTCTCATTCTCTTCATTCATCAGCCTCTCAAAGTACTCTTTCCATCTGCTCACCACACTCTCCTCGCTTGTAAGTACGTTTCCATCTTTATCCTTTATCACCCTAACCTGCTGCACATCTTTCCCAGCTTGGTCCCTCTGTCTAGTCAATTGGTACAGGTCCTTTTCTCCCTCCTTAGTGTCCAACCTCTCAAACTCCTCATCATATGCCTTTTCTTTAGCCTTCGCCACCTCTCTTCACCTTGCGCGTTCTCTTTGTACTCGTCTACTTTCTGCATCTCTCTGACTATCCCACTACTTCTTTGCCATCCTCTTCCTCTGTATACTCTACTGTATTTCCTCATTCCACCACCAGGTTTCCTTTTCCTCCTTCCTCTTTCTAGATGTCACACCAAGCACCCTTCTTGCTGTCACCCTTACTACATCTGCTGTAGTTTCCCAGCTGTCTGGCAACTCTTCACTGCCACCCAGTGCCTGTCTCACCTCCTCCCTAAATTCAACCTTGCAGTCTTCCTTTTTCAACTTCCACCATTTGATTCTTGGCTCTGCCCACTCTCTTCCTCTTCTTGATCTCCAACGTCATCCTACAGACCACCATCCTCTGCTGCTTAACTACAATTTCCCCTGCCATCACTTTGCAGTCTTCAATCTCCTTCAGATCAACTCTTCTGCATAGGATGTAATCTACTTGTGTGCGTCTTCCTCCACTCTTGTACATAACCCTATGTTCCTCCCTCTTCTTAAAATACGTATTCACCACAGCCATGTCCATTCTTTTGGCAAAATCCACTATCCTCGGACCTTCTTCATTCCTCTACTTGACACCATACCTACCCATCACCTCCTCGTCTCCACTGTTCCCTTCACCAACATGCCCATTGAAATCCGCCATGCCCTGGAAAAGGAGAGTGGCGACAGCATTCAGGAAGAGGTGCCTTCTAAATCCAAGTGTCAGGAAACTAAACAGATGATGTAAGCTGCACACAAAATAAGTGTCAGAGGTATGACGACAGTAATTACTTTTGCGAATGCTCTTCCGATTTGCCTACACTTATGCAGGCAACCTTTGTTAAACACGAGCACAGTTTCTCTGGCAACACAAGTGTCAAAGCAAGTCACATTTTTTGGGCATATCTTGTGATCAGTGATTTGCAATTAGAGAATTTTTTAAAATATGGCAAGATTCAATCAACAGAATTTTAGAATAAGCATTTGCATCAGGGGAAAAGTACATATTCACTTTGTTTTGTTGTATTTTTTTTCGCCTTCCCCTAAAAATTTTTTTTCATGGCATTGGTTCTCTTCCCCCTCTCAGGTAGGTGATGAATTCTGTTTTAAGCTTTGTCTCTTTTTGATCCTGCTTTCTTTTTTTAAACTTTGATTTTTTTTCATCTTTTTTGCTGGACTATGAAGTCATATGTTGTACTAGTTCAACTTTATTTCAAGAAAAATCCGTGACACTTTGTGAAAGGAAAAAAAATATTGCTAACCTCTGTATTGGGAAAGATTTCTCAGTTTTCTGTAGTATAAATACAAGCATTCTGTTCCAAATTACAATCAAACACCACAAGAAAATGTATGGTGGCAAGAAGGCAATAAGCACCTACAGACTACAAATTTTCACATGGAAAAGTTAAAACAAAAAACAAATAAAAGGGCTGATTGATGAAAATATTATATTTTTGGCATTCCAAACCATTCAACTGAAGATTCTAGTTGGAAAATGGAATGTGGTGTTCAATATAGGAGTCAACAATCAAGAGCACCAAACGTGCAAACTTGCACATTTTTATAAATGTTCATCATGAATTGATTCAACTGACCACAACTAATCCGTATAGTACTTACCATCTCATGCGCCATCATCCTTGCATTCTTTAATGCAATTTGCTTCTCAGTGCCCACTAAGGGCTCGTTTATACTTCACGCTCAGAATGTGTACGCACACGTATCATGGCTGCCATGCATTCCCAGCGCTCATTTGACACGTCCTCTGAGCAGGTCCTCAGAAATTAATGTGACGCGTGCTCGAGTTGCAGGACCAGCCAAAAGTGTGTGTGTTGGGGGTGTTGGGGTGCAGTGTGATAAAAGTTGGAATGTGACGTCACAGTCTCCGTTTACTATCTACATGTGACAGAAAGCTGGTTTGAGGAAACTCCGGGATTGATGTGCACGCTTCAATGTTTGATGAATGGTTCAATGTGGTGAAGCAAAATGCAGACATACAGATGCATTCATGGTGCTTTGATATTCAAGCGTTGCATATTCTCGATCGTAATGACACGATATATTTTAATAGTCTCACATACCATCTTTTGTGCCGACATTTTTTTCCCCCCTGGGGCTTCCTCCTGACCTGACAGCAGTGGCAAACAACAATAGATCACCACACAGAACACATTAAATGTATGATATTCCAACTCTCTGCACATTTAGAATCCTTAGATATATACTTGATATCACTTTCATGGTGAAATGCATTAAAGTATGTATGTTACATTTTACAGATAAATCGGTAATTTCATTTAAATAATGAATACTGCTAATAATTATACACATAGGGGTGACATGGTGGCAGAGCGGTAGCACTGCTGTCTCGCAGGGAGTCACGTCACTGGTATTCTCCGCCTGGAGTTTGCATGTTTTCCTGCTGGGTTTCCACAGTGTGCTCCAGTTTCCTTCCAAAAGAGAAGATTTGGTATCACTTAAATGACTCCAGTGTATGCGAGTGCTTGTATTCACCTTGCAATGAGCTGATGCCCCGTCCTGGGATTGTTTCTGCCTCGTGCCCAATGCTTGCTGGAATGGACACATCCCTGGATTGATGGATTTAATCATTAAACATCCTTTCAGAGATATTTTGGTAAGGTGTCATCGGAATTTAATGGGTGTTCCAGGCAATTCACAACACAATAAAGCTAATCCTGTTCTCACTGTGATAATATCTCACACTGCCACCTGGTGGATTCTTCCAGATTTACGTAAAGTACACGTGCAAGTATAAACAGTAAAATGCTTGCGTCACAGTAGTGTCTGCTGGAGCATGCGTCGCGTGAAGTATAAACCTTGCCTAAGACTAAACAGACCTTACATCATCTTTGTGAGATGCCCCTCCACAAATAGCATGAGGCAGCCCTTCCCCTTGACTGTAACATATAAAAGGGGGCTGATATTCTAGTACACATCGAGAAGGCAAGAATTAAAAAGACATTTTTAAACAAACAAATCAAATCATAGCTGATTTACAAAAACAAAATCGGAATAGATGAACAGCCCTTTATATCTCAGGTTCAAAACATTACCAATGTTTACAAAGTGAAAATTTACAAAAATGAACTGAAAAGGTTCAGGTTTTCCACTCAGCTTTCAGGTATGGCCAAATATCACTGTGTGACCTGGGGGAAAATGGGCATCACATTTCTTCATCTAATTAGTAGAACTATAGCCATAATTCATGTGGAGGCACCATGAGAAGTGTTCATAGTTTATGCACTCTCAGTTGCAGTGCACAAGTCAATAGTCCAATCCTTTCAAAGCATCACATGTCATGGTGGTCCCATGCACATATCACTGATAATTAACATTAAATAATTTGGTCTCTTCTTTTCACGCATCACAACTGAAAACATCCAAAAAGAATTTGTTGCACTGGCGTTGTTTTATGCAAGAGGAACTGAAGGTTACAAAATGGCTGACATCGTAAACTGAGCAAACCTACAGTTTTAGTTCACCTAACAATTATCAGGCAAGTCAAAAATGATGTAATAGGAGAAATCTAACAGACAAGCTTTTTTCATATTACCACTGTACATAAAGGGTTTATTTTCATTCCTTCATTGTACACGGAAATAAACTTTACAAATGAAATATAAAAGGTGAAAAATAAAAGTGATATGTAGTACATATACATGTAACAATGTACACTCAGCTAAAGGATTATTAGGAACACCATACTAATACGGTGTTTGACCCCCTTTCGCCTTCAGAACTGCCTTAATTCTACATGGCATTGATTCAACAAGGTGCTGAAAGCATTCTTTAGAAATGTTGGCCCATATTGATAGGATAGCATCTTGCAGTTGGAGATTTGTGGGATGCACATCCAGGGCACGAAGCTCCCGTTCCACCACATCCCAAAGATGCTCTATTGGGTTGAGATCTGGTGACTGTGGGGGCCATTTTAGTACAGTGAACTCATTGTCATGTTCAAGAAACCAATTTGAAATGATTCGAGCTTTGTGACATGGTGCATTATCCTGCTGGAAGTAGCCATCAGAGGATGGGTACATGCCCGTGGCATTTAAACGATGCCCAATTGGCACTAAGGGGCCTAAAGTGTGCCAAGAAAACATCCCCCACACCATTACACCACCACCACCACCACCACCAGCCTGCACAGTGGTAACAAGGCATGATGGATCCATGTTCTCATTCTGTTTACGCCAAATTCTGACTCTACCATTTGAATGTCTCAACAGAAATCGAGACTCATCAGACCAGGCAACATTTTTCCAGTCTTCAACTGTCCAATTTTGGTGAGCTCGTGCAAATTGTAGCCTCTTTCCTATTTGTAGTGGAGATGAGTGGTACCTGGTGGGGTCTTCTGCCGTTGTAGCCCATCCGCCTCAAGGTTGTGCGTGTTGTGGCTTCACAAATGCTTTGCTGCATACCTTGGTTGTAACGAGTGGTTATTTCAGTCAAAGTTGCTCTATCAGCTTGAATCAGTCGGCCCATTCTCCTCTGACCTCTAGCATCAACAAGGCATTTTCGCCCACAGGACTGCCGCACACTGGATGTTTTTCCCTTTTCACACCATTCTTTGTAAACCCTAGAAATGGTTGTGCGTGAAAATCCCAGTAACTGAGCAGATTGTGAAATACTCAGACCGGCCCGTCTGGCACCAACAACCATGCAACGCTCAAAATTGTTTAAATCACCTTTCTTTCCCATTCTGACATTCAGTTTGGAGTTCAGGAGATTGTCTTGACCAGGACCACACCCCTAAATGCATTGAAGCAACTGCCATGTGATTGGTTGATTAGATAATTGCATTAATGAGAAATTGAACAGGTGTTCCTAATAATCCTTTAGGTGAGTGTATAGTGGCATTTCTTTGCTCTAATTAAGATACTTCTTGTTACATTGTGAATTAACTGTACTGTGACAGTGTACAATTTAAAAAAAAAAAAACCTTAAGACAAAGCATTACTTCAGTAAACTATTTAAAAAAAAATCTAGTCTGGAGATCTTGTAGCAGAAACTGCTTTCATTTTTCAATATTTCTAAAGCTATAAAGGACAGGTTCTTGTAAGTATAGAAAAAGGATGTCTGATGGTTCAATCAATGTCATAAATAACACTTACATTTCATACAGATTCAATTAAAGTAACATTTTAGTTAAGGGCAGAACTACTCAGAGTGACAAATCACTAACACCACTTTTAAAATTAAAGGAAAAAAAAACAAAAAAAAAACCATGCACCCAACGGGTTATCAGCATACAAATGAACATTAATAGTTTTATACTGTTATTACTATATTGTGTTCCATAAGTACATCTCCTAAAGGCAGCATCTGTAAAGAAAGGGACATTGGTCCCAGCAGTGCACCCAATGGGACACAATATCTGTATATCGACACGAAGAAGGGAGTACTAATCTTCAAACTTAGACATATTAAATCTTTTCACAGTTAAGATGCAAGACAACTAACAACAGAGACTGATGGACAAACAAAATATTCAAGCTTATACAGCAGAATGGTATCAGCAATAGAATCAAAATGTAGCAATCAAGACCAAATGCATAAATTTGGCAGCATTTACAGAGCTGGGAAAGGCTGCAATATCATTTACAGCAAAGATTTTTGCTGTATCTGGATATAAAATAACACTCTCAAAAACTTTGCAATGAAAAGGTAAATTAAAAGTAGTTGTATAACTCTGGACGAACGTTCTTTGGTTGTCAGCCCTCATGTACATAAAGCCTGCCCCTATGACTTAAGACATGGGAGGAAGTCATAGTCTGGTTCGAAGGATTTGCTGTTCATGTCACATTTGACTGGCTTCACAGTAATGTGCCGCTAACTGCCTCCAAATCACTAAGATTATGCAAATGAAGGCTATGACTGAAAAAGTCATATAATGTGACAGTCTTAAGTGCCAGACTATGTGCTTCCACACTAAGATATTTATTTGATAAGCACATACAAGTAAGAATTTCACTGTAATTGAAGCAATTGACAATAGTAACTCTAAACCCATTTTCAGCAGAAGAACCAAATCAAATGATCTGAAAAGGTTTGATTACCTTGACAATCACAAATTGGAATGTTAAAGAAATCATTGATTTTGTTAAATCTAAAAGTATGGCTATGAGAGTTTGCAGGACCTTTCAAACTTCATAGAAACTGGTGAAAGAGTGAGGGTGTCAA
Organism: Polypterus bichir lapradei; assembly: GCA_026402145.1. Taxonomy (NCBI): domain Eukaryota; kingdom Metazoa; phylum Chordata; class Cladistia; order Polypteriformes; family Polypteridae; genus Polypterus; species Polypterus bichir. Next base: position 27,839,030 of record JANRMT010062813.1, on the reverse strand, counting down.
TCACCACATCTTTGTGAATATTAAATGAAATACCATTTCAGTAAATTTTATAGTGCAAATGTACAGATTTTATATACAATACTAGTCATATTAAGTGTCAAGACAGGTAATGGAATACATGTTTAAAAATTTGATCTCTCTTGCCCTCTGTGTGGCTTCAGCACCTTACCTCTCTATTCTCAACCTCTTGCCTGGCACCCTCTCTGTTGAGGGCAACCACGTCAAGCTTCTGAGGCTCTCATTTCTAGGTGCCTTGCTTGCCTCTGATCTGCTTTTGTTTCTTCTGTCTTTGAAGACAACATTCCTCATACGCCTTTACTCCTCCTCGTGTGCCTCACTGTCACACTTCCTCTTTCAAACACTTCACCAAAGCCAAACTGACCAATTAGATTGCTCTGAGGAACTGGAAACACACAGACCTTAGCATTTTATTATATAGTACAGATGTATTTTGTTAATTAAATGCATCAAAATTATTTATATTATTTACACTAATCCTCAATCATTCACTTAATGCAGAGTGCTATAGGGATTGCAGAGGGTGTTACATGTGTGCCCTTCACTTTCAAATACATGGTGTTTTAATGTAAGATGTCAACTGCTTTAGAAATCATTCAGTAAGCTAGGGGATAGTGAGCTCCCATTATCCCAACTGTATGATACATGAAAGGATAGAGAAGGGGGCAGTTGACGAACCAAGCGAAATAGAACACACAATTTTAAAAGTCAAGTGTAAGAGTAAATGGCCTTAAGGGTCCCTTTAGAATCTTGTTCATCTTGAGAATAAAATGAGCCTACACAAAGAGGCATGAAAGCTCTAAGAGGCTATCAAAAGGAGGTATTTTCAATGTTTTATTCGTTTGTGACCTATATTGGACAATAATTAAATTATTTATTATAGGCTTAAAGTTACATAAAAATAAAAGCTTTCTTGCATCAACTTTAAATATTAAAAAAACAGAAGAAAAAAAAAAAAACTTCTGTGGCAACTGACATGATGCAAATGAGCTGAACACTTTGTAATAAGCTACAGTCCTTAATGGGTGAAAATAATGCATACAGCAAATACTGTTTGAACATTTATAATGAGGGCGTTTACTCTCACACTGGACAACTTTTGTTGTTAGAATCTGCACATTAACCTAACATGGGACTTCTTTCAGCATAAGTTGGCAATATCTGGGCTTGCCATGTTAGGGATTGAATTTTGCCATATAACCAGTGTAAGGACCTATTACCTGAAAATGGATTAAGCACTTTACATTCAGCAAAAGCAGACCTCTACTTAAAATTATATATTGAGCACATCTGTCTCGCTTAAAACTGTCCAAAATGTTTCCAGGGCAAGATCCAATCTGCGGACGCTGCAATCAAGTCCCAGCCTCACTGGGTCACATGTTTTGGGCCTGCACCAAATTAACATCATTCCAGACAAAAATGTTTAAGTGCCTTTCAGACAGCCTTGGTGTCCCAATCCCTCCTAACCATTAACAGCTGTGTTTGGGGTTCTTCCAGATGGGCTTAAAGTGGAGAAGGACAAACAAACTGTGATTGCCTTTACTAAACTATTGGCTCACAGACTTATTTTGCTAAACTGGAAGAATCCTAACTCTCCTCTTTTAAGTCCGTGGGTAACTGAGGTTTTATATTATTTGAAACTGGAAAAAATCAAATTCTCAGTTAGAGGATCTGTGCAGAACTTTTTCAAAACCTGGCAGGATCTAATCAATAATATTTTAGAATAAGCTCTTAAAGCACTGAGGAAATAGATTCTCTTCCCATTTATTTTTTTTATCCGCCTATTAAACTCATCAATTTATGTATTTTGACCAGCTTTAAGTTTTACTCGGTTGGCCATGCTCTCTTTCTCAGGGTGGGGGTTGGGTTGATTTGTTTTCAATCCTATTTTTTGTATAAATTGATCTCCCTGTACGGAATGATTACAATAAAATAAGTAAAATTAAAATAAAAAAAAAAAACAAAAAACAAAAAGCGGACCTCTAAGAGGTACTAAGCTTTTCTTACATTCATTTTTTTTCTCTCCACCAAAACCAGCTTTCAAGTTCCTGCTGAACTAAAGTAGAATCACTGAGTGATGCAATGTTATGGGGTTATTGTCAGATGTTACTCTTATTTTTGTTTATCTAACCAGGAAACCATTTAATTCAGGCCTTGTAATACTCTGGTAGTAAACTGGGACTTTTCTTCCATCTTAGCCATGGGCGTCCTAGTGACATTTCCAATCGCCGTCGGCAGACTCAATTTGGGGGAACGATATTACCAACAGCAGTATCTGCATGAAGCTGCTACGTGAGGGGTACTAATTGGTAACAAGCCATTACCAGGATCTGTGGTTTAAAAATTGCAGACTGCTGCTTACTGTGCCATTTTGGTTTCCTGGATGAGAAAGGTGAAATATAAAGTTGTGAAGGGCTGAACTATAGAAACAGATGTAGCTCTGGGTTTAAAGATGCGGCAATCTAAATAGATTCCATAATGCCTTCTGCAAGCTCAAACATCTCTCTCCGTTGGTTCGTTGTATCACTAGATCTTTTTTGGCTATTCAGCTGTTGACTTAATTTTATTTAATGATTATTTTTATATACCTGACCATCGTTCTTGGAAACCAAAGCAGTGCAAACTTTCAGGACAACCTTCGCAGTGCATCTAGCAGTAAATATTAAAAACAAGGTTGTTATTACAAGGTCCACCATGAAATTAATAAGACCGAGTGAACAAAATGCCAACAGTCATAACCAATGTACTGACAGAAGTCAGTGAAGACAATTTCAAGGCATGCTTCCACATTGGTAGGCCCTATTTACAACACATTAACATACAATATTTACAGTAAAATTCTCTAATATCACTCATTTGTTTCACGACAGACCTCGTAGATCATTAGTCTGTCTCAGTTTGACTCAATTTCATACACATGCACTGCTCTAGAACCTACATCTCTGCTTTAAGCAAAATTAATTCCGCATTGATGCCGTCAGTGGCTGAGCAACAGATTTCATGGGATACATTAAAGTGTTAAGTTTGGACAAACACATACTGTACATAAAAACAAGGCCATCGTCTAATTGGTATCCTCCCAGAGGGATGTGCAACATCTGCGCATGTTTTCTGTGGAGACTTAGGTTTTCATGTTTTCTCATGTAAACTATTGCAGATGTGCCTTGTGAACAATTAGCATTCCATTCAACATACGGCCTTATAGTGCCAGGGTAACTACCATGCCCTGTGACACACACTGGGGAAAGCCAAAAGAGATGCATACAAAACTACTACAAATTTTTTTTTTAAATAATCTTTGATTTCTTGTACTCAAAGATCCCCCTCAATACTGTAAACATGAACACTAAGTGAAAGACTTTCTGACCTGCTGATTTGCACCTAATGTCCTTACTTCTTTACTCTGTGCCCGTGGTGCTGCACTCAAAATTCCTTTTTACATAAAAGAATGAAATGATTAAAATGGATTATTTCTGTTTACTTAAGTGTTCTAAAAATAAGATTAATTATCATCTATTAAACCTGTTGAAAAAATTAAATTCAATGTTATCACTGCTTCTTGTTCTTTATATTAATTTAAGGTCATCAAATACTTGATACATAAAAACAAATTCAAGCGCTTTATGCTTTTTGACAACTGATAACTGTAAAAGGATTCTTCTTTATAATGAAACAAGGTAGATTTGGGTTTCAGTTTCAAGTCCTGTTGTGAATCTTTAAATTTTCATTTCTCTTGCCACACAAAGAATCCATCCAACTTAGAAATGATAAATAAATAAAAAGAAAAAAAAACCCTCGTCTGAAGCACTGACAGAGCGACTGGAGTCAAGTTTGCTCAGCAGGGTGGAATTTATCTGTTGTAAAGTAGTTCTGTAACACCAACCTATAGGGAACCTAGCAATATGAACAGCAGTTTGCTTTTGACAGCAGCATGTCCTGACTGCTATTGATTGGGTTGTTCAGCAAAGTGTGAAACATTGATTTAGCTCTAAACTGGTAGTTATGTGATAATCCACAAGATGAATTGGTGTCAAGCAATGTATGAGCAAGTAGAACAGCTTAAAGAAAGAACAAAAGGTAAAGGTTTTCTTTTCAGTAATTTGATAAAAAGAATGTTTTAATCTTTTCTGTTCTATGGATTAAACAAACCTTATTAGGCTATTTAAACACTTATTTAAAAAAAAAAAAAAAAAACACTCAATAGGCTCTTCAAAGTCGGTAATTGACTCACAGCAAATGTGGATGGATTAAAATGTTATACAATAAAATCACATTAACAAATGTGCTTCTCTATGTATATCTTTATATATAATACACTACCGTGGCTGTTCGTTTGTCTGTCCAGGATTCTAAATCACTTGTAGCTCACAAACCGTTTGACCTATTGACTTGAAATTTGGTACACATATACTACGTGACATTTACTGTCCGCTTTCAGTGTGACGATTGGCCTCCAAGGTTATTCCTTTTTTTGTTTTTATTTTATTGTGGATTCAACTCTTGGCAGTGGCCAGGACAGCCGTGCAGCGCATGCACACGGGTGCCATTCTCATCCCTACCACCTTTGCCATCACTTCCCCTGCCTCTTCATATCTTAAATCATTCTTGAGGCAGATTGAAGACTTAAGTGAAAAATTGATGAAAAACATACTAAGTAATCACAACACAAAACACTGACTTGATCAGTTTTAAACGCAAAAAGATGCATACAAAGAAGAGAAGAAGCAGGTCACTAGGGTGGAGAAAAGAAGAGCTGCTCAGGAAGCAGCAAGCGCATCAACTTCTGAGCAAACAAATGCTAAACAGAGTCTGAAAACTGTAAATCAGGTGTATTCACTGCACATTATCATGCAGTGCGCCGTTGCTGGTGTGTGTATAAACAAAAGTCTAAACATTACTTCAAATGTTTAATAGAACTGTTCAATAAAACATTTATCATATATGCCGAGACCGTATAATTTGGTAGTGAGAACACATCTAGAGTTTAGCTAAGAGTTCTAGATTCAACACCACAACAAGTGACACTGAAACAGTAAAATCTGTGCAGAAATGAGCAACCAAGTGCATCCCATAACTAACAAGCTTGTTCAACTCCTATTTAGTCATCAGCAGTGACAGCTGTGTGGGAACATAATCCAGGTCACAAAAGTCTCACAGTCATCATAAATGATCTTCCAGAGTTCTATTAGAGGTCTTTAGAAACAGTAGATTATGTGTTGTAACCCCAGTGGGAATTACTGTACCAGTGTCTGGGCCTATCTTCCAGCCCTGGATTCCCAACTGAGTTAGTTGCAACCTTGTCCCCACTGCTGCTGAAACTGCCTATGCCCTTGTGACTAGGAACTGGGTTAAGGGAGTTCAACAGCACATGGATCACTGTGTCCATTATCACATGGGAAATAATAAAGTAGTTCTAACTGCTAACAAAAAAATTTGGGAATTGGAACCATTTGCTTAATAACTTGTATATAAAAGATGCAAGTGTACTATACAAGTTAGTCATCGACTTACAACCTATGCATCTTACGATCATTTGACTTGTGACTGCTACTGCGTCTCATTGGCAAACAGTTTTCGCCATGCCAGCTCCATATATCTTAACTCATTTATCTCAATCTCAGTTTATTACCTGCAGCAGAGTTGTCTACGTTCAGTTACATTTGTCTTAAAATTACAGGTAAAAAGGCAATTGATCTCGACACAAAAATGAAGGTGATCAAGCAGTATGAGGGAGGAAAGAAAGCAAAGGCGGTCGCATGCAACTAAGTTAATTCATTGTAACTGATGTTTACCGCATGGAATGTGCCGCTGTACTCTTGCTTTGAATCTAGTTAACCCACGAAGCTTCTGTGTTGTGACTCATGATGTGTCACTTCATACAAACCACCATGAAGGAGTAATAAAACCACATGGACCTCCTTTATCTGTTAATATTTATTATTAACAGGCTGAAATGTTAAAACAGGAAACATATGAGTGCTCACACTGTGCAATTCCTCCTCTCACAGATAACAAAATAAACAATGCAAGAAGTGAACACTGATGACTTAATACTGACAAAGAAAGAATTTGTGAAACTGTTAAATGTTTGGCACCCATGCAAGCAACACCAACAACGAAACAGTAAAATTTACACACACAAAAAAAAGACAGAAAATCTACACCATGTGCTAGGAATGATGATATATAAACAAACAATAGGACATAAGGGACTTACTACACAGTACTAAATATATCTCTCTATTATTAAAAAAAAAAAAAAAAATATTGGAAGGAGACGAGACGTGATTTTCTCAGAGAGACACTTTCACGTCCCGCGAGACTTGACTTTGTGCCAAGAGACTTAACCACACCTGGGGCAGGAAATAAAACAAAAAGAGTAGATGACAAAGTAGAACATCATAAAGAATTCAAAAACGTTGGCGCAGTACACATGCAGAGCAGGTTAGAGATAATGAAGGTACTAAAACTCTAAAGTCTCAAAAAAAAGGATAGTAAAGATCGTACTAACACAAACAAATTACTCGGTGAAATAACGGAACAGAGAAAAGATCAAATATACTGTTTATATTTAAGAGACTTGTAGATTGGCTAATTGCCACGTGTTGCCATATGGGGGGGTGGGGGGGGGGGTTGGGGACGGGAGTTGTGTTTCTTCACAATGAAGAGGCGTATCCGCGAGAAGTAAAAGATTTGTTGTTTGGTGAAAGTGAAATCCCGTGAGAGAAATCATTCCTCATTTGTGTAAATGCTATTGTCAGTCACATTTCTTGTAGAGAGAAAGAGACAATATTCACATCATGCGCCACGGCAGCAAGCCAGCAGCTGATTGAGCAAAGAGGAGGTGAAAGAAGAAAAGAAAAAAAAACAAAAAAAACAAACAAAAAAAAAAAAAAAACACAATTTGTTTCCCATTGTATTACTGTTTAAGAGGGGGTTTCGGAGGAGCGACTGCGTCTCCTTGGGGTGCATTCAGCCCCCCTCTTAACAATGCGGGCAGCACAGACGAAGTGGCTGGCACGTAGCGTAGGCAGAAAGGGGGCAGAGATTGAGCGAAGTGTGTTTGTGTGCGTGTATATATATATATATATATATATATATATATATATATATACACACACACACACACTAGCAAAATACCTGCGGCTTTGCAGCGGCGAAGTACTACATTAAAATTTTTATTAAGAAGAAAATTAAACCTTTTTAAACTGAGAGAAAATATGCCAATAATTATTTGTTAAGGATCTCTTTGTATACCACATTGCGAGTTCGGCCCTCCGGTTGTAACATGACCAAGCTGTGCGCTGAGCTTACTCTTGAGCGTGCAACTTACAGTTGGCCATGTGAACAGTAATTTTGTTTCACATCTCACAGCTTGGATTGCTGCTGTCATAATCGGTTTGAGTTTCATGGTTTGTTTCAATTACGTTAGTATTTGCAGGACTTGTGTTGAAGTGACATTCGGCATCTGTCAAGCGTTGTAAGCATATAGCCGGTTTCATCGATAACTTCACATCCAGCTTTTGAGAGTTTAAACATTCATAACCATCAAAGTGTCTACTACTGAAATTGTCACCTGTGAATCCAAGATGTTTAAGAGGTATTGCCAGTTGTCGAAAGGTGTAAAATATTTGGCCATTTCGGTACACTTGAAAGCGACAACCGAACAATTCAACGGCAGCCATCAACTCACATGCAGAACCATAGGTGAAGAGCTTCAACATTTCACTCTTATAGTGCTCCTGTGTAGTCTAATTATCTCCTGTACCGTCATCAGTCAACACCTTGAACCTGTCCCTGTCATTCAATACATAAGACACACTGTTCCTCCGGATATCAAGAGTCAGCCTGATATGGCCGTGCAATATGTAACAAAGAGAATGGAAAAGATAGGTGCCATCTCCGGGCATGGAAACCACTCGGTAAGTGACAGTTCTTTGATCGATGGTGATCACCTCGATAGACATGGTAATGGGGGTACGGTTGGAATGATAAAGGAAATGGGTACCTGAGCAATGTAAAGTAAGTCTAAAATACCTAGACAATAACTATAATTGTAATAAACGAACAATAAAACAGAGGAGAAGCCGTGGATTAAATAAAAAGGCTGTAGTTATCAGTAGGGAGACGTGAATCCCGTGGCGAAGCAAGGAAGGGAATGTAGAGACCGGAGCGACGGACGGCCTTATATAGGCAGGCAGCCAACAACGTGGGAGGCGTGGGGATGGGGGACCCAATGCCGCCTCACACGGTGACAGAGATGCAGGCTATGGACGTATAGATGTACGCAAGTAGGATTCAGTTAGCGTTGGGAACCCGTGTACCAAATTTCTTGAAGATGGGCCCATAAGTAACAAAGACTGTTGAAAAGTTCAATATGGCGGCCGACAGTGGCATCATACCACCAAAACAAGTACGTACATTGGTTTCGGTTAGTGCAGGGAAGCTGCCTACCAAATTTCGTGAAGATGGGGCCATAAACAAGAAAGTTAAACATGGCGGACGTTGTCGACCATTATGACCATTACGTGTAGAATTTCAAAATGAAACCTGCTCAACTTTTGTAAGTAAGCTGTAAGGAATGAGCCTGCCAAATTTCAGCCTTCTACCTACACGGGAAGTTGGAGAATTAGTGATGAGTGAGTGAGTCAGTGAGGGCTTTGCCTTTTATTAGTATAGATTAAGATCCGAATCCTGCATCTTTTGCTTCTCTAAATACTAAACAAGCAGTAAAACACATTTTAAAAACATTCAGAACACCTGGTATCACTGCTGGAAACAAACCATTAACATTATGTTTAATACATACGCAAATACTTTGAGTTATATACGGACAATAGAATACAAGTTTCACTGCAATATTTTTCATCTTAATGTAAAAATGATACTTTAAAATACTTGTCCATGTCTACCCAGGGTTAACTTAAGTCTACAGGTAGTTCAATACAGCTTTGAAATATTCTGTTAAAGGCTTCTTCAAAAGAACCAGGTTAAAAGATGAAAGCTGTGCAGTCTTCCAGTAAAGAGTGTCAAGGGATGCCTTCTTGACACTGCTATCTCATCAAAAGTGATGGAATCATGTACTGCTTAGCTAACAAAATTGCATCCTAGGAGATCAACCCCTTACACAGAGAACAGCTACATCTAAGTGATAAGGACTACAGAATACATCTAGCCATTTTTAAAAAGTATAACTTTATATATGACCCTATTAAACAAGTCAAACTAAATACATAGTGTATAAAAGTAACAATGTACTTAATTTAAAAACATTATAACAAATGTAAATACTCAGTGCAACATTATGTAAGAGCTGGGGTTTGCTCAAAACAATGTGGGTACCTCAAAAGTCAGTATTTCAAAACATGCCAGACGGGCAAACATTACATGTCGCAAATTATGAAGACAATACATTTGTAATTAATAAAAGTAGTATTTACTAACAAATGACATTATACAGCATATACTGTACATATTCTCAACAATGCTTAATATAATTCACAACTGCAGAGGCTTGGGCCTATAAGGCAGCACTGTGCTCAAAGCAAGAAATATCCCTGGATGGGGTGCCCCACTCACAGCCCACACAGCGGCAATTTGGCATCAGCAGTTAAGAGAATGTGCATGTCTTTAGGGATGTGGGAGGAAAACAGGATGAGTTCCTGGGAGGAGAACCCACACAGATAAAGGAAATTGAGTCAACGCAAGAGTAACTCCATACAAACAGCTAATTCACAATCTTAACACCACAGCACACTGTCATATATATATTTTTGCATTTCCTTAAATTCTGACAAACATTTTAAATAATGCTAAGGTTATTGAAATCTGGATTGACACCAATATTTGACGATTTGAAGTTGCTACTGATGTAAAGTAGATAGCCACTTATGGTGAGGTGTGTGTGTGTCATTGTTTTACTAACAAAGCCCACAAGAGGTTTAAAAATTATATGACCTCATATTTCAGAAACCTTAATAAAATACTAATTTATCATCATCATCAAAGAAATAGTACTTAAAATGAACATTGGTTTATTGCTCTCAGAAACTGACTTGAAAATACCTTCAACATAAGAGCTTCTAGCTTTGAATCTGAATGCATCTTCAGAATTTCTGGATTGGTTTTGTTTGTAATACAAAGCACTGAAACAAAATTAGAAAAATTACATACGCAAATGAAAATTAACTCATTACTATATTTTATATATGCTTTGCCTAAAAAGTCACACATTTTAAAGATTTCCTAGGCACTCTATACAATACCTGCTTCTCACACATGGCCACCAACACATACGATTCCATGTTTGTAAAGAAATACCTACAACTTGAAAAAACACCAAACTTATCCTGTACTGCTACATTGTTTTAACAGATTTCTACATTCATCTTTATGACATAAATGGGCTACAATTACATATAATATACTAGTTTTAAACAACTGAAATAATACCAGAGAGGGAAGATTCCTTATTGATTAATTTTATTTTCTACTAGCAAAATACCTGCGCTTCGCAGCAGAGAAGTAGTGTGTTAACACTAGAATTACCAGAGTCTACGAAAAAACTCATAGATCCGTCCCACCTTAAATCGCTTCTTAAAACCGTTCTCACCTCTCCGCCAGCCTCCTTTGTCCTGTAAATGTGCCGATAAAAACAAACTGCAAGCAGCCGGCTATTCCATCCCCCACCGACTTAGAGCATGCACGAACTTCTCCCAGCTCATGCCTCGATTATCTGGGAGTGAAGTGGAGTTTTAGAGTGGATATAATAGATTGTTATTTGGAACACACGCATTTCATGTGTGTTCCGTTTCTACAGTAGTCTGTGTAAACACAATGTTAAAACAGAAACTTTTTCATATTTTAGTAATAAATGTTACAAAATGTAGGCATAAACTATAAAATGTGTGAAGCCTGAAGGCCAAAGATCAAACAAACACTTTCAATAAAAGGTTCAAGAGTTTTACAACATCTACCCTGGCTTACTGGTAAGATTTCGTCACTTAGAGCGCCCAAGAATTGGTGTACCTCAAGAGATCTGAGTTCGATTCCCTGCTGGGGAGAAAATTTATTTTTAGCCTTCACCGTTCTGCCTGCCTGAACTCCCTGTCTATCTATATAGTAATAACAGTAATTTTATTATTATATAGGAGCTTCCCTGTCTGCCTATCATATAGTGCCTTTCCTTCCTATCTATATATCTATCCCCTTAGCTGTTTTTTTTATATAATTATACAGTGCCTTCCCCGTTTATTTATATATCTAGTGCCTTCTCTACCTGTTTGATTGCATATAGCGCTGAACTTACTGCTCTGTACTATTCTGTCCTCTGCATGTCCTGGAGTACAAAAGAAACACCACCATACAGCAACATGTGCAAACTGGCAAGATCGGGGAAAAAAACCACATGGTCACTGATTACAAACCGCAAGATGAATGTAAGAGACAATATACGTAAAAACATCATCGCACTAATGCAATATTATTTGAAAACGAACAGCGTCAGATCGGGCGCATATTCAAACCCGTTTTCAAATAATATTGCATGTTCTGTGCGTTGAAACTGCTGCACTGAATAAGCTGATGCCTTTTGTAACAGCGTCAGCGTGCATTTAAACCCGATCTGACGCTGTTCGTTTTCAAATAATATTGCATGTACTGTACTATTTTAAAATAAAAACATACATTTGATTTCAGTCAGTCTGTAAGAGCCAGTGTAAATGCATGATAATTGTAAAGGTATGATAATTGTAAAGGTTAGGTTTTTTTTTTAATTCAGTTCCATTCTCTCAGTCGCATTCACGATCCCCCCCACCCCATCTGACACTGCTGTTTTCACATAAAGACGCGCTATAGCTCAAATGTGATTTATTTGGAGATGCGCTATAGCTCGAATGTTATTTATATAGGGAGGAAAGTACAGTGTCAGGTGCTCATTCAGTGTAATGGGAACCATAGCACAGAGAGATGTGTACACTGCAACAAGTACACATGTCGTAAATGTAGGAAGAGTGTGTGGGAATTGTTAATATTTGCATGTGATGATTTTATAGAGCACGGATCGGAAATCAGCAGTTCTTAGCATTGCCCCACGCAAGCTGTATTATCAACCGCCTACTGTAACTTGCTTTATTTTTTTCTTCACTTATAGTCTAGAATATACTTGTACACCAACATATGATCCTGTGTTTGAGCGACACAGGCATGCTCAAAAAATAGACGTGTAATGCCACGAAAAGTGCACACAGGCACTTCAGTTTGCAAGCATTGGTACGAGAATGCAGTCACAAGTACGCTGCAGAGCTATAGCACATCTTTATGTGAAAACAGCTGTGTCAGATTGGGGTAGGGAAGGATCCTGAACACGACAGAGAATGAAAAGCGAATTAATAAAAAAACTAACCTTTGCAAGTATCATAAATTACACTGGCTGTTACACACTGAAATCAAATGTATGTTTTTATTCTAAAATAGTAAGAATAAGAGCAGTTTACTTCTCAAAACTGAGTCGTGCGGGATCAAACTCATGACCTTTTGAATACTAGTCAGCGGCTGATACCATTACGCTACCGTGGCAGTTGCAGTAAGTATGGGTCAATGTGGCATGCTAAGGTGGCTTTTCTGCAGTTATATTTTTGAATAAAAGCATACTTGTCCCGTTATATTTGTACCTTTTGCGAAAGTGTTTCGTTGATATTTGGACTTCAGGCTTCATACATTATATAGTTTATGCCTACATTTTGTCATTTACTACTACAATATGAAAAACGTTTGTTTTAACAATGTGTTTACACAGATTACTGTAGAAACTGAACAGACATGAAATGCGTGTGTTCCAAATAACGATCTATTATTTCCACTCTAAAACTCTACTTCACTCCCAGATACTCAATCAAGGCATGAGCCGAGAGAAGTTCGTGCACGTTCTAAATTGGTGGGGGGATGGAATAGCCGGCTGCTTCTAGCTTCTCTTTATCAGCACATTTAGAGGACAAAGGACGCTGGCGGAGAGGTGTGAAGGGATTTAAGAAGAGATTTAAGGTGGGATGGATTTACGAGTTTTTTCGTAGGCTCTGATAATTCTAGTGTTAATAAACCCTGAAGAAAGCACAACTTGATCGTTAACTACTTCATGCCACCTAAAAGAATGAAAGAATGAAGGTATTGACTAAATGTAATAATGTTTAGCATGGACTTAGCACAAAATGAGTACCGATTTTAGACCTTTAAAATTATTTTGATATTTAAAATTATTTTCAGCAGTTTTAATTTACTTGTACCATTTCGGTCAGTTATTTCAATGAAAACCCACCGTTAAGAGGGCTTATAAATCATATTTAAACAATTAAGTCTAAGATGGATCAGATGCTTTATAGTGCCAGTTGTAAAACTCACAAATTTGGATCAAACAATCCTGCTGGAGAAGAAGTAAAGCTCTGGGTGACTCCAGGCGGGTAGTTGATAGGACTCAAGAGGCAGGGAAAACACACTTCTGTACAGTGTCCATTTTAGGACATCCTCCTCCCTCCGAGAAAACTCCATCATTCCTACTACCTCCGACAAAATATTCCTCCTCCCTGCGAGGAATCCCCCGTCACCCCTCCTCCCTCTCCTCTCCTCTCCTCCCTCCTTCAACCACCGTCCGCTCTCAGTTCTCCGATGTCCGTTTTCAGTCATCCACCCTCCTATCTCCGTCATCCCCCTTCAGCTCTCCGTCAACCCCCACACCACCCCCGCCCCCCCATCACGGCATTTTCGTTAATGAAGTGATGTAATACTCCAGCTCCACCTTCTTCACAAGTTCGTTCGCCGAATTATTTGTCAATTATATTTACAGTAAGAATTTACAGCACGACTCAAACGCGGGAACGAAGGTGAATTACGTTAATTGTTGAGTGTCTTTTAATACATATTAACACGTGTGCATTAAAACGTGTGCATTTATGGGGTGATTTCTCAGGCTTAAAAGCTCACCTTTTATTAAAAAGTTAAACGCAAACTTTTTTCATTCTGAAAGGCACAAACCACGTCGGATTTCAGCCGTTAAACGCACGAAAATTTTGGTACAACAGATAAATAAGCGCAACATATTAACAGTTGTATTGTATGATTATAATACATATAGAAACGTGTTAATCGTTAGCTAATAGTATGGGATAATGTTTTTTGACTCAGCTACAGATGCCGATGGAGACCAGAACTTCTTTGGAAAAATACGAACACCTTAAGGCCGATCTAGAAGAAGGTAGCGCAGCGCCTTGATTTAAACGATTCCATGTCTTGGTGGGTTTGCGTAGCTGGTTGTCAATATCTTTACACCTGTTTTTAAGGCTTATTGACTGAAAGGGGCTTTCATGAAAAAAGTTAGGGCTTTTCTACAGGATACACCCTCCACAAGTCAAGGAAGTAAAAATAAAGGTGTTTATTGCTGTTTTATTTAAACCTTTTAAGTTCGTATGCATAGCCCCATTTGGCCGTTTTTTTTTTTTTTTTTTTATTTCTTCAGTAATAGGCTATTTAATCTCCCTAAAGAAAAACAACATATGCATTTTACTTTTTTTGTATATCTTTAATAATATTTTAGTGTAAAAGGATAACCAGTATTTAAACCTTTTATATTACTTTTATTAAGTTATTTTACACAATGTTGAAAAATTAATAAGAGAGCTACATATTTTGGCAGTTGCTGCTTTAATTTTCAATGAAATGAAAAAAGCTCTCCAAGAGAAAACAGTTTGCACTATCTAAAAAGGAGAAACCCTCATTTATAAAGGTTTGCTGCAGATGACTTAACTGAAAATAAATGATCCTATGTGTGTAATACATATTTATTTATTTGACTTATGCCTTTATCCTAGCAACTTGCAACATCTGAGGTACAATTTGTTGCATTGCTTTTGTTTTTTGTAGCATAGGTAGGTGAAGTGACTCAGGGTCACACAGTGGTGTCAGTACCAGGATTTGAACTGATAAGCTCCGGGTTTGCTGAAATATTACTGAAGAAAGAAAAAAAAAAAAAAAAAAAAAACTAAAACGGGCAAATGGGGCTATGCATACAAACTTCCAACCATCCATTATCCAACCCGCTATATCCTAAATACAGGAGCCAATCCCAGCCAACACAGGGCGCAAGGCAGGAAACAAACCCCGCGCAAGGTGCCAGCCCACCGCAGGGCGCACACACCCACACACCAGGGACAATTTAGAATCGCCAATGCACCTAACCTGTATGTCTTTGGACTGTGCGAGGAAACCGGAGTACCCGGAAGAAACCCACGCAGACACGGGGAGAACATGCAAACTCCACGCAGGGAAGCGAACCCGGGTCTCCTAACTGGCATCTTTCACTGCGCCATCGTGCCGCCCCCCATTCAAACTTAAAAGGTTTAAATAAAACAGAAATATATACAGTACCTTTATTTTTACTTCCTTGACTTGTGGAGGGTGTATCCTGTAGAAAAGCCCTAACTTTTTTCATGAAAGCCCCTTTCACTCAATAAGCCTTAAAAAACAGGTGTAAAGATATTGACAACCAGCTATGCAAACCCACCAAGACATGGAATCGTTTAAATCAAGGCGCTGCGCTACCTTCTTCCAGATCGGCCTTAAGGCGTTTGTATTTTTCCAAAGCAGTTCTGGTCTCCATCGGCATCTGTAGCTGAGTCGAAAAACACCATCCCATACTATTAGTTAACGATTAACACGTTTATATATGTATTATAATCTTACAATACAACTGTTAATATGTTGCGCTTATTTATCTGGTGTACCGAAATTTTCGTGCGTTTAACGGCTGAAATCCGACGTGGTTTGTGCCTTTCAGAATGAAAAAAGTTTGCGTTTAACTTTTTAATAAAAGGTGAGCTTTTAAGCCTGAGAAATCACCCCGTAAATGCACACGTTTTAATGCACACGTGTTAATATATATGCTTACACAGTATTAAAAGACACTCAACAACATAATTTACCTTCGTTCCCACGTTTGAGTCGTGCTGTAAATTCTTACTGTAAATATAATTGACAAATAATTCGGCGAACGAACTTGTGAAGAAGGTGGAGCTGGAGTATTACGTCACTTCATTAATGAAAATGCCGTGATGTGCGGGGGGGAGTGTCGGGGTTGACGGAGAGCTGAAGACGGATGACAGAGATAGGAGGATGGATGACGGAAAACGGACATTGGAGAACTGAGAGCGGACGGTGGTGGAAGGAAGGAGGGAGGAGGCGTGACGGGGGATTCCTCGCAGGGAGGAGGAATATTTTGTCGGAGGTAGTAGGAATGATGGAGTTTTCTCGGAGGGAGGAGGATGTCCTAAAATGGACACTGTACTTCTGAATGCATCAGGTATTGTAATGGTATTTGCCAAATTGTGCAATTACAAAAGGTTCCAAAAAAAGTCTAAAATGATATTTTAATTAAACATGGCCAAGTTCTGACTGTTCACAGTGAACTTCAGCAACATTAGAAGTATGTAACAATTATATACACACACACACACACACACACACACACTACTTGTGTCAAATCTGGAGAACAAAATGCCTTCCCTACTTATTTGACATTTGACCTCTTATTCAACACAGACATTCAGTCAAAATAAAGAGAAAGCAAAATACACTGTTCCAGTATTCATTGTTGCTTACATCTGGTTTCCATTTAAAAACAACTAAGAAACAACATAAAATTAATTATAACATGTAACTAATTTGTTTAAGGCACTAATATAATTGGCAAAGGTCAAAAATGTTTATGAACAGCAACAGTATTTCATCAGAGTGACATTTGTGTTTAGCCAAAGTGTAGAAGAAAATATGAAAATAATCAAATAAATCAGCAATAATCTACAACTGACATATTAATGAATCTCTTTTCTAAACTGTGACCCAGCGTGTCAAACAAACACCCAGCAGAAAACTGCGAGTACCACAATTAGGGACATCAAGAGAAGAGAGATTTCAGTACGAATTTGGAATCAAAATTCCGAAAATGCAATGTCACCAAGAACGTTGGCACTGTACTCATGAATGACTGGAAGTAGATCAATTTCTCCCTCACAATACTATGATAAAAACTACATATAGACGTACACATACTGTACGGCTCACAGTGTTGATGGGACAGCACTGCATCAATACATGTCAAAATGAAAAAGAACAACAAAAAAAAAAAAAGTCTGAAAATACCTTTTGTTTTCTTCAACATGCAAGATCAGAAATTGTACATTAAATTAAAAAGTGCAACACACACACACTCTCAAATTATTGCCACTTTTCCATTATGGGATTATTTCAGAAACAGATGTGTGTGTTTTGAATGCGAAATAACATTATCCTTTAAATAAGGTGTAAATGTTTAGATGTGTTGTCCCGCATTTGTAAGGAGAGATGAAAGAGAACGAGATTAACCACACTGATTCCGATTATAATGAGCACTTCTACAGGTGTCTGTCCACTATCTAACTGGCATATTACAGTTCTGGGTCACAATGGGGTGCGTCTCACAAACCTGCAGGATGTGGGAGGAGTGCCAGTGCTAACAGCTGTAGCAAGTAAAAATCAAATCAAGAACTAAAACAAAGTGGCTATCTGGCTTGTCTGACATGAGCAGCTCCATGTGCGAATACAAAAATAAAATGAATCCAGTGTTTCAATGGGCAAAGCAGATTTGCTTATTAATATGTGTTAACAGAGAAGTGTAATCACCAAAGCAAACATTTAGTAAGACGATCAAAACCACGTACTTCATTGCTACAAAGCTGCCAATATTGAAGTCATTCATTTTGCTTTTGAAGGCAAACTACCATTTATTAGTATAACCCATAAGTGAAAGCACACATCGTATATTTGAATGGTATGTTGAAGAATGTAGTGCTGTCTCGCAGCTATTAATTTTTCTGAGTACGAGTAATAACAGCCCAAGTGATTTTCAAATTCTGCATTTATTATTTCTTATGCCGGTGTACAAAGATGTCACTTATGTAAGAAACCTTGAAAACAGCAGTTCTGAAATACAGTAAAGGATTAAATGTAAAACTGACAAGTCTGACCAATTGGTTCATTGACAAACCAGACTTTAAAAGAATTGTATTACAAAAACAGCTTTAAAAAGAGTTGGTTTAAATGAAAATATCTAGAATTATCTTGAAATACAGTACCTTTATAATTTTTGCACTTTTATATTTAGTACAGATTTTAGGCAGTAGTTTTCAGTTACTGGGCAGAAAAAATTGTCAGTGAAAAATGTAAAATGTACACGTGCCAAGATAAATCGCATAGTTCATGACACATCATTCTTTATAAAACCTGTGCTGTATGCCCCCCACATTTTCTACACATTCTAGTTTATGCCTTGCAGTGCATTTTGATATTCATGAATGCTAATACTGTACTATTTTACTTAAGCTATAGTTGGGTAACTACTTGATAGAAATACTACTAGTTTAAAGCCATTGTCACAGTTATCTTTAAGAGTCATAATATATTGTTCACTTAAATAAACAGATGTACTTTAATAAAAATCCACCAAATGGAATTTCGGTTTTAAAAGTGGTATTGAAAAAACAAAAAATGTATTACTGCAGCTGGTTTTGGCAAATCCTAGAAAAATTGCCCTATTTTCCTATGGCCCTGGGCTGCAAGAACAAATGGCCTCAACTATTTGCTGTAAATTGTCACATGACTATACAGAATAGATGAACTTGTATTCTCTCTCTTACTTATATTGAGAAGAACAAGAAGAGTCTTATTTTAGTACTACTGCTGCAACTCTTACTGGAAAGTTTCTACCGTATATACTCATGTATAAGTTGGGTCTTCAAACCTGAAGAATCGATCATAAAAATCAGACCCTGACTTGTACAAACGTATTGTAAAGGCACAAGGTGGAACAGTCATTTCATTTTTTCTCTCTACATAACAGGATTTAATTTTTGGCCAGAGATGTGAAAAATCTCGAAGACCATCAATGAATAGGTCTTGGGTGAAAACCTTGCATTTTTGAAAAGTGCATATTTCAGTTCATGGCCATGGAGGCAGATGTCTATAGCTACAGTACTGGGTGCAAGACAGCAGCAAGGTAAACTCTGAATTGGAGAAAGTTCTTAAGGACTACTGACATGAAAAGCTGTGGTACAGTATGTTAGGGGTCCATGGCATTGGAGTTTAATGAATAAAAACAGTACACCCAGGCTCCATGGACGTTTAATATATTAAATGTCTTCTAAATTACAAATTATGCTGGTGTGACGATGCGGGTTAGTTTCCATGCTACTAGTCCCTTCCAGGAGACTCTTGGACTTGCCACCATCTTAACATTGCTGAGATGAGCCAGGCAGATGAGGATATATGCAGCCAGACAAGGGGTTGGTGAAAAAGTGAACAAGTGCTATTATTTAAAATCCAAAACAAACAACTGAACAAATCAGTGTTCAAATCAATAGTGCAGTGCTCCAAATCCATTAAATAATCCATCAACACTCAAAGTGAACGCGGAGATTAAAATCCAATAAATAAATCCACAAAAACAAGGTTAAAACATGGCAGGAATTTTCTCTTTAAAAAAAAAAACAAAAAAAAAAAAAAAAACAAAACACTACAGTCCTTGGTGCTTCCCTTTAAAATTAACATCTCTCCGGCTTAGCCTGCTCAGTTCTGGCGGCATGGCGAGACGTCACCCAACAGGCGCAGACAACCTTCTGATCTGCTCACGTCCTTGCCACCCATCCAATGGCAATCCACAAGGCACCACCAAGCCTCCACCCCTTTCACTCCCATTGCCATCCCTGGCCTAGTAGGAGAACCCTCTGGAGAACTGGTGGTTGCTCCTGCTCCTTGTCTATTCAGCAAGAGCACCCTTTAGCCCCACCAGCTACACACTCTGCTTCCTCCTGTTGCACCTGCTCTCACTTCTGCCTTTCTCTTCCATCTTTTAAACCCCCACTCTCTCTCTTGAATCTCTCTCTTTTTAGCCATTTGGTTTTTTTTTTCTACTTCTCTCCAAGCTGTCATGCAGGCTCATATATACTGCCTCTCTGAATGGGGTACAGGCGTGAGACAGTGTTCCCTCTGCAGTAATGAGGCACCTGACTGACCCTCGTACTTACCGTGCATACGGAATCAGCCAGGTGCCCCCATCATCCCTGGAGCAGAGTGTGATCGTGCACACCTGCCCCTCAACTGGAGTCTGCATATTGTGGGCCACAATTATTTAAAATGTGCTTGAATCCACAGACCACTCATCACAGCTGGGTACAAAAAAAAAAAAAAACCTATACTTAAGTGTGTATACAAAACAAATGTTCAGCAAGTAAATGTTTAAGACATTGAAGGTCAAATAATTAAAGCATGGGCATCTACAATACTTGTATTTAAAAATATAACAAGGTCAAACATGAGCAATTTGAGTCCATACATTTTCAGATATAATGCCATCGGGGTTGCTACACACTAATCAACAGGGCACTGCACCAATCTGCACTAATTATTATTAGTTTTTTTCTTCTTAAACTAGAGTAAAATTGCTATACATTACTTCAAGCGCTCAATTAACATACTGCTCATACAGTGCTCTCAACACTCACAGACCACTTACAGCAAGAAGACTACAAACACAGCAAGATGGGTGGTCGTTTCATCATTTAGAAGCATGTCAAAATTTGGTAAGGGTTAAGGAATAGCGCACTGAATAAAGCACAGTCCTACAGCTGAATGATAAACAAGATGACAGGTTTTTCCATGATGAACTTTTAGTGATCCAATATATTTACATTAACCGTATACAATGAAAATTAAAACAACTATTTTTATTACTTATTACTGCTTAAGCGGAAATGCTTAAAAAATGCCAGTAAACAATAGATTTTGTATATTTCAGAAGGCAGAGGAAACAAAAAACAAACAGGAAATGAAAAGCCAAGTATTAAAAGTTAACACTCTCATGAAAACCTTTATTAACAAACAGATGAGAAGATTTCAATTTTCATATTCTTGTTTCTTTATTATGTCAAAGCTCTGAATAACACAAAAGGATAAATAATAAAAGCACTCACATTAAAACAGAAACTCACACTTGAAAATGAGCACCACAGGTGTGCAAACAGTTAACTGTTTCAGACAAAGCCCCTAAAGCCGGCTGGCCAGTTTATTTCATTTTGACTTTAAACCCAAACTCAGTATATTTTGTCCCATGTGTGACCATCTGTCAACAGCACTAACTCAAGCCATCCAAGGTAACTGTCGCTATGACATTCCTATGGCTTCCTATTCTTCAGTCTATTGTACTCTTTTGGCCCTGACCATACAGATGTTCAGAACGTGGTAAAAGGAATATGCTCCGATCGACGCAACTTGTGTTTTGTAGCAGCACTTAACGACTTCAATATGACATTACATTTGTGTTTGTTTGCCTTGGTTAAATGCCAACCTGCAGCTCAGATTGTAGTTTTGTCCGTATACCTGTGGTGGGGAAGGCAGTTATTAGGCAGTCCATAATATTTTTAACCTGCGGGGTCCAAGGTTCATCCATCATTGGATTTTCAAAATATGGATCAGTTGTCTTTATTACACCTGAACCTTGACCTCCTTGTGTTAAAAATCCTCCTGATACGGCAATGTAGGCAGAGAAAACATCACTGCTGCTATTGTGTGTGTATATTATGTATTTTATATACATACAGAGTATAATATAAAGAACAAATAATATAAAGAACAAAATTAAACAGGTCAATTATCTGTGGTCTACTTAGTCCACCAATTAACCTCCTCTCACTCTCTTTTCCAACTAACCTTCCAGAAAATACTGCCACCTTATGCCACTCTCCGAGTCCTGTCTGCCACTTAATACAGAAAGTCAGGCATTCCTGGCACCTGGTGGATAACCTGCCCTCTAATGTTATTCTCCAGTTTCTCTCAGGTCACACAACTTATTCTACTGCTCATTTGCCTTCTCGGGTATTCCAAAACACAACCGTTCTCCATTGCTCTGGGCTGTGCTGGGCACTGTCCTTTTCAACAGCTTGACCCTCACGCAACCCCATCATCATCATCATACAGTTGTGCTTGAAAGTTTGTGAACCCTTTAGAATTTTCTATATTTCTGCATAAATATGACCTAAAACATCATCAGATTTTCACTCAAATGCTAAAAGTAGATAAAGAGAAACCAGTTAAATAAATGAGACAAAAATGATTATACTTGGTCATTTATTCATTGAGGAAAATGATCGAATATTACATATTTGTGAGTGGCAAAAGTATGTGAACCTTTGCTTTCAGTATCTGGTGTGACACCCCTTTGCAGCAATAACTGCAACTAAATGTTTCCGGTAACTTTTGATCATTCCTACACACCGGCTTGGAGGAATTTTAGCCCAGTCCTCCGTACAGAACAGCATCAACTCTGGGATGTTGGTGGGTTTCCTCACAAACTGCTCGCTTCAGGTCCTTCCACAACATTTCAATTGGATTAAGGTCACGACTTTGACTTGGCCATTCCAAAACATTAACTTTATTCTTCTTTAACCATTCTTTGGTAGAACGACTTGCATGCTGTTGTCTTGCTGCATGACCCACCTTCTCTTGAGATTCAGTTCATGGCCAGATGTCCTGACATTTTCCTTTAGAATTCTCTGATATAATTCAGAATTCATTGTTCCATCAATGAAGGCAAGCCATCCTGGCACAGATGCAGCAAAACAGGCCCAAACTATGATACTACCACCACCATGTTTCACAGATGGGATAATGTGCTTATGCTGGAATACAGTGTTTTCCTTTCTCCAAACATAACGCTTTTCATTTAAACCAAAAAGTTCTATTTTGGTCTCATCCATCC
Organism: Polypterus bichir lapradei; assembly: GCA_026402145.1. Taxonomy (NCBI): domain Eukaryota; kingdom Metazoa; phylum Chordata; class Cladistia; order Polypteriformes; family Polypteridae; genus Polypterus; species Polypterus bichir. The sequence continues at coordinate 27,816,181 of JANRMT010062813.1, read as the reverse complement.
ACAAAACATTCTTCCAATAGCCTTCCGATTTGTCCACGTGATCTTTAGCAAACTGCAGACGAGTAGCTTTCTCCTTGCAACCCTGCCATGCACACCATTGTTGCTCAGTGTTCTCCTGACGGTGGACTCATGAACATGAGCCAATGTGAGAGAGGCCTTCAGTTGCTTAGAAGTTACCATGGGGTCCTATGTGACCTCGCCGACTATTACACGCCTTGCTTTTGGAGTGATCTTTGTTGGTCGACCACTCCTGGGGAGGGTAACAATGGTCTTGAATTTCCTCCATTTGTACACAATCAGTCTGACTGTAGATTGGTGGAGTCCAAACTCTTTAGAGATGGTTTTATAACCTTTTCCAGCCTGATGAGCATCAACAACTCTTTTTCTGAGGTCCTCAGAAATCTCCTTTGTTCGTGCCATGATACACTTCCACAAACGTGTTGTGAAGAGCAGACTTTGATAGATCCCCGTTCTTTAAATAAAACAGGGTGCTCTCTCACACCTGATTGTCATCCCATTGATTGAAAACACCTGACTAATTTCACCTTCAAACTAACTGCTAATCCTAGAGGTTCACATACTTTTGCCACTCAAATATGTAATATTCAATCATTTTCCTCAAAAAATAAATGACCAATTATAATATTTTTGTCTCATTTGTTTAACTGGTTTCTCTTTATCTACTTTTAGGACTTGAGTGAAAATCTGATGATGTTTTAGGGCATATTTATGCAGAAATATGGAAAATTCTAAAGGGTTCACAAACTTTCAAGCACTACTGTATATGGAAAAAGGCCAGAATCTTTACCTCTCTAGAATGGATGTTGAAGTCTGCCGTTGTGGGTTTTAGCAGCACACAATTTGATTGCTGCAATTCTCTTTGTAATGGGCCTTCTTGAGCTTAATATCAGCAAGATATATCAATCAGGATCAGAATGCAGCTACCAGAGACCTCACCCAAGAAAACCACCTGAAGCCACATTATATATGAATCATCTTTAAATGAATTTCTAACAAATAATAAATCACTTTGAAGGCTGCTACTAATGAGAAAACGAATGTAAATGGATTGGGTTTTTTTTGTGTTTGCAACATAAAACCTCCGCTGAAATCTTTTGTCAGTGGTCTTATTATTACACCAAGACCAAATTCTCAACTCAAAACAAACCCAAAAGGAGGAAAAAAAAATCCAGGATTCTCTACAATAAACCAACCCAACCACAGGGGGATGCAGAAACCAGTGTGTTTCTTTGTGCCAGTCCCAAGCCCCGGTAAATACGGAGGGTTACATCAGGATGGGCATCTGGTGTGAAATTTTGCAAGATCAATGTGTACAAGAGTCCAGATTTCCATACCGGATTGGTCGAGGCCCAGGTTAACAACGGCCGGCACCACTACTGTTAGACAGCAGGGTGTTGGAGGAAATTGGGCTATTCTTGGCCGAAGAACAACAACTGAGGGAAGGTGTGTCCTGAGGAAGGAGGAGATTAGGAAGGGTAGGAGAGTGGAAGGTAGGAACTTTGAATGCTGGCAGTATGACTGGTAAAGGGAGAGAGGTAGCTAAAATGGAGAGAAGGAAAGTTGATGTATTGTGCACACACGGGACCAGATGGAAGGGGAGTAAAGCCAATTGTATCAGAAGCAGGTTCAAATTATTCTACAATGGTGTGGATGGGAAAAGAAATGGGGTATGGGTCATCCTTAAGGAACAGTATGTCAAGAGTGTTTTGGAGGTGAAAAAGTGGGAACAGACTGATGATTATGAAGCAGGAAATTGAAGGCGTGATGAAGAATGTTGTTTGTGTATATGCCCCACAAGTTGGGTTTGAATTGGATAAGAAAGACGACTTCTGGCGTCATTTTTTTTACAGTAGTACAGGCAGTCCCCGGGTTACGTACAAGATAGGGACTATAGGTTTGTACTTAAGTTGAATTTGTAAGTCAGAACAGGTACATTTTAATACATGCTATTGTTGACCGACTGTAACCAAGTGCTCTGCCAGTGAATGATGGAGTTTCACCTCCCTGACCTTTTTATTATTTCTACTTTTTTTCAATGGTGATGGTTTTTCTCTTTTTTACTGTATCACCAGCACTTGCATCCGATTTGTGTTTCAGAGACAATCATGAAGGGTGAAGACAAAAAGGTTCAGATAAGCTCTTCTGCACAGCACTGTACAGCTGTCACAGCAGGCAGGCATCTCTCGTCAGCACGTCTGGTGTACTGACAAGAGACAACTTCCTGCTATGTGCGTAACAGTACAAGCAGACTTGCTATTGAGAATGAATGGGAGTAGCGAGGGGCGGTTCATCACCCACCCACCACACAGTCACCTCCACTACAGTATGCAGCATGCATCCGCCCACCAAAAACGAACACGGTGCAGCCAAAGGCGTTTAGTGAATCATCCACCACCGCCCTCATTCAAACAGGCAGCCACCCGATGCACGCTACAATGCTACCCCCCGTCGGCCCGTTAACCCTCAATGGCCTCCGTTCAGCCACAACTGGGTCACCACTTGCAGTATTACCAGCCTCCCACCGAAAACAATTCGGAGGTGGCGGGGGCCGTGTGTAGTGGGTGGGCAGTGAAACGCCCTCCACCGCTCCATCCAGCCTGCGTCCAGTCAGGAGCAGTAGCGGCATAGTGGGCGGACAGCGAACCGCCCCATTAAGCCTCCACCCCACAAACGAGCGATAGCTGTGGCCCCGTTGACTATGGACCACGGGTCACTGCTCATTTACCGCCGGGAGCTGCCCAAGGGACACTAGACTGCGCGAGTAGCAAAATCGCACCCCTCTAGCCACTACTTGCAGCGTCCTTCAGCCAAAGATAATGGAGTGGCAGTTAATGAGGTGCATGTGTCACAGCTGCGGCCTCGTTCGTAAGTCGTAGGTCAGATGTCCATAACCTGGGGACTACCTGTATTATGCTTGTTAAACTCTACTTTAAAACACCCTTCCCAAGCAGGTCTCAACTTTATCCTTCCTTGCTCATAGCACACATTTTTACACATATTAATTTTAGGTTTCTTAGAATTAAGACCATAATCATGTATCTATCAGTGTGTAGTTATTTATTATATTCAGCACATTCAATTGGCAAAACATGTAAAAACTCAATGCACCAGTTCATATATTAGAGATACTGGCTGTGACACGATCTAATGTAGCTTTTGGCATGGAAAGGGAAGCCACAGCGTGCAAGGTGTTTTGACTAAATCGAAAATTGTGCCAAGATGTTTTTTGGAGAAAAATGCCTGTGGCTCCACTCTCACCAATGCACAGAGATGTAGACATTTTGTGATCTACACACCTCAACTTTGACTGAGTCAGATCTTACAAGCCAAGTGCAAGAAATCTGTCTTTTCATAAAGGTTTAAACCAACCTTCAAGCACTCTAAATTGGCAGACATTAAGACTGGGAGATGTGTGCAGTCAGTGTCACCAACAGAAAGAGAGAATCCACTGAGAAGTCAGAATATTTAAAAGAAAAGAAAAAAATAAAAAGTTGCTCTTCTGTCAATGAAAAGTTATGCTCTTCAACCCAGAAACACACTCCCTCTCACAGGTCAGGAATTAAGGAGTATGTTTTGTTTTTTCAAACAGCCTGCAGTTATAATCTACCATGAAAGGAGTAGTGCCAGTATTACTTCCTGCCCAGTCACACATGCACATCAGTGGATCTTCCTCTGGGTTCTCGTTACGTTATACACTTCCACCGGGATCGAGAGGGGACACCAGCACTCTTTTGTTCTGTGACTTTGAGAGGCTTTAACAACCAAGAAAGGTGCCTAAAAGCAAGGAATCCTGAGGTCTTTTGATATATTTAAATGCCATCAAGGGCACATTTTGTTTGATCGTTTGTTTCAGTTAAACGGGGATGACCGGGTTGGAGCCCTAACTGCTCACTTTGTGGATGTGCAGTTCTTTCCAATGAAAGCATACAAATTATGACAAAGATTGTTCTATTCTCTTTTGAGACAGTGTCAGGCGTGTTCCCTAAAAAGCCATTTGCCTTAGCCTTTTCTAAGAGAATGCTGTTTAAGGCTCAGAATTGCACCTCAGCATTTTAGTTTTGCCTTTTAGGCAGATCACCTTATAGAAAAGTCATTTCTTCAATGCGTAGTTACTGTACATTATTCAACAGAAACTTTAATATTTACAGGAATGGCTTTACATGAAACAATGCATACAAACAAAAATGTTAGGGGTATTAAGACTAACTACTACACATTGTGTCCTAGTCTCATCTTGGTGTCTTAGTTTCAGAAAGAGCGGTGCCATAACTTGGAAAAAAAAAAGTGGTTGAAGCTATTCATAGCATGTTAAAAAGGCTGACAAAGTTATTAAATGTGCACATGTAGACAGGTACAGTAAACAAAACTATTATATCAGGAGACTATTTTTTTTTTATTTCCATGGTCATTAACCTTAAAGGCTAGTTTGAATCAGAATTCAAGTGCTTTACTTTTAATAACTGTATCCAAGCAAGTCAATGAGACAATTAAGCTAAATATAGAAGTAAATTAAGAAGTTGCAGGGGGCCCAGACCACAGCACTACATACATTTAAAGAAGTCCCCGGTGTATTGTTAGACTAAACATGATAAGTAGCAAAACTGCGCAGAGGATAATCTTCAGAATAACTCAGGCTCCATTCTCATGCATTTCAAATCGGTACAGAGCACATTCCACACATCTGATGTAGTAAATGACATTCCTAAGGGCAACTAGAATGCAAATAGTTTACACATCAAAAGAGGCAAACTTTAGGGAAGTTACGGTATGGGTTTTGTGAGAATACTCCAAGCATGATTATTTACATTGTATCAAAGCTGTCATCTGAGCCAATAATTAGGATACAAATGTTTCACATTTAAAACAAAAAAAAAAAAAAAAAAAAAAAAAGCTGGAAAATATTCTAACATGGGTTAACATTCTGAAGTTTATACATGTCCCTGTAATAAGTACATGGACTTTACAAGACCACAACTGAATCTGCTGCTTGACAAGAAATTAAACTTCCCAGCACTTCCACATAACACAAAACTGCTGCCCAATATTAAACACACACATCCCAACACTGGAACTGAACAGACTCTCTGCTCTCAATTTTTGTAAGAGTTTTTGTGCTAATTTTACATGTTTTGCACAATTAATTTTTTTTGGAGTTTTAACTTTGTACATTTCTAATCAATACACAAATATTTGAAACAACTGATGAAATATTCAAGGTCAAGTTTATCATACTGTATACATGGTACAATGAAAATTCTTACATGCATATCTTGTCACAACAGTGACAATAATACAAACATGCTGAAAAGGGGCTGGGAGTGGGGATGAGAAAGGAGTTACACCACAGTGGAGCTCAGAAATTGAAAAGGAAAAGGGCTGCCCCGCTTACTGGACAGAAGGCCATCCCTTTCAAAGAGGAGCACAGTAGCTATGCAAACCAAACACAAACAGGCTGTACATGGAAGTGATACATAATAAAAGATGGCAACCTTAAAAATCCTACACTGACACTCGGTACAATTCAGAATTTTATGATCCCAATTAGGTATTTGAAATTTTCAATACAATTCGAGAACTACAAGTATACATTCAAATATATCCAAAATTCAGACATGAATGCAATGTAAACAAACATCCAAGAAATGCTGGGGACTAACCACGACATTATAAGGAGCAGTGAGCAAAAGCAATCTACAACTTCAAAACCAGAGTCTGAACTCAGCCCAAGTCGATGACATTCTGACAACGGAGTCTAGTTTACAGAATACTGTACTGAAGAATTTGGGTGTCGAGGAGCATACCATTTTGCATGTACATTTTATATTCATAGTCTTAAGAATGATTTCACATCCAACTTATTTTATGTAGAGTGCTTATACAACTTTTGAGGAGACTTCTAAACCCTTTGACTATACAATTGGCTAACCCCAAAATGGATGGACAGATGCCATTGCCTGATCAGTGCACTAAATGTTCTTATTGCTATTCGAGGTGCCCAACTTGTGATTCAGGATACTTTTAGTGCCTCTTAAAGCTGCTGCAGTCACATCAAATCCATCTCGGCAGAATATGCCATGTAGAGTGGCAGGCATCCAAGTTTCAGATTATTACTTCCTCCAAATAGACATATCCCACCCAAAGATCATATTATTCCAATATGCTTGGCTTGACTTGGATATTACATTTTTAAAATTACAAATATTTAATCTGCACGCCAAAGGAAAACCATAAATCCAACTATAGCCTTTCCTTCTTAAATGCCATTTACTTAATATTTGATTAACACTCAAAATATATTTGACACACAATTTAAAACCAGTTTTTCATAATCTCAGTTTATGAGATCTGCTCCCATCCATCATCAAGAGCCAATTATTTCTAGTCCCCCCTGGAATTTTAAGCCAGGCAGCAAAAAAAAAAAAAAAAAAAGGCACAATGTGTCTCTTAATGAACATTTTATTGACCCGATTAATTAATTGTGGTTGCAGCTGTGACAAAAGCGAAACAGGACATCAGTTTTACAGGATCAGGATATCATTTCTGCGCAGGGGCAGTGTCTGGATCCGCAATCGTGGAAATGTATTAATATTTTACAAACTTCCAAGGTTTATTACACAGACAGTCTGCATGATAATTAGAATGGGAATCGACACAAACAAGATTAGTTTAAGTGATTTAAAATAAAAAGAACAAATTACCATTCATCCAAAAAGTTTTACTTTAGATTAATTGGATATTAAAATATATCTCTCTCTCTCTCTCTCAAATCACTTCCATTATGGAGAACAAATGAACTGCCTCAGTAGAGCATAAAGAGATTAGTAACCCAAGTGTATGTGAAAGCCACGTTCAAAGTATTTTTTTTAAACACCATTTAAAGATGTACTTAAAGGGTACAGGTTATTTCAATTTGGTTTACCTTTTTTTTTTTTTTTTTAAAAAAAAAAAAAAAAAAGAAACATTATCTCACATTCATGAGATGGACATTCTGCTCCACATTAACTCCTGAAGTAATTTAATAAAAGAGGAAAAAATATAAAGCACAGAGGAGCAGCTGCAGACTGACCAGTTCACAGAACACAATAAGGAACAAAAGGTTGCTTTTAATTCAATGAGCTAATCAGCACACATCTAACTACCACCAGGAGTTTTCCAAACCATCTGCAAGACGGCAGACTTTGCTCCTTGTGAAATAACTGGCACCATGCTATCATGTCCTCATGCCCCTCATGTCAATGAAATTTATCTCCTAGCAACAGTCAAGCTCCATGCCTAGAAACCAGGGGCTTGTATTCAGTATACAATTCAAAGCCCAAGACTTGAAAACCAAATGGCTTCCATTGTTAGCAGTCAATAACAAAAAAGTGAGCATTAACATGTTCAAAAATGCTCTTGCAACAAGGCACTTTTCCCACAATGTTTATTATAGTTACGGCAGAACAGGTATTTTGTAAGGAAAAACTAAACACAATTCCAGCCAATATTCTCATATTTAAAAAGACAAAGTTATTAATCATGAGGGAGACTTAAATTGCCCAAATAAAAACAAACATCAAATGAATTTAATAAAAAGAGTTGTAGTGTTGAATCATTAGTCACATTTCGATTCAGAAATTCAAATATTTCAAAAACTACTGCATTCAAAATTGTTCTCAAAAATACATTCTCTAACTAGATGAATCATTTACAAAGATGCATAAAGGTATTTTTTAATATCCTTACATACAATTAAATTTCATGAAGACACACACAGTATTGTATTCTTGTCTTGTACATAAGCATTAAGAAAGTGAAACTGTAGGCCGGTGAAGGTTACAGTAAACCTCAATTGAGGTTGATGAGGCAATCATGCATTGGAGTGAAATGACAAACCGTGTCACTTTTAATTTATTAATCAACAGCAGCAGTCATTGCAATACCACATCTCCCCTCCTATCTCAATGCTGCATCAGCTTTGGTTTTGTATGGACTTGTACATATATTTGAGCGATAATCATTCTTTAACGGACCTTGTGATGACACAAGCTATTAAAAGGTGCAATATAATTGATTTTGTAAATTCTACAATGAATGTTTTCTTAGACTATTCGGTTATTTTGACAATGGCTCATTTTAAAACATAAGGAATTAAATGGACTAAACTTAAACAAACAATGTGACCATTTGGAAAAAAGGCTTCACCAAGTGGTTCACAGTAGGAGTAACTGACCCTGCACTGTTATGTATTTTATACTGAATATGGGCTTTAAACACTTAAGAGGCTTGGAAGCATTTGTATGTCAATAATCACAATTTAAAAGCCAATAAAAAAAAAAAAAAAAAAGTAGCCAGCTTCTCTTTCAAAATGGAAATTAAACCTAGGAGAAGGTGGCAAAAAGACACAAGGCTGACAATAACTCACAAATGACCCCAGTAGGTGCAGTTAAATTGGGGAGTATACAGTAGATTTACAATGAAATCCAGTGCTGAAAAGTGCCCTCATTATTAGAGGCCCTTACCAAGAGCCTTGTTCACGTTAGAGGGATGGCTGTATAATGACAAATTAGCTAAACCTATGCATATATTGTAGATGTGGCAAAATATTTACACTGGAAAGCTGCCTGCTTGGGTACGTGTAGTGCTGCAATATGAATGTTAAAATTCCAAAATGCTTTAAGCAGACCTGTAAACTCCACATTCCAGATGGAAAAAGTGGCATCTATCATTTCCTAAAACTGAAATTTCAGCCAGGAGGCAGAATCTACCCAGACAGCAATGAGCAAGAGGACAGAAATAAATAAATACCTGAACATTTTCCCTTATAAACAGGAGCATCTGGAAGTTACCTGTATGCACATACTGCTAACTGTCAGAGCTTTCACTTATTTCACTGGACATGAACACCACACATTATTAGCATTCAAATATGATTAGCAGGAAGCACAAGACAAGCCACTCAGTGTTCCCAAAAAATGGAACATGGAGATAAAGTAGAAAAACAGTTTGTGGTGGAAATCCTTTTAGAGCTTCATGCCAACTTGTAAAAGGAAGGCAAAGTAGTTCTTTAGTCTTTAGAGTTCTTGTACCTTCTCAGTAAAATAAGTTGGGTTATAATATTTGTTTATGGAATAAATACCTTATGCCCTGGCTCAAAAGATTTTTTTTTGTCTTACAATGCAGCATTCTAATATCGGCATTGACCTTCGCCTTCCTTTCTCTCAAAAGGATCCCCACCTGAGCTATCTTACCACGCCTTCCATTGGGTTTTAATTCCAAGTTCAGATGTAAAATGATAATCTTAATTGCTCCCTTTTTGTATCCATTTCAATGAATGCCTTAAAGCAAGTCTGTCACTGTTGTGCAAAAGCAAAAAAAACATACATTTCACAACAGAAAAATTAAATCATACAAATTCTTAATGCACGTTAATTCAGCAACATTTAAATCAATAATGTTCCTAAGACATGCATATACACCTCCCATTATTAATAGTGAGCTTTGTATTGTGGGGGAGCTGGTGCAGCTCAGCAGTCTTTCAAGATAAGCGGTCAGCTGCTCTACTAACAGGGTTTCCCATGGTAAACTACTCTAAAAATAACACAGTTAAAGGAAAGTACATTTCAAAAAATGAAACGTCATGGAAGTTCCTGTTCACTGTGAGATCCTCTTAGAACACCAGGATTCAGTCCAGGAGAATAGCCTGGAATTGCCATTAATTGACAACTGTATTTAGCCAGGTCAGGCACAGTCCATAAAAGCTGCATGGAGCATCTAAAGGGCAAGGTGAAGCATAAGGATTGGTGTAGCGTCAGTTGTGTGAATGGCTAGAGTGGGATGAATCCAGGCAGGAAATGGAGACCATGGCAATGGAAACTTGTTCTTGGAACCTGGAATGATACTTCTGATAGGGAAAGAGCAAATATAGGTGGAGTCCTCTCTACACTCTGTACTGGCTCCGAAATAAGACTTCTGAATCAAGGGTGCTCTCTCTTCTTCATTTCCTCCTCTAAAGTTGCCCTGGATAGAGGTTATACATTGGAGCTTATTTTGGCGAATTAAAAGGATTACAAAGTGACTGCACAAATAAAAACTTCACTACATAATGCATTTATGTACCAGACAACAATTCATAGTAGCTTTTTTTTGTTAAGAGACGCTGTAATCACAGCCTCTGAGCAGATGACATGTTCTGGACCCTCAAGTAAAGAAATGCACAAAAATTATCAGCTGATCACATCTTAGCGATAAGCCATTTCAAGACAGATGGAACAACTGCCAGATGCCAAAGAGCCAAATGAAATGGTATGCTATGAGAAACCAGCCAACGCCTCTGGTAAGAAAGGAATTATACTCCAATTTTCAGAAGAAAATCTTCTGCATTTTGGGGAAAGTCAGGGACCTACAAAAATTCCCAGACCCAAGACGGCACCTAGTGCTACAATAAACCAGCTCAATACAAGTTAAAAGCATTGAAGAGCAGGGGAGCAGAGCTTCTTCCCCCAGGGTTTTGAGCACAATATTATAAGCATACAGCATACTATTCAAGAGCTTCTCCTTAAAAAGGTTTGAGAGCAGTACTACTTCATGGAAGAGTTGGTCAGGGTCCCATTGGTGTAATAAGTGTGGCTGCTAGCGTTGGGAAAGGAGTTTGAAAAACAGCCCAAAACACCTTGCAGTTTTTTCCAAAAGAAGCCTAAAAATCCTAAACCAGTAAATTTTTCCCCAGATGAAACCAACCAAAAACAGCCCAATTATGTGAGCAAACAGTGGATCTGGCAACACTCACCAGGGACATCTGAATGGACCTTAATCAATTAACACTGAATGGAGGCTGCTACATGGGAATAATGTTGTTAGTGCATGTTGTGGTGCAAGGGACTCAATGGTGGCTGTTGCAAATTGAAGAAAGAGGCCCTCCATGCAATGCTGAAAGGAGGTCTTCCAGAGATGCATGAGAAATACCAACAGGCCAAGCAAAAACCTGTGGGGAAGCCATGGACAAACACTTTCCAAAGATCTCGAATAGGCGGTCTCAAACCATTTGATGTCTCAGAAATGGTAGGTCAAGGTGTCACCTTGGCTGTTCTCAGCAAGGGTTGGGAAACATTGTCACCAACTGGGTAGATTGCCGAGTGTTTGGGTGGGAGGAAAAAAAACACTTAACAGAACCTTTAAACCTGTTGGATGTGAAGAAGGCAAAGTGTTGGCTGGAGCATCTCTGTAGTTGAGGTGGCATCTGTGATTAAAAAGCTCTATGGACAAAAGTCGATAAGTCCAGAAATAGACCAAACACTGGACACTGTGAGACTGCTATTGAAAACACATCTCTGCAATGGTGTTTGGAAATGGAGCACAGTTCCTCTGGATTAGGAGACTGGTGTGGTGTTCCCCCATTGACAGGATATCATTGTGCCGCCAGTAATCAAGATGCATCAAGTTTGAGAAGCAAAGGGCTGAATCTCCACTGCTTAACAAATGAAGCGGCCATCTAGGTCTCAGACTGTGATCTCTGGTATACACTGGAATATTCACAACCGAGTGGGATGTAAATGGGAAGAGACTTGGCATCTCACTCAAAACAGCAGCAGCTTGTTTACTGTAGGCAAGGGGTGAGCAGCTGCTCTACATGGATGGGATCAAGTACCTTAAGGTCTTCCTCACAAAAGTGAACTGAAGCAATTATTAGAATGAACAAGTAACCAGCATAGTGGAAATGGCTTTAATGATGTACCAGACCTTGATGGTTAATGTAAAAGTGAAGTCCTCAGACTAAACTTTTGATTAACTGGTCTGTCTACATCTGGATCCTCACCTATGGCCAAAACTCATATTTATAACTCCAAGTATGAGACTGTAAGAACAAGAAGACCACGAGAGGGCAGCCGTCCTGGTCTGTATGAGGGCCATGGGAGAAGAGTATGGAAGCTCAACCCTATTGGGGCCCATGGCCACCAGGAAGTGTTGCTGGAAGACCATCACAGAGCACATCTGGGTGGCTATAAAAGAGGCCGCCTCCCTCAAGTAGATGAGCCGGAGTTGGGAAGAAGACGACGGAGCTTGGGAGGAGAGGAGTAAAGGCGGCAGACGGAAGTTCAAATGGGACAGACAGACTTTTGAAGGGTGTTTGGTGCATGGGCACTGTGTTGTGTGCGGGAACTGTAAATAAATGTGTGCATTTTCGGGAAATTCTGTGTCTGCGTCCGGGCTGAACTACCATAATATATATTATATATAAAAATATAAAATTTATAAAACCTTTACAGACAGTACACATACACAAAGTATAAAAGCCAACTTCAGTGCTTGCCTCTACTGTCTCATGGATACAGGAGCTTGAGTTTGTGGTCTTTATTGAGCACACTCTCCATCGGTTCTCTAGGGTTTTCTCCAGGTAATACTGTTGTCCTAACACACCCAAAAAAAAGGCAGAGTAGATTATCTGCCAGTTTCAATTGACCCTGTGCGGGTGTGTGTTTTTCCATGGTCTGGCGGCCAGATGCTGGAAAGTGCTCAACTGCCCCAAACAATTTAGACTAAGGGAGATTCAGAATGTATTGTAACATTCTCAGAACTGCTTAAAAGGGGGTTTAAAAAAAAATAAAAATAAAATAAACCATGTGCAGAGAGCCAGTCTATTCATAAACTCACCAACACGAAACAGACTTGAGGATCCCAGGGGAGAAGAAAGGTGACTAAAGGAAAAACCATGCAGACATAGTAAGAATGTGCAGACCCCACAGAGTTACTTACGGGTTACGGGATCTGCACTCACAACAGTGGATCCAAAAGGCAGAAGCACTGCACCACTGTGCAGCTTAAAAACACACAAAACCAACAACATACTGTAAGCCTTCACATAACTAAAGATGGTGTCCTTAATGACCAAAGCATAAAACAAGAAAAAGTAGAAGGAATTGTGTAAAGATGGAAAGTGAATGTGTGTTTTTTCTTATCCTCCATCACTTTGCTTTCTGCAGATTCAGCACTCCGCAGTAAGTGATGTACACTTGCATCATCAGTGTGAAAGCTGCTGCACTTTTACAAGCAGCTGTGAAGATGGCAGAGAAAGTGGTTTTTTTCTTTAAACAAATAAATATGCACATCTTATTACTTCGAAAGCAGGCAAAAAACTTTCAAAGCCATTTGGCTTTCACCCCTCATTTAACAGTTTCAGGAAGCTACAGCTAATACATTTTTTTGAAAAATTAACCAATTTAGCTAACAGATTAAGAAAAAGAAAACATTCTGGTGGACCAGCTAACCCTTAAGGAGCCTCAGACAATCTCCTGTGTTAAGCCCTACATCTGGCAAAACCAACAGCAGCTCTCTGCTTTTACCTTCACCTTATTTTCTTAATTTAGTGAGGGTCTCTGTCAAAGTTAGTCCTGTGAAAGGCAGTCTCCTGCCTTATGCTCATTTCAGCTGGAATAGGCAACAGCACACCCAGCACAAACTTAGATTGACAAAGCTTCAAGACGTTTCATTTACACAAACTAGTATAAACCAAAAAGATTTCATATCTGATGTTTAGTTAGAATGAAATCGAAAATGCTAGTAGTTGTTCTCCTGCTAATGACACACATTTACACACCATTTTCAAGCCAACCTAATCCAAGGGGGTCAGAGCCAATCCCAGCAGCTTTAGGCACGAGGCAGGGACCAACGCAGAGAGTCAACCGAAATGCCCTCTCAAACACACACAACCAAGACCAACTCATATTTGCTAGTTAACTGGCATTCTGTGGTGTGGCAGGTCCAACGATGGATGGCTCATAATCACCTCTCGCTCACTCGTACTTCAACGTCTGTGCCTCAAAGCGTGTGTTCTGGCATCAGTCATTGTTCAGTTATTCCTATGCAGGATCGGGTGGGACATGGGCTGAGTGGGAGTCTCATTTTACTTTATAATCCTCCCTCATAACCATTGATAACTATTTGTGATCAGCCCTTTTTGTTCGTGTTTGAAGTAAGCAGCAGTTGGTCTGCACCAAAAAAAAACCAAAAAACTGCCATTTAATCTGACACACACAGTAAGTTTGAGATGGACGAATATGCCTAGAGTACTCATGGGAAGCAAACAAAAAAGATGTACACATGGCTTAACTTTGAGGTGCGTTCAAGGGCTGTGCAAACGCAGTTCTTCAATGGGATGGAGTTCAGCAGGTTGACTCTAGCACCTTCTCAGTTCATTTCAGGGTTGTGGGAGCAACAAAAAAAAAAAAAAAAAAAAAAAAAAAACACACCACACACCTCTTACCAAGATTGGGCAAAAGGCTGAAGACAGGCCTAGACAGGATTCAAGTCCATCACAAAGACCACTTTCACACATAACTCCATCTCATATTCACAGTGACTATCTGCAAATGCCAATTAACAGAACCTAAATAAACTTAAAAAAAAAAAAAAAAAACACCCACACACACTTTTTTTGAGCATGTCTGGCCATAGTAATTTTCATGAAATGGGACTTAGAAAGCTATTAAGTTATGACAAATGTGAGGAAACTACTGACGTGAAAGTCAAATTTTAATACAGTCACTGGCCATTACAGATACGAAGTGAATGTAGCTCAATAAATTATAGGGTTAGCAGCTTTTCAAAGTCCAAAACCAGGAAATTTGTACAGCATGTACACCCATGCATAAAGGCCATTGTCATTTGTCGAGCAACTGCTTCATCTCATCTGAAGGGGAGCACTATTCACAAAAGACCTTACAGGATTCCACACAGTTTTAAAGTGGAAACTAATAAATAGCAGTGCTGTGTTTTTGTCTGCTTCTTGGTCATCCTTGCAATGTTGTGCAAATTTACCACAAAGGTCTTAAATCAAGCTTTCCTCATCAGAGTTTGAACAATGCTATTATACTTGTATTACATCAAACTGGGAGCTGGGGTATAAGAGCTCCCTCTTTGGAGTTTCAAAAGTGCTGTTCTAAATATATAATGTTGATGTTTGTTAAAACTGGGACAGTTTGATATTATTCAGTCATTTATCAGCCTGAAATCTGTACTGTCTCTGTCACCTGGATGCCTGGCCACCCTAGGAAATCGTAGTGACAATGAAATAGTAAATTATTATACTCTGCAGATAATGGAGCTGCGAGCTTGGTTTAGTGCAAGGTAAATAGAACTAAATATTTATTTGCTTTGTGCAAAACAACTTATACAGCACAGAGTACTTCATATTAGGATAACCCTTGCATGGTAAAGTGGACTTGTCGATAAGAGGGTTGCTGTTCCCCGCACGCGCAATCAGCCATTGACAGCAGCTTCCTACCCCCACAAATGCAGTCTACCGCTTTTACATTAAATTGAATTGGGTATCTGTTTGCTGTCAGTAGCATCTGTGAAAGGAGAGAGGAAAATCTACAAGTTGGTATAACCGCTGTCAAGATAAAACTGAAGTAGCAAATTTAATTGTAATTGAAGACACATAAAATATTTCTGTTTGACGCTGTGCAACTTCACAAACTTGCTAAAACTTTTCTGTGTGAGAAACATGTACAGTGTGATCTGTTCAAGATAGCTCAATGAAAATTGTCCTTTAAGATTAAATGTGCCACATTTCAACAAAAGTGATCCACGGGGGTCCAAGCTGTGGACGGACAGACAGACAGGGCTATTGCAATAGAGGATTTGCACATTATATTAAAATATGCCTAAAAAACATTGCACAGCTACAGGAGCAACAAGTAAACTGCACAGAACACAGAGTGGGATGCACGAGGCAGCAACTAACCCCCAGGCCACAATAATACTGAAATAAATTAAGCTTTTTTTTTTTTTTTAATATAAAAAAAGTCTGCAGCCCACCAAGATTTGGGAAGGAGGGGGAAAAAATAAAAACACACCACAGACTTGGATGACTTTATAACAAAACACGGACGAAAGAGGATGGCTGCCGTCTGGCAGAGCCAAGTCAGTCTTATTTTTAAAGCTTGATTCGTTTCCATCAGACTGCAGTCTTTGGTTCCTAAGGGTCAAATGCAACACACGAACAACTCTTATCCCCAAAGTGAAGCATTTTTAACTTCTAGTGGCTGTTGGGATCCCACAGAATTTTGAAATGTTGAGGACTGTTAATCATTCCTGTCTATACAAATCTTATAGACAAGGGTAGCGACATCCAACTTACAATGCAATACACGGTCAGGTTTAAGGAAAGCAAAATGCAGAAAATGTGCCAAAACACAGTTTAAGTATTAATTTTGATTATATTGAAATGCAAAACACAATTTTATACCCTACTAGCCGAAATACCCAGAGTTGCCCGGGAGGAAAATGGTGTTTTTTTTGTTTTCTTTTTTAAATTGTTTGAGAAAACACTAATTAAACAACTTTAAAAATAAAAATAAAATTAACAAACAATAAAGACTCACTAATGTCATTGTCTGGCGGTCTTGTATGTATGTTATCATCCAGCTGACACTTGGAACCGGCCAACTCTATTTTATTTGAAAAGAAACAGGGGCACGGTGGTGCTCAAACAAAGAATGCTGGCAGTCACCAGCTATATACGAACTGTATAAGGACCCTAGAAAGTACTGAAATCGTCAGAACTACTCTGGGCATCTCTCTGCCATGAGGATTCATGTTGCCAAAGTGCTCGCGTCGTTTGTGCATTAGCAGCTAAGCGACCGTCTTTCTTAGGAGGTTTCCTTTTGCTGGTGTGCTGGTCTCGCTTGCGTAGCCTTGGAGCTGCAGCCCTCACCCCGACTCTATGTCTCATTTCCGGGCCGGACAAACACACACACACACTTGCACGCATAGAACTCTATTTCACTTTAAAAGCAACAGGGGCATGGTGGTGCTCAAACAAAGAATGCTGCCAGTCGCCTCCATTATGCCCTCTGGAGGTTGTTCAGAGTTTCAAGTGGATGATAACATTCATACATGAGCACAAGATCAACCCTCACCCTACCCAGAAGGGGGCACGTTACAGTTTATTTCACCTTACAGGATTTTTAGTCGACCATTGACAAACGTGTACCAAGTTTCATTAAAAATCACTCCAGCCATGATGCAGACAGGCATAATAAAAATGGTGTAATCCAAAGAAAATCCACTATGTCAGGTTACAACTGGCATAAAATACGGCTTTAGGTTTGCAGGAAAATAGATTATGCTCAGTAAAACAAAGTTGGTGCAATGTCCTGCATTTTTATACAGCATATAGGTTTTCGAACACTCATCTGCGGTGCCCTCCTCCACTAAGTTAAGCAAACAAGCAATACCTTTGAGACTTGTGAAAATAAAATGGATGTCAAGACAGTGTCTGTCTGTCTGTCAGTTTGGCCAGCTGAATATGGTACTGGACTGGTGAAAGAGACAACAAGCAGGACAAACAGTTTCTCTTCAGACTGACATTTACCACCGATTTATAGCTTTTATCTGGCTGAATCGACAAATAATCAAGAGTTGCCAGAGGAGGGTCAATGAACTTAACTGGCTAATTACACTCTTCCCACAAACAGCTCACGCTTAGCTACAACTGACTTTTAAAAAGCTTTACATTTAACTGGATATCGGATTTCTTAATGATCTGACAAGTGCAAAAGTTAAGCCAAAAATTAAACACATCACAGCTCCTCAAGATGACTGCCTCTGGCCAAAAGTGTTGTTGTGTTCTTTCATAAATCACAAATGTTAAACAGAGGATGGTTTTTAATATATTGAAGTAATAATTTTAACATGTATACTCTGGCTAGCTGGCAGTATATGAACAATCAAAACATTTCTGACTGCTCAGATTCTGAAGTAATCTTAAATGATCAAACTGGACAGAGGAAAGCGGAGTCAGCCAAGACTATGTGGTTTTGCAGCTTTGCTCCATTTATCGTTTTGTATTATAACACGTGGCTATGGTCTTTGTCCTAGGCAACTTGCAAGGTAAGTGTACATGAAATAAATTTCACAAATAATACTTACTTAGAGTGGTGTAGGAACTGAAGTGGTGACCTTGTGGTTTAAGTTCAGTGCTTCAGCTCCATTCCTGTCATGACAGCACGCACTATCAAGCCCAAAAGACACAGAATGAATCCCATCCTAGCTAACAAGAACGGGGAAGCAATTGGAAGATGCTAGAAGCAGAGCAGCAGTGAGGCCATACAGAAATAGGCTTTCACTTTCTGAATTACTTGAAGAAAGGCAGCACAACACAGCAGGTACTTGAGACACCAGAAGACTATTCTGACTGCTGCAGTGCGTTTGTTACCAAACATGTAAACCCATAGGGCTACGATAGGAAAAAATTTAAAACACACATTGCGGGACCCGACTTACAAATCTTCGCTACAGAGAGTTACACCAAATGCTACTGCAGTGAGGCCTGCCAGATTACAGAATTCCACCCACGTCACACACACCTCTAAGGTCTGGCAAACTGCAATCCAGCAAATCCCTGCCAACAACATTAAATTCGGCTTTTACACCAAAGCCTGACAGACAGCCTACTACCAATTAACACTGCCACTGTGAAAAGCTACAATAGCGTGCGGTCGTACACCAGGTTAATGTTATTCCCATCTCATCCCACGCCCTGTTAATGTAGCTTCGTACATTGTCTACAGCTACTCAGGATACCCCAACATCTCCAAACTTTATCATCATTATTATTATTAGAGCTGTCGGGAGAGTGTGATTTTGAGCAGGACAGGAGTACCATCCAGAGGTGGTTTCCACCTTGCGTATGAAGATGTAGGGATCGGCTTGGACTCCAGAACACGTTATTGGACAAATCAGTACAGTAGACGATATCCTGAACTCTACTTCCACCATCTTAAAACACTTTATTTGCTCTTCTCACACCAGCCAGCAGCATCAACCCTGCCAGTTCTCTTTTGGCCCGTCTAAGTTTCAAAATCTAACTTTGACAGTCTTCGACCTTTACAGTCAGTGAAACTTTATTTTGAAGTATATATTCCTTCTTCAAATATACCTCCATTGAGGTATAAAAAAAAAGGAAGAAATTTGATGATTACAGTGCCTTGGTGGTTAACACACAATTTCAAACTTCACTTTTACAAAACAATTAGAAGCAATTTGGAAACTGCTGGAATAAAAGCAATCATTCACATAACTGTAGAACTAGTGAAGGCAAAGCAAATGTGCAACTGGCATCAAACCACAAAAACCAGACAGACGCATCTCCAGCAGGGCTTGAAATTCATTTTTGAAACGGAGGAAATGCCCCTTTACATTTAACATATGGGGGTAGGTGAAAAAAAAAAAAATCAGTTTAAAAAGTTTACAGTACAGGAAATCCCCAGGTTACGGACATCCGACATACGAACGGGGCTGCTGCTGCGACACATGCGCCTCAGTAACTGCAACTCCGTCATCTTCGGCCTGGGGACGCTGCAAGCGGTGGCTGGACGGAGGCTGGAGGGGGGAGATTTCGCTGCCCGCACAGTGTAGTGTCCCTCGGGCAGCTCCCGGCAGTAAGCGGTTTTACTGCCCGCCCACCACACATGGCTTCTCCGATCGTTCTCGGTGGGCGGCTGGTAATGTTGCAAGCCGTGACCCGGTTGTGGCTGAATGGAGGCCATCGAGGGTGAACAGGGCGGTGGGGGGTAGCATTGTAGTGTGCATCAGATGGCTGCCTGTTGAATGGGGACGGTGGTAGACGATTCACTACCCGCCTTTGGCTGCACTGTGTTCGTTCTCGGTGGGCGGATGCTGGAGGCAGCATACTGTAGTGGAGGTGACTGTGTGGTGGGCTGGTGATGAACCACCCCTCGATTCCCCCATTCATTCTCAATAGCAAGCCTGCTTGTACCGTTCAGTACGCCAGACGGGTTGTCGACTGGTGCCTTCCTGTTGTGATAAGCGTGTGCTGTGCTGTGCAGAAGAGCTGATCTTAACCTTTTGTCTTCACCCTCAAGAACGTCTCTGAAACACAAAACTGATGCAAGTGCTGGTGATAAAGTAAAGAAGAGAAAAACCATCACCATTGAAAATAAAGTAGAAATAATAAAAGGTCAAAGAGAGGTGAACCTCCATCATTCATTGGCAGAGCACTTGGTTACAGTCGGTCAACAATAGCATTTATTAAAATAAATGTACCTGTTCCGACTTAAATACAAATTCAACTTCAAACCTACAGTCCCTATCTTGTACGTAACCCGAGGACTGCCTGTAGTTTCTAAAATGTTGCATACATAAAGTTAATCAGCCATTATAACAAGTTTAAATAAGTAAATCTTCAATTTTACATGTAAAGATCTCTACTTATATTTGATCAAAATTCTAGATATCCCAAAAACTTTGCACCAGCAGAATAAAAAAAAAAAAAAAAATCTAGAGACAAAAACAACATGTTAAAATCCATATTATGCTGTTTTCCTATTTGGATATCATTTTCTGCTGATTTAAGGCTGTTAAGCGGTCAACACAAGGCTTCAAGCATGAATGGCGCTAGTTTAAGCAATCGAAGATGCTTACTTAAATATAGCTGATGCTAAGGTGGCACACTGGCACAGGCACTCCTTGGATCTCTTTGCTTTTATTCTTAGTATTTCAGTTTTCCTCACACATTCTCAAAGCCCCACAGGTTTTTGTTAACTGGAGGGCAAGAGTGGACCCTCCAATGAACTGGTGCCCTGTCTAGGCCTTTTTCCTGCATTGTGCCCAGTGCTGGAAGGACAGGCTCTTTCACTCTGAATTGGAGAAAGTGGGTTTGAGAATGACTCAGACTATTATTAGTTTGCCAGTGAACAGAACCTTTTCTTTGAGACAATAATGAACTTTTGCCAAAGCCAAAAGTAAATGTGTAAACACACTAGAAAAGTAAAGCGGATTTGTGGTAAAGCGTCCTACAAAGTGCCAATTTCTTTGCCAAAATGTCCTTTCCAGAGTTAAGAGATGACAGCCATAGCCGTATGCACTGTACAAGGTAGCCTTGAGCATTCTCTCAAATTTGTTTGTATGTGCAACTGAATTCAAGTTTAAAGGAAGTCAGCCCAACATAAACATTAAAGAAAAGATGATTACACATCTCAACAAAGCCACAAATTGAAAGCAGTTGGTTTGTCAAATATCAAGAAATGAAACCAAATACATACTCTCTAAGAAATCAATTTTCGAAATTTAGTATTGATTTTAGCACAAGAATATACTTTAGACCGTTTTTAACCTACAATTTAACAAAGACTAAGTTTCTTATATAGATAGTGCAGTTTGAGTGGGGCCGGTGTCTTTAACTCCTGCTGCACAACTGCACAGCTCCACTGAACAGCCGATTGCCGAATTCTGCAGCTGAACGCTCCAGTCAAGAGCAACTACAGCAGAACGGGGCCTTCCTATGCATGGGAGCTTAACTAAATGTACACAACAAAAAACAATAAGTAGAAAAATAGTAATTCTAGAAGGACACTGAATATTCTTGCAACAACCAAGAAAGATTGAACACATTCAAATTTAGAATTTGTAAGAATTACTGAAGTTTTGTAGGATACCCGCAATCCTGGACAAATTTCAAGCCCTATCCAGTACCAGGGAGAAGGTGAGGATCATTAATAATAAGATGGAAATGGGCATGACGAAACACAAGGCTCCAAAAAAAGAGGACAAGGTTAGGACGGTGATGTTAAACCAAACCTGCACAATGAGCTCATCCTGGCACAATGAGATTCATAACTAGCATACGTGCGTTTCAAGTAAAATTAAACCTGCATCATCACACTGAGGGCCAACATATAACTAGGGGTGAAAAACACTGAGAACAAGCTAAAGTAAAGGCACTCAATCTCCCCAAATTAAGTTAACCCATAAGGCATTCAATATTTTATTTAATGAACTAATTAAAACTGATCAATGGTCCCACAGGACTTTTCGTTAAGGGGAGAAGCTCCCCAAGTTAGGTCAACCAAGTCATACTAGACATTATAAAATACATTTTGGGCATACAGCTGTCCATAAAAATGTGAAAACTTAACAACAGGGCCCAATGCTAATTGGTTTGTCATCAACTCAAGTTGAACTTTGTTTGCTAGGAGTAAGCAAAGCATGACAACAACAGAGAGAATGGAGTCTGCTATTCCAGCAAAGTGAACAGCACGAAAATCTTTGCCAACGCCCTTCCAGATGACTGGAGATTTACCGTTACATTGTCTCTAAGATTTTTTTTGCCTTGTCCGGTCACCCAAGTGTTAACCTTGTAATAGAAAGGTCACCTATTATCATGCATGCCACAAAAACAAAAAACACCCAGGTGGAGATCCTCCTCATCATTATTATTTAGGCAGTGTGAACTACAAGTACAAAACTACAGATAATAAGCAGTATTAGTTGTGGACAGTATTACAAACTCTCAAAATAATGAGGACAATAGTACACTTCCAATATGGACCGATAAGTAGGATAACACACATACACACACGGTTTATTGATAGTCGCCTTCACAGCACACAAGGCCAGCAGTCCTTCCACCTCCACTCCTCCTCAGGCTTCGTCCTCTTCCTCCCGACTCTGGCCATTGAGTGGTGGTGACTGGCTCCTTTTATAGGGCACCCGGAAGGAGTCCAGGTGCCCTACGAGCTTCTTCCCGCAGAACTTCCGGGTGTAGTGGAAGTGCTGCCAAATAGGGCCCTGCAAATATCCAGGCACCCCCTGGGTTGAGCTGCCATGCTCATAACCCGTGGCCCCGCTGTAAGTCAAGGGGGTTGCCTTCTGCCAGTCCAGGGTAGAAATAGTCTTGAAAATATCCTTACACACTTAGGGTGACCTGGTCGGGTAAGGGCTCTGGCCATCCGCCACTATATCTATATACACATAAACAAAGAGTACATATAAAACTGTCACTAAACCCCAAACACGTGGTCAAATCACAACCTAAAAAGTAACCAAAAGAACTTGCTAAACAGGTGCAGCAACAGTCAACTTCAACAAGACAACAGGCCGTACTCCGCCTTCCCAAGCCATTAGCTTCAGACCAGAAAGTAAAAGCTGGACTTCATATGCAACCTACCTGGTCTTTCTCATGCGGAAGAAGAGTTACACACGGGAGGCAGCGAGTGGAAGCATTGGCTTTGGATGATCCGATCCCTTCAAAATTCCCATAGTTCATCCTATAAAGTGGTCCATCCTTTAATAATCTCCCATTGTTAACGGCTCGCTTAGCTGCCAAACGGAGCCGCTGCTGGAACTGCGGGCTGCTCACCACACATGACAAGTCCTCCTGATTCCGAAGGAATCGCTCAATGTTCTTCAGTGAAGAACCACTGGGCTCATCTAGGCCTTCAATGGCTGTCTTCAGCAGTTTATTCCAATCCACATTTCGAAGATCTGAAGAGCCTCTAATAGATCCCTTTAAGCATGCCGATGGGTTTCCATACGAGTGTGTGGAAATCCGACCAGGATTGCCGGGGTCTTTGTATGATGCACAGCCTTTGTTTGTGACTTTAAGAATGGAGCCATCAAGAACACTTAATTCCAACTGCTCAAGGACAAGCAATTTATCTAATCCATGAGAAGCAGAAACCGCGTGGCAAATTCGTTCTTCAGACGGCCTCTGCTTCTGTCGCTTAACCTTCTGTATTGCTTCAAGAATCCACTCAGTATACAGTGGGTTGGCAAGTTTTACCATGATTGAACAATTACCTTCAGCAACAAGTTATCCATAGAGCTCTGTCTTTGCACTTTATCTAACTAAATGCATCCAAAGCACAAAGAAAGGTAACGACACCAAAACAACAATTTAATGCACTCCTGTAAATCCAAGGAAAGCAGGAATCGAGTATCCAAGATGATGACACATTTTTAAGGAATCCTCAAAATAAGCCATTGAAAGGCAAACAAGAAAAGTACAATAGAATCATCTTGATCACCTCGGCGAAATTCCAGAACAGACAGAATCCTGGAAGACAAAAAACAAAATTAAATAAAAGTCAATCAAAAACTTAGAAAGAAAAATGTGAAGCTGGCTCCAGAGGTCGGAAATAACCTAGTGCAGCAGTCATCGATGCAAGTCATCTCTGGCAACACTACGCTTAGTTTAATTCAACACGACGAGCACAACGGAACAAAGAAACACGCGACACGTCTGCCACATTCCACCCCGTCCTATTCACAGAGGCAGACAAACCAAACAAATCACAGACAAAAGTTACAAGCTTCATCAGACCTGAACCTGACATGCTAGGAAGACACACTTAAGGGGGCGGTGGTGGTGCATCACATCACAAAGCAGTTCAAGAAAGTTTCTGTTGGGTGGGAGAGAGTTTGGGCAAAAAGAGAAAAGAGAAAACAACATCTTAAAAGTGCTTAAACAATGGAAACATTAGACTGATGTAATAAATAGGTGAAGAAATATACAAAGAGTAAGGACCCCTACTGGAATTAGACATATAGACGTGTGTGTGTGGAGCAGCCCACTCAGCTCACGCTCAGCCACAACAGTTGGTATGAGTTGTACGGAAGATGTAGAAGCTCAAACAAGTGCGAGTTACACTTGGTGAGATGGCGCTTACATGCACCTCACTTCTCACTCAACCCGAGCAGACATACTCAGTTTTGTGGTACATGCACGTTACAAGTTCAAAGAACAAGCTACCATACATCTGCCCAAGACAGGTTCGAGCCTGTCCTGCTCAGTTTGTGTCAGCTGCACTCGACTAAACGTCCATCTTGGACAAAATACGACCCATCCAGGCACACTTAGTGGACCCCTCTGCAAGTTCACCAAATCTAAAACTGCTAGGGAGTCTTGGGGTTGTTTTTTTTTTTTTTTTTTTTTTGTCCCAAACACCACACGCAGCTAGTTAAGCATCAATGAAATTACATTTCACTGGAGGCAGTCTCAAATACCGTATATACTCGCGTATAAGTCAGGTCTTGAAACCCGGAAAATCGATCATTTAAAAAAAAAAAAAAAAGACCCCGACTTAAACACCCGTTCAAAAAATATGACACTTAAGATAGAGACATGTGTATATATTATATATATTTTTTTTTACATCTTCTTGTCTCCTCCAATCTCGCACCAGCTTCTCAGACACATTGAATTACCAATTTCTTTTGCCACATCAGCGACTTTTAATTTAAAACCAGCTTCATATTTTCTTCTGATCGAATGCTCCATCGTAGATAAGGAAGGCTCTTACTATAAAGGTGTATGAGGGTGTGAGATACAAAAAACACAAATCAGCACAAACGTTGCTTCAGAATAGTTTGGGTATTACCGTGTGGTCACGTAGGCACAATACATAGTAAAAACAAGGCAGTGTGCTCTGTGGTTCCTCTCTCAGGTGGGCGTTAGCATATCATAATCTCATGGACCAAAAGCACGAGTTTTCCACATTCAACTTATACTACCAACATTATAAAATACAAGCCCCGACTTATCCGCGAGTATATACGGTAGTTCTAATAGCGAAAGTCTGAGTTCAGTCTGACAGCATTACGCTATGGTCAGCTGGCCAGGAAAAAGAGGACAACGCAAACTGCAGCTGGCAATGATGCTGGACAACGTAAACTCCAAGGTTTGCCAAAGCCAAAAGACCCTGGCATTCAACAGTACTTAAATGAGACATGAAGCATCAGCCTAGAAGACCTGAAGTAGGAATCTCTTCAGGGGGAAAAAAAAGACCCTCATCAGCAAGTCTGATCTCTACTACAACTCCTGAACCGTTTCTGGATGAGCTCAAAATTCAGCCACTGTAAAACAGCCAGGACCATCACGATCCATCTCGATTCTTACTGGAGCCCCTCCAACCGACTACAAGTCCAGCAAGTATGGCTCATCCGAGGGCTCCTGAAGATGAGACGAGTTACCCTGCTTGCTTAGCGAGCCTTCATCAGTAGAGACGCTGCGGTATACACCTAGGGAGGGAGCTGCCCAAAGATCTGACCCCTGTTACATTACATGACTCTAGTCAAGGGGGTGTCAAACTTGAGGACTGTAACGGCTGATCTCGCCGCCCAAAGATGGCCAATTATGCGATTTAAAATAGCAGGGGATGTCAAAGTAGACAACGGAGAACAATGACTTCCCAGCACAGTTTCACAAATTCCAAATATTGCAAGCTCGCCACTTAATCTGACAGCCAATAAAGTACATCCTGATGGAGCCGGTGCCCATGAGATACTTTTACAGCTAAGGTGGGATCAGCCTTAATGTCAGCCTAACTCCCAACGCAAATTACCCCATTCAATCATGATATGTAAACGACAAAACATCAAACCCGTTTGTGAGGTGCGAAACACCCACGCTGCTTATTCCACGTAGCTGCACTGTACGTAATGCACCTCCGGCTGAGTCCTCACTGGTTGTCAGCTCTCAAATACACACAAGTCCACCTCTACGACTTAAAGCAAAATCTCACAGAAGCGAGCCCCAGTGCATGTCAGACTGCACAACTGCTGATCACAGGAGCTCGCCACAACAGCTGGAGAACTGCTAATCTTAGATAAATGAAGGGAAAAACTAAAAATAAACGCTGAAAGTGTTGTGCAATACGACATGGACTCAGAACAGCAGCCCGTTCTCCTTAACGTACCAACGCTCTCTGGGCCATCTCTAACTTTTCATGAAGCTATTCACTTTGACTAGAACAATCCCCCCCCCCCACAACTGAAATTTGAGGCCTAAACTGGACTCATTTAATTCTGGACTTAAGACCAGCAAAGCACCATGGGGACAGTGACTGATCGTTATCTTAACAGGGGCACTGGCTAACCAAGGGTCCCTTGCGCTTCTACAGTGGCCTCAACTGCCCACCCAGTCATTTCAAACACACTTCACGCAGGCCAGGGTCACAGTATGCTGGAGCGTACCCTGGCAGCATGGGGCAGAAAGGACCCTTGGACAGAGAAGCACCTCTAGGAAACACAGGCTACCACAAGTACCCACTGATTTGTGCCTGCAACCTGCAGGGTTTGGCCGTTTTCACTAATTCACGGTGAAGTCTGCTTATTCTTCACCAAAAAAGAGAGAGAGAACAATAACTAACTCATTTAATAGAACTTTTTTTCCCCTGTGGTGCCCCCCATTGCAGTGTTACACAAATAACTGAACCCGAGGCCTTGGGGATGTCAGTGCCGAGACTCTACTTCAGTAGCACACTTCACACCTAACCAGCACGAGCAGCACCAAATGCAACCAAAAGTCATTAAAATAAAATAAGCAAACTTTAAAATTTAACTTGAAAGTTTAAGTAAAGCGGAACTTTCTTTAAATTGACAACAAAACGTTGGCCTGCACATCCTGACGTTGCGGGCTCAAACCCTGCTACTGAGTCCCATCACCTGCCTGTGCTCCAACTGGCAAGAAAACAAAAAGAAATTAAACCAATTTACCAGTCTCCAAAGGTGTCGGCCAAGTAAAAATAAAAACGATAAGGCATTTACTGAATGTGGATGGCAAAACTCTGAATCATGAAATGTACGTCAAGCACTACAAAGACTGGTTCAGCACCACACATTGGAACACAATCAGCTGAGCCACACGTTTGAGCAGTCGACTCCGAGGTACACTTGCGTTTGTCAACAAGCGAAAAGGTTACAAAATATGACAGAATGCCAAGCGTCACACCGACTAATCAATACAGCCGCCATTAGCGAGAGATTCTCGATGGCGAACAGCTCAGCGCCTCGATGCCAATCCTTCTGTCCACCTCAACACAAAGCAGCAGCCAAGGCAGGATGCCAACAGGGCACACAAACCCAAAGGAGGTGGATGGACCTTTGATTTCAAACTCGGTGCCCTTTAAAAGGATGAGGGCCAAGAACTAAGCAAACACAGACCTGCTGTGTCAAGTGTGTGCAAATTTAAAAGAAGATAAAACGATGAAAAGCCAGAAGATGAGCCATCTTTCAACCCAAGGAAAACCGGAGCCTTGAAGGCCCGAGCAGAACAGGCAGCTCTGTTACAACATTTGGCTTTGAGTTGCAAACTGAAGGATCTTGAGGCAGCCTTCTAAAATAAGCATTAAAAACAAGAAAATGGCTCAAGTTCACGTGTATATTAATATTCTTCATATTTCAGCTGAAGTGCAGCACAGATGGAAAGGAAAGCCGCACTTCACGAGAGCCTACAAATATGCCAAAGACATTACAAGTCTGGCTGGAGAAATCCCAATACGATTAAAAGCGCACGTCTGGCCCAGAATGGGTTTGGAGCTGGCCGACTCCTGGAGGACGCGCTGCCCAGATCCAGGTGCAGTCAGCTCGGCGGGGTCAAGTTCTTCGCTGTCAAATAAATTAATTTATGGCTGCTCTTATAAAAACACTAAGAACCTGAATTTCTTTAAATAAACGTCTGCATGGGCCAAGTGCATTAAGCAGCACTCAGAAGGAGAAGGCAGGCATGTCTGCAAAGCTCACAGAGCTACAAAAAGGTACAAGTGAGAATAACGGCAGACAAATGGACCACATGCCCAGCACCATTCAGACCAGCATTCCTGGACACAGAGCCATCTTAGCAGCATTAGACACCCTCGGGAAAAGCAGTGCTCTGGGGCTCCCGTTTTCATAGCATCAGAAACATCATGGGGCCCATACATTAAGACGGCCCTGGGACACCCCGATTACAAAAATAAAAATCAGACCAGCCATCACTTTAACATTTATTGCGCATTTCAGTTCTAAGGGGCAGCTTGCTCCTGCATACTGAGGAACTGAAGCCCAGTTAGGAGCAGATGCCCGCCTGTTAAGAAAGCCAACAAACATGGACACGTTCCTCAAAATGCCCCACAGCTTCCCTTACTTCAAACTCTTCCAGCTCCATATCAACCTTACGAGATTCATTCTAACAACCAGACCTAAACAGGAATGTTAAGAAATAACACAGATTTTCCCCCCAAGGTACAGAATAAACTTTTCCCAGTGGCCATTGTACATCATCGGCAGTGTGGTACTACCAAACGATAAGACATCTGCAAACAAAGCATGCTACCTGCAGAAGAAAACCATTCCAACTTTTTTAAAAATGAAAATCTCACATTTCTAGTGTGTTCGTATGCCATGTCATGCCAGCTGGCACAGGGAGAGCATATGGGGGGGGGGGGGGGAGATGGTGTTCACCTCAATGAGTGCCAAATATAAGGAGCACACAAGTGCAGAACAGCTCGCCCGGCCTTGTGCAGCAGACGTGTGCACCCAAAGTCTAGACGGGCCGTCTGCCCGCTAACTCAAACTCACTCCTCTGGGTGCCCTCTTCACCTACTGCTGACTGCGATGAACTTGTGGAAAAAAAAAATAATAATAAAAATAATATCAGACAAGCCCAGGTTACCCTGTAAGAAGGCAAAAAGGACACTAAATTGGACTCAGTGTCGACTTCCTAATGGGGTGAGTACCTATCATACACAACGTTTTTAAATGCAGAATATGTATCTACTGTTATTTGTTATTACACGCCATTCAGGGGGAAAATGTTGATAGTTTATATTAAAATCACTGCTAATACAGAATTATTACTGAAAATGCAACCCTCAAGGCCAAACAAAAGGTTGAGTACCAGGGATTTAGAACATTCAGAAACACTGGCCGACCCAGTCCACTGGTTTATGGAGCCCACAATCCAAAACGTACAGGATGTACCCATCGCATCCAGGAAGCGTGCATGTCCGGGCACAGGCGCTCAAATAAAAATGTTCCACTTGGTTCGCCTTTCTAGGGTGCAAACTTCAGCGGAGACGCTCTCGGGTAAATGCAATGTGGAGGGCTCACTTTACAACATCCGAGGGAGACCACTAGTCGCCCTTCTCGCGTTTTTCGATTTGGTCACACAGGGTCACTAGCGGGACTTGAACACACAGCCTTCACCGCCACGCCACGCCACCCTGCCTGCTTCTTTCACGCGCACATATCTATACACTTGGACCGTTACCTTCCTTACATTTTCCACGTGAGGATCAAACGCATTTTATAGGAGAGACAGAGGACAGGGCGCACGTCATTCTGCATGGATGGACAGACAGTCCCCATCTCGATGTCGCCACGGTGTGATCGCAAGGACGGCGATCTGCATCCGCAAAACCCGTGCAGTCATTAACAAAGAGCAAGGCGGAGATCTGTACAAAGTGGCATCCACGACACCCACCCATCGTGCACTTACTGCGCAGGCTGTGGAAAGTGCAGCCACATATGCACGCTCTCTTGCACGCACGCACGCGTGCACGCGCCATGAATAATTTATAGCCAAGATACAGATGCTCAAGCACGAGATAATTATCAGACAGACAGCTCGGTACAAAGGGTCGCTGCTTCATCGACACACACCCAACATGTGTTAATCGCGCCGACAAACTGCTCTTAGCTAGCCCAGATCCCCCCCCTCTCTCTCGCACGTGTGCCCATGCGACTGGAGTGCTCCGAAAGTGCGGTGTGTGCGTGTGTGTATTCCAGCGCATCACTTCAACGACAACTAGCTGCACGACGGAAAGCGCAAAATAAAAAGGCAACCGTACAGTACATCGTTTCACCAGCAGGTGACCCGTGCGGTGCAGTTTTCTTTCGGATTCTTCTACCTGCTCCCGAGCCCCTGTGATCACTCATCAAGCGCGGCTCTCTACTGCAGCAGCAGGGTCAAACCAGGATTGCAGGGGAACGGAAAGCCACCAGAGCCGCGGCCGCATCGGCACAAGCTGCGTCTCGTTGGTGGCAGCAGCTGCCGCCGCATCCCTTCCCCGGGCTCGAGACCGCCGTGGCGAACTGTGTCGTGCCGCCAAAAAATAAGAAACAACTTCGCGGCACTCTTCAAGCAACTCGTTCTCCCCCGGTTCGTTGATTCTTACCTTTTCTTTTAAATTTGGTTGTTTGTCAACTTTAACGTTTGAGCCGGTCCAAAGTTGTTTAATGAGCCACGGCGCCTAGAGAACGCAACGGCGTATCTGCGTCAGATTTCAATTAAACAGAAACAAAAACATCACTTCCCAAAAAAAAAAAAAAAAAAATCATTATCATGTCATCCAGGAATTTCAAGTTGCTCCCACTCAATTACCTGCTAATAAACATCTCGCTTAAATCTACGCTTCCAGCGGAAGACAGCTGAATAATTTATGACGGTAACTTAACGCCGCAGCTGAGCGCTGACTACAATGAATGAAGAGACGAATCACAAACCTCGACTTCTTGTAGCTGAGTGGCTGCGGGTTGACGGCGCTGCTGCCTGCTGGTGTTACCTAAACAGACGCCATTTTGTTACAATGTTGTAGTTTACATGAATCCGACATGACACTGATTACAGCCCAATGGAGTCTCATTAAACCTTACCTACAACACAAGTGAGCCCTCCCTAGCAACGCTAATATTGGCCGTCAAGGGGGAACTCGAACCGCTGGTTTGGCAGAGATCCGGTCAATCATCTCCCCCCTCGGGCCCCGCCCACCTACGAGCAGCTGTACATCTTGTTGGCCTCCGTGTCTGTCAATTATGTCAAGCCGACACGCCTCTTTAAAGGCACGATTAGCTCAAATAAATGTCAGTCATACCTTGTGAGAGTAACATCCCATCTCCTTAACTGGATAAAAATAAAGCGCTGTAGAATTCGCGATTAGCCCAGTGATTTATGGTGCAGAATGATTGAGCCGCGTAACAGACGTCGGGCGAAAAAAGCCGTCGGGCTAACCAGCTTGACAGTTGACAAACAAAATTACCGATTATTTATGACCCATCTGAACGCCATTCTCGAGCGCTGCTTTCTAAACAAGTGGCCACTTTTATTACAGTAAATCGGCGCACTTGAGTTTTAATGGCGGGGATCATCGATCGATCGATGCTTGACTTGGAACGGCGCGAGAGGGCTACACTACTTGCGACGAAGTTTGTCGCGGCTCCACGTTCACATAACAGCGGCCACAGGATGCTGTGACTGGAAGCGCTTTGGAGGTCGCGTTTCGTCGTAAAAATTAGGGTCTTTTTTATCATTACAGGTCCCCCTTCTCTTTCATTAACACTTGCGACCCCCCCGAATCCTCTTAACGTGTTAAATTTATAATTTGATCAAGTGACGCATTCCAAAATAGAAGCAATTAAAACACTGCTCGCATTTCCGTCAAAGCGAACACTTGCGTGTATTTTCACACTTCATTGTCAAGATTATGCATTTTTCGCATCTTTATTTTTAAGTGCACGCGGCTAAGCTTGTATCCTTAAATGAGGGGGGGGTTCAGCAGGAAAATCGTCTAAAAGACAGAGCCGTGCGAGCTAATCTCAGCTCGGAGCAATGAAACGCAGATGCTCGGGAAGGGGAAATGCCTGCTTGACCAAACATTTCTGCATTTACCTTTTTTGTAAGTTTTTGGGGGAGGTTGGATGGGGGGTCTCCGAGCGCTGCGCCTCCTCTTCTTAAAGAGCGCTGCGATTCTCAGGCGCAGATGAAATGAGAGATTCCAAAAGGTTCCTCCTCCCTTGTCTTTCTTTTCTATTCAACGAACAGACGCACGCGACAGCTCGAGTCGAGGCAGAAAGGACCTGATAACAACTAATTGAAAGGTTAATCTACATAGCGGGCTGTGACAAAGTCGCTCGCTCCCCCAGCGGCACCTACCGGCGCTCCAAACTCGAGCGGACTGCCTCCCCTCCGTCACTTCGCCTGATTCTGTATTCGGCTCTCGGCAATCCCCAAACATAGGAATCGACATGTGGGTCGTCGGGAGGTACGTGCCGTTTTGCACCCTCGTCCACCCCCCCCCCCTCTTTTGTGCCGAAAGTTTGATTGTCAGTGAGAAGAAGAAACGACTTCAAACATACAAGAAAGCTGGTGGCCAGCGATAAGCGGCGCTCTCTTGGAACGCCGTGGAGATGAAGTTCGAGTACCGAACTGGTTAAAGTACGCGCAAAATGTGTACGTTATCCCCGTTTGTGCCTACCTTTCTGCTTTTTTGTGCACTTCAGTTTCTTCTTACATCTACGACACTATGAGGCGAGGTTGCGCAGCGATTAGCGCCCCTGTTTCACGAATTGAGCGGCAGGGACTCGGGTTTCGTTCCCCGTTTCTGTGTGTAAATTTTCTGAATTGGTGACCATGTCATTGATGAACTCGCGCCGCTTCGTACCAGTGCCGCCAGGATTGGCTTCCACACCCTCTCTAAACCGGATTAGACCGATTTGAGAGTGATCTGCCATTTTATACGTATTAACATAAAAGGCAGGTTGGCAAAATATGAGCTCATGTCCCTAAAATGGCACTGGGCATATCACTTCACCTGCCTGTGCGCCAACCAGAAAAACATACGACTGTGTCCCTCTGATGTGCCATCCGAATAAGAAAATCATAATAAGTCATAATAACAGATCCCGAAAACGTAAATATGAAAGTAGCTGGTGACCGCGGTGAGAATAAATGTCTCTTCCAGAGCGGGTTCTCCCCCAGAGCTCAACAGAGTGCATTCTCCGAATGGTCGCGTTAATTTATGCAAGGTGCGGGGTCTGTTCAACGGGACATTCCTATTACTTTTCAGATTCGCCTTGCAACAGGTTTAATCCAATTACACGATCGCTTAAAAGTTATTATTCGTGGTACAAAAAGAAAATCCATTCAACCCACTCAGTCAAGCTAGACTTGACTTACCCCGTCGTGGAGATCGCAACATTTGCAAAGTGCTGGCAAGTCATGACTATTATTTGAAGACCCCCTTTCTGTTAGCGGTGTTTGAAGTTTGAAAGTGCTGGTGATAACTTTACTGAACACAAACGTCTACCTTACCCCAGTAAGAGAAGAAGCAGTGATTTATTTCAGTAAATCAAATGTGATTTCGTTTCCTTGATGGCAAGAGTTTCGGCAGTTGTCTTCAGTAACATATACGCCGTCACTTAAGCGTTTTATGTACAGTATTCGGGAAATTCCGTTGTATTCTTATTTTACTAAATACTAATTACATACCCCCGTTCGGGTCTTTACAAACCACTTTACTCTATTCAAGAACTTCTGTTTTACACCCGCCCGACTTTCCAAGTACAATTCTTCACATTTAAATCGGTAAGCTCCGCTGCTCGTCATCGTGGGTAGGCCGTTGCCCGCTCTGGTGGGCTCCAATGGCACCCTTAAAAGCCCCCTTTTACTAAGCCGTACCTCTTGATCCCTCTCGTCACTTCACGGACTCCAAGGAAACTTGAGCTCGAGGGCTGGCGGTGCAGTTCCATCGCGACATCAGGGCTGAATGCGGGTCGCTCCCATGGCGTCCATTCGTGTCCACCCAGGCAGGTCGAAATAAAGTGATCAGTCAGTCCAGTGGTGAGTAATTCTATTCCCAAACCTGCCTATCCCGGTAAGAGCTTGCAGGAAAGCCTTTAGCTGATCCCGGTCTCATCGGGCGCTATATATAAACCTATCCTGGCCTGGTCGCCACTTCAACACGCGACCTCACAAACGCATGAAATGGAGGACAATTTCAGTTTCTTGGAAAATAGCAGGTCTTAAATTAATACACTAATTTCCCCACTGTGAGTGCGTACGGGACTCTCTATGTATTAATTGCACATTATGCCAAATGAGAATTTAAACGGAGAGAGTACCCTGGAGTTTAGATGGATTGGTCCATGGCTTTAGAAACCAAACCTGGATAAAAGGCACCTTTTACTCTACTTAAATCATCATAAGATATTTTATTTTATGCGAACACAATCATTGGTTGACATTCATACTTAGCCCAATCTCCGCGACCACCACGGGACGCTTTATGAAATGACAACCCGAAAGCCTGCTGGAATCAGAGAGACCACCAGAAGGCCACTGTTTAGGGTTTCTATGGCGCACACCACACAAAGTGTGTTTATAAATCACATCATAATACGCATTACTACATCCCCATCGAAACGCGGGTCCCCCTGTAATATGCGATCGATATAGCGTCTTTCACACAGCATACACAAATATTGCACTTTTACAAACTCGGCCATTCCTGACATCGCGGGTTTGACCCCCAGCTCGTGCCCTTCCCCCGTGCTCGTTTGATTTAATCACAGACCTCACTTACCCTCCCTCAGCCTCACCCCTTGTGCTGCCGGGATAGGCGCCGGATCTCCTCGATCTGCGTATGAAGTGACAACGGCGGCACTTGAAATGCTTCCACTTTACTTTGGGCTTTCTTTCATTTGCTTCTTGTAATCAACACGTGAGAATTCTTCTCCTTTCAGAAATGGAGCTCTTCAGCACAGGCGCTCCAAGCGTGCAGGCAGCAAGCAACCCTGGACGGAACGCCAGACTATGGCAGTGCCCACGCCTATGCCTTTTTATCAATCCTTGGATGAAGGGGGAAAAAAAGCATTGACTTGTAATCCACAGCTTGTTCCTGCTGCATGTTTAAAACTTTTGTAAAAACTGAAATACAGCGAGACATTTTAAAGTAACCGTTCAGTACAAATCCCCGGCGCAGCCAACACACAAGTCACGTCCTGGGCGCCCGCCTGTGTCCGTGTCAGGTTACCTGGCCCCTCTACTGTGTCCCTGACTGAGTAGGCCAACCACCCGCCCACCTTCGCCCCTAAAATTGACAACGCTAGTTGAAGAACACGACGCCCCGACTTTACAATGGGGCCGGGGGCGGCAGCGGTGGCCGCAATTTCCAACATAACACTAACAAAGCACAAGCGCGTCTGTAACAGGGAGGCCCCCGTTTTAAAGCGTCACCCATTTTAAGTATTCACTGTAAGTAACAGCAGCACATTCGCTCTGGCCGCGAAATTACTTTTAAGGTGTTTGCTGGAGGAGTCACTCTGCCGCTGTCTTTTTCTCCACATCCCATTTCTTAGTCCTAACCTCTTTATTTTAGCAGGTGCTTTTCCCTTTTTAAACTTTTTTTATTTTTTTGCTTTTTTAACCTGGCCCACCGGTTAAAGTGCTGCACCGATTCGCCCGAGGCTGCTCATTCAAGCCGCACTTGCCGTTTCAATTGTTGGACCTGCCCGTGAGACCCATGGAGGAACACTGAACGAAACAAGACGTGCAAGTTACTTCTGAGCAAAAAGAGTTCGCTCCGTAAAGTTACCAGCTGAACGACATACGGACAGCATCCCGCCTCGTATTCGACCCATCACCCCGTGGATCACTGAACTCCTCACGGACACCCCGGGGCTCCGTTTTGACTTGGCATATCTGAACGACCAGCACGAAGCCGCCTCTGGCCCCGCCCCCAGGCGTCATTCAGAGCCTCAGTGAACGGCGCACACGGCCTTAAATAATGAGCTACGGAATGGAACAAGACCAAAAACGCGTTTATATTGCTCGAGGCCAATAATAGTAATAAAAAGAATAATAATAGTTGAATGGCTCAGAACTGATACTGAAAAAATGGATGGAAAGACAAGAAAGCTCTTTACAACCGGGGACTTACATCGGAGGCTAACGTTCTTCGACTTTACGGTAAGAGCATGGCGTTGGTCGTGGACTAATCGAAGTCGTGTCTGCTTCCACCCCATTTGAACAGACAAGTCGGAACTTCGAGTTTCTAGTCGGAAATTTCAGTAATATCCAACAGCTGGGCCGCAGAGCCAGACGTCTTGGCTGCAGTAAGATAAGAGTAATTTAAGGTCAGGGGTTAGTGTGGTTAGCAGGTAGTACTGACGTAAGGTAACGTCACTTCTGCCGTGAAAGTGCTGATCATTACATTCAGTGACTAAAAACTGTGGTGATGCATGGCTTGGCGTCTCTGCAGTTGGATGCTCCTCGAATTTTCAACTGGAACGACCCCACACATTGGATTTCCAACTCAAAAACTCAGGGATGGTCTGTCAAGTCCGAATTTGTTCGATTTAAGATCATGACATCAATTCAAAATGGCGGCTTACACCACAAGCTTTAATGAAAGCTGTAGTAATCTACTGTTTATTAGCACTTGTCTTTTTGGGTCTTATTAATTAGTCAACACTGCATAA
Organism: Polypterus bichir lapradei; assembly: GCA_026402145.1. Taxonomy (NCBI): domain Eukaryota; kingdom Metazoa; phylum Chordata; class Cladistia; order Polypteriformes; family Polypteridae; genus Polypterus; species Polypterus bichir. The sequence goes on along the minus strand of JANRMT010062813.1, from coordinate 27,779,368 downwards.
TGCATTGTTCAGTAATTATCTGTATTCCATAAGATTAAGTACAACAAAGGTTTCCGTAATGTTTTGCTGAATGTTTTAATGGAACTTAGGTCAACTCGGGGGTGACGTCATTCCCAGCTTCGATATCCGAGGTAAATGGAACACAGCATTGGTGTCTAACTGCTTGTGTGAACATGTGCTGCATTCCATTACCCCGGAATTTGAATGTCATAACTGGGAATGACGTCACACCCAAGCTGACAGCGCTTAATAAAAACATTTGTAAAACCAATATGGACGCGTTCAGGAAAATCTTTGTTGTGCTCCATCAGAATAATCAGCAGCTGATAACAACACATTATGTGATATTTTGCTCGTCCAAACACAATAGCAACATGTCCATAGATATAATTGGACAGTGTGGTGTGTACAATTTATTTGGTGAGACACAAGCAGACAGAAGTGCTAATAAAAAGGATAACAGCACAGCTTTCACTAAAGTTAGCAGTGTACGTCACCATTTTGGCTTGATGTCATGATCTGAAGTTAGACAAATGTGGACTTGACAGATCAGCCCAGAGTTTCTGACTAGGAAATCCAACTTGTAGGGGCAATCCAGTTGAAAATTCCCTCAGAAATTTCAACGTTCCACTTCAGATGGAATGCAGCATGTGATGCCGCCATGTGAAATATTCTCTCCAGAAAGAAACTCGAAAGAGAAATACCTGGCTGAAGCTGACAACAAGCTCAGAATGTGAAAACACGACTGAAGAACTGTATCGAGAAGGAGAAAATAGACGTACACAAAAGCAAGCCATTACATGGACAGTTCTGTCGAGACTTGGAAAGACCATAAGATGATGGACAAGCGTCTGGCTAATTGGCTTCGGTCTTAAAGAAGAATCAGAGAAGTTGATAATGGCAGCTCAGGACCAGACACCAGACACTATCAGTAGAACATCATGAAAAAGTCAGTTGAGGGTAAATGTAGATTACGCAACAAGGCAGAAGAACACACAAGTGGTATTGCTGCAGGCAGGCAGAGTACACACACAGACATAATAAAGTGGCTAGCTGAGTACAAACGTCTTAGGGTTCAGGTGCCTGATAAATACCATGAACACAAGCCTGACAAGGTCATTAACATCAATGAAGTCATCATCATGTGGGACATGCCAATAATTACAGACAGAATCATTTTAGCTAATCGTACTGACATTGTGTTGCCTGATGTGATCAAGATTGCTGTTCCAAGTAATTCAAAGATCATGTTAAAGGAAAAAGAAGTGCTCAGTAAATACAAGGAGCTGAAAATTTAGATCAGCAGAATGTGGGAGTAAAGAATGAGTGTTGTGCCAGTTATAACAGGAGTATTAGGGTCATTGAAGAAAGGATTTGATCAGAACCTAAAGATGTTCCTGGGCCATCCATCAGCAGAAGAGCACACTTACGGGCACAGCTCGCATCCTTCATAAGGTCGTTGGGTAAATCGTTTTGATCTCCTGTTGAGATCTGCAGTTCCCAGTAAACTGCCAAAATCAAGAAGAAACAAAGTTAAACAACATATTAATTTAGATGAGGCCAATCCTCCCGAACCTTTACACAACTATGCATATGGATAAGGAGCTAACATCACTTTTGTCCTGCCATCTTTTTAGCTGTCTCGTTCTTTTCTGCCAAAAGACGTTTTAAGAGGTGGAAAATGACTTGACTATCAAATAAAAATAATCATAAACATGTAACTTTCTCTTTGTATGGTTTTGTTATTTTTCTTTATTAATCAATACTGTATGTGCATTATATAGCTCCTTTCAGAACGCTCTCAAGTGGTAGACATTCCCTCCATATTATAATCATGGTCAGCTCACTCAAAAACACTAAACACTGCACAACACATTTGTTTTTTGAAAGTTTTGCTTCCTGACAAATTTCCAGTGATGATGATAGACAGCTTCAAGCTGACCACAAATAGAATATCAGATTGACTATGTCACATAGAAATCTGGAGAAATGTGAAACAAAAATTTATTGAATTTAGTGAGTTTAATCTTTTAATGATGCTTTTCCGAAGCTGATGGGATTGATTCTATCTTTAAGGTTTTGGTAACGTTTTACAGCTGGATGCCATTCCTGACACTAACTTCTCCTTCTCCTCCTATCCAGGTTTTGTCCACATGGATGCCTGAGCTGAGCATTTTTTCTCCTGAATTTGTGAGTGTTAGTAATAGTTTATAAATATAATTTTACTTATAATTTAGTACTAATGACTAACTACAGAGATGCAGGATGCTCAGCTAATCAGCAGCTCCAGTCAGGGTATGCTAAACTGAAGTAGTGAGTCTTCAGACAGTATTTAAAAGCTGAGACTAAAGGGGTACCTCTTCAGTAGAAGGCAGATCGTAAGTAGGGCCTATAGCTCTGCCTTCAGTACAACTTTAGCTAAAGGCTATTAAATCTATCTGAATTAGGTTAAGGACTTTCTTACCAACCAACCACTTAGTGTCAAACTCGGCTCTGCTGTCTTGTGTATCTTCATCCTCAGCACAGATGTGTCCTCGGTCCATTATTATTTTGGTAGAAACAGTTAACCTAAATATATAAATAATCTAAAAATAATCAAGCTGAAGAACCAGGCAGAAGGAAGCTTGTCCATGGCGTCTTTTAATTTCTCTTCATGAAGAGGGATACACTCGCTTACTACAGCTGATGGAATGGTCACTGAGTAAAGTTACAGGCACAAATTTATGAACAACTGAACTTACATAATAGTGTTGAATTAATGCTTACATATCACCTGCCATTGACTCTGATTGGTCCATTAGCTTGCATAACCATCTGACATTTATTCTAATTGGTTAAAAGACATGGGATGATTTCAACAGAGCACAGTTGGCTTACATACCTAAAATAAAAGTCCACTTCCACTACATTCTTGTCCTTCTCAAACATTTCTTACATTCAGCTCTTAGCCTTCTGTTATAAAAGTTTCTGTGTACGTGACAGTCAGCCAATTTCCTAAACCACCAAGTACCTTCTTGTTGTTGTTCACTTGACCTTTATCTGGTTTCCTGATATGCTTAAACAAGTGTAGACTATATTTGTTAACCCTTTATGCTACATCTAAGATAGATGCTATATTTTTAATGTAGAAAGCATACCAAAACACTTCACGAAAAATGAGTATATTACCCCTAAATAACTTGTGACCCCTTGATCTCCTTTATTTTCTCTCACTATATACACTCTTTATATCCATTATTGTGTCTTTACCCATCCCACAAACACCAAAATTAAATTTGCAGATGACACAACTGTGATTTCAGAAAACAGGAAACGGCCTTCAGGTAGGATGTCCAGAGATTTGACAGTAAACACAACAAAAACAGAAGGATTAATCAACGACTTCAGGAGGAACAGTACAGACCTGACCCCACTTTTTCATAAATGGGGTATTGTAGAAAGGGTTCCAATCTCCAGGACTGCTGACACCATCGCAGTAGTTAAGATGGCTCAGAAGAGGCTACACTTCCTGAACATAATCAGGGATTAAAACAGCATGGTGGAGAAACTGCTGGTGTCCTTCTACTGTTCTTCCATTGAGAGTGTGCTGACACACTGGGCCTTGGTGTGGTATCCAGTATCTCAGCTGGTCACTAGCAGACAGGAAGGCTCTACAAAGAGTTATAAATGTGGCACAGAATATTATCGGCTGTCCACTGTCCTCACTAGAGGACGTTTTCACTTCTTATTGTCTTAAGAGGACTACTAATATCTCAAAAGATTGTTCTCATCCTGTAATTGAATTACAGGTAAAATTCCGTTACAACGAATATCTTTAGAATGAAATTTTCATTACAACGAAATATTTTTATGGTCCCGACAGCTTCCCGATATGACGTAAATCTATAGAAATCTCGTTACTACGAAGTACATTCAGCAGATACTTTCATTACAACAAAGTGCCCAAAAGACCTTGAAATGCCTGAATGAATCATCCACAGAGCAGTTAGTTCTGTGGCTGCAGCTCAGTTGTGCACAACGATCCCCAAACAGAAACACTAATTTTTTTTCTTTCAAACTTTCCTCGTACTTTTTTTTTTTTTTGCCTTTTTTGTTTCTTGCGATTTTCAGTGATACCTTTTGCTTATTGCTCTTCAACATTTGAAAAACATCCATTGGAATTTAACTGATTGTCACCCTCCTATAGAAACGGCAGACACGAAAAACGATAACTGTTCATATTAGAAAAAAAAAGCTTTACATTTTTGCAGCTCTCGATTGCGACAAAAAAAAAAAAAAAAAAGATGTTGGCAGTGCATTCGGAACTTTGCCATGGACTCTGTCAACTTTCTTGAAAGATTGAGCAAATGAAGAAAAATCTTGGGTTGTAAACGTATGCGAACTGCTGCATTTGAAGACGTCGAAAAAGCAGTTTTTATGTGGTTCAGTGATGCTCGTTCAAGAAACATTCCTATTCATGTGGCACTCATTCAAGAAAATGTGAGGTTTGTAAACTCTCTTGGGACCTCCGTCAACTGGACGACACGCTGAAGAGCGTCCCGAAGTCTGATCTCCGCATCTGTATGGGACAATAGCAGGCTCACAGCTATGCTGCGTCTCTCCACCAAAGTAAACAGAAAAGATCTCAATGGGTGATGCAAGGTTAGGAGCACGGACATTGTAAATACAGGTAACAGGGTTTACTTGGTCACTGATCTGGCCACGACCCTGCCTGACTGCTGTGTCTGTGTCTAGCAGAGTGGCAGATCACGCTACAATAAATAACCGTGCCATTCCTGTTCCAAGCTGAATAAAGCTGGTTTTGCTAAAGTACTGAGACTCAGCCTCGTGTTTTGGGGTGCAAGACAGGGACTTAAAGCGTAACCCCAATCTTTTAGGATCGCTTCACTGCAGCACTATGAGCCTGTTTTTGCCCTGCCCCAGCAACGGACAAACAATCTTCCACAGACGCTGCAATCACGCTTCGGTGACACTTCAGCGTGACATTCCCGTTGGGTGGGGAGTGAGGGGAGGGTCTCAAAAGAGTTCGGAAACTTCACAATATGAAGATGATTATTCGGCTCCTGATTGATAACTGTGCTGCCCACAACATGCTTCCGCATTTAGATAATGATCGCGTTGAATTCCTCCCACCCAATTGCACAGCAGTGCTTCAGCCACTGGATTTGGGCATCATTTGCACCCTGAAAGTGTTACATTTGCAAGGAAATGCTGAGAAAAATTCTTGTCAGCATAACTTGTAGGCAGGAGGAGATTAAAATTAACACAAAAGAAGCTATTGAAATGATTGCAAACACCTGGACGCAAGTTAAAGAAAGCTTCACTATAGTAACAAATATAGAATCTCATTACAACAAAATATTTCTTAGGTCCCTGGCAGTTCATTGTAACGGTATTTAACCTGTACGTCCTTCAAGCAAGCATTACAGGTCAATGAAAACTCAAACAGATTTAAAGAGTTTTTTTTTTTTTTTACGAAGACTTAATACAACTTAAATTCTTGTATCCAGTGCCATCCAACACTCTAATTTCTGTACAGAAATGTAAATGATATAACACTTTACATCTAAATTTGCATTTACTACTGTTGTTGTCCATTTGGATTTGCATTGAGCAGGAGTAGCACCTCTCAAATTTCATTGTGTTTACAATGACAATAAAGGTTGGAATTGAATTGAGAATGAACATTTAAACATTTCACTAAAAAAATGTAACAGAATGTGTGAGGGGCCTTCGTTATGCAACAACTCAACTTCCCAATTTGCCCCAAAATAACTTGTCATTGATTTGCTAACATAGAAATATAAGCCATCTTTGCGGCCGAGTGCTGAAATGGCTCACCTGCACTGCTCAGTTTATTCAAAGGAAGTGAGGATTAACTCAGTTGGCACTAAGTGATCATTAGGACTGCTGGGAATAAAGCCGTTGCAGGGTGCTTGTGAGGCAGGCCGTATCCGGGGTGAAATGAATCCAAGGTAAATGCACTGGGGACCTTAAAGGTAAAGGATCAGATGTCTTTATAATTGGCCGGGTCAGAACGAAGCAACGTCTGTGGGAAATAAGCCACCAGCTAATGAGTGCTCAACCTCAGGCTTCAATGGCGAGAGAAAATATAATGAAAGAGTAGATAGCTAATCAGTCCAGTGGTGCTCAAGAGCAGACACGGACATCTTCTGAGAGAAAATGAATGATACATATGGGTCAGGCTTCTGGGTGGGATCTCCCCACTTGGCCTGATCACGTAGTCGATGAAGAAATAAAATAAAGACCAGAAACAACCACCGACAGGTTGGACGATATTCCAACTGATGATGGAAGCAACGCCTGCTTCAAAGTCAACGTGGTAAGAATGGCATGGTATGCTTGGTGCTAATTTATGCTGTAAAGACTCTAAATGGGTTCTTAATTATTTTATAATAAATTAGAAACCTATTAGAGAAGAAGTGAACTAAAATAATCACTCTTTCTTATGTTTGCAAAACTTAATGCATTGCCAAAGTGTTGTGTTATTATAACAAGACTAGAGACTGCGGCCTTAAAATCTAAGCCCTCCTGTACAGCTTGCTCAGTGTCCCCCGATGACACAGTCCCCCCTTTATGGTGCCCCATCTAAGGTTGGTTCCTGCTATGTGCCTGGGTTATTCTTTGGCTCGCCATGACTCTGATGTACAGGTACAAACACACAATCTTAACACTTAATCTAAATCAGGGTGACAGGAGCCCACCAGCAACCAAACGTGAAGGGGACCATGGAGCACACTGACAGTTAGAGTCAGAGTCTACTGTGAAGCTAATCTGCATGTTTTGGGATGTGGGCAGAACACCAGTGTATCACCAGATTTTGGTTTGGTTTGGTTTTGCAACATATATTTGTAGTTCTGTAATTTGTATGTTGCAGTTACCTACATGGGGACACACAGCAAGCCAATAGTGCGGACTGCTCCAGTCACCTCTCCAGCCAGCAAATGAAATAATCCGATTCCTCAAGATTGTTTCATGACATGCAATCGATGAAGCCGGGATAAAATGTGGCAGCCCACAAACATGAACTGCATAAGCAAATTCTCACTGAATCACACGGCGACGTGACACATGAGGGGGACGGATTTGGAGCAGCGTTGGAGGGCCGCGTATCACAAGTTTGTCTGTCAGCCAACACAGTACGTATGAAGGCTTTGCAGGTACAGTGAGCTCAGCTATGAACTGTGCTCTTTTATTTTCTTTATGAGATGCGAAACAAGGCATCAAGCAGACAAGCCCCTCTTCCCTTCGGTTTGTTGAGTCCAAAGCACCCTCATTCTAGGCATTGTACTTCAAGGTGAGCACTCCTTGGCTTTCAGCTTCCACAAATACGCAAAGCCCACCTCCAGGACTTCAAAGATTTTGTCAGCTTGAGTCACGGGGTGGCGGTGTCAAACTACACAACGGAGATTACCTCTGACTTGCCAAGATTATGTGAATGAAGACTGTGAACAAAAGTCGCTGCACAAATCATGTAATGTGACAGGGCCTTAAGAGATGTGACAACATTCGTCCACTTGTGGCTGTGCTGGCGAAGTGTGCATGTGCTGCTGCTCGAGGAAGTATGTTGTGGCCACTTTGGTTCCCTGGCTTATATCTATTTTCCTATTTATTGTTGTTTATATTTAATTGTAGTCAATTATTTTATATATATATATATATATATATATATATATATATATATATATAGTCTGCATTGTTATTTATTGTACATATGTGCTTCAAGGCCATATTATCTTCTGCTTTGTGGGCAGAGCCACTCTAACCCTTCGTCTTGAGGTTGAGCGCCAATGACAGTGGTGGAGTGTGCATCACAGTTAGTATTGCTTGGCTTTTTCTGGTTTATGGTAATCTGTACATTCTCTTTGGATTTCTGCCTTTGAATTACAGACTGGACTTGTTGGCTTTGCTTATTTTTGGCGTGTGCAGGACTTTAAGCCTGCCTTTTTTACATTGAGGTGAGGCCCATTTTGGGTTCAGGCCTAGTGAAGTGCCACTCTGGCTGGTGGTACCTACTCACCCTATTTGAAGGTTATGTCAGTATTTTAATCTTACAGTATCATTTATGTACTTTTATTATTCCCTTTACAAATGTGGGAAACTTATAACAATACAATTTATTTTTGTATAGTCCAAAATCACACAAGAAGTGGTGCAATGGGCTTTAACAGGCCCTGCCTCTTGACAGCCCCCCAGCCTTGACCCTCTAAGAAGACAAGAAAAAACTCCCAAAAAAAAACCTTGTAGGGAAAAAAATGGAAGAGACCTTGGGAAAGGCAGTTCAAAGAAAGACCCCTTTCCAGGTAGGTGGGTGTCAAAAAGAAGGGGGTCAATACAATACAATACAATACACAGAACAGAACATATCCTCAATACAGTATACAAATATATTTTAGTACGGAGTAGAATTTAACAGTAGATGATATCAGATAATATGATTTGGATTTGTTATAGAGTCCTGGAGACCTCAGCCATGAAGCTGTCTCCTCCTATTGGCCATTCCACAGCAGAATCAGTGCTGGGCAAGCCAATCTGATGAAAGGACCCCTCTACCCAATGATTCCTGTGATCCTCCATCAGGGATGACTTTACCTTAGGCAGGCAAAACAACTTGGCAGGTGGGCCGTGGCACCAAGTGCAACATTTGAGTACCGAGAAGAGAAACAAAATAGGTGAAGGTTAGTATCAAATTTTAACTATCATGTTACTTATGTTTTAGTGCTAATGACTAACAACAGAGATGCAGTCTGCACAGTTAATCAGCAGCTCTAGTCAGGATATGCTAAACTGAAGTAGTGAGTCTTCAGCGGGATTTGAAAGCTGAGACCGAAGGGGCATCTCTTATTGTAGGAGGCAGACCTTTCCACAGTTTAGGGGCCCTGTAACTGAAAGCTCGACCTCCCACTGTTATTTTATTAATCCTTGGAATCATAAGCAGACCAGCATCTTGAGATCTTAATGTGCGCTCTGGTTTGTAAGTCATGATAAGTCCAGACAAGTAAGCCGGACCTTGGCCATTTAATGCTTTATATGTTAAAAGGAGGATTTTGAAATCTTCCCTAAAGTTAACCGGGAGCTGGTGTAAGGATTTAAGAACTGGAGTTACGTGGAGTTATACAATAATGACTGTAATCCTAAGTGTTTTCTGTTAATTGTGTACTGCCTTTTGAAAGGATGTATCAGTAATGTAAATGGGTTTCACATCTTCGTACTTCAGCCACTAGTCTCTCTTCAGCATTCTCCAACAAGCCTGCGCATGTTGAAAGGGCCGCACACATAATCTTCGTGCAGGGGCCTGTCTGACCATGGGACTTCATTTTCGCATCGCCTCGAGAACACATGTGCCCCAACTCAGTCAGCACAGCAGGATCTGCCAGTGGCCAACCGCAAACTACTGCTCACACTGAAGGGGTGGAGCTGTGGGCGGGACAGGCTGCTGGGGCCCCTCCCCTAATGTCATATGCCGCATTCATGGGCTCTTGGACTTTGCAGAGCTCCATGTTGTGATGTTTCACCTTCCCACTTTAGTGCATGCATGTGGGTTTCCAGATAGATTATAAAAGAAAAGCAGGTCTTCAAAAACAAAAGAACATTTAGGGATAAAGTGCATTTTTCATAGAAAAAAAGAGCAAAATAAGCACATTAAAAAAATAAGCTCTCTAAAGGCAATTTGACCAAAGAATATAGCCTTTTGGACTGACTGGGTTATACTGTAGATTTTATTTTAATCAAGTGACTAATGTGAAATGTCAGCGTCAAATCACGACTCGGATCATTTCCAATTCGGAAACTCATATTCACTGTACACAGCAAAGGCGTGTGGCCTATAAAACTAAACACCAGGCAAGTGCACAGCAGAAAAATATTTGGCTGTAAACAGGTGTCTCTTTATGCAAATGAGCTTAGTGTTCATTAAAAGATTACAGATTGATGGAAATTCAGTTTGCAGGGCTGAGGTATACTGCCATCACAGAAACATGCCAAGACACACATGTTACATAAGAACAGAAATGGCTCTATGACTCGGGGAGAGCCCTGACTTCCCACAGTAGCTTAGCAATTGTTTTAGAAAATATCACCAAAAGCAACAAACCCCAGAAACCCTTCTTCAATTTATGGCAAGGGAATAAAAGCCATCTACGAGTAACCAGTGCTTTGGATTCCAGTTTGGATTAGAGGCATGCCTATAATGTATGCTGGGAATCAACCATTTTGAACTGGGCTTGTGTAACGATTGAGGATTGCAAATTCACAAGGATATAAATCAACACTCTCAATGCAGTTCAGGGTGGTGGAGTGCTGGCGCCTATTCCCTTGCCACTGAGCACAAGCCCTGACCAGGGTGGCAGTCCACTCCAGAGGCCACACATGGCCAGTTTGAAATCACCCTGTCACCTTTGGTAGAATCTCTGTAGGCACGGAGGAGGAAAACACACACAAGCAGAAGGAGGACCAGACGTGGGGAATAAATTGTGAGATGGTAGCAACACGCACTACGTCCATACACAGCATACCTGTTGCAGTAACAGGCCAGCTCAGGGTTGTAGGCGTTGACATCCATTTCAGAAAATTTGGGTGTAAGGCAGGGCACGACTTTGGACTGTACACTAGTCTATGTCAGGGCACACTCCTATGAGGAAGTCGTATAGTTGCCAGTTAACCTAACAAAATAGGAGTACAGACAGATGACAACCACTTCAGGCAGCCAGTCTCCTGGAGCTGTCAGTCACAACCACAGAGTCTCTGTATGTAGTCATGTGGAAAAGTGAGTACACCACATTAAAAGTTTATTTATTTATTTATTTTTTAAATATGTGGAGATAAACATTCGATCTTCAGTTAAATAATATCAACAACTAAAAGTGATATACTGTAACAACCATCACATCATTGTATAATTGAAATAAACAAATACAAACTTGTTGAAAAAGTAAGTACCCTGTACGTTTATCACTACCTCACATACCTGCAGCAGAACCACACTGATGTCCATCTTATTTAAACCTCAGACGTTTACTTTGGCTTGGTCTCCGTTGTTGAAAGTGTGTGTTATCAATATTCCAAAGATTGTAAGAGCTCTCTGAAGCCTTTAGGTGGAAGGTTATAGATACCTATAAGTCTGGGAAGGGATTTAAAAAGATCTCCAAACAATTAAAAATCAACCATTCCACGGTTCAGAAGATCCAGTAGCTCAAAAGCAAAACATAAAACGCTGAAAAGAAGTCTCAAAGAAGCCCAGAAGATCTCCAAAGAATTACAAATCAACCATTCCACGGTTCAGAAGATCTAGTAGCCCAAAAGCAAAACATATAATGCTGAAAATAAGTTCCAAAGAAGCCCAGATCTCCAAACAATTAAAAATCAACCATTCCACGGTTCAGAAGATCCAGTAGCCCAAAAGCAAAACGTATAACACTGAAAAGAAGTCTCAAAGAAGGCCAAATTTTCCTCAAGAGGCCTACAGGTAGCTCTTGCCACTGTTGTTGTCAAAATGCAGTAGTCTAACATTCAAAAGAAGCTGCAAAAAGTAGATCTACATGGGTGTCCCAGGAGGAAATCTGTGCTGTCCAGAAAGAAAATCGGGGAAAGACTAAGTTCTTCCCATGAACACAGAGGCAAACCCTGGACTTCTGGAACAATGTGCTCTGGTTTGACAAGGCAAATGTAGAGTTATTTGGTCACAGTACCAGAAGACATCTTTGGTGGAAACCAAAGACAGTATTTGAGCAGAAAAACCTGATACCAACTGTAAAGCGAGCTGGTGGAAACGTTATGGTGCATGAAGGCCTGTGCAGCTCACCCTCACAGAATCAACTGTGAATCCTTCATTGTACCCGAGGGTTCTTGAGGATAACTTAAGACCATCTGTCAGAAACTTGAAGCTCAATCTTAAGTCAACCTTGCAATTAAACACAGCAGTAGATCTACCAGGGAACGGCTGCAAAAAATTCTGGAATGGCCAAGTCAAGGCCTGGATCTGAATTCCATCAAGATGCTGTGGGGGGATTTGAAATGGGCTTGAGAACAAGTCTCTCTCAAACATCATACAAATGAAAGAATTCTGCATGGAGAAGTGGGGAAAACTTGCTTCAAGTCGATGGCAGTGACTGCTAGACCAGGGGGCACCAAGTCCGGTCCTGGAGGACCACCGTGGCTGCAGGTTTTCATTCTAACCCTTTTTTTTTTTAAAAGAGTGCCCTGTCTGTGCTGCTAATTAACTCCTTGTGAATTCATTTTAACTGAATTGCTTTTTAAAGAGTTGTTCCTCTGAACTGCTTCATTTCTTTCCTTAAATGGCACCCAAACAGAAATGTAATGTGAAGCGTGTGAGCCAACAGAAGACCAACTAAGTGACGGCCTCAAACTCCAACCAATTTCACTTCAACTAGCTGCTTAATGAGGTGCCAATTCTTGTCGTTAATTATGCCATTTCTTTAGTTTCGTGGCTTGATGTTGCTCTCGTGGTACATTAGCAGACATTTCAGAAATTGTTGATTTTCTCTTTTCTAGGAGCGCTGGTAAAATATTTTGGGGACCTGAGCAGATCGACATTCCTGAGACCTTCATCTTTCTTTATTTTGAGATATTGTATAATGGACACCAGTTGCTTTGGCTTATTTTGTATCTCATTATTGTTTGGTTGCTAATTACGGAAAAAGAAACAATTAAGTGGCCAGAGTCTTCAAGAGCAAGTCAATTAAAATTAGTTCAAAAGAAGTTAATCAGCAGCAAAAACAGGTCACTCATTAAGAAACAGGTTAGAATGAAAACCTGTAGCCACGGTGGTCCTCCAGGACTGGAGTTGGCGACCCCTGTGCTAGACAGTTAAAGGAAACGCCAACTTGAGAGGGCAACACCAGTTATTACAGCCAAGGGTGGACTTATTTTTGCCACAGAAAGTAATGGGGTATCTGTTCATTTTTCATTGAACAAAGTATTGCACAACATAATCGAAAGACACTGTTTAAAGTAAAGATCAGTCGTTATACGTCACATATGTTAAAAAAGAAAAACAAAAGTCATGGTGTGTACTTGCTTTTTCACGACTGTCTATACTGTACACCAACCACATCACTGGTTTTTCCAGTAACACGTCACACTTTAGAATGCTTAGCGTTATGCTTTGAAACAACTAATCCTAATGCTTAAAAACTTTTAGTAAGAAAAAAATACCTCCATGTTCAGAGAAAGAGCAAAAAGAAAAACTTTTGCCATTAAAAAAAGCAAATTCCTTCCACTACTTTTTTTTTTTTTTTTTTTTTTAAGTACTGTGATACTTTTGGCAGCAAATGGTGGCCTCTGTCCTCATGTAGCACAAATCGCAGATAAGCCGCCACACACAAGCGCAGTCACTGTCTATGTGCACATGAGCACCCGCACGGGCCTTTCCTCTGCTGCCCTTTCTTTCTTATTCCTGAGGTTACGGAGTAGATGAGAAAGGAGCTGCAGACATTGTGACTGAGATGACCTCCTGCTCAATGTGTTTCCTTCACAACAAAAGCGTCGATTGGTAAGTGACCAATGCAAACACGCCTCGTACTGAATCAGCTCGTTTTACTGGCAGCGGAGAGCAGCAATGTTTGTTGTCACAAATTCCCCACTTGGGACTGGCGTTTCCTTCTGGCTGAGGACACATTCAGTTCAGCATGTAAGCGAGTCCCATTCACTTTTTTTTTTTTTTTTTTTAAATCACGTCTGGATTTTCTCACAGCCTACTGATCACATAAGAGCTGAAACAGTAAATATTAAATCTGCCCTGACCAGAGCGGCAGGCTGACAAAGGCCTAGTATCCAAGTGACAGTTGTATTTAAACAGGCCACTTTTTTCACTTGTGATTTTAAAGTTGTATTTAACAATGATCACTTACATCAGATGAGTAGTTAATTACGAAAACAAACACAAGTGGAGGGCATCAATCAAAATACTAAAATCTACTCATTTTCAGTTGAGGTTCAGAGTAGCCTAACTTGGTGGCATTAGTAGGGCACGAACGCATGCAGTTCTACATACTGAGAAGTGAGGATTCTCACTGCCTCCCCAATTTTAATTGTGCTTCTGAACACATACGATCCTGAGGGAAAATCCAGCAGCGAGTCCCTCTCCATACCCCAGGCTTGTGTGGTGGCGTCAGACGCTTGATGATTACACGGGGAAGCTTTGGCACACGCTTTGTGGAACGAGACTGCAGAGTACCAGTTGTCACTCTGGCACTCGTGATATACACGTCTGGCATCAAGTCACACACTGCAGACAAAGCTTTGTTTATTGAAGGTCTGCTTTTCAGGAATGCAAACCTTTACAAGGCCTCGACACAAGCCACAGAAATAAGAAATACAAACAAATAAACAGAAAATAACTATCAACACTAAATAAAGTCATTTTGTGAATTACATGTCCTTATTTCTTAATCTATCTTTTGTACATTCATGTTTTGCCATCTGCCACATTGGACAACAATCAGCCAGCTGGCATGAAGACAAAGATCTGGACCAATCAGCAGTTAGATCAGTTTCCAAAGCATCTGCAAGAAGCTGAACGAAATGCTGATGAAGAAAGAAAGAAAAAGCAACACTGTAACAAGTTGTTAATTGCATTTTCCTTTGATTTTTTCAGAAGCATATATTAGCATAAATATTTTAACATATATCAGACTGATGTAATCAAATGGTCCCTTCTGACTCACAATGAAGTAAAGGAAGCTATGCTTTGCAGTACGTTGTGCCACATCATAATACTGGAAATGAACAAAAACAACCCAAACCTGCAATGAGTGGCGATTAAAAAGAACTCCAATACGCAACATCTGAATATTAGGGAACTGAAAACCAACATGAAATCTTACCTACCTACAGACCTATCTTATGATGCCGATTGTGATCTGCTTCATTAAAACAGGAACTAACACTGGAGCTCTTCATTTTGGCAACTCTTCGTCTGATTAAAAAGGATCAGTTTGGTGTGTTGTTAAATGACATCTAAAGTTACAGAAAGTTACAACAGGACAATATTACACGTGTACACACTTAAGTGAAAATTAGAAATTTATCGGGTGTGAACTGGACGCTGTATAGCGCCCAACCTGGCACAGACTCACTCGGAGGCACGTGTAAAAAAACACAAAGACTTTTATTTTTCTTCAGCTGGACGGCACGACTTCCCCGTGAACAACTCCAGCCACAACACAGTCCCAGAGCACTTACAGCGAACACTCCCGTTTCAAACCACCACTCCTCCCTGGCAACCTCGTCCTCTTCCTCACGATTCTGGCTGTCGAGAGGTGCTTGCTGGCCCTTTTTATAGCCCACCCGGAAGTGCTCCAAGTGCTTGATCACCTGCCTTTGATTGCACTTGATATCCTGGTTGGCTCAGGGACCCATGCAGCACCCCCTGGCGGTCACCCCAGATCCCATCAGGGCAGTGGAGAACTCCATCTCCCATGGAGCCCTGCGGGAAACTGAGGCACCATCATCAGCCAGAGAGGCTGCCACCAAGTGTCCTGAGGGAGGTATTGAGACGCCCATGGTTGCTCCCCCGGAACATATGTAGAAGGGGTGTCCCAGCCGGGCATGGGACCCAGCCGCCTGCCACATGGGTTATTACTCTACTATGGATAGAGGGAGAGAGAAATAAATTAATATAAAAATGGATATACAAGAAAGGCACTATATGAAATAATAGACAAATGCAGCCTAACCAATAACTGAGAGATAGGTAAGAAAGGTGTTGTATGGCAGATAGCAACTAATGACAGACAAACAAACAAGAAACCCTCTGTAAAATAGGACAGATACTTATGAAATACACTGTATAGGATATATAGATAGATGGCACATATTTGATTGTAATTGGAAATTTGTCAGTAACTGACATATACACAAAAGCTACCCTCTAAATGACAAATTCCATTAAAAAAAGGTTCACAACCTATTTAAAATGGACAGGGTGGTCCAGATCTAATTATGCAGATCCAGATCGTCTGGATGACTTTGATTTATGAAGGGAGGATTCTTCATGTTGTCAGTTCGCACACTTCTCGATGGTCCGGGATTTTTCGGGTGATTTTCTATGTAATAAATTTAAGTTATAGCGTAATGAAAATTGCATAATTAGATCTGGACCACCCTATAAATATTAAAATAGCACACAAATATTGCTTAACTAGAAGACGTATTGTTTGCCTTTGGTGCATCAAATTAACAAATAAGGCCACCACTCGTACCAGTTACATACTCACTGAGCAAATTATTAGGAACACTTGTAGACCTGCTCATCCCTTTACGGGATCCATGCAACACGCAATTGTTGTACTGACAGAGTTTAGGACGCTGATTTAAGTCTTAGTCTAGTTGTAGATAAAATTCTGTAGTAGTTCTACTCCTTGGTGTTTGCTTCTTATCTTGTTCTATGCTGCTTTGATGCTTGCACCTTCATTTTGTCAGTACTATACTTGCATTGTAAGTCCCCTTGGATAAAGTCACCTGCTAAATAAATACATAAAAAAATCTAATCAGTCAATCATCAACAATGTATAAACTTCAGTTAATGTTCACCTCAAACACCAGAGAGGTTGGGAGCAGGTACTGATACAGTGCATTGATGCTGCCACCACACGACAAACCACCTCAAGATCCCAACTTAGGACCCGAGTGCAGCCGTGCAGCAGGTGACACCTCAGCACCACCAGAATGGGAAAAAGTGTCATATCAGAGATTTGGACCGTAGCATGAATGTTGGTGCCAGATGGGCTGGTTGGAGTATTTACTGTATGTCACTGCTTATCTCCTGGAGTTTTTATTAACAACAGTTTTCAGATTCCACTCAGAATGGTGAGTAAAACACAAAACCATCAGTCAACACAGGTGGAGTAAGAAGAAAATGGCCAGAAAGGTTTAAGCTGACAGAAAGGCAGCTGTAACTTGGATAACCACTCTGTACAACTGTGGAGAGCAGAAAAGCATCTCAGAATGCTTAGCATGTTAACCCTTGAAGGCTATAATAGCAGGAGACCATGTCACACTTCACTTCTGTCAGACAAAACCAGAAAGCTGGATGGCTGTGGACTGGAAAAATGTGGCCTGGATGACGAATCTTGATTTCTGCTAAGGCAGATAAATGGCAGGGTCAGAATTTGGCACTGGCAGCATATATTCACGCACCCAACTTGCCTTGTGTGAACAGTCCAGACTGGTAGTGGTGGTGTAATGGTGTGGGGAATGTTTTCTTGGCATACTTAGTGCCTGTTAATACCAATCAATCATTGCTTCAATGCCATGGCCTATCTGAGAATTGTTACTGGCCATGTGCATCCCTTCACGGCCACAAATTTACCCATGCCTACTTCCAGCATGATGGTGCACCATGTTACAACACAAAAGGCATCTCAAACTGGTTTATTGAACATGATAATGAGTTTTGTGTTCTTCAGTCATCATATTAGAATCCAACAGAACACCTTTGAAACGTGGTAGAAAGGAAGATTCGCAGCATGAATGTGCAGCTAACAAATCTGCAGAAACTGCATGATGCAGTCATGTCAACATGGGCCAGAATCTCAAGGGAATGTTTCCAACACCTTGTGGAATTCATGCCATGAAGAACTGAGACTGTTAAGAGGAAAAAATAGGCCCTACCCAAAATGGCATAGTGTTCCTAAGAATTAGCTCAGTGAGAGTACATGGAATCACCAACATCAGCACCCCACCAATGCATTATCAAACCTACTTTCTCCAGTTCACCGTCATGGCAGCTGGAGCCCGTCCAGGCAGTTAATAACCAACCGTAAGCATAGTACCAGTCAATTCTACCATTAAACATTCAAGTATCATCAACATGAGTATGTCCCCCTATTTTATTGAATATTTTAAGACCATCAGTTAATAATAATAATAATAATAATTCATTACATTTATATAGTGCTTTTCTCAGTACTCAAAGCGCTATCCACACAGGGAGGAACCGGGAAACTAACCCACAATCTTCCACAGTCTCCTTACTGCAAAGCAGCAGCACTACCACTGCGCCACCTGTGAGGACACAGACAGGTCACTGTGAAACTCTGAACAAATCTCAAATCTTCTTTTTCTTCATTTTAAATTGATCTCTGCAGATTGTACTTTTTGCACAATGTTCATCAGTAAGCCTTAAGTATAAAATAGAGCTGATGACTCTGAGCATGAATGAACAGTCTCTACCTATGTGGATGTTTCTTTGGGTTTACTCACACATCACAGACAGGTTAACTGGTATTAATGAATGTGACCTGCGATGGATGGACACCCCATCCAGGGCTACTACCTTCCTTGTGCCCAGTGCTGATGCTCACAAGCCAGATTTGAATGAAATGGATTAAGTATACACAGTAGGTGGATTGAAGATCAGACCAAGCTTTTGTTACAGACTCAAATCAAATGTACAGTCGACCCTTGACATACAACCGGCCTGACATGTGAACAACTTGATTTACAACCAAAATTTTTGTATTGATTTACGACCAACATCTTGCGTTACGACCCGAATGCGGTCACGTGTATCCGCTTGTGCGATTGTAAACAAACAGCCGAGAGCGTTCTTAAGCGTCAGTCGAAGCCCAGATACATGTGTTTGTGGACGTAATTTCAGTCAGTACAGTGATTTATCTATATATATAATTCACTAAGACCATGGCAAGCAAGACGCATAATTGCTAAGGAAAGAAGAGAAGGTAATGAAGGTAAAGAAAGCGATTGTTAAGGGATGTTAGCTAGTGGGCTGGCGTGGCACATGATGATGTCATCAGGCTGAGTCAGCACCGGCTTGCTTCGGAGTGTATTATTACAGCAGTTAACAACACGACCAGCTTTGAACTGAGTGCTCGACTACTGTCATTATTAACTTGAGAAACAGCGATCACAATCGAAACGAAGAAGGAAATTGTGCGGAAATATGAGATTGGCGTTCATGACCGATCTCGCTAATATGTACAGCATGTCGAAATCCACCATCTCGACAATTTTACAAAGAAAAAATTTGCATAAGGAGGCTCCTTCTAAACAATAACCACCTTCCAAAGAATTAAAAAAAAAAATTTTAAATGTTAAAAACTATAAGGTTTACTTGCATCATATTCCAAATACCTTGAAACATACCAACTACTTTTATCAAGTGCCATTATAATGCACACTCTTCCAAGGCTTTTTATAAGTAAGGCACTATAGGACAGTAGGCTCTAGGCTAAGCTTGGAGTTACAGAGTGATACAGAGGAGAAGAATGAACCAGCAACTGTACGGTTTCTAGTCCACATTTTCCTACCTGCTGACAACTACATAGCATCAGACTAAATCTCATTTCCTAATAATCAAGAATATGATTGATTTCCAATGCATAACTGAATATTTACTCTACCATTGCAATCCTAAACCACTCAAGTATAAAAGCTTCTTTTCTGACCATCTGTTGCTTGCCCCTCCACCGGATGCCAAGAGGTAAGTAAAATGAAGCAGTGCCATGGGCAGCGCCTGTCTAATTACACCACATGGACTGTATTTGCAGAATTCAAATCTGACTGGTGTATAAGATTCAAATCACAATAGAGGATCCATTGAGAATTCAAATTATTTTTCTGCATTTAATACTAACAACATCTGTTTGGAGTGTCATGATATACATTTTAAATCAATTACACAAAACAATGTTTACTAACCATTCAGAAAGATGTTCCCTAATGTCAGGTGTCTACATTAGTTGACACATTAACATCCATGGCTGACACAGCACCCAAAACACTCCTGCTGCCTCCAAACCAGGTCATGGCCAGGCTGTCAGCTAGCGCTGCTTAACACATGGCAGGTTCAGGGTGGCCCGGCTGGGACATGGGAGGTCACCAATATTGTGAGGACCAAGTGAACAGCTGTGTCAATTTTCCTTTGTCATATTCTACAGCAGCTTATAATTAAATTGGCAGCTCAATATGGTTTCTTTCTGTTTTTTTGCTCTTTTGTCCAAACAGGCCCACTAACTCTTCTTACTTTATCCAATGTTTTACAGTTTAGTAAAATAGCAACCTAATTTTCTTGTACGTAACAATGCTTATAAGGCATGTTTATTAATCCTATAACTGGAAACAAGACCCTCAAGCAGGTTAAGAATGCAGATTTAAAGACTTACAGCGTTCCGAATTCATTGACATTTCATCCAGCCGAAAGCTGCGTGATCTTGCTGTTAGACTGCCACTTCAGTCAGCAGCAGAGAAGCTGTTGTGCTCAATCCCACCATAAAGCTGAATTCACAAACCCTGGAAATGAACAGAATGACTAAGAAAGGAAGAGCTGGCAAGGTAGGGTTGTTGACATTTTTATTCTTCAAGTCTGAGATGGCAGTGTACTGAACAAATACAGCCAGAGAATTGATCCCTGCAGAAACACACACTGACCATATCATCCAAAAGTCCAGAACCATCACACACACAAAAAATAAAAAAAAAAAAAAAGTAAAAATAAAGTTTTGAAAACTGTGCGCTTCGAGATTTATTTTGGTATGTCTTGATATAAAATCCTGCATAAATATCTCTGCATTTAACTTTCATTTTCTTTTAATTCTTGTTATTTTATTATTATAAAACAATTCCCTTAAAACAGCCACAACCGTGTAGTTACAATTGAACTGTAAAAATACATTACTTAAATAGACACATCGCATTATTCATGAGATTGCATGAATTTGTGCCTAAAATGTATCATTTAAATTCCGCAAACATAGTAAGTCAACATATTAAAATACAATTACAAGAACATTACATTTAACTGTATCTGCTTAATAAAGCTATTAAGGTAACACTTTTCTTTTTAATAAGAGAGCTGTAAATAATGCCAGGTCTCCTATTAAGTAATTAGAAAATATGCACAAAATGCACCTTTGTGAACCGGAAATTAAACAGAATGTGATGAAAAGTACTACACAAGTCAAAATGCAGGCACTGGAGGGAAAGTGTGGTTCAATTAAAAAGCAAAAAAAGAAAGATAGGGGTTGGTGGTAAAAGGATGAGGCAGCTGTCCCCTCGAAACAGGGGATGACTCTTGTTCCCAAACTTATTCTCAGGTTTTAGTGAAATTCTGGCTTCTCTGGGAATGTACACCCAGCCCGTCTGATGATGACATTGGCTGAATAGTGGCCAGCACGAATGCATTCCTCCAGGGGCCGTTCGTATACAAGCTGGGACAGGAAACCTGCAGATAAAGGGGACATAAATTAGGAACAGACTTCAGGTATGGTAACTAAAAAGTTATAGCCTGAAACACGTGCCATGATTTAAGAATTGTATGAAAAAGCCTGTCAGCAGAGGTCCTAATCAATTGCTCTACCAAGTCAGCTTGTGTTGCTTCACTTGCCCCCAAGCATGTACTATCACAGTGCCATGGTTGAGTGGTCTTCTACCCACATGCTAAAGACTTGTGTGTGTTAGGTTAATTGAGTAGGGATGAATGTAAGTGTGGCCTGCAGGGTTTGGTTTTTCCTGGGTTAGGTACAGGCAGCAAAGACCAATGGCTGGACAGAAAATGAATGGGTGGATGGATAAAAACTATATGACATACAGAATTCTCTTTTCTTTTTCAGGATTCTTACTTGTAATTAGTAAACTAGTTAAAATAATTCCCACTCTAGTCACTGAACATACAGAATGAAAAAAAGCATAAAATAGAAGGTACTGAGCTGTAGTGGTGACGGTGCTGCCAGGTGCGATTCCGGCCTGAGACTCCCTGTGTGACCCTGAGGAAGTTATGTCATTTGCCTGTTGGTTAGCTGTTAAAAAAAGATGCTATACTCTGATATGTCAAGTGTATTAGCATTGGAAAGGTGCTCTTAGAATGAAAGCAGTACAAGTTTAGATCAAGATATTAGCTACTATTAGCTACTTCTTTACTGATTTCATTATTTTGTATTTATCGTACTAATTTATTTTATTTTTTTTTACAATATATATGTCATTGTGATTACATTATTCTGTATGTTTTTTGCATTGAACATTTTAATTAGCCCCGTGATGTCAGCTTATTTTATATATTTGACAGTCATTCATTCAAAAGGCATGCAGGAAAGGTAATTAATTCTTATATAATATCTAAAATAATCATCTATGATTTATCTAAAGATGCCACTGTGGCCTGGTGGTTAGAGTTACTGCCTCATAAATCTAACACCCTTCCCAATGTCTGTGTGGAACCTGCATGATCTCTGTGTGTTTGTATGGGTGTTCCTCCTACATCCTGAAGGACATTAAAACTGAAATTGCCTTTTGGTTAAGTCAGTTTAACCCTCCAGGATCTTTGCAGAGATGTAAGGTCACAATGTCTGTGTCAGGCTAACCGGAGTTTCCAAATTGGCCATGTGAGCGGGGGCATGTTTGTGTACGTATGGGTCCAACGATGGACTGGCGGCCCAGCCAGGATGGGAGAGAGTGTATTACACTTACTGCTACTAAAATAGCAACTGGTCTTTCATGACTTTGGACTAGATTATGCAGGCTGAAGAATGTCATGTCATGTTGCGAGCCAGCAAACTCAGAGCTCTTCATGTGTAAATACTGCAGCCTCAAGCTGTGAGTGGATATCCTAAGGGTTCTCCTCTTGTATACAGCAGTATTTCTAGTCAGTTCAGCTTCTTCTTCTTTTTAGGGTCTTATGAAATTAGTCAATGTTTCTTTAAGTTATATATTTTACTATAATAACAATATCATTAACACTTGTCTCCGGTTTTAGTTTTAGAATTTTGTTAGTGTTTTTTCCATTAGAAAAGAGAGCAGCCAAACTGTTTAGTTCAGTGAGGCCCTTGTACAAACGGCACAGACATGGTAGCGCTCCAAGACACAGGATGCGAGCAGCATGGATGCATGGGAAATAACGTGCATGAATGGAATGTATGATCAAATTAGCAGCCAGAGACCCTGACTGAGCCCTAAGGACATTCTCTCTGTTACACTTGAGACCCGGAAGCGTATAAATGAGGTTAGTGATACCGAGCTTGGAGTGCAAGAGACTGGCTGTTTGTTTCATTAACATGCTTACAACGGGCCAACACCTCAGAAGTAATCCTTCCACTCTGATCTGCTGATCTCCTTATTGTTTCCTGTCCTCTACAGCATCACATCCACTTGGGAGCAAAAGGGGAAGTGAGGGCAATTTCAGCCCATGACATTTCTCAAGTCCCAGAGGAAGTTCACATAAGGTTTGGTTTGAATGGCTTCAGCAGTTCTCAAACAGATAAGAAACAGACATACTAGCAGATATGTGAGAGCTGTCGTCTCCTTTTAAAATTTCCAAACCAGTATAACCCTACACATATTGTAAATGCATTAACACAGTTTATCTATAAGAGTTGTATGCTTCGATTGAGAGTGAGGTCATTAATGGGGTCTTCAGGACAGTCCTAAAATTCCATTAGATATTGTGAATAAATTTGTGCTGATGACACTACAACAGTGAGGATAACAAACAATGAAAAGACAGCAAAATTAGTCAGAAAAATTTGGATAGACTTTGGGATTGGACAATTCAGCTTGGCCTCCAGTAAAGATATGTAAAGTGCCATATGCAGTTAACAAATGAACTTCGTTATGAAGATGAAAGAATAATCTGCCAGGATAGGATGTTGAAGCAGAAGTCGCCTTCTCATTTAAGAGGATACTGGAATAGATGGTGTGAGAAAAACAAAACATAAAAAAGTCTAAAATAAACAACTAACCGTTTAGTTAATACAGTACAGTACTAATGATCAAACATGTTTGTATATAAATTACACTTGCGTGAGTCCATAAAATAATGAGGTTGTGAAGAGGCAGAGCCTACCCACCCTGCAATATCAGGTGCAAAGAAGAACCCAACCCTGGATAGAGTGCCTGCCCACTTGTGTTACACACCCACACCTGTCATTCTGGTTAAGTGTCACACAGTAACTTCAAATGCCCTAGGATGGCCCGGTACACGGTCCAGGCCTGAAGATGCCTTTTACTTAATTAGCCTAACAAACTGCTGTACATGTTTTTGGGATGTGGAAGAAGAATTCACATAAACTGAGATAACTGGTAAAACTTTACACAGAAAGTGACCAAGCCAGGATTTCAACAGGACTTCTGGAGCTGTGTGGCAACAGTGCTAAGCACTTTACCATCATGCTGGCACCTTTCAAGAACAATAAAATACATAAATAATTTACCAGAAAATGGCTTATTTTGAATGCAGTTTCTTGAAGTAACATTACTTTTATGTCTTTAAAGAGTGGGTGGCATGGTGGCCAGGCAGTTAGCACTGCTGCATCACAAACTCAACTTTTTCGCCAGGGTTTTCCTACCATACCCCTAGAGACCTGTGTTGGGTTAACTAGTGATTCCAAACTGGCCCTGTTTGAGCGTGAATGTGAGAGTGTGAATAAATTGGCACTGTGATAGACTGGTGCCTGGTAAGGCTGTTATCATTAACAAGAACTATTACTAAAACTTGAGATAAATTGTTAATCAAATTAAAAACAAAACTAAATGCATAATGAAAAATAAAAACTAGAGGGAAATTAAAACCTCATGTTTCAAAACAAACTACAGTAAAATTAAATTAAATGGATGGAAACAAGAACATTTTTTGTTTTTATCCTACCACTGACTGTACTTCCTTTTTCACTAACTGGCTACTCACCCTATGTAGCCTAATGAGCATACTGGTCATCATCTAGCTAGAAGAAACATTTGTTTAATCACAGACACACACCAAGGAACTATTTGTAAATGGGAAAGGCTTTTCTGGGAGTACTGTGAAATGATAGTAACAAGAAAAATGAATTTCTGAAGTAGACAGACATTTTTATGAAGAAAAATTAAAGAGAAAGAACTGAACTAATTTAAAAATTCATATAAACTGCTTTCACAAAGATGACAGTAAAGAGGTTGGGGACTGTGACACACTACAAAAACAAACACCTATCAAAGAAGGTAAAAAACATTCTACATTGCTCAAGAAAGATTTACTTTTAGCTGCTACCACAACATACTAGTTGATCGAACTTAAGAGATTATTCATTAAACCAGGAATGTCTAGAATGCTGAGACGCAAAGAATCAGTGAAGTACTTTATTGAAGTTTAAAAATAAATAGCCTGCTCCTTGAAGACATTGACACTGCAATAATGTGAGTATGACATTTTACAAAATGTCTCGGATGATAATGCAAAAGATGGCTGGAGGAAAAAGGGACTCATTGTGTCTTTTCTACAGTCCTAGCCCTATGGAGACATTACATGCTTTTCTCAGTCATCAAAACTTAAAATGATTCTCTCAAACAAATCAAGTCTCCAGAAATAAGAACTAAAATAGAAATGTTCAAAACTTCCTAAAACTAAACTGAAAATGAAATGATAGGTAAAAGCAGAATAAAAAAAACTAATTAAAAGAATGCTGAACTAAAAAAAAAAACTTTGGTCCAAGGTTGATTCCCTTGTGCCTAGTGCTGTCAGGATGGGCTACAATTCCAGCAACCTTGAAATGAATTAAGCAGGTTTGAGAAGGTTTTGTTCCACGTTTTAAGTGGGCAGCACAACTCCTGCCTTACTGGGTCCTGTGGTGTTTTCATTTGCCTTTGTTTCTTTTTGGAGCTTTCTTCAGGTGCTTATGGTTTCAAACTCCCTAAACACTTCCCACCCCACCACTTCAATGTCAAGTTAACTGGTGACTCTAAATATGCCCAGTGTGGTACTAAAGTGACCTGGAATTGGGCGGTTGCCCTTTTTCAAAGTTGATTCCTGCCTTGCCTCAGATGGTCCCGGGATAGGCTCCCGCCCCCAGTGTCAAAGAACTGGATTCAATGAGTCTGATAATGATTGATTAATGTTCCTTAAGTATTCCGAGAGAATCAAGTGTCAAAAACAATGAAGTACACAGCCAAAGTAAAATGTCTCCATGTATAACAGTAGTGTGTGTTCTTCCGACTGTTAAGAATTTTTTTATTTTTGGAGATTTCAGTTTTTGAAGCTGCTACTGACAGCGTGCACATTTCTCTGATGTATTCTGTAGTCAGTGGCCTGCTATTTGTCTGCTGAATACTGTTGACCAAAATGACAAAAAAGGAAATCCCAGTTGTGGTTAAATATAGGAGGTCACCCTCCTGGTATATTCACAAACCACAAATCTGTCTTGGGCTACAATAAAGCTTCGGCATCCTGTAAGGAAGACCAAAATTCCTCACGCTGACATGGTTACTGAGCCACAAACTGAAGAAAAAAAAATATCCTGGCAGATCAAACTGAATGACAAATAACAATACTTTTAGTGTTAAAAAATGCAAAGCAATCTGACAGTGAAGGAGCTGCGATGAAAAAGGACTGTCTGAGATATCTTCATTTGAAGAAGACAAACTGAGGGAATTGAAAAGCAGAGCCACGTCACTCTGAGTTTTCAATGAACGCCTCACAAGCAGATGCTTTTAAGCAAATCAGTCAAAAGGAAATTTCGAGATGATGATGAGAACTTTTAAAAACAGAAAGCTAAGCATTAAAAAAGAAAAATAAATGTCACTGTAACTTGTCAATACATTGTGCTGTAGAAGTGGACCACAAATTTCTGACTTCTGCCATAACACTAATTTAAAACTGGTATCAATATACTTTATATACTACAGTATATTAAAATTGGTTTTCTCTGTATTTTTAGTGTATTAATTACTAATCAAAAATTTCCAAAATCACTTTTTTTTAAGTCATGGGTGGATGGGGGTTGTCGGGAGTCTATTTTTGCAACAGAAAGCTTAAAAACCCCAATATAATCACAGGATACACCGATGCACAACACCCACAATTACACAAGGTTAGTTTAACAGCATGTGTTTGGACTGTGAGAGGACTGAAGACAAATCCTGGGCACCCCTTCAGAATGTAGTACAAAGACAAGGCAATGTCCACTATATATCCTTTATCTATCCATTGCTAGCATCCAGCATCGGGTGCAAGGAGCTACTAACTAACCTAATTCAGCATGTGGGAGTAAAACCAGAGAACTGGCAGAGCAATGCATGCAGACATGGGGAGAAATTGCAGATATCTATGGAGGGCCAACTTGACCAAAACTCGAACCCAGGACTCTTGAAATGTGAGACAGCAGAAATGCTAACCAGCGTCCCACGATGATTTCTTTTAAATCTGAATGTTGAACAAAGTGTACTCTTAATAATCCAAAGCTCCATCTTTATAAAACCTGACCTTGTAGTTAAATGAGTATACTGTGATATAATCACAGACAAGAAAGCAGTCAACATTTAAAACGTAAGGTGTGGTGGATATTAGCCTATAACACACATCTTTATCTTTGTATAAGCAGTACTTCTGCATTGAGTCTGTTCTTATAAGCTCTCAAAGTCTAACTCCTTCATAAGCTCATAATCAACAGCTATCAACAAAATCTCTAACAGCCATTTCTGATGCAATGACTTCCTCAGTTCTTTTTACATTCACTATAGAGAAAATGCTCATAATCATTATAGTTATTTAGTGAAAAGGGAAGAAGTAACAGGAGGTAGTGATAGGTTTGTTTTCATCCTCTTGATTATAACATCACTGAGTAAAATGTCATTGTCCATTGACTCACCAGAAACTAGTTTTCTATTTGTCATTCAGTATGGATAAACCACACGTTAAACACATTTTTCAAATTCAGCGTGCTGCTATAGCAGAAATTCTAAAAACATGAGCATGAAACAATCCAGCAGTCACACTATACTCAGTAAATTCATGCTGCTTTTAAAAGTCTTGAATGTGTAGAGCAAAATAACATACAGAACTTCATTTGCACATCATCTGCTTTCTTATGTTTGACAGATGCCCTAAGGCCATGCCACCAAGTGTCAAACGACAAGATTTCCAAAGCCTCTCATATTACACTGGCACAATTCTATAGTACAACTCCATGTTTTACTATGAGATGCAACAGAGGGAGCTGTGCAATGGAATAGTGTCCCATCTGGGATTGGTTCCTGCCTGATGGCGACAAGTTAGGCTCCAGACCACCAACTGGATCTCCAACTTCTTGTCGGTTGGAATTGTTTTTTTGTCCTTTTCCTTGGCCGTCTGACCATAGCACCTATCTCAGACATTTAACTAACACTGTAACTATTAGGGATTTGAAGACTGTGTATTTGAATGAAATTTAAGTTCATGTCTAATCACACCAATTTTCGTTTAATCTATTTGTCTAATTATGCTGTCTGTTTTTACTTATTGCATTTTGTAATTATAATTCTTTCTTTTAATCTTTGTAAAGAACTTTGAGAACTTTTAAAACCAATTAATTATTTGTTATGTGTAAACGGTGCATACAAACAAAAATGCTGCATATGTCTGTTTCCATGCACACTTCGAGATATATAAAAACTAAACTTGTAAAGCTATGCACAATTTTACAGCAGGGTCCCGAACCCCCGTGTATGCACTTTTCTGGTCTGTTTTGCAAACTGGAGGCACCCAGTGTCAAAGCAGTGCTACTATTTTTGTGATCTTCTTTTCTTTTTTAGATTCACATCTATAACATGGGTTTTATCAAATACACCAAAATTAACTGTACATCGTTTACAAATTTAATTCACTTTATTGTAATGATTCTGTAAGAACATAATGGTGCACGGAATGACCAAACTATTCCAACTACCATGGATGCTTTAGTGTTGCTGGAAGACATCGCAAAAGGAAAAATTAAAAAGAGTATTTACAGATGATGGTGACTGGCTTCTAAGTAGATTCTGATTTCCAAAATCTATCCTCTTGGAGCTGTGTGCTGAACTGATGCTGGCAAAAGGCAAACAGTCCTTCTAAGGATAGAGAGTCACCTCAAACTAAAGAGCAGAGAAACGGTCCATAGTGGCGCTTGATGCTGTTGCAACTCTATAAAGGCACCTTCAGAGAATGAATTTGCTTATGTAAATAGAAATCATTTCCACTCTATTAATGTGCTGCTCTATAGTGCACAGAAAGTGTGTCACAGTGTGCAAGAATGTACCTGAACAGATGTGCTATGATGAATCTGACCCACCAAATGATCAGCCAGATCGGACAGCATTAAAATTTCGTTTCCATGTAATTGGCTGAATGTAAAAACAGGTAATTCCTTAGTTCATTGGCCACATCTCTTACAGCATCCACTATTGCATTTTGTGACTCCAGAACAGTCCGTCAGCACATAGCTAGATGGCCTCCCAGCGGTTTCGAGGCAGAGGTGTTTGTGGAGCCAGCACCAACGGTCCACTTTGCATTTGCTGAAATTCTTCTTTTTTTCACATACCTTTTCCACTGTTTCTTAACCAAATGCTGAATGGAAGGTGATATTTATATTGATTTGTAGATTAAAATATGCAAAATTTTGGGAGGAGTCAGGGTGGGGCTGTAGGCACGTGCACATGTGTTAAATTTCATGTTTGTTGGGATTTGTAAAGTGGAAGTGCGTGGAACTTGGCGTACGCACAGATTTATGCATGTGGATTTTTTTGGGTGTATGCACCTTTCCACTTTTGTCCGTACACCATGTTATAGTGTCACTGCGTTATACTTGAGGCGTTAAGTTAATAACCTATTATCTTTCAATTTAAATCATTGTTTTGTTTTCTAACTCATTAAGAAAAACAATTCTTAAGAAGTAGATGTCATGTAGGGTAGCTTCATTTGGCCCACATTTCAAACTGTGCAATGACTTGTAGATGTCTAGGTAAATGTCACATGTGGCATCCCCAACATGTCTTCATGTTCACATAATAGATGCCACTTATCAGTAAGAAACTCAACAACTTTAACTATGGCCTGAAATGGCTCTTTTTAACACTGTTTTTCTAACAGTACCTCACCCAAGACTAGCATGCACCATGACTACCATAATAAAGCACTTGACACCTTACTGATTACTATTCACACTGATTGTTAGCGGTCAACCTAAAACTAATAATAAAAGGGTACCCAAATTAACCAGTAACACAAAATGTAGTTTTGTCTTTAATGTTTTAAATATAGTTATGTAACACCCAAAATCTGATACAAAAAAGTAATTGCCCCTCTAACCAAGTGCCAACCTCAGCAGTAATAACTACAGCCAGCCATTTCTTTTTCTTGCAGTTGTTCTTTAATACACTGACATTTGTAATTTTGTGAGCATGAACAGTTTAATTTAGGTCCTGTCAAAACTCCTGAGCTAAATCTGGGAATGGATTTTGACAAGGGCATTTAAAAACATCACATTTCTTACTTTTTAAAGCAATTATGATGCTCTTGTGTTTCTGCCACAGTCTTCAAAAGTATCCTTTGACAAATAGTGGAATTCATGATTCCTTCAATGATGGCAAGTCATTCAGGTCCCAAAGCAGCAACACAAATCAATACAGATTCTCACTATGTAAAACAGGGTTACATCTTCTACTGATGTAAAGCACGATAGTCCATGCCAGCCAAAAATTTTGACCCATGTATACATAAAACATTATTTGAGAAATGTTAACCTTGTGGAAATAAAGGTAAGGCTTTCATGAAAGGAAGTTACAACATAGGAATGGTATAATGGAAGGACAGCACAAAGGCCCGCTCTTATATAATTGGCTCCCTAAAACCCTCAATAACAGACAGGTAACTTGTGGTTCCCTGGCCATTTAATAAAGGTTGCGGTCTAGGACTGCAGGGATAACTTGGGCTACTTGGGAGCTCTAAGAGGATGGCCTCAGACAATTCCTAGATTATTCCTGACTCTGGAGAAAATTTGGAAACAATTTCTGAACTGGGCTTAAAGGCCCAGTCCGACCAGAGGGCCTCTGAACTTTAAATCATAAGGATTGCTGGACAAGGGATCAACTAGATAGAGGAAAAGAGAACACATAGAGTGAGGAGATGTTGGAGATGAGAAGGGAAATGTGAGTATGTGTTTGTGGTAGGTAAGTGCGTGAGGCACATGTGTTAGGCAGAGACAGGAACAGTTAGCCAAGTCCTAGAACACATTTATTATGTTACCCTATATGTTGCTATGTTAAGTTCTCCCTTAATTGTCCCTCCTTAAATTTATTATTTATTTAATAAATCACTGTCATCCACTTTTGTCTCTTATAGAATTCTGAGTTCAGGGATTTCTCAAAACTGCCCAGTGCAGGTCACAATCTTAACTGAGGTTCATCTTGGCAAATATGAGTTAAGTTCTGAGTTCTGCAGTGCTGCTCT
Organism: Polypterus bichir lapradei; assembly: GCA_026402145.1. Classification (NCBI taxonomy): domain Eukaryota; kingdom Metazoa; phylum Chordata; class Cladistia; order Polypteriformes; family Polypteridae; genus Polypterus; species Polypterus bichir. The sequence continues at coordinate 27,748,161 of JANRMT010062813.1, read as the reverse complement.
TTTACTGACCCACTCCCCCCACCTTTTTAATGATAAAGCAATGAACTTGGACCTTAGGATTGGCAACACAATACTGCAGATCCCTAGGTGTTCTTGTGTAGTCCTTTCTGACTTCACAAAAAAACCTGGCACAATGCTTTTGAAGAGACAGTGGCATTACACCTAGCCCTCGGAAAGAGTAATCATTCTGCAACTCTGAGTTTATCTGGAAAATATGGGTTCCAATGTAGTCTGGAAATTTCTTTGTAATCTTTAATTTGTATTACGTACCTGTGGAAATGATGTGGCAACTTTTATTGTAATGGTAAGGGCTAAAGGTAGTCATGCTTAAATTAACATGAACTGGTCTTAATCAGGCCTGATTGCCATTTAAAGTACCCCGCCAAACAATACCAATAAACAACACACAACACCCTGCTTAACTAAAACCAGGGCTGCACTGGAGACACGTAGTATTCATTTCTGGACAGGATGTTAGGTCATCACAGTTTCACTTACGAACATTCAATTTAGAATTGTGAATTAACATACCTTAAGCATCTTTGGAGATATAGGATATATTCAAGTATCTGCCTTTGATTATTAACTGGGGTAAGTGGACATTTAGGGAAAATTCCTTTCCACTCCTGAAGACTGTATTACTGACAGTATTTTATCCAAACACATGAGAAAAGCTATCTGATTCTTCTGTATATATAGTAAATGACCATTAAAAAATGTGCCCAACTTCACTATGAAAATATATTGATAATCAGACAGGGTAAATACTTTGTCACATCTCTGAACAAAAATGCAAGTTTGCACCACACTTGCAATTAGCTGTGATTTAGTCATACTTGTAAAACTTTCAGGCAGCTAATCTGCAAGTGTGCATGTAATGTATGAGATGGTAGAAGTCTGTAGACAAAGCAATAAACAGACTGGATTGGGAGTATATGACCCAAGACACAAAATCATCATTATGGAAACAACAATTTAAGAAATCACTGGTCAGGGGACCTGCCAGCAAGTTCATAGGTAACCTTGACAATGAGGCAACCATTCCCCACATCCATGAATAGCTTCTGAAGGTTGATGCTGCTGGTGCATATCAGTATATTGTATTTTGCCCCTCTCATCTTCACATTCCACTTCAACTTACAGTATCGCCAGTTGTTTCTGTTTCTACCACTACAGTAGTTCTGTGAGATTAACTCTGGACAATTATACATGAATTTGAAAGCCTTCCCTGGCACTGCTGTTAATATTTAACTTATTGGTCACAGCTTGACTCAGTTACATGTGATGCCATTACCTTCATGACTGCACTGTCCGCAGAAACTCTAATGTGTGCTTGTTTTACAGCCTGTGTGCATGCACAGCTAATTTTCAATCATACTTCTCTATGTTGCTACACTACTGAAGCATTCTGCCTGCAGTGGCAACTGCCAATGTTTTGCATACCTTACAACATAAAACCACCCAATGCTTAGTTGTCACTTTCAGTTAATATTCACAATTCCTAATTCCTTTCTTCCAAAAAAAAAAAAAAAAAAAAATCATTTATTTTATGCACTTCACCAGCTCATAGTCAGTGTTTCAAATATTATATAGATAACAATGCCTACAAACTAGTATAATTCAAGTAATGTAAATTATTGAAAAATATAGATAGGAGGATACAACTTCAAAACACTGGTTGCAAAGAATGAAACAGATTTTACAAAAAAGACAAAGACACAAAAGAGGGAACAGAGTCAGCAGACGTGAAGTGTGGTAAAAAAAGCACACTAAATTTGGTGAATGGTATGAGAAAATGGAGTGGCAATGTTAGAGCACATGCAAGTAAATGACAAACAAGGCTGGCAGAGTCAGAAGATTTTAGGTGCAGGCTAGATGTGTGGAGATGAAGAATCAGAGTAATGTAGGTAGGAACAGAGTTTTGGAGGACTGAGCGAGTAGTAAAACTAAATATAAATACACAATAATTTATATATACAGGTTATACATATTTATATGTGGTATAAAGTAACATGAGTCACTGAATGGCAATCTATTTTTTGGCCATTTTGTAGACTACATAAGGTAAAGTGTTTTCACAAGTGGATCATTCTCATAGCCCTGAGACCTAAAAGACATCTAACCTAACGGAAAAATTAATTTAATCTAGATAAATCTATCAAAACCTTGATGATGTTCTACATTAACAGACAAAAAGTGTGATCTTAGTACAGGTCTATAGTAGTGCAGATGGTGGTATGTCAGACTGCAGTTAGGGGCATCATGGATCAATTTCTGCTTGTATCCTTTATCATCTTGATATTTATTATGTTTCTGATACACAAATATATCCATCCATCAATCCATTTTCCTAACCTGCTTATGCAGGGCAGGGTTGTGTGGAAGCTGAAGCCTATCCCAGCAATCATTGGGCACAAGCCAGGAACATGACCTGGGCAGGGAACGAGTCTTTCACAGGAGGTGAACATAACATACATATGGGCCAGGTTTAGCAACACCAGTTCTCCTAATGTCTTTGCATGTCTTTGGACGGTGGGAGAGGAATGGAGCACATGGAGGAAATGACTACAGACAGTAATGAAATAAAGCAAACAAATACAGACAAGACAGATTAAAAGCTAGTACAGAAATTCTAAAATATTTAAATCATTTGAAAAATATTATTTGCCAACTAGTTCCAGCAATTTAATAATGCATTTTACTTATGGAATTTAAAAAAATTTGTTATCTCTGATATTACTTATTAAAAAGACATACGGCACTGGGAACGAATTTGTGGAACAATTTGTGCGGGTCTTTAAAGTGACCATTCTCCTTGATTTACTGAAGCTCTGCATGTAATGGGTGAATGTCATCAGTTGAGGTAGTTTTCAATTTTTTAAACATTGCCCTCTGACACACACTTGCCACATCATTTATGTCAGTCTCAATAACTTTAGGGGCAAGTTTGTTTATTTGCTGGAGCTTTTTAAAGGTTTGGTTTGTCAGACTACTAAACTAGGTAATGAAGTTGAAAGTGATGATGGACTGGATCACACTTCAATAAAACAATATTGAGGTCCTTGTCCACTTTAAACAGTCTTGAGATTATGGAGGAGAAATAACCAATGATTGCATTCAGAGTACCCTGTATATGTTTTTTGTATTTGAAAATGATTATAATCTAGTTTGTTTCAAATCTATACTAATAAAAGGCAAAGCCCTCACTGACTGACTGACTGACTCACTCATCACTAATTCTCCAACTTCTCGTGTAGGTAGAAGGCTGAAATTTGGCAAGCTCATTCCTTACAGCTTACTTACAAAAGTTGGGCAGGTTTAATTTCGAAATTCTACGCGTAATGGTCATAACTAGAACGTATTTTCGTCCATATACTGTAATAGACTGCAGCTCGATAACTGTGGGAGGCGTAGTTTCGTATTAAAGCATTTAACCAATCACATTTCAGCCATCATTTGTTGCCAGGCGGAGAGAATAGACTGCAGCTCGATAGCCGTGGGAGGCGGAGTTTCGTATTAAAGCATTTAACCAATCACATTTCAGCCATCATTTGTTGCCAGGCAGAGAGGCTTTCACAATCCGTTGTGCAGGAACTCTAACACAGAACAAATGTCGATTAACCTGTTGCTTCAACCAATCAGATTTTGAGTTGGTGTCAGTATGGCCCTCTAGCAGGCGTACGGCAATGTCACAGTATTCAGACCCATTGATTAGATAGAAGCCGATATGAGGACCTCTATGAGGCCACTGAACGCAACGCAAACGCTCCGAGCGAAAGATCGTCGCGCACACTACGGCCAACTCTATGGCAGGACTCTGGACAATATTATTTGCCAGACACAGACCAGATTTCAAGACCACAAAAACCTGATGTTTGTCACGCTCCTCGAGCCCCGGAAGTTTTGGGAATACAAGAAAAATTTCACGCATGCAGCCTTCTCCAGTTTAACACAAGAGCCATGGAGCGCTTTTTGATCTGTCTTGGCTAAAAACAGAACTGACTGTAATGTATGCCATGGATGATTTTGCAGGAAAATCTCCCACTGATCTCCTTGACTTCCTTCATCAGAAAAATCTGAATGAGAGCATGGGGCAGCTGTTCACATTGGTATATTTGGCGGTGAGCATTCCCGTGTACACTGCTTCTGTCGAGCGGACATTTTCTGCCCTAAAGAGAATTCAAACTTATGCCAGAAATATGACAGGGCAGGTTCGACTTTCAGCATTTAATTCGATGGCGATAGAAAGGGACTTTTTGATGGAACTAAAGCGCACAGATAATCCGTACGACAGAGTAATTGAACTGTTTTTAAGAAAAGAGAGGAGGATGGATTCTGTTTACAAATAATCCGAATTTTTGGTGGGTAAAATGTTGCGATTTTCCTAAATAATATTGCAAGTTTATGAGTTATTATTGATGTTTTTTATGTGTGTCATGGCTGTGGCTCCAGTAGAAAGGAACTTGACCTCTGGTTTGTCTATTCAATAAAGGCATTGTGTATATATATATATATATATATATATATATATATATATATATATATATGTAGGTATGTAAGTATATGTGTTTGTGTGCGCGCGCGTGTGTGTGTATATAGAAAAAAAAAAATAAATAAATAAATATATATATATATATATATATATATATATATATATATATATATAAAATATATGACAGCAACACTCATAACAGTGACAAAACAATTACACTCATAATCATGTTACGTTATTTTCAAAATGTTTCCTTTTCTTTTTCATTACTTCTTTAACACACTACTTCTCCGGTGCGAAGCTAATTATTTATATTTTGCAACTATTTCTACCACCTTCCCCAGAAAAATGAACACGTAATTTTCTGCCTCTTAAAAGTCAAATATTTCTTTGGTCTTTTTGGCAAGTAGAGTTAAATGGTTCTTATTACACCAGTTAACCAGATTTATCACACAAAAAATAATCACACCATACAGTCCTTAATTATATCAATTATTCTGTGTTAAGATGTACATTTATTTTTATATTATTTTATTATCTGGAAGCATAATAACATCTTTTCAATCTTCCATTAAATTTTCCATTGCTGTCTTCTGTATTCTTTAATTTAAACTGATTACATAGCGAACCTTACCTTCACTGTCTATCTGCATTGTTCTTTATTAGTTTACATGTATGACTTGCTCCTGAAGAAATATTTAGCTGGAAGCTGACAAGTATAACTCCAGCTCATAAACATATCAATAGTATTCTATTAATTTCTCACATTTATGTACTATCATAACTGTATTAGGCACTCCACAAGCAAAACAAAATAGCTTGCAGAATGGAGCCTTAATAACTACTACTGTAAAATATAAACGCATTATAAAAAACATTACATATGTACAATAGATGTATTATATACATGATATTCAAATGAATGAATGCATTTTCTGTATATAATACAGTTTTTCAGCAGCAATGCTTGCCAATTTTCTGTAGAAACAAACCCCAACTGAAGAGGACTTAATTATTAAAAATAATGAAAAGTTCTACCAGCGCTTTCCCTGTTAGACAGAAGACATGGAGCTTTAATTGAATAATGAATTATCTTACTTGAGTGACAAGGAAGTATTCTATCAGCATTTCACAAACCTCCTGCTAAAGCCTCAAGAGCAGCCATCATCTTGACAGCTAATAATCCTGCACTCAGCCTAATGGAATGCTGGAGTATTTTCTTCAACATTTCGCAATGACTTTTTCACTTTTTTAAGATATCATTTTCTAACATACACTCTCAACCTAGTTAATCCAATCCAAGGCAGCAGGGGGCTGGGGCTTGGGACTATTCCCACAATCTCTAGGCATGAGGCAGACAGTACCCCTGACAGGGTTCAGTCCATCACAGAGAATGTCCTTAGTGGCTTCCAAATTTGTATTTTTTTCTTTTTAACAACGGAATAATATTGGTTCCCTCAAGGGTGGCACAGAAGTTGGGAATATTGCCTTAATGAACCGAGCATCAAGTATGAATCTTGTGCCCAGTTTTGATCATATGCATGTTTGCATGTCCTTCCCATGTTTTTCACTGTGTACTCAGGTTTTCTTTACATATCCCAAAGATGTGATTATGAGGTTAACTGGTGACTCTAAATTGGGCCCCAGGGATGTCTGGGCTCTACATGGACTGCTGCCCTGTCCGGGGATGGTTCCTACCTTGAGCACCATAATGATGAGATTGGCTTCTGCTACTCTACAATCCTAAACTGGACTAAGCTGATTTAAGGATGTTTTCATTGATTATTGTTAGAGCAGAAAAAAAGGTATTAAACACATTGTAATAAAGCCATATAGTCAATTGACACTATAGTCATTTTAATATTTGTCATTGAACCGCAAGTTAATTTCTTTTAAGCTCGCCTGCTCTTTGCCTTGGGTCATGGAACACAGCCACATAATCATCAGCTCAGGTTTTTGTTCATTGTTGTGAGAACTGCACTTCTCAGTATTTGAAGTACACACAGCAGTGACAAGATTACAAAGTAGATGCTCTCTACTAAAGCAGTAACAACTAAGGAAGAGAAATGAAGAAGGCAAGAAAAATGTCTCTCAGTTGCAGTGTTAAGAAAAACAATACATTTTAATGGGCTGTACCACTTTATTTAAATCAGTCTTAAGAGAAACAGAGAAATTGCAAAGGTAAAAAGTATAAAGATAAGCTGAAAGAAAAAACGAAAACAGCTAAAAGGACTTTAAATATTTAAGAAACAGAGCCATAAAAAGAGCTTAAAAAAAGAAATAAATAGATGATTCACAGGTTGTTTTGAGTCTTTTTTTAGCTTTCACTCACTCTGCACCTTGTTAAATTCTCTCCTTGACAGTCAATATAGTATCAAGCAGTGTGATTACTTTGCCTAACATTGGGTCTAAGACTGTAATTTGTGACAGCACCAGACAATTTATTCGGAACACAAAAACACCTGAAAGCATGCAACAGCTTTTATTTTCTTGTAATAATATATTCACTTCTTTTTTTCTTTTGTTACCCTTTTACACATCAGACAAACGGGCCTCAAGTCCAACATTTTAGATTGGGAGGTAAATCTTGAATTTCAGTACAAGGGGAAAAAAGTAAATTGCTGATGTCAGAAGAGATCGTTTGATCAGAAGTATACCGTAAACAAAAGGGATGGCTCTCTCTTTGGATTCTGAACCATTATGCAGGGATGATGAAGTTCAGCAGGAGAGCTTTGTAGAGTCTGCTGCATTAGCATTGACTCCATGTGTTTTAGACTGGGCAACATAATAACACACTAGCTAGCACTGCTACCTCACAAAGGCTCCAAAGTCTTGTGTTCAAATTCAGTGTTGTATTAAAGCTACTACACTTCATCAACGAATAGAAAGATAGAACTTTACAGACAGACAGAACTAAATTTGTTCCCAGGGGGAAGCTAAATAAATAAATAAAGCTATAAACTATAAGGCAAGAAAACTCTTAAGAAAGATAAGTTCTGACTTGGTTATCACAGTCACAGTGAAGCATTATGCAGATGTATTGCTGTTGGTTTAAAGGAGCTCCATTAGTGTTTCTTGACACACTTCTGCTGAATAATTTGAATACATCAAAACACATCTTAATTACAGTCTACTTAAAAAGACAAAATCTCTGGATTTTAGAATTGAACCTAACAGATACATACTGTAATAACTGGTAAACAGCACAATGGCACCGGAGCCTTATAGAGCCTGAGTTTGAATCCTAGCATGATCTTTGTTGATTTGAAATTTCCATGTGTTTAGCTGTGTTAACTGGTAACTCTAAAATGGCTAGTATGTTTGAGTACAGGTAGTCCCCAAGTTACGGACATCCAACCTACGACTTACAGCCGAGGCCGCAGCTGCGACGCATGCGCCCCAGTAACTGCTGCTCTGTCATCTTCGGCCTGGGGAAGCTGCAAGCGGTGGCTGGATGGTGGCAATTTCGCTGCTCGCACAGTGTAGCTTCCCTCGGGCGGCTCCTGGCGGCAAGCGGTTTCACTGCACACCCATCACACATGGCTGCCCCGTTCTTTCTTGGTGGGCAGCTGGTAATGCTGCAAGCGGTGACCCGGTTGTGGCTGAATGGGGCGTGGGGGGTAGCATTGTAGTGTGCCTCGGATGGCTACTTGTTGAATGGGGTTGGTGGTGGGCAATTCACTACCTGCCTTTGGCCGCACTGTGTTCGTTCTCGGTGGGCGAACGCTGCAGGCAGCATACTGTAGTGGAGGTGAATGTGAGGTGGGCTGGTGATAAACCACCCTTCGCCGCCCCATTCATTCTCAATAGCAAGCCTGCTTGTACTGTTACGTACATAGCAGGAAGTTGTCTCTTGTCAGTACATCAGACGTGTTGATGGGTTCCTTCCTGCTGTGATAGCGTGTACAGTGCTGTGCAGAACAGCTCATCTTAACCTTTTGTCTTCACCCTTCAAGAAGTCTCTGAAACACAAATCTGATGCAAGTGCTGGTGATACAGTAATGAAGAGAAAAACCATCACCATTGAAAATAAAGTAGAAAAAATGCTCAGAGAGAGGTGAAACTCCATCATTCATTGGCAGTGCACTTGGTTACAGTCGGTCAACAATAGCATTTATTAAAATAATGTACCTGTTCCGACTTACATACAAATTCAACTTAAGTACAAACCTACAGTCCCTATCTCGTACGTAACCCGGGGACTGCCTGTATACCAATCAAATGTGGAGCTCGCTTAAAGGTAGATTCCTGTCTTTAGCCCAACGTTTCTGGCCCTCTGTAACCCTATAGTTTAATTAAGTGGGTTTGAAAGTGGACAGATGGCTGGTGTAAGCTGGTAGATCCTGATGTCTCATCTTAGCAAAGAAAGAAATCATGGTTCAAACATCCTGCATTGTACAGGAACGTGCGGAGTGTTGGCTCTAAGGCTAAGGATCTGCGCTGGTATCCCAAAGGTTGCTGGTTCGAATCCCCATCACTGCCAAAAGAGGTCCTACTTTTCTGGGCCCTTAACCTTCAATTGCTCCAGGGGCGCTGTATAATGGCTGACCCTGCGCTCTGACTCCAAGGGGTATGCGAAAACTAACAAATTCCTAATACAAGAAATTGTATTAGGAAAAAATAAAAAAGAACAAAAAAAAAAAATCCTTAATATTTCAGGGTGAATCTTAAACAGCGGCTAATACACTCACAAAATGAATTTCTTTAATGACATTATTTTGTTGGCATTTAATTTTAACAAACAGAGTCACCTTCTCATTGAACTTACCTCCAACAAATGCATCTCCAGCACCATTAGTGTCCACAATATCTTTCTGGTCGATTTCTAAAACAGGGTAAATGGTTACTTCATCACCTAGAAACAGGAGGAAAGACACTATCTTTAGTTTTACTTGGCACTTGCAGTTAAATATCTGCCAGTAAGTCACATAATTGAAACACACTTCATTATCCTTGACTTACATCAAGCTTTCACTTATAATTTGAAGGAGAGTGATAAATATTTTGATTAGTCGAAATTTTAGTTTTTTTTTTTTTTTACAAATATTTCAACAGTATTTTCTCTCCCTCTGCTATCAAAATGAACAATTTACTCCAAACACTTCAGTGTAAGAGAATATTTCAGTCTTAATCCTGATACTCAAATACCCAATTTATTTTCCTCCCATAAATATATGCAACTTGCATGCTGTGTCTGTGTTCAAACAGAATGGATTAGCAATGAAACTATTAGAAAGCTTTATAATGAAACAATTACAACTGCCACTGACAAGGTTGTCTCTTACATATTTTCTCAACCTGGATTCTGTGGCTAAGCGAGTTGGAGATAATGACTTAGTTTAATTACCACTTCAAAAGGCAAACAAAGGCAAAGCCCTATCGACCGTTTCTACACTGACTACTAATCACTTTTGTTTCCAGTGCGGCTTCCAAAGTGCTCTTCCAAGAAGTGTGTCCTTTACACTGTATTCACTACATTTCCAAAACATACTCAGGTGCTTCTCTGTTCTTTTACCTTTTAAGTCATCACTAGCAAAGTGACATATGGATGAAATAATACATTGGCAGCAGCCTCCTCTTGGCTTCATGCAGAACAAAGGATTTTGCTTTTCTCTTTTTAATGTAGGCATTTCATTCACTGAAGCAGTATGTCAGTGACAACCTGACGTGAGATGAATTAAACTAAACAATTCTGTATGGATCATTTAACTCCACCATTTTAGATGACAGGAATTTTTTTAAATCTCTCAGAATCTACTACTAGTTCATTGGAACCATTAGTTTGACTACAACATGTTCTCACACATTTTGTACACAACATTTCTCACACACACATTCCTCAATTAAAAATTAACAATGCTCCTATCCATTAAACCATAATGAGAAGAGCATTTATTAGGATGCCATGGGAATCAACTTCACAGTTGGAGCATAATCTGTCTAATCTCTGATCAGAGTTGCATCTTAAAAATCGTATATAAAAAAGGCATTATTACAATTTTAAGATCTCTAGCATGAATCAAAGAGCTGTTGATAGAGATGGCTGAATTTGCAATATGATGGACATTTTAATCAAAACACAAACAGAGTATATTTTTCTCTGATTACTTTAGTCTGTTAGGCAACTGAAAGTTAGAACAAATCAAAGGCCCACATTATCTTTACTGCCTAATAGTTTCCTAAAAGCAAATCTAACTCACCAGACTTCAAATGACGACATCTTCCTTCTTTTCCATAAATAATCTACCCTTTCTTATGATAGGATAAGTGAAACATTCTTAATATAGATATTCCCTTCCCATTAGATAAATGTGCTGTTGATTGTTCCTTTGGTAATTAATTTAAAATAAAGATCCTTTTAGGATCAGCTAATTAGTAACAAAACTACTTGGCATAATTAATTCTGTAGATGAAGCACACAAGCCCACCTCTCTCTTGAAATGATTAAAGGCAAATGTTATATGTAAATTACACTAGCAGCAATTTCTGTTATTCAACAATTAAAGAAGAAAATGGATAATTGAATTCTGGGCTCTCTTTAAAGCAGCAGATTTACATTACATGTACAAGACTAGAACTGTTAGAACAAAGTGCTTCAGAAAGATCTGAGCAGTCTTGAAAGTAGTAATGAGTCAGATTTTACAGAGCACACCCAGTGCTGCTTACTGTAAAGGATTATGAATAACTCAAAAGAAACCCACATTAACCATATGCAAATGTTTGCAAGCAGAAGCCTTGTCCAGTGGTCACAAAGCTTTCACGTATAGCCTCGGCAAAGTAACTGCAAAGTGCACGATGCTACCTTCTGTAAAATGAAGCACAACAAGAATTATTTCCCTTGCCACTCTTTTAGATAATTACTACTTATTAAGTCCAAGGAAATCTTATTTATACATGAGGGGCCTTACCATACAGCAAAGAGCCACTAAACTGAAATTTACATTTTTTTTATAGTTGTCTCTTTCTGAATCTGCTAACAGGCAAGAAATCAACCAGTCAAATATTTACACCCACAACAAGTTCATCAGCTTTTAATAGTCTAAGTGTGAACATCAGATGGCTAAGAGTGTTTCCAAAACTGATGGTAAGGGCAAGTCTCTTCACAACTTAAACAAGATCAGTCCAACAGAAGTGCCCCTTAAATTGGCAGTGGAACACCTAACTTAATACATCCACCCATTTTCAAACATGCTTGATAGAGTTCAGATCTTTGCAGCATTGGGTACAAGACAGTTTGCCATTAAGTAAAATGGTTGCCTTTCATAGGTGGAAGGCACAGGCATCATGTACAGTACAAACTCCATATAGGGTGGGGGTTGAACCCTGGGCCCAGGAGCCACTTATCAGTTTATTACACGCTATCAGTATTTTAGTCTTAACTGTTGTATCCAATAAAGGGTAATCAGTAGGTGCTTTGGTCGTTACACAGTTCTCAAATACAATGACCTTAGTGTAGTTTATGCATCACATAAAAAGTGTGGCCTAATTGTGATGAGTGATCCCCAAAGCGGTGGAGGTTATGACATACTGAGCTTAGGTTCCATATTCTGCAAATTCCTTCTACACTAAACCATGTATTACATACTGTATTTCTTCTCTGAAGACCTTAAAATCTCTGATAGAGAGACAGCTTCCCATACAACTAGTAGGGAACGGGCTGAACCTGTTAAATATTGATATATGTCTAGATTACCAAGTGCCTTAAGTTTAAAACAGGACAAATGTTGGTTATTTGGAAGCAAATATAAGTAGAGAACTCATTTAAAAAAACAAAAAGAAAAAGAATTAACAAGCAGAAATGTTGACCTCAATTTAAAATATTGCATTTTCACTGTGTTTGACTTTCCATATTGGTCCCTTTGTTATGTTATACTTTGTTTTGTCTATTGTGACTTATACAGTATGGTGCCATTGTTGGAACCATGCTCTTTCAACCTAGTTGTTTTCTCCCTATTTTATAAACAGCATTATGAAAGTAATATATCCTATATTGTTCTCAGTAAAGAATACACCTTTGCCAATTCTGTATTGAATCAGTGTGGAGTTGCAATGTTCTAACTCCTGGTATGATGGTTTTCTTCCCATATCCTCAAAACATGTGTGTATAAAATGTCTAAATTTGCCTGTTGTCACTGGTGTACGTGAATGTTCCCTGTATAAGAATCGTTCTCCATAAAGGGTTGGTTCTGGCATTATGCCCAATACTGTCAGAACCCTGAGACCTATTAAGCGGGTTTAAAATGGGCGATTGCAAATTTATCGTGTAATGGAGTAGTGTGTTCTGAGTAAGATGAAGAAATCCACTGCAAAATGAAAATGTATATGGTGCAGTTAATCCTCAGACTAAAGACTGACAGTGCCATCTCAGACCATAATCTGAATCACTTGGCAGACTTTTTTAGCGGAGTCTGGGCATTTGTTATTCCATCCAAAATGTTCAAGCGGATGGGAACAATAATAGAAAGCCCAGTCTATAATTTCTTAACCAGGTAAAACTGTGTAGCCACATTAGCCTTGCCATTATAAAAAGATCATTAACTGTATACATCTTAAATAATAACAATGTGAAATACCTCTAAAAAGCACATCATCTCTTACCCTATTTAAAAGTTATTTATTTATTTCTTAGTTTATCATAGATTTCAGGAGCGCCCCACACCCCTTTCCAGCTTCCCCCACTCCTATTCTCTCCAGTTAGAATGTACAGCCATCACAAATCCCCGTCCTCTACCTCTGGTCTAAGATTTTGCCCATTAACAGGGATTTTCTGCTGAAAAATCACAAAATAATCCTTAATCTATTCTGCTGTCATCCAACTCAAAAGTCTTAATTTCCCAAATGTTAGCAAGACCGTATATAGAAATTTCCGAATTTGAAGTTTGCTGCTGTGTTCATGCTATTCTTTCTAAAGCTATTATGGTTTTATGTACATACGTGCATGTTTGAACCCACTTTGTCCTGAAAAATGTTGCAGGGGTGCTAGAGCCTATCCCAGCTATCATAGGGTGCACGGCAGGAACAAACTCTCAAAAAGTCACCAGCCAAAGGCGAACATACAGTAGTGCTTGAAAGTTTTTGAACCCTTTAGAATTTTCTGTATTTCTGCATATATATGACCTAAAACATCATCAGATTTTCACTCAAGTCCTAAACGTAGATAAAGAGAAACCAGTTAAACAAATGAGACAAAAATATTATACTTGGTCATTTATTTATTGAGGAAAATGATTGAATATTACATATTTGTGAGTGGCAAAAGTATGTGAACCTCTAGGATTAGCAGTTAGTTTGAAGGTGAAATTAGTCAGGTGTTTTCAATCAATGGGATGACAATCAGGTGTGAGTGGGCACCCTGTGTTATTTAAAGAACAGGGTTCTATGAAAGTCTGCTCTTCACAACACGTTTGTGGAAGTGTATCATGGCACAAACAAAGGAGATTTCTGAGGACCTCAGAAAAAGAGTTGTTGATGCTCATCAGGCTGGAAAAGGTAACAAAACCATCTCTAAAGAGTTTGGACTCCACCAACCCACAGTCAGACAGATTGTGTACAAATTGAGGAAATTCAAGACCATTGTTACCCTCCCCAGCAGTGGTCGACCAACAAAGATCACTCCAAGAGCAAGGCGTGTAATAGTCGGCGAGGTCACAAAAGACTCCAGGGTAACTTCTAAGCAACTGAAGGCCTCTCTCACATTGGCTAATGTTCATGTTCATGAGTCCGCCATCAGGAGAACACTGAACAACAATGGTGTGCATGGCAGGGTTGCAAGGAGAAAGCCACTGCTCTCCAAAAAAAACATTGCTGCTCATCTGCAGTTTGCTAAAGATCACGTGGACAAATCAGAAGGCTATTGGAAGAATGTTTTGTGGATGGATGAGACCAAAATGGAACTTTTTGGTTTAAATGAAAAGTTTTATTTTTGGAGAAAGGAAAACACTGCATTCCAGCATAAGAACCTTATCCCATCCGTGAAACATGGTGGTGGTAGTATCATGGTTTGGGCCTGTTTTGCTGCATCTGGGCCAGGACGGCTTGCCTTCATTGATGGAACAATGAATTCTTTCTAAAGGAAAATGTCAGGACATCTGGCCATGAACTGAATCTCAAGAGAAGGTGGGTCATACAGCAAGACAATGACCCTAAGCACGCAAGTCGTTCTACCAAAGAATGGTTAAAGAAGAATAAAGTTAATGTTTTGGAATGGCCAAGTCAAAGTCCTGACCTTAATCCAAGCAAAATGTTGTGGAAGGACCTGAAGCGAGCAGTTAATGTGAGGAAACTCACCAACATCCCAGAGTTGAAGCTGTTCTGTACGGAGGAATGGGCTAAAATTCCTCCAAGCCGGTGTGCAGGACTGATCAAAACTTACCGGAAACGTTTAGTTGCAGTTATTGCTGCAAAGGGGGGTCACACCAGATACTGAAAGCAAAGGTTCACATACTTTTGCCACTCACAAATATGTAATATTTGATCATTTTCCATAATAAATAAACGACCAAGTATAATATTTTTGTCTCATTTGTTTAACTGGTTTCTCTTTATCTACTTTTAGGACTTGAGTGAAAATCTGATGATGTTTTAGGTCATATTTATGCAGATATATAGAAAATTCTAAAGGGTTCACAAACTTTCAAGCACAACTGTACATACACACACACCATCCACACACTAGGGCCAATTTTGCCAAACCACCTAACATTTTTTTTGGACAGTGGGAGAAAAACAGAGCACCTGGAGGAAAGCCACACAGACATGGGGAGAACATGCAAACTCCATGTAGCGACGACCTGGGATGTGAACTCTGGTCTCCTTATGGCGAGGCAGCAGCGCTACCATTATGCCACAAGCTGCCCTATATACATATACAAATGTATAGGGAGGGGTCCTTGGGTTAAGATGTCTTGACATACAATGTTTCGAGTTTACAACGCTCACTCCCATAAAAATGTAAAAAAAATTGAGACGTGAGTGTTTCAGCTTACGGCATTAGTGTCATACTTACAGACTACATGGGTGAACTAGTTTGGTTGCGCGCATCGGAAGAATATGCAGTAAAGCGGCATATGAGTGAGGGAGTTGGCGAACTAGTTTGGTTGCGTTCGGCACAAGTGTTCTGTTTGTGTTGCTTTGTTTGGTGACTTTTTGGCCCTTATTATGGCTCCTAAATGAAAGTCAGAGTCTTCAGATGGTAATGCTTCGAAGAGGAAAGCTATTATGATGGAAGTGAAATTAGACATTGTAAAGAGATCAGAAGGAATGATGTAATTTTTTTTACACTTTTTTGTCATTTTTTATGTTACTACAGTACAGTGTACAGTACAGTATATTTATGTCCTTTTCCTTTTTCTGTGGCTTAGTTGTGTTTTCATGTTCTAGATTAGGATTTTGCAAATGTATTAGGATAGGTAAGTGACTTAGACTAGGGTGTGTTTCGACTTGCACCAAAATTCACTGTTGAAAGAACGGAACTGTGTCATAACCTGAGTACCCCCTGTATACACGTGTGTGTATCTATCTATCTATCTATCTATATATATATATATATATATATATATATATATATATATATAT
>JANRMT010062813.1:27707998-27730114 GCA_026402145.1 Polypterus bichir lapradei | reverse complement strand
ACACACACATACATATACAGGTATATATATATATTCATAGCATTCGTAGTCTGAAACACGATCTGATTTTATGGGTGGTTACCTACCAGGTAACGCATGTGTTTGGTCTGCAAGTCGGCAAACATCCGCCATGCCCTCTCAGTTGCGAGAAACAGATCATAGAATGTTATATAGTTTTACTGTCAAATAATGCAAAGAGTACGCGACACGTGTTTCACCCTCACACACACACAGTGATATATATACAGTGATCCCCTGCTATATCGCAGTTCAGCTATCGTGCCCCTGCACTATATCGCGGATTTTTCCGTGGAACATATCTAATTTCTATCACAGAAATTCTGCTATATCGCGAAAATCTGCAGTTTTACAGTGATCGTTTTTTATGGGTCCAGGGAAGGAAGAAGACGAAAGCCTATCACTTGAACGGCTGGCAGTAGTTGTGAGAACAGCCAAACAACTGCAAGCAATGATAGATGATTGGGATCCCGAAATGCTTTGGGCGTTGCAGTTTCACAACGCCATTGATGTCTATAAAAACCTCCTCACCCAAAAGAAGAAGCAATGAAACTGCCTATAACGATGTTCCTTACCCCAATAAACAAAGAAGACACACCTACGCCTTCAGCGGAAGTTGCCATCCAGCAGCAGGAAGATACCCCTCCTAAACCATCTGAAGGCAAGCCTTCAGAAAAGCTGTAAATGCTCTGCTTTGCTGTGCAGTATGTACTCATCACCTACATACATATTTCATCGTGTAATGCACAGCTAATTCATCATCATCATTCAAGTTATGGAGTGTATCTTCAATGGTGAGTACCCATACTGAGCTTAAAATGTTTTTATTTTTACATATTCTATTACGTATACAGATATATTTATATATATATATATATATATATATATATATATATATATATATATATATATATATATACACACACACATTACATATTATTATTATGATTATTATTATTATATTATTATTATGTTACTCATATCCTTAGCCCGACATCCAAATATCACATGTGTTTACAAAGTGTGTTTTAATAAGTTTACATGTGTTTAAAGGCGTGTGGGAGGGGTATCTTAAGGCTTAAACTATAAAAAAAATGCTTATTTATATGGTCTTTCTGTATCGCGGATTTTCACCTATTGCTGATGCGTCTGGAACATAACTTCCACAATAAGCGGGGGATCACTGTATATACCGTATCTATTATATAAAAAAATCTTGGGTCGAGACGTGATCATCTCGGAGAGACACTCTGAAGTCCCGCAAGACTAGTTGCACGTCACACCCTACTTACAAGCAATTTCTCGGAGACACTTTAATATCCCACAAGACAAGGAAGTGAGACAAAAGGATTGCTTCTGTACAGGCTTTTAAATGATCGATGCGCAGCACGACATGCAGATCATGCAGCACAGCAGCAGCTTCTGTACAGGCTTTTAAATGACTGATGCGCAGTGTGACATGCAGAACACGCAGCTTGGCAGCAGTAGTTGATCTATCCATATCTCCTTAACCTGCGTTCAGTCCCCCCCTTCAGAACGCGAGTGGCAGAGACGCGATGTGCACCCCTGGGCGGGGGTGTGTGATATATATATATATATACACACACACACAAAATATACCCAGTGATGTGTGAGAGCACTGTCCTTGTATACGAAGACTTCATCCACATAGTCCAATTTCCTTCCACATTCTAAATATGTCCATTTTACATTATTATAGTGTTTCTGAACTGGAAGAAAATTCAACTTGGTTGCTTCTGATACTGTCAGGATAGCTTTCCTCACCCCACCCCACCCCATAAGTCTCTGTAATGGACTATGTGAGTTAAAAATAGAATGGACTATTATTTTCATGTTTGCATTTTGACATACAATGATAACCTAACATCCAAAATGCACCTGCACATATTCTAATGATTAAATCAGGATTCTGCCTGCCAGGGCCCACCTCTTCCTGCCAAAAACCTTTAGTTAGTGTGTTTTAGAGACTTGCATCATCACAACATTTTTCTTTTTAAACACACTATACCTTGCATCTTACTTGAAAATATTGGGTTAGCCTTCATGGTGCCCCAAAGATCTATAATCTCCTTTTGTCTCTTTGTTACTATATATATATATACATTATATATTTATATATATATATTTATATATTGTGTACTGTATATACAGTATATCCCCCACACACTCAAACAAATTATTGCTGTTCTGTTCCTGTGCAACCCTTTGTTGTACATTATAATGCATAGCAAATTGACCACACAAAAATGGCTATGTAATTTTCTACCACAGCACTTCAAATAACAATGTGCTGCTTGCTTCCTGAACAACAGAATATTAAAATGGCAATCCTACACAGTCAATAAAGGTCAGCACAATACTAAAGGTATAAAGTGACATGATAGACCTGCAGTGCATGAAAACGGTTGTCATTTAATACAGCATTTCTTAAACTATTACATATTTGAGATGGTTTACAATATGATTGTGCAGTACAATATTTCTGAAACTATGGCTTGGTTCATGGACATATTTGTGATTGGTAGTGTACAAGTTCTGCAGAGAATGATATAGGGACCCTCCATTTAGTGTTCTATTTATTGCAGTATTATGTGATTTGAGATATAGCCTATAAACAATGCCAGCAATGCATCACAGAGAACTTTGTTTTCATGATACAAAAACTACACCTCTCACACCCGGAGAAATAACTTGTGTTAACAAAACCTCAATCTAAGACAACACAAAAACAGCACAGAGAATCACTTTGTAAATTTGCTAACAAAAGAAGGAACTAAGAATAAAGAATGAATTGAGCAGGTTTAAACAAAAGAACAGAATATGGATGTACCGCTAAGCATGATTCTGTATTCATACAGTAACATCAAGAACCCCAAAGTATTCAAGGGTGGACCTTAAAAAAAGCACATGGCTTGCAAAATAAATAGCATCAACTACAAAAGCACAAATTAGGCCTTGGATGAAAATGGATGTGTGGCTTCTATAATATTCCACCTGAAATAGACACATTCTCTTGTGTTGAAACAGTTGAAAAGCTACCTAGCTAGCTAAGCACTAGCCTTTTCATGGGAATTGATACATATGCATAATAGACATAACTATTTTACATTACAGCGAGCAATTAACCATAGTAAAAAATAGTAAAACGTAATAAATTGAAATAAAATTGTTTCATGTTGTGTTAGAGGTTATTTGTTGCTTTATATGTTTTTGTTCTATTTTGCTTTGAAATTAACATGCAAATATTTTTTAAACTTACACTTTTACTGTAAAACTTCAGTAAAAACAATATTTGGAATTAACTTTTCATCAATATTTCTTTGTATTTTTATTCTGTGTTTGGAATTACATCGTGTAAACGCAACATATAACTGCCCGTGAGTGAATATTTTTTCTTTATCTAATAAATAAACTGACTTTTTCAAATGTTTGTCCCTGTGATTTGTTAATTGTCATAGCAAAAGCTATTCTCATTGGAAACTGTAAATGTTTTAATACAAATGGCATATCAAGAACTCCTTTGGTGTCTAATGTAATCTGCAGAAGATATACTACATTACCTTTCTTGTCACCTGTTAAAATTTTACATGTCAGAATTGTTCAACCAATTTTGAATACAACTAATCTTGTCCTATTGCATAGCTCATCACTCATACATAAATTACGCAATAACATTATGATACATCCTTCTTTCAACAGTAATTCGGCCTGTGGAAGACCAGACGGTGTTAATCGTTGTAGATACTCTATAGGATATTGTAAGTTGATGTTTTCATCTTCCAGACCAGCACCACCAACTGTTTCAGCATAGTCTATTGATACACATTTAACCAATTTGCTGTGTAACCGATCAACAATTTTTGAGTTAATTCTTTTGACGTCATCATTTCTTGGTGCTAGGATTGCCTGTGTACTCATTTCTTCTGTTGATAACCCTTCAGGATGAAATTCTTCAATAAGATTTGGACATAAGTCTTCTTTTATTGTGAACTTAAAATGAGGAAAACGTAAAAATTCATAAGAGCTGAGAGCGCAGGAACTGTGTCTGACAAAAGCATTCACACGAATGAGAGGTGAGAGGACCATTGGCATGGGCTATTAACCGTAAATGGCTGAGAGGAGGGCCAGACTTGAAAAAAATCTCTTGGCAATAGTCTCATCTCGTCTTAAGATTTTCTTTTAGAATTGAGAGATATTAAATGCACCACATATGTTTAAAGCAATCTTACCCCCAAATTCAAGTTATATTTTATAGTGTAAGGTTCTCAAAAAAAAACAAAGGCTTTAGCCTGTCAGAATGTACTGGGTTATCTTGTTTGAAGATAAGCTTCAAGGTGGACTGGATATATCTTTAAAGTACATGAAGGAACTCTGCAAACACTGAAGTTTTCATTATCAAATCCCTCACTTGGTATTTTTTGTTTCAAAAATAACTTAAAGCCTGTATTAGAAAGGGTCTAATCCAGGGTGTTCACATTACAAAAAGTAATTCTTTATTAGGAGACCACAAATTATGGCACAAAGTTTAATAATGTAACATGTTAGAAAGGTCAACAGGACTAAATTTATGCATATATACATAATGTGTAATGTCCTTGAAACTGAAAAAAAAGCTACGACATGGCTGCCAAAGATAAAAATAAAATTACTTCTACTTTATTTTAGGGTATTACTACAGTTAGCAGAACCAAAGCAACACTTCAGTAGAAAATCTCAAACATGTAATAAAAATTAAAACTCCTTACTCTAAGACCCATCATGCCATTACTAATCAAAGCTTCAAAAACCATCTATTTACTGGTTTAAGGAAACTGGACTTTGAATTGAATCACTTGCTGTAATCAGTAATCAGACAACTGTATATTCATTTAGGTATGTGGGAAGAAAATTAGAGTATCCAAATAAACTGGAAAATAAAATACACAGGAGCCAGGTGTGAGCTTTGAACCCAAGACGCTAAAATCTTACAGCTACAGCACTAACCACAATGCCACCTTTTTTACAACACACAATTATATCTGGATTACTCAAATGTATAATGTACTATCTATCTGTGTTTTAGAAGCCAATGCATCTGAGTTAAACATTTGCTCTCTGTAAGAGATTGATAAAAAATTTTGAAATGCATACACATATAGATCAAATATTGAAATATTCATCATGCAAAACAAGTATGAGGTATTGACTGGTTACTTTGTTTATGAGTATAAAATAATACAGTATGCGTCATAGGACTGACTAGTTCTAAATGATGTAAAAATTACCCATCATAAAATTTAATTTCAGCTTATGGTTTAGTGTGCATACATCCATGTACACTGCATTGATGTTTAATGGTGCATGACACTCTAGGAGGCTCCCATTGCCTTACTTTGACTCTTACAAGCTGCTTCAGCTAATATCACAATAAAGCAAGGATGTTAAAAAAAAAAAAAAAAAAAAAAATCAGTTCAGCTATAACTGGACAAACTGTACACTCATTGTGTTTGTTGTCCCTTTTCAGTGAATCGAATCTCCAATTAAACCACAGAATAGGAGGAATTTCCCTTCTTGCTATGGAAGCAAGATATCAACGATGGCAAGTAATAGCTATGCACAACTTAAAAAAGGTGTTTTTTTTATTAATTTCAGGTAGGTAGAACAAAGTTCGAGTAAAAAAATGAACTGAAAAAATGTATGCACTTTGAAACATTACTGCAGCCAAGCACATATAAAAAGGACAGACTTTAATAGATTCTAATTTAAATTCAGAGAATGTAAATTAACACATTGCTATATTTCCTTTGTGAATCTTAAAAAGCACTCTTGATAATGTCTGTTAAAGAATAAATAGATAGATAGATCTTAATTTTCCCAATAGGAAAATCATGTGACCTTATGATGGACCAGTATCCTGTCCTTGGTTAACTCCCACTGAATAGTTTTCACATTGGATCCTCATCAACTGTGTACTGCATTAAGCATGTAAGGAAAAAAATAATGTATTGTTTTCTATTTTTCATGCTACTTTTTTGAATTATCAAACAGAAAAATGTACATATAAAAACTTAATTTTACTAACTATTGTAATTGGGTATGCAGTGGATTTAGAAAGTATCTAGGCCTTTTCACATTTTGCACACTTTATATTGTGTTAGTAACAAAATTAACATATTTTCAGAAATGTCTGCAAATTTATTAAAAATTAAAAACTGAAATCTCTTATTCATAGTAGTATTTAGATTCTTAATCGAATACTTTGAAGAAGCCCCTCTGGCAGCAATTACAGCTTTGTGTCTTCTTGGGCAAGTCTCTTTACTCCCTCTTTACACACTTGGATTTGAGCATCTTCAGGTCTCTCAGCAGAAATTCTATGGGGCTTAAGTGTGGACTTTGCCTGGGTCACTCAAGGACAGTCTGAGACTTGTCCCAAAACCACTGCAACATTTTCTTGGCAGTGTACTTTGGGTCTTTGTTGCACTAAAAGGTGGACCATCATCTCAGTCTGAGGCTGCATGCACTACGGAGTAGGATTTCTTAGCTGACCTTTCTGTATTTGAATGCATTCACCCATCCCTCAATTCTGACTGGTCTACCTGTTTCTGTTTCTAAAAAACACCAAATACCATTTTGCTGCAAACACCCTGCTTTAACCGTAGGTATGGTATTAGGCAGGTGATGAGCAGTGTCTGGTTTTTATCAGACATACTGCGTGGATTTCAGCCCACAGAGTTTACTTTTTGTTCAATCAGACATGACATGCAGTGTGAATTGTGGTATTTTATATACACCTTTGTGTATCTTTCTAAATCAATTCGGTCTACTACAGGTGAACTCCAATCAAATTCAAGACACATGTTAAGGAAAATTAAAGCAAACAGGATGCACAAGGTTGCAATTTATAGTGCAACTGCAAAGGACGTGAATACTTACATGAATTATTTTTTAATAAATCTGCCAACCTTTTTGAAAACAAGCTTTTACTTTGTCTTTATTGAGTTTATATTGATGGGCAAAATGGCAAACTTACCCATTTGATGTAAAATCTACGAAATTTGCAGAAATTAAAAGGGTCTGGATACTTTTTGAATTCACCGTGTATTAACAAAACAGTTTGATGGTAATTGAGGTTTATTTAAATGTTTCATCATTTGCCAAGTTAATAAAGATCAACTGCACTCATCTAATCTCAAAGACCATTACCAAGCAGTATTGATTCATGGAAATCCTCCAGCCTTTGCTCTTCTGGATGTAGTAATTACTGTATATTTTACTTCAATATGCTGCACTGTCTTAAGCAGGTAGGAATGACGCAAACATACACAAGTAACATTGAGTTTCACAGCCAGAAATTTGCACAAAACAGCACCTCTCAGTTTTCATGTTCTTCTATTTGAGGCATCATAACATCACAACAAAACAAATGTCCATCCATGCATTTTAAAGCCAATTATCAGAATCATGGGAATCCAGCGCTTCCCTGGAGAAGAAGAGGAGGAAGAGGAGAAGAAGGTGCAAGCTCCACAAAAGCAGTGCCTGGGCCAAGACAAGAGCCTGAACTCATGAGGTAGTATCTTTAACCACCACACTCCCAGATTTGAGAATGTCACGTTTAGCTGGGTTCTCTTTACCTATTAATAGGACATGACAAAAATAATCACATTATTGCATGAACACATGTCATTCTAAATAGTGCACAAATCTTTGTCCATCACTGTATTATGATAATGGTGAACAAGTATGCTGACAAATTCTAACAGACCTTCCATCATCATCAAACCAACTTAATCCAGTTCAGTGTCACAAGTGTCAGAGCCTATCCTACCAGCTTTAGGAAACAAACCAGAAGCATCATAATTGGATACATTCACACACAACCGTTCCCATTCATAAGGGGCCAAATAAGAACTGGTAATAAATCCAACAAAAATGTTTTTAGCTAGGTCAGGAAATCTAGAAAACCCCTGAGAAAAGCCCATGAAGACGTGGACAGAACATGCAAACTGTTCACTGTTGACAGTGACAAGGCTAAGACTTGAACCTATGACAAGATGAAGAATTTTGTTATGCCAGACAGTTGGAAATTAATAATCAGACTGATTAATTAAGTGAAATAAGTAGTATTGTGCATGTTACAAGTAGAACAGTCCCTGAAAGAGAAGCCAGAAACAAAGATTTTGCACATTTATTCAGGAATCCATTACCATGAGTTGAAATTCAGGGAACAAACAATCCAATATGAAGCTCCTCAGGGAGTGGGCCAATCACAGAGCAGACTTATATAATTGCTCCTCATAAAAAAATGATTAAAATTAACAAGAGTGTGTTTATAGGAGTCCTAACTTTATTGTAATGTTAATTGTTTCAATCTGTGAAAAGATGAGGTCATAATTAGAGATCGGGTGGTCCTGGCCCAGGGAACAATACACTAAGGCATGTCACAAGCTGTGTAGAACAGCTTTAATTAGTCCCAACTGTGTGGTGAGGACCACAGGAGGAGTCAGTGCTGCGAGTGAGAGGAGTACTACACTGTATTCAATGCTGCTGCAAAGGTTTTGTCCAGCAACAATATAATTTATTCAGAGAAGCAGGTGTCCATTTCAGTGTTCAAATACTCTTGACTATAGGAGATGCTGTAACATGCTGAATTTGTAGTACAGAGCATTTCAAGGAAGCAAAGAAACAATTAGTTGAGAAAAAGCAACAGGAGGGCAACAATGTTGTTACTTTCCAAGCTCTCAAACTACTGACTTGATCTATGCATGAGATGTGTTCCTACATTTGTTTATTTGATTAAAGTCCTGTAAGAGACTTTGCTACCTGATTAGCAATGTCAGCCTGTTGTTGTCTGAATCTGAATGAAACTGATACAAACAGATTTCAGCTACAGTGAACACATGAGGCCATGGATTTAACAAAAATGCTCCATTCATAAAATGCATTAATGGTGAGCCTCACTGAAACAAGCTCCATTTCTGGCACTAGAAATTATGAGGTTCATTTAAGGCAGTGAATCAGGCTAAATAACTTACACTGGCAAAAATTTCTTGTTGATGCACTGGACACTTAAATGAATGAAATGGGCCTACATGGTCATTCTTTGACAAACTTTAGTTTTGTAACTTTTTGTCTTGTTACTTTGTCTGGCACAAAAATGAAGGATGAAGGCACCTAAACCAGTCACATCAGCAATGTCTAATCAAGTATTGTTTACCTGTACAGTGCTTTCCAGTTATAATTTTTCATGCACAGGTTCATGCTCTCGACCTAGTCACTCTTACTATAATGTAAAAACACACACTAATTCCTTTATTACCTCTTAGCTGTATTATTAAAATTTATTCTTAAGTCATCCTGACTAAGTGTTGAATATATTACAAGTCCAAAATGACACTACCATATATACAGACCAATAAACATAAAAAGCCCTCATCCAGCTCAAATATACTGGTTTTCTTTATGATATCCCTTCTTCAACACTCAATAACCAATCACAATATCCCAGGATATCTGTCATTACTGCATGTCTCCATACCAGACAACTGAGATTCCCTGATGCAGGGCTCGTTGTAATTCCAAAGCTTCACTGTGCACCTCTGTACAGACATTCATTTAGATTTATGGCTGTGACTCCCTGGAATACTCTTTCAGACTTAAAATGAAGCTCTAAACAAGGTATTGCTAAATGATACTTGGAAACACACATTTTGCTTCTTCTGTTTGTGTAGGTACAGTGATACAGAAGCTAGTGCTGCTACCTCACAGCTCCAGGGTCCTGGGTTATCTGTGTGCTGTTTGCACATTCTTCACACGTCTGCATTGGTTTTCACTCCACATCGCAATGACACGTAGATTACATTAAATGGCTAATCTAAACTGGCCTGTCATGAGAGAATATGGGCATAAGCATGGGCATTAGGTTGATTCCTGCCTTGCACTTGATACTACTGGGACAGGCTATGTTCCCCCAGTGCTGCAGTGGTTAGATGGATGAATCTCAGTAGACTCTTCTTGCAACCCTACTCTCTAACTGACTAATCTGTACTCTTCCCGATTCTGCTGAAATGTCCATTCAGGTCCTTTCACATTAGTTAATGTTTTGTTGGCTCTATAGAGTATCCATCATTGTATTCTATCATATTTCAAATTAATTTGCTACTTAGAATGGTACTTCTGTTTGGTTTGTGAAGTGCGTAGTGATACATGCTCCTTGAAAGGCACCATACAGAACAAGGACTCACAGAAAGATTGCAGCATTGACAAACAAAATCTGAATTTCCTCAGCAACCAAATGTTTTGGTTCAACTCGATGCAATGCATATTTAATATAACCGATACTTCCCTTAGATGACAGGAAGGAGGTTACAGTTATTTAGGGACCAGTGAGTGGGGACACTACCATTTTACCTTTTGAATACCTGCCACCTAAAGGTTCTCTGCATAATGCACTATTCCACTGCTGGTTTGGTATTGATTTTCTTGTAATGGTATAAGTCTCTTCAAAGGTATGTTAGTTTAATTTTCATTTATTATTTGCCTTACAAATAACTGGTACATAAGCTGTTGCCATATGTCCAATGCTATTTGGATAGGCTCTGACCCCCACAATTTGGCAATGAACAAATGAATCCTGATGGATTGCTGGACGGATATATAATTAATTGAACAGTAATGTGCCTTTTGTAGTGAACATCTCATGAAGTGCAACATAATCCTAGAACAATAATACAGGAATGGTAGATGATTTGCTTGAGATCATGTGATAAGAGAGTTGTAAATTTGAACCTATGCCCTTGTGGCATCATTTCCAGCTCCTCTGGCACTAGGATCAATGTTCTTTACCTGCACAGCTCTTGCTAGAAGGAGAAAACAGTGGCTTCAATATTCTCAAAGTATTAATCCCTCAGCAAAACAACAGATCACGTACAAGACCATGTAATGTTTGATAATCCTGCATTTGTTCCTGCTCTGAATGCAAAAACAGAAAGATCAGTTCAAAATATTTTAGTATACTAAGCAAAACATGATAGCAATCACTGAACACAACAGCTCTCCCAATATCAAATACTCAATCACTTTCAGCTACATGAAATGTAAATTGATCATCTTTAGGGTTTCGATGTATTTCTAGTACTGAACTGTACTCTCATGATAATTTACAGATACAGCATCTTTATCCACCCTGACAAACACTTGCTGGCTGGTGGCCACAGACCAGAAAACAAATTAAAATTCTAGATGTACTCTCACCAGTTTCCCACATGATCATTTATTAGTCCTTTTCACCGCAAAGGTTCAGGGCACAATAAGCCTAATTAGTATTTTAATAGATAACTCAGCTAGACCTTGTGCATTTGCATGGACTTACTGAATGTTAAATTAAGGACAGCGGTTTTCCTGACGCAGTCATTAAGTCATAAATTATTTAGAAAGAAAAAAGCAAAGTACCAACAAAAATACACTCTTTAAAAAAACAAAAACAGAGACTCTTTTGAGAATTGCCCCATAGGCCAAGATTTCTGTGTCCTTAATCATTATTAAATGACTTAACATGACATGCTGAGCTTGGCGAATGATTGCATCCCGACAAGAGAACAAATTACAAACGAAATGAAAGATCAAGCTGTATTAGAGGCCCGCCTCTGGGAAATGAAAATCTTTAATTCTCTTTTATATTGACATTTATTTGGCTGCCATGAATAACAACATAGCAATCAGATTTAGCTCTGCTTGCCACTGTATGGCTTATCCCAGAGCTCAGAAATTCCTTGACATTTATCATGTTTGCCTTTGTAGAAGACATCTCAACATACTCTCTCTTCCCACCTAACATTCATCATGAATTTTATATAAAGTTCACAGAGCCACAAAACTTTGTCTTCATAAAGAACAAATGAAAAAGGCTAGCAGGTATTATTCATCACTGTGAAGCACCTATAAGACGACAATAGATGTGTTCATTTTCTCTACAACCTCGGGGGCTTGGGTTTAACCTCAGCCCAGATATCAAATGAGTTTCTGAATCTGGGAACTTAGTCCGTGGCCAGAAAAAGAATGAGACCCTTGTAATATTCCTTTCCTGACAAGGTTTAGGCAAGTAGTGATTTCTTGGAACACCCTTATCGGTCTAGAGGGGATTGATGCTGTTAACATTTGTATGATAAACCCAATGCAGTGAAAAATGGCTTGTGTGTCTCAGTGTCTCAAAAAAGTGATTCTGTGCTGTTAATGCATTCAAGAGTTGCCCTTTTTGCCTTGATGCTCTATTGCTAACCCCTCCTCTCTATCTCTACTGGAGATTTATCATAGTGAACGGCTGAAAAAATCTAAGGTTACCTGCTTCCCTTGTACTTGTCATTATTGTCTAGTCCTTATTTTCTCATCTGTAACCTGTAATCTGTTTTTTGATTTCATAAAGTGTGAAGAGACATACCACAGCTCGGTGTTTTTCAAAGGGGCACACAAAGTCATAAGTCTTCCACAAAGCATTTTCCCTACTGAAGACAGACTTTTTACCAGATAACAAACACTGAACTAATTTTATGAACTATCTAATAACCTATATTTACATTTTTCATGATGTGAAATAGACAAGCTACAGATATACTTCATAA
The DNA here is from genome assembly GCA_026402145.1 of Polypterus bichir lapradei. Taxonomy (NCBI): domain Eukaryota; kingdom Metazoa; phylum Chordata; class Cladistia; order Polypteriformes; family Polypteridae; genus Polypterus; species Polypterus bichir. The sequence goes on along the minus strand of JANRMT010062813.1, from coordinate 27,717,482 downwards.
CATGCCATAAATTGAATTATGTTACTATCCAAACAAACAAACAAACAAACAAACAAACAAAGTGATAAACAATAAATAAGGAAATATACCACTGGTGACTACGGTGCCATCTTTCCCTTGGGTGAAGACTACAATTCGCTGTCTCTTCTTGTTTACCTTTGGCAACTTCTGTACCCGCCTTGCAATTTCTTCTATATCTTCTGTCTAATAAATTAACCACAAATAAAAAAGTTAAAGTAAGCAAAAAAATAAAATAAAATAAAAAAATAAAGGTATAAATCAATGCATGCGTCAGCACAGTCTTTGTTGGAGGTTTAATCAGGGCCTACCCAGGGCAAAGAAACAAAGCAGGAAGGCAAAACATGAATAAAGTATAAAGGCACATTAAATAAAAAATATATATATTTCTGGTCAAACGCTTTAGAACACCTTGGTTTATCTAGTTTTCCTCCACATTTAATCAGTTGAAATACAATGAATGCTCTAAAATGGTGACAAGGTAAGAAGAAAACTGACAAAGATTTAAATTTAAAGTTTACGACAGCAAAAACTGAAAATGAGCTTTCTTTATGGAAATACCAATAGGTTAAAATCTACAGATGTTCTGCAGCAATTAAAGTAAACTAAGCCTTGCAAGTTGAAACAAACAATAGAAGAAGCACAGAACAAATAAACATATAAACATGGCATATAAAACAATAAATCAAAGAATCATTAAGTGTACAAAATGTTATTAATTTTTTTGATTCATCGAAGTAGCCACCTTTTGCTGATATAACAGCCAAACTGTGGAAACCCTTTTGATTCACAATGCCAATCACACTGTGCAAGTCACCAACTTTGCCTCCAGCAAAAACACATTACAACTCCTGTTTGACAGTTGGTGCCACACATTGAGGAACCATTTTTTCACCAACTTGAAGGCGTACAAACACCCTGTGTGATGAAGCAAAGATTTCAAAATTTTGATTCATTGTTCCATAAGACTTTTCTTCTAGTCTGCAGTAGTCCACAGCTGGAATTTCAATGCCCTATTTTGTCTTTTAAGAAATGGCTTTACTGCCACTCGCCCTGTCAAACCTGCAACATAAAGTATCCTCTTCACAATAGAAACCGAGACATGCTTATTCTCAACCACTGTTAAGCTGTGCTTGAAGCTGTTGTGGTATGAGGCACCTATCACGCAAGCTGGTGACCCTCTGAAACTTGCCTTCTGAATGGCTGGTGACTTTGGGTCTGCCAGATCTCTTCCCATCAGAGTTTCTTCCAGTTGCCTCTGGATTGTGTAGGATACCGTACTCAATGACTCTTCGATTTTTTTTGCAGTGTCTCTATATGAAAGGCCTACATTTCTAAGGGTAATAATGCTCTGTTTCATTTCATTTGTTAATTGCCATTTTCTTGCCATTTTCACTGGAATTTTCTACTGTGTAATATTATCCAAGTGATACTTCAGAGGATGAAGTAACACAGTCTGTTTCAACTTTGCTTTAAGACAGACAGATAGTTTTTAAATAATCAACAGAGAGATTGGGACATTTGCAACTTGCAAGGCTTAATTTACCTGAATTGCTGCAGAACATCTGTAAATTGTAACCTATTAGTTGTTCCATGAAAAAGAATCCATTTGTAATATTCCCTTTTTTCAGTTTTTGCTAACCTAAACTTTAAATTAAAACCTCTGGTAGTTTACTACTTACCTTTTCGCCACTTTAGGTTATTCATTGTATTACAACTGAATACATTTGAAGAAAAACTAGACAAAAACTGAGGTGTTTTAAAACTTTTAACCAGTAGTGCATATATAAGAACACACACACACCCACACTGTATTTCCATAACAGCCCTTACCTCGCAAAATATAGTGAAAATGAATGAATAAATGCTTGCATGAGAAAAGTATATATACTGCATAAATCTATCAGATACTCTCAAAAATATATGAACAGCTATCATTTGGTTTGTTATGAATGGTAGATGTGTGTGAGGGGTGGGTTGCTGCGTTGTGCCAGATGATGTTGAATTAGGCCCCAGTGTGAAATGTAAAAATTAAACTAAGTGCAAAAAGCAGATGTACAAAATGGATTGATGGATGGTGGTCATTTGTTGCAGTGATGCATTACACTGAAGACAGAGGACAATTATGCATTGCCTTCTATGGAACACTAATCCTGCCTAGTTAGGCTCCCCCTCTGTACAACATTAAATGATATGTTGTTTCAGAATATCGATGGATACGCATCTATTGACCTATGTATCTACCTACAACATGAACTAGGGGTTCCTAAACACAATTGGCCCCAAAAAATGACTTTAAATTCCCATTTGTTGGGGTTTCTGTCAAAACTCCAGCTAGTAATGAGAGGGCAAACATAAAATATTCATAATTAAAAAGACTTATTTTTCAGAATTTCTGTTAAACAAAAATAAACTCAGAGGAGCAAAAAGGCAAAAGGAACTGAGGGTAGTCCCTTGACAGGAACAGGTAGGTGATCCCACCTCTTGGGGGACCACCCACGAAAGTTTTGATCCCCCGCTGGGGGTGAGGGTGGGGACCCTGGCTGAAACATAACACATACCTGTGTATATAAATTATATGAAGTAAAATAAACACATGAAGAAATAATATTGAGAGTAAGAGACCCATCAAAACACATAATAATATGTAAATTCAGAATACTGATGGTTATCTATCCATCTGTGTATATAAATTATATAAAATAAAGAAATGACACTGAGAGTGACAAGCTTCAATATTACACAATATGCACTTTTTTTTAGTAAACAAGAATTTACCATTAATATTAAATAAAACAGTAGTTATATTCTATTACACACATGGACAGTGAGCCATTAAGATATATCTTTCATCATATGTTTGCAGCAAATCATTGAAAAGAGATAAGCTAATATAGTCAAGACCCTTAAACAACTCTGAGTAAAGACTTCACTTAAAACTGAATCAAGGTATTACATATTATCAGTAAATCTGCAAACAGAAGGGGAGCCGACTTCAAAAAGTCACAAATCCGCACTCCCGACACTCTGCTTGCCTTTATGTACTAAGCACTTATCTAAACGCTGTGCAGGATTTAAAACACTTAAACTCAACATTTGGCCTACAGAAACAAGTTCACCAGTGATTGTAATGCAAGCATGTCACAAGCAAGACAGGCCTAGACAGGGAGGTGCAATCTGTGGGAAATATTGCACACATAAAGGACTAGACAAAATATGTAATAACATTTTTAAACCTGTTTAATCCAATTCAGAATTACAGTTTATCATGCAGTTAAAAGAAAATACAAAGAACGGTACTTGTAAAAGCTTATTACTGGGAACTGCATTTTACAAAAATCAACAGAATGACAGTGAATTCATGATTAATGTAGGATGTGAATGTAATGATACCACCTTGGTTCCTAAAAAGTGGAAGTTTTTCTCAAACTTTTCAAAACTGGACCTAGGCTAAATAGAAACATTCCCATAAATAATATCTTAAAACTAGACATTATCAATTCATTTATTTAGTAACATTGCAGTTTTAGGTTAATTGGAAAATTGGGTACAAGGCTGACAAAAACTAGGGTGCCAATCCACTGCTGGGTACATTTGCACACTCACAATCAGTCACCAATCAATCTATTTTAGGTACTGTATAGGTAGACAGCTGAAGCACTCAGGCAGGCAGAGAGAAAACATACAACTTTACACAGACAAGCGACAGGACTGGGATCAAATCAAGTATTCTGTGACAACAGTCACTTTCACAATTGCCTGAAAAAAGATGCAGTTTGCTATTTTTTTAACTCAAGAAGGGTAACTATAATGCAAAGTGTGACTTAAAGATTGCAAATGCAAATAATATGAAATATGATATAATTATAATTAACCTTATCCCTGTCAAATGGTGGTCAGACAATAGGGGATATCATTCTAACACACTCTGCAGGTACAGTGAGCAGGCTTTGTGGCACAATGGCCTGTGCTCCAAATGAAAAGAAAAAAAATCTAAATAGTTGAATGTTGTGCCTTGGGATGGTGACTGCAATTGAAACGTCCCACATAAAAAAAAGTTTTCTTTGGGTTTGTTAGTATAAACTCAAGAAATTATATTACAACCTGCTATTATATTGATTGAAACCCAAAATACTTAGATATACTGTATTACAAAATACAAAAAACAGATCAATGCCTTTCCTTAGCAGATGTGTAACTAGTTAAATAAATAAAGTTGGTAGGGAAAAGGTACACGTTCCCTTGATTTTATAAGGCATAGGAATTAGTGAGATTCCAAAGCATCTCATTTGAAAAAGGCAGAACCACATGTATGTCTAACATTACCTCACACATCATAAACTTTCATACAAATGTGATTTATTGCCAATTCATTTGACCTTTAGCAAATCTGTAGCTTTTATTCCCTAGCGGATGGCCAGCAGTGGCAATGGCCTTCATCTGCTTGAAAGTCTGCTGGCACAAATGACTTAGAACTAGAGCTGTTTTTCTTTCTTTAACTACCTTTTATTTCATTTTTAAGTATGCTACAGGAGATTACATGTAGGAAAAGTCTCAACTTCCCTGCTTGAGGAAACTACTGTACTCACTATAAGTGAACTACTTTAAACCACAATTACTTTGTAGTTAAAGGAAATAAAGGTAAGTAAATTGGCATAAAAAATTTCCAGTTACATGATGTTCTATTTAAAAAGCAAACTATGATAGGCAGACCTTTCCTAAAGCCCTGATTACCATCTTAATAAAAAATAAAATACAGCTACCTTTCTGGCAAACTCGCATTTCCTTCTGTAAAATTTTATCTACACTGCTGCTATACAATTTGAACATTATAACACCTCATATAAAATACATTCAAGCTCAGATAAAACAAAGCATTTCTAGCAGTCCAAAAGCAAATACTCTTAGTTTCTCCCAGGGCTTGAGCTCTAGATATTTTCCAGGCTGGCCCAGCAATCAACTCTAAAAGGCTTAAGATTCTTGAGAGAAGGCAGGGTAAAAGAGTCTAAGTAAGTGCTAATGGAAAGGTTAATACTGTGGTGGTTAGCAGGCTACAGCAAAAGCAATTTGTCACTGTGACTGAATTTAAACCAAGCAGAGTCACGTCTGCAGCCCAGGGGTGCAATAAAAACACAGAATGGGTTGGCTTAATCCACAACTTCCGTCTTTTTATTGTTCTGCTACAGCAAGATCAGAAGAATGGCTTCAATTGTTTATAACTCACAGCAAGTGTACTTAACGGGTTGGTCTAACTTCAGCACTATGACATTCATGTGTAATTAAAAAAAACAGCAGAAAGAAAATGTACAAAAGGGTTATTAAAATATTTTTTTTATATTAGAAGTAACTGTAGCCTCTTTGATATTGGCCTTTACATTTTTGTTTTGCTTTCTCCTATTATGTATTTAAGTTACCAGCTACCAGTATCTAAATGAGTTGTTTCAGTTCATTTATGTGGAGTTCTACAAGCCAAACAGAGAAAAATATAAACTGCCCCGGCACAGTGTGTTAATGCCCCTATGCAATATTGAGGAGGACAGTCTATTTGGCCTCAGCAGTTGGTTATTATTTTATTTGGGGCTTATTAAATGACTCTGACCTGAATTTTAAATCACATATTAATCAGACTACAACAACAGCATTTTTTCACTTAAGAAATATAGCAAAAGTTAGACCTCTCAAGATGCTGAGAATTAGTTCACACTTTTGTTTCTAGTGGGTTAAATTACTGTAATGCACTCCTCTCAGGACTACCCAAAAAAGAAATCAATCGATTGCAACGAGTGCAGAATGTAGCTGCTGGAATCCTAACTAGGAAAAGAAAATCCAAGCACATTTCTCCAGTTTTGATGTCACTACATTGGTTACCTGTGTAATTTAGAATTGACTTTAAAATACTGCTTATGGTTTAGAAAACCTTAATTAATCTAGGTCCATCTTATATTTCAGAATGTCTTTCACCTTACACTCCAAATCGTAACCTTAGATCATTGTCGGGCAACCGGTGCGCCGTGGAATTTTCTAGGGTTGCCGCGAAAAGTTTTGTAAAATATTTAAAATTGCTACTGTTTTTGAACTTTTGGTTGATAAAAAGATAATGTTTAAAAAAAATATTTTATGTTGGAAAAACAGATAACGGTTAATCAGATTGTTGAATAAACAAATGTATTTATTTTGAATGCAAGTTAAAATTTTCGCTGTTCAACATTCATCATAATATCAACACCAGAGGTGTCAAAAACACATCTCGTGAGACTTAAAAAATCTCGTTGTTAGAAGATCTTGCTCACTGTATGGATAGAAGAAGGCGGAGCAAATATAGAACGAGAAATACGAACGCTACATTTCGGCTCTTGCCGATGAGAGAGTATCGCTGTAGCTGCAGCTCTCACCACTTAATCGTCCGAGTATTACTATGGAAAAATGAACCTTATTTTCGCTCTGACACCGCTGATCAACACAGTAAACCTTGTAAACTCAGTGACCTTTTCCAGTTCTTTGTGGTGAAAAACATTTTGTTGTGACGCAAGCATTCGATACTTCCTTTTAATTTAATTCTCAACGATTATCACTCACTTTTTATTTACGGTAATTTTAATTAAACTTTATCTAGAAAAATTCATACATAGTTTATTCTCATCACAACTTTATTTATGGGCAGTCCCTCAGGCGCACCGCAACTCGAAAAAGGTTTCCTTTCGCTGCCTTAGATCTTTAAATGAGTGTCTGCTTATTATTCCGAGAGCTAAACTTAAAAGAAGTGGTGAGGCTGCCTTCTGCTGTTATGCACCTAAAATCTGGAATAGCTTGCCAATAGGAATTCGCCAGGATAATACAGTGGAACACTTTAAAAAACTGCTAAAAACACATTACTTTAACATGGCTTTCTCATAACTTCATTTTAGTTTAATCCTGACACTCTGTATATGCATTTAATTATCAATATCATTCCTGGTGGCTCTGTAATCCCTACTAACCCCTACTTTTTTCTTCTGTTCATTTTGCGGTTTTCTGTGGTGGCGACCTGTGCCACCACCACCCGATCAAAGCACCGTGATGTCCCTACATTGATGGATCGAAGGCCAGGGGTCCACATGACTGTCATCATCAAGTTCTTCCATGTGAACCCTGAATACAATGAGGACTGATTGTGAGATAATTTATGTTAGGTAGGATGCCTAGAGGGGGCTGGGTGGTCTCGTGGCCTGGAACCCCCGAAGATTTTTTTTTTCTCCACGCATCTGGAGTTTTTTTTTTTGTTTTTTCTGTCCTCCCTAGCCATCGGACTTTACTTTTATTCTATGTTAATTAGTGTTTTTGTAAATTGACATTTACAAAAATATGGTGAAACTATAATATAATTTCTATGAAATCCCTAGTAAATAGAACCTTCTCTGATCATACAGTGCATAGACAGTCAACCATAAGAACAGCTCAGACAAACCACAACACAAGTACAGGTTCCTTTCAAGCTTACGTTTCTTAGTTACTCACTTCTCTTGTCTTTTCTGCTTCTGATATATGGAAATCTCTTGCTTACTTCAATGATGTTAGAAACACTTAACTTTTCACCTCTCTAAAGTTAATTTAATTTGTTTCAATAGCCACAGGATGAACATCTTTGTTAAACATTATTCATTTTTGTCCCACTTGATTCTGAGCTACATTTGCTTAACCTTTTCCCATCTGTAATTCTTCCAAGATATTTTTTTATTAAAAAAACTAAAGCAAAGGTGAAAAAGCCTGCAGGTGCAGGATGATAACTCAAGAGCCAAAAACAGAAATAAGATGGGGAAATACTTGAAGGCTGGAGATAAAAAAAAAAAAAGTATTAAAAGATGACGGGAAATAAGCTTGCTGTGTGACAGTCTAATGAATAAATTAGTATAAGTCCAGACAGGTTCTACAACATACTGGGTGGAATGCAAAATAATATCTTACATAAACATTTTATGTTAAAAATATAAATAACAAACAAACAACAAACAAAGCACCTCTTGTAACAACACTACATAGTTTTTAAAAAGTACACACTTAAATGTAATGTCTTCTTTATAAAGTTACAGTTAACTTCATACAAATACTGTGACCAACAACTTTAATGAAGGAAACCATGACTCAAGCAATAAGAACAACCTTGTGATCCTTTGAAATGATCAGTATTCCTGCATTTGTGTGACTTAAAGACTGCATTTAATCTTACTGATAGATAAAAAGAAAAATGTGCATAAATTGTACTTTTTGATTAAGAATTCCGTGCATTCTGAATAAGTGTGTAAATGTCTTAACAATCAGCTTAAAGTGAAAACAGGCCATATGCCCCAGTGAAAGAGACATCCTTAGCGCTGAGCTCTAATGAGTATACCGTGAACCAACTTAAGAGCCCAGACACTGCTTGGACAATGAGGTACAAATAAAGCAAACCCTTTGCCAAGGTAAGTACACATTTAACACACACACATTATACAAGTCATAATTTTCACATCCTGAAGAAATGAAATTTAAGGAAGAAAGAAGACATCTGAGCACGAGTCACAGATGCTTGACAAGCTGATATAGGTTACAAACCCTTTATAAAGATTGTTTCCTTTCTGCCCACAGCACCAAGCTACCCTTTCATTAGCTGGTCATCCAAACAATCCAAATCTAAAAACAATGCTTCAGATATTGTTGGAGGTCACAGAGAATTTCAGGGTAATTGCTATAGACATTCTGACCTATCTTGCACTGACCAATGGTGCTGTTCACAACTCCATAATAAGGGTTGTGCTAAATTAAAGTGGCATGCAGGTGAAGATAATAAAAAGGAAACCAGTGGCCTACACAAGGACAACTCCTGCACTTCATAAACTTGATCCAAGGACCACCTGGATAATCCAAAAGGCTACCATAAGAATTTTTTGTTCAGTAATGAAATGAAAGTTACACTGTTTAGGTAAAACATTTCACTTGTTTTGTTCAGGGACTGGTGATCTCTCTTTTTAGCCTACAGAACATTAGAAACTTGGCGGCAAAAACAAAATACTGGAAGGCACGCCATTTCAACCATAAAGGATTATAGTGGGAGAATAATAGTGTGGATCTCAGCCATAATACCTAGATGGATGGCAGTTAGCAGGGGAACCTTAAATATATATCAATACACTGGTAAACTGCAACTTATAAGAATGTGGATCAAGTAATGTGACAATGGTGTACAACACATTATAGACTATAACCATCAGATAACAGTACAAACTTTTGTGCCACTTTGCAGCCCCAGTTCCATAAAAAAATATAAGAAAATTAAAAAAACGTGAATTAGTGTAAGCTGCCTTCATTCAGGGTGTTAATAATAAGTGCAATAATTTACAAGAACAAAAATAGATTTACAAGAATGTGTAAAGTCTAAATATTCACAAGTGTAACAGAAATGTCTAGTTTTTTACCCTCTGACAGAGGACAATAGAGAGCTCTCTATTGTCCT
>JANRMT010062813.1:27672542-27707598 GCA_026402145.1 Polypterus bichir lapradei | reverse complement strand
AAACTAGACATTTCTGTTACACTTGTGAATATTTAGATCTCTAGTAAGGGACCAAAAATGAAAAATAACACCCAATTGTATGGAATGTTATATGCGTTTAATAAATTCAATTAAAAAAGAAAAAGAAAAATAACATTGTATTTATAATCACTGATATTGAAATAGCCTAAAACAATACCTCACATGCTCACGTTTGAAATTTGGGAAGTGGCTCTTAAGAGTGCTACCAGTAGGGCCAGTAAAGAATCAAATATCAAAAATATTACCGTATTTGTCATGCATAATCTCAAAATAAAAACAACTCTAAACATGCCTACTTTGCTGATTCCCAGTTTTTCAAAGTTTTGTGAAAAGGAGGAACTTTGACCCCTTGTGTCCTATTATAGGGTGAACCCCTGGGGTCGGATGATGTGGCATGCACAACATCAGGTCCTTCTGATCATTTTATATTTAAGACACCTATTGGTTTACTTTTATTACGAGGGTGTAATTTTCTCCACAAAATATGATCCAAAAATGGCCTAAGAATTATTTTTGGTCTAGAGAGACAAAAACAGAGGGAAATACCAAGAAGCTCAATGTCTTGCATAACTAGACATCAAGACACAACGAATGGTATATCTTATGTAAAGGTTTTCTTGTACTGATGATTCAGGAGATGCCGGGCAAAAATAAAACTAAAGTGATTTCAAAGCTTTCATAAGTAATTCTTATTAGCACAATATACAGGATTAATCAACAGCTAAATGAAGACTTTGAAATCACTGCCACTAAAAGAGGTGCCATGAATTACTAAATCTAAAAGTAAGTTGAAAAATGTATTCAATTAATATATTAAAATGTAAGTATTTTGATACGTTTATTTAAATAAATTCTCTTTAGTAAGAAGGTAAAGCTAAAGGACATGCTTGGGAAGGAATACTGTTAATTCTGTAGGGTTCACAAACATAACCTCCAGTTAAAACTGGATTTGTAAAAGACTTATGCCATGTTGATAGTCTATTTTATCCAGTTGAAAGCTAGTTTCCCTTCATGACAGATAATTGCAGGAGAGGTAAACTATTAGGAAATTTCAAAACTTGAGGAAACTATTCCTTTAAATGTTATTAATAATTCCTATTAATGTTAACTTAATAACAATGGCAGATTCAGAAAAAAGACGGAAAGAGGCTACCAAATTTTGATAAAGATTTCCAAGATTTTTAAAAAATTAATTCTTCTATTTTAATAACCAAGTGGTATTCATTTTCTGTGAATGGTACATTAGCCTATAGTGAAAAATCCAAAGAAATCGATTTCCTTAACATCTATTGCAATCTGTTAATGGACGAGCTGTACAGAAAAATTAAATCACAATTCATCTACAAGCTACTTTCAAAGCCAATTAAGAACCACTAGACGGATGAATATCACATAGCACGAGGCAAAGATATAATCAAGGACTTACAAAGACACCAGACAGCTTATATCTCTCTACTTTAGATGTAAATGAGCTTATTATCAAAAAGCTTTTATTCAATCGAGTAAATGATTAGGCATTATCCAACAATAGCTTATGTGTATATACTTTTTTGGTATATTAAGTTTATTTTCAGAGGATGAGATAACCAAACACAGATCCAGTCATTAAAATGTCCATGATCTGCATGCAAGCTGCACTAATTAATTTTAGTCTATAGTTTTTGACTATTTATCTATTAGCCAGCTCCTGCATGTCAATGTTCTGGTACTGAGTTACTGTGACATTCTCAGGTAATGAGAACTAACGTTTCAGAAAGCACTGGGTGCTTGCCATTCCAATCCATACGTTCTTTACAAAAAGGGCCTCTTTAAAACTTAACAGGTCTGATCTCATACCTCATACTACTTGCTCAAGCTTTCCTCACAACTCTGCACCTGAACACTTCACAAATTAGCTGGCCTACCATACTGCCATCTGTAACTGAAGAAGTAGAAGAAAGACATTACAGAGTGCCAGAATCCAAGGATTATAGACTTAGAAGCAGGTATTCAGAAGGTAATTAGAATGAAATAAAAAGTCCAACATCTCTTCTTCTTCTTCTTTCGGCTGCTCCCGTTAGGGGATGCCACAGCGGATCATCTTCTTCCATATCTTTCTGTCCTCTGCATCTTGTTCTGTTACACCCATCACCTGCATGTCCTCTCTCACCTCATCCATAAACCTTCTCTTAGGCCTTCCTCTTTTTCTCTTGCCTGGCAGCTCTATTCTTAGCATCCTTCTCCCAATATACCCAGCATCTCTCCTCTGCACATTTCCAAACCAACGCAATCTCGCCTCTCTGACTTTATCTCCCAACCGTCCAATCTGAGCTGACCCTCTAATGTACTAATTTCTAATGCTGTTCATCCTCTTCACACCCAATGCAAACCTTAGCATCTTTAACTCTGCCACCTCCAGCTCTGTCTCCTGCTTTCTGTTCAGTGCCACCGTCTCCAACCCATATAACATAGCTGGTCTCACTACCGTCCTGTAGACCTTCCTTTTCACTCTTGCTGATATCTGTCTGTCACAAATCACTCCTGACACTCTTCTCCACCCATTCTCTTTTTCACCTGTCTTCCACATTCCCCATTACTCTGTACTGTTGATCCCAAGTATTTAAACTCATTCACCTTCACCAGCTCTACTCCTTGCATCCTCACCATTCCAATGACCTCCCTCTCATTTACACACATGTATTCTGTCTTGTTCCTAGTGACCTTCATTCCTCTCCTCTCTAGAGCATATCTCCACCTCTCCAGGGTCTCCTCAATCTGCTCCTTACTATCGCTACAGATCACAATGTCATCAGCAAACATCATAGTCCATGGGGACTCCTGTCCAATCTCGTCTGTCAACCTGTCCATCACCATTGCAAATAAGAAAGGGCTCAGAGCTGAACCCTGATGTAATCCCACCTCCACCTTGAATGGTGGAGGTGGGATTACACCACAGTTACACTTCCCTCGTACATATCCTCTACAACTCTTATATACTTCTCTGCCACTCCCGACTTCCTCATACAATACCACAACTCCTCTCGAGGCACCCTGTCATATGCTTTCTCCAGGTCCACAAAGACAACAAAAACAAAAACATTTATTTATATAGCACATTTTCATACAAATAATGTAGCTCAAAGTGCTTTACATGATGAAGAAAGAGAAAAAAGACAAAGAAAGAATTAAAATAAGACAAAACTCATTAACATAGAATAAAAGTAAGGTCCGATGGCCAGGGAGGACAGAAAAAACAAAAAAAAAAAAAAAACTCCAGACAGCTGGAGAAAAAAATAAAACCTGCAGGAGTTCCAGACCATGAGACCGCCGAGCCCCCTCTGACACAATGCAACTCCTTCTGGCTTTCTCTAAACAAAACTGCATCTGTGGTGCTCTTTCTTGGCATGAAACCATACTGCCGCTCACTAATCATCACCTCACTTCTTAACCTAGCTTCCACTACTCTTTCCCATAACTTCATCTCTCTCTATATATAAAATCCAATGTCTGTCTGTCTGTCCATTTTTCACGAGAGAACTAATTAACGGATTTAGATCAGGTATTTGTTCAATAATTTGCTTTAACATTCCTGTTAATTTGGCAACTTCTCTCATTTGCTTGCTGGAGCGATATATTCGTGCTAATCTGAGACAGAGGCTGCAGGCCAAGGGGAAGGGAAGCGTGACGTCATGCAGTGCCCTCCTCTCTGTCCTGTTTTACTATGATTCGCAAAGCCGTGGGGGACTGCTAGTTTAACATAAAACAGATGAAAACAGCAGCTAAAGTAAAAAATTCATAAATGCAAATGTCTGTGTTCCTTGTTTCATGGGATTAGAATTCTAAACTAGACCACCCTCATATTTGGTATATCTGCAAATTAGTAAAATTAGGGATGCTTTTGAGTGCCTAGGCAAAGCATGATTAACAGTGGAAAAATCAGGGACAAAGTAAATAAAAGCAAAAATAAAAACACACATCTTAAATAAACTACATCTAAAAGCAGGCAGGCAGTGTGGAGCAGGAGTTAATACTTTGCACCTCAAAACCTGAGGTTGTGGTTTCAAATCCTGCTGTGTCACTGCATGACTATGCATGACTATGAGTAAGTCACTTCACCTGTTTGTGCTTCTGCTGGAGGGAAAAAAAAAAGAAGTTTAACCAACTGAATCTCTCAAATGTTGTAAGTCACCTTGGATAAAAGCATCAGCCATATAAATAAACAATAATAAAGTGTTAATTGATTATATACACAACATAGACTTAAAATAGGAAAACTCGGATTTTGCATACTTTCATGGTTAACAATCGCCACAATTTTTGAATTTGCCATGAAAGTTTAGCAAATTTCAGTTTCTCATATTATAGCTATAAAACGTAACACATCTTTCTCCACATGGTATGTTTGCTGCTAGACATTTCCTGTTTTACCACCCTAGTGATTCACATTGTAAAAATATTTCTAGCCAATAAGCCCTCTTCACTCCCTTTCCCATCATTCACTTCTGCCTACAGTTTCACTGGACAATTTCAATTTTTTTTTTTCTCCAAACGTTCACTTATGTTGAAAGTGTGACTGTCACAGTTTTTTCCCTGCTCTAGCTGCTCAAAAATCAGTTATTAATTTTACTTCCTCCACTCAGATTTTATCTGCTGGAAATGGCTTTAAGTGTGTTATTTAGGAAACTGGGGATGCTGAAATTACTACCTGTGTTTGGTTAAATAAAGGTGTATGCATCAGCATTCTCTGTCCAGGGACTCAAAGTCATTGTACAAATCTCAAACTGTTAATGTGTATTCATTTCAGATATTCAGTCAACTATTCTGCAACTTGACAGAAAAAAAGAAGGCATGATGTGGTAAACCTCATTTCTCATTTACCACACCATGCAAAAATATTTATGTCAAAAGTAGAAAACGATCTGTAAATACCACAGCAAAGTTATTTTTTTAATAATATGCTCATTTAAATATCTTGTTGAGGATTGTTCGCTATAACTTGATCAGCCTAGAACGTAGCATGGGTAACAGTGGAAGAGCTGTTCCTAACACTCTAAATTACACTACATTTACACTTGGAATGAACATTTATGCAATTACATGTCATTACAATATAGTGTTCTCCTCAGCTTGAATTGACAGAAAAATTGAGATGCTTCATGATAATGCAATGAAACTTCCTAAGTACAGTAGTGTTCTTGATCAAGAAGTTAAATAAAAAGGGAACCCCATCATGTTGACATAAGGAAATACCCAGATATGGCTTCCTTTATGATAAATGCCATTTTAAGTGTTTTTATAATGGCCTTAACAACCCTGACCTACAGCATGAGCTTACACACAGGATTTAAAGAAAAGTAAATGTTATTCTTGGAAAGGCTTATTTATTAAAGATCGCTTCATGCTTTAGTGAGCGGATTTCTGCTAAATCATTTGATTAAGATAAAGTCCTACATAAAAAGCCCACTAATTTAGGTATTTATTGCCATCAAAGGTGGATGAATATCACTTCTGGAGGAAACACTTCCGTAAGTGAAAGGAATTCTCAGACGTTGTCTGTTTTTCGATTCTGTTTCCCTGGCAACCACTTAAGTAAATGGAATTTGGTTGTGCAAAGCAGAAGCATTAGAAAAAATGTAAAACATTTTTTTCTGGCCATCTGAAGGTGCACTTCATTTTCTGTGATAATGACTAAAATGCAAAAGCACACCATAATTTACTTCTGACATGAAGAAAAATATTTTATTTACTCATTTATTCACAAGTTAACACTAGGTTTATCTTTTTTTAGTAATGCTACACTTCCTGATTCTAGTTGGGGATATTTTTATATTTGTAATGTATTCAACAAGGCAGTCAGCAATTATTTGATGCTTTAAGAAACAGTTGTAATCATCACTAAAATATTGAAATACTAAAGTCCAGTGTCAAAGTATCGAAGATATCTGGACAACTACTTTAGTAAATTTACTAATAATTATGAAATATTCTGCATAATAAATGAGGGTTGGAGAATTAAAGTTAACTGCAAATGTATTCCTTAAGCCTTTATGTTATACATTAACATTATAGTGGCAAAAACTTTTTTTTGAGTTACAAAATTACTATTAATACAGGGAACAGAACATGTACTTTAAACTAAATTGAATTTTAGGTATGTCTTAAAATGTTACATGCCGTTTCATTACTAAGCGACTGTCTAAAAATGTGTTGAGTGTGCTGCTATAGCAATGATGCCCAAAATAAATTTCCACTTTATTCATTTTCATAACTGGCTTGCAAGCAAATTAATCTATTTGGGGAAATCTATCTTTCTTAAACAAATTGCTAATGGTATTTCTTTCTTTAGTATCGCTTTTACTATTCCGTATGAGGAATTTTCAGTAATCAACTGCCTAAATGTAGCACATACTTCATTTTTTTTATTTCTACATAACAACCTCATGTGATAAGAGGTCTGTGGCAAAGTGCAATTTTTAAATACATGATCAAGTCCAAGAGCGTACAGGCTTCAAATGGGTGCGGGTGTACAAATGCAGCTACCACTCCAGGGTTGATGGGTTACTTGGAAGACTGGACATTCACGTGCAAATGCGAATGGGTCATTAACTATGATTGAAATGAAGTCTAAGAGGTACAAGTTTTGCTCTTTTTCAGATCTCTGTAACCCAGAATGAGTGAGGTACAGTAATAGCATTAGTGATGTATGTCTTGCTTTCGTGTACCATGATATTGTGGGAGACACACTGCTCACTATGTCTCAATCCATTATGCAAAAAGTGAGTACAAAAAGGTGAAAGTAAGGGAGGAACAAGTCACCCTTTATCTTTTGCCAATAGATGCTGTAGTGAGTGAGACAGAGTGAGCGTAAAGAGGACTACACTTGCACCACATAAGGAAAAAGCCTGCCATTGTGCCAATCAACACAAATTAAACTTACTTAAAGTCAACTTTATGAAAGTTTAGGCTCAACTGTATGTGTGTGCATATGTGTTTGTATATATATATATATATATATATATATATATATATATATATATATATACACACACACATTTCTTTCACATACACATCTCTGTGGTCTTCAGCAGGTGGGTCTATAATTTCTTACTGTAATGGATTGAATTTGCTATAACCCAACATGCCCTTTTAAAACTTTTCCAGGATCTATGTCACTACTTAGCCCTCTGACACACAGCAGAAAATTTGGCTTTTTTTTTATTGTGTGTTTACAGTATGTCTCTCTATGTATCTATAGATAGATAGATAGAAATAAGACGGCAGTGATGTTCAAGTTGTGATTTCAAGATATGGTAAAGAAATTTGAGCACAGTATGTCTATAGATAGATAGATAGATAGACAGATATAGGACGTCAATGATATTCAAGTTGTAATGTTCAAGATATGGTAAAGAAATTTGAGCAAACTGGGCAAGTTAAAGACAAAGAGAAACTGCTATCTGCATGAAAAGCATTTAAGGTCACACCCTGGTGCCTAACTCTGGCACCAAAGTAAACACTTTGTGTGAAGAAGCCTTAAAAAGAATGCTCTTGTAGGGTGTGTTACAGCTAAGAAACCATTCTTGTGGAAACTCAACAAGCAGAAAAGACTGCAATATGTGAAAGACCATAAAGCACAAAACAACTGGTCTCAGAAAGTCTTACAGACTAATGAGCACATACTTGATATTTTTGGTTAATCAATACGTCAGGCTGTTAGAAAAAAGTTGCCAATGACAACATTCTGTTTATATACATGCACCGGGTTAAAGTGAATAACCCAATTAAGCCAGAAACCTGGTTTCTATATAATCTGTGTTTACGTGCAAGTATTCTTCTGGAGTTTCCTTTTCGCAAAATTAAGCTAAACAACATCATCATCATCATCGGTCACTGTGAATCAGAAAATAAGCATAACACCTGTGCTACATTTTCTTATGTTTTATAAATATGTTTAATCAAATTGACATGTTATTTATAGATTTCTGAAATAGGTGTACACTCTTTCTGTTAAGCTGTGCAACTGAGTCGTGCAAAGGACCCAGCACGTGTGCTTCTTATCTTACAGTTAGTGCTGCTGGAATAGTAATAACTTTAATAAAATAAGTATTGAGTTAGAATACAGTAATCCCTCCTCCATCGCGGGGGTTGCGTTCCAGACCCCCCCGCGATAGGTGAAAATCCGCGAAGTAGAAACCATATGTTTGTATGGTTATTTTTATATATTTTAAGCCCTTATAAACTCTCCCGCACTGTTTATAAATATTCCCCGCAGCGTTATACAGCATAATCCCTTTGTATTCTCTTAGATATTAGGTAAGATTCATTGAAATTATGTATATAAACACACACTGTTTATATACAGTAAAACCTAAATATTATTTTAAAAATATTGAGTGTCTCCGATATCACATATGTTACAGCCATTACGATAGACAGGTCACCAGCAATAAATACGTACATTGCAAGAAAAATAGTATACAGTAAATGTATTAATTATTTATGGTTACTCACCAACAATGACACGATGACTTGTCCGATAACAATGAGTTTAATTTTACTGCACAACAAAGGAGAGCGTTACAGCCCTTGTAAAGGAGCCACTTCAGGCGATTGTGTAGCACTGCCGTGGTTCTTCTTCTGGCAGTCTTCAATCCAAATCCCTAAAGCAGATTCCATCCAGACTACTGCCTTATTACATCCACTTACAACTCGTTTTGCACCCTGGTTAAAAGGACGCTGCAGCCGTAGATCTTATATTCCTTTCCTACTTTTTAAATAAAAAGAATCGTAGCCTTCAACAAATCCAAAACGTTTACCTTTTCGGCAATCGTTAACATCTTCTTCTTGCGCTTGGGCACGGCACCTGAAGCAGTAGCAGATTGTTTTGGAGCCATAATGAAGGGCTTGACTATGCACAAAGATAAACACTAAAGAGCACAACTCTTTACACAGCGAAGCACGTTGATGCTGAATGAGCGAGATGAGACTTCCTGGTTAACACTGCATAGCTCCTGCGTGCTCTGATTGGTTAGCTTCTCAGTCAGGAGAACTTAACTGCGTGCTCTGATTGGTTAGCTTCTCAGCCATCCGCCAATAGCGTCCCTTGTATGAAATCAACTGGGCAAACCAACTGAGGAAGCATATACAGGAAGTAAAAAGACACATTGTCCGCAGAACCCGCGAAGCAGCGAAAAATCCGCGTTATATATTTAGTTATGCTTTCATATAAAATCCGTGATAGAGTGAAGCCGCGAAAGTCGAAGCGCGATATAGCGAGGGATTACTGTACTTGTTATTTAAAAAGTAATTGGACTACATAACACACATTACTTTTAACATATTGCCCAACAGCTCTCATGATTGTGTTGCCGAGTTTAGCATTTTACGTTGAGTTATTACGACAAAAGTAGTAATTTCTGAAATATTGAGGCAGATTATTTCAGTCAGGAGAAGGCTGAATAATAAAAAAGACTATGTACAACATCTTCCGAAACCCACCTTATTAACACCCCCCCTTACCCTTCACTAGATATATACTGCCTTTGATTTCTGTAGGTCTAATCATTTTCCTCTCATGATGACACCTGGTAGTCTGTCAAAAGCTCAGGAATAAAAACCTATTTTCAGATACGTGACTCATTTTCTCCATTTGTAGATCTCTAGCTACAAATATGCAAACTGTATTATAGACCTTCACTATATAGATCTCTCTATATATTACAGTGCATCCGGAAAGTATTCACAGAGCATCATTTTTTCCACATTTTGTTATGTTACAGCCTTATTCTAAAATGGATTAAATTCATTTTTTTCCTCAGAATTCTACACACAACACCCCATAATGACAACATGAAAAAAGTTTACTTGAGGTTTTTGCAAATTAATTAAAAATAAAAAAACTGAGAAAGCACATGTATATAAGTATTCACAGCCTTTGCCATGAAACTCAAAATTGAGCTCAGGTGCATCCTGTTTCCCCTGATCATCCTTGAGATGTTTCTGCAGCTTAATTGGAGTCCACCTGTGGTAAATTCAGTTGATTTGACATGATTTGGAAAGGCACACACCTGTCTATATAAGGTCCCACAGTTGACAGTTCATGTCAGAGCACAAACCAAGCATGAAGTCCAAGGAATTGTTTGTAGACCTCCGAGACAGGATTGTCTCGCGGCACAAATCTGGGGAAGGTTACAGAAAAATTTCTGCTGCTTTGAAGGTCCCAATGAGCACAGTGGCCTCCATCATCTGTAAGTGGAAGAAGTTCAAAACCACCAGGACTCTTCCTAGAGCTGGCCGGCCATCTAAACTGAGCGATCGGGGGAGAAGGGCCTTAGTCAGGGAGGTGACCAAGAACCTGATGGTCACTCTGTCAGAGCTCCTCTGTGGAGAAAGGAGAACATTCCAGAAGAACAACCGTCTCTGCAGCAATCCACCAATCAGGCCTGTATAGTAGAGTGGCCAGACGGAAGCCACTCCTTAGTATAAGGCACATGGCAGCCCGCCTGGAGTTTGCCAAAAGGCACCTGAAGGACTCTCAGACCATGAGAAACAAATTTCTCTGGTCTGATGAGACAAAGATTGAACTCTTTGGTGTGAATGCCAGGCGTCACGTTTAGAGGAAACCAGGCACTGCTCATCACCAGGCCATTACCATCCCTACAGTGAAGCATGGTGGTGGCCGCATCATGCTGTGGGGATATTTTTCAGCGGCAGGAACTGGGAGACTAGTCAGGATAAAGAAAAAGATGACTGCAGCAATGTACAGAGACATCCTGGATGAAAACCTGCTCCAGGGCGCTCTTGACCTCAGACTAGGGTTACAGTTCATCTTTTAGCAGGACAACGACCCTAAGCACACAGCCAAGATATCAAAGGAGTGGCTTCAGGACAACTCTGTGAATGTCCTTGAGTGGCCCAGCCAGAACCCAGACTTGAATCCGATTGAACATCTCTGGAGAGATCTTAAAATGGCTGTGCACTGACGCTTCCCATCCAACCTGATGGAGCTTGAAAGGTGCTGCAAAGAGGAATGGGCGAAACTGGCCAAGGATAACTGTGCCAAGCTTGTACCATTATATTCAAAAAGACTTGAGGCTGTAATTGCTGCCATCGACAAAGTATTGAGCAAAGGCTGTGAATACTTATGTACATGTGCTTTCTCAGTTTTTTTATTTTTAATATATTTGTAAAAACCTCAAGTAAACTTTTTTTCACGTTGTCATTATGGGGTGTTGTGTGTAGAATTCTGAGGAAAAAAATGAATTTAATCCATTTTGGAATAAGGCTGTAACATAACAAAATGAGGAAAAAGTGATGCGCTGTGAATACTTTCCGGATGCACTATATATCCAATGACTGTCTGTATGTCTGTCCGCTTTTCATGAGAGAATTACTCAACAGATTTTTTTTTCTATAATTTGCTTGAACATTCTCGTAGATTTTGCGACTTCTCTCATTGTGCTATGTATCATAGTTTGATTGCAGTACCGATTTATATGCGTGAAATCGAGAGACATGCAGTGGTCCAAGAGGAAGTCGTAGGGCCCTCCTCACTCATGCGCCAACCTCGGGGCATGTTCCTTACCTCTGCTTAGTTAGTGAATGAGAGAATAACTTAATGGATTTAGATCGGGTTTTTTTCTCTGTAATTTGCTTGAACATTCTGTTTGATTTTGTGACTTCTCTCATCATGCTAAGAATCTTACTTCTCTTGCAGGAGTGATATATTCCTGCTAATCCGAGACAGAGGCTGCAGGCAGAGGGGAGGGGGAAGCGTGACATCAGGAGCCGTGGGGCATGGCTAGTATATATATATTTATATTTATTTTCTTAGGTCTGAATCAAAATCTGATTATTTTGGGTGGTTACCTACCAGGTATTACTTGTGGTTGGTCGGCCAGTTGGCAAACGTCCACCACGTCCTTTCAAGTGTGAGAAGGAGATCATAGATATGTTTTACAATATCTGCCAAATAATAAAAAGAGTACACAACACATGCTTTGCCCTTTGCACTTTTGGAACCCCGGACATCAGTGCCTGAGGCGAAGCCTATGTTGTTGTGCCACAGAAACTGGTTCACTTATATGAGAGTATGAAGATCGAAGTATTACATTCTTTTTCTTTTTTTTCTGATTACCACCCAAATAATCAAAGACTGTGACTCAGACCTAAGAAACATATACATATTTACTGTAAGTGCCCAAGAGAATGGTGGGGCATCCCACACAGGATGAAGGTTAATTTCTTGCCTGGCCAAGAAGCCATAATGGAAGGATGACCCGGTTACAGACATTACCTGGCCAGGACACCCAGTAATACACAACCTGGCTGGGATGCCGAAAGGACTCATGGATTGAGTGCTGGAATTCGGGAGCAGTTTATCCCCCAAATAAACAGGTGGCAGAGACAAAAAAAGCTAAATAAGAGTGACTATCCAGAAGTCAGTATTTGTCTATTTATTGAAACCAGAGTTGTGCTGTGTCTTGTATGTCTGGGGGGCTCAGAGGCACCCCCAACTATTCACCATATATATAGAGGAGAACAGCCATCCCGGAGGGAGGATAGTTTCTTTCCCAGATGGAAAGCCAGAGTTGAATGAAAAATGGAGTGGCTGGCAGAATGGAAAAATAACTTTGTGTTCTGCTGGCATTATATAATGGGTGGACTGAGAAAAGCTAACTCTTCAGGCCGCCTCCTTGCCTCCTCCAAGACCTTGTCCTTTTTCTCTCCCAACTCCAGCCATTGTATGAAGGGAGACGGCCCCTTTTATATTCCCCCGGATGTGCTCCAGGTGTGTCCCGGCAAGCTTCCACTGACACACCCCAGTGTGGCGGAAGTGCCAACTGCATCCCCGGAAGCACTCCTGGTGTCCCTGCTCCTCTTCCCCCCAGCACTTCCGGGTGTGGCGGAAGTACTGAGGTCCAGGGCTCCAAAGGCATAGGGGTGCCCCCTGGCGGTGACCACGGGCCCCTACAGGGTTGAGCTTCAAAGCTCTGTACCCATGACCCCCAAATGTACCAGGGCGGTCGCCCCCACTTGGTCTGGGGAAGGCGTGAGCCCTCCTCTGGTCCTTCTGGGCGTCCTGGCCGGGTAGCCCTCCCAGCCATCTCCGACAACACATACACTGTACACACGTACTCTCCTAGAAAAAGTAATAATTATTAGCATACAAAATTGACAGGCTCTGAAATTTACTCTCCCTATGCTATACAGGTATGATACTTAAATGATACCAGAACATTATACCACCTGCACTTCAGAATACGTAATCCACCTGAAGCTAAGCATATTTGGGTGTGGTCAGTACTTGGATGGGAGACCATCTAGGAAAAGCTTGGGTTGCTGCTGAAGAGGTGTTGGCAAAGCCATCAAGGTTCAGTTATCCTGTGGTCTGTGAGTAGATCTCAATGCCCGGATGTCCTCTTTTGGACATGGGTTTAGCAAGGGAGTGCTGTAGGGAGATGCACTCCCCAATTTATGGGAATTCCATTGCACTCAACACTCGACTGGAGGAGGGCAGTACGGTGGTATTGAGGAAAGAGAAACCTGTATATTTGTGTGTTTTTGTTACTTTGAGGAAGGAATTGGTGAATAAACTATCTATTATTTGAACCCGGGACTCTTGGTGTGATTGTGTTTAGTGTTTTGGGGTCTGCTGACGCCCCCATTTCCATCACAATGCCTACATTATACTTTAATAACACAGGAATAAAAATAAATGTTAAGTGTTAGCACTTTATCTTTCTTATACATATTAAAAGCTAACAATTAAATTAGGGGCAGTAAATTGCCTCAGTATGTATGTATGAATGGTCTCTGCTTTTGCGCCTAATGACTGCTTAAATAGGTGCCAGATTCCCTGAATTATGTCAGGGAAAAATTAAAAAGTAGCAGATCGCTGAATGACAATAGTCTGTTACAGTGATAGACTACACTGAAGTTTCTGACCAATGGGCATTGTTTAGTAAAGAACACTATGTTAGCTACAAAATCAACTACAATGTAGCCTTGTGTATTAAAATGAAATTGCCCTCATCACTGTTCCTTTTCATTGCATAGTGATGCACACTGTTCTACTGATGTTGGACACTCTGAACAAAGCATTACATTGGAAAACATTATTACTTTCTATTCTTAAAATCCAAAGTATATATCATTTTGTTTTGTGCTGTCTTTAAAAAGATAAAAAAAAGGCAGACTTATTACATTTTTGTAGACTCTTAGTAAGTTTCCAATGATCAATTGACTAAATGTGAATTAACTAGATTATGAGAGTGAATGTTATGTTAAGTCATTTTCCAACCTGCTTAATCAAAGACCAGGGTCGCAGGGAGTGCTGGAGCCTATCCCAGTTAGCATAGAGTGCAAGGTGGGAACAAACTCTGGACAGGGGGTCAGTCCATCGCAGGGTGAATGAACACAAACATACACTCAGGAATTTGCATTTTAATCCTAGCACCTGGCTGCTGTTCATGTAGAATTTGCACGCTCTTCCCATGTCTGTTGGTTTATCTTCATGTCCTCCCACTTCTCCTAAGATGTGCTCTTTCTTTGGCTTTAAATGGTAATTTTTAGTATGGATGGCTTCTGTTCTACATAACCCTAAATAGGTTTGTGGATGATATGCAAAGTTACATGTTTTAAAACAATTTATGCACTGGAATGCAAAATGTATTTTTGTTTAAGCAAATAATAAAATCACAAATGTATGATGAAGGGAATATGAGTAATAGATTAACTCATGGAACCTAATTATGAAGAACTGATAATGCAGACCTCAGGGGAAAGTTTCTACAAGTAACATTTAATGTGGTTTTCTCCCTATAGAATCCACAAAAAACATGGCTATAATCTGCACCTTCTACATCCTGCCAATGTCTTCAAAAAAGCAGCAGAAAACTTGTAAAACACAGCTGTTCAATGCATTTCTCTATATTGAGTTTAGAGTACTCACATTCTGTCATATTCTTTTCAGGCAAAATAACCATTTCATTAAAAAGAAAAATGTAATAAACTCAATAATAACTCAAGATTGCACAGCTGAGCAGCAATATCTGTCTTTTCTCAGCTCTGTTTTTGTTTCAGTGTAAGCGAACAGATGTGCTAAATCAGCTGGTTTATTTTTATTGTGAAATGATGCTTCAACCACTCATTCTGTAAATCTGGAGAAGTCGCAACGCTAATCAAAATGGGGCTCATTATGTTCATAATGCACTACTGAATAATTTTTGCTTCTCTAACATAGCTGACAATTCCTAAAATACATACTGGGGACATGTTTCTTTTTAAAACTCTTGCACATAATTTGTGTTAACAAGCATTTGTATTGTGCTCTGGACTTTGTGCTCTTTGCCTCAAAAAACAATAGCACCGTGTAGAACTACAGCATTAACTACCAGGGAAAAATCATTGTAGTGTATTACAGCTTAAAAACGGGAAATAACAAAACACAAATGCTCAGTGCCATGAGCCAAGGTAAGCACAATTATCCTAATAAGTGTCCAAATTAGGTCTGCCTGGAGCTTAAGGTATAATTACCCACAATCCACCCATAAGTGCCAGGGGCTCAGTTAGTCCAAGAATATCAAGGAGCCATCAAAGTACAGGCAGTACTTAAAGGTGGGGACACATACGGCTGGTAGAAACAGATCCTAACCATCCAATACATTTCTGCCACTAAAAACAGCACAGCTCAAAATGTCCAAGGACTATAAGAACCACAATGAATAACGTGTTTAACTTCAAATGGACTCAGAAAGAAAATACAACAGCCTGTTATATCACAAATCTTTATAAATTGAGGGCTACTATTCAATAAAAGATAACATTTCATTATTAATAATGTAAATTTATATTAAAATATTAACACAAATCTTTATAAATTGAGGGCTACTATTCAATAAAAGATAACATTTCATTATTAATAATGTAAATTTATATTAAAATATTAATACGACATTAAGATATTCAATGATCAAATTCTCTGAATTTGAAAACCACGTACAATAAAAAAAAATTAAAAAATATGAAAAAGAAGAACGGATCCATATGCAGTATTCTAAACTTTGTACACTTACTATAAAAAAAACACACAGCAATACATACAAACCTACTTGTAGATCTCCCTCACACTGCATGACTGAACACATAATTCACAAGTCCCCAAAATCAAACTCTAGCACAAATCCCCAGATGCATCATCAATTTATTGTTTTTCTATTCTTTTATGAAAACATTTTTATACACTATGTTGAGATGTCACTGATGTTGAGATTTGTATACATGTGGTCGGCACAGAAAAATCCCTGATCACTCTTCTGTGCATATTAGATTGATTGTCTGGTGACTCTGCATTATCAAACTATGAGAAAGTGCATCTGAGTGTCATACAATGGACTGGGATTTCATTCATGGTTGATTCTATAATTTTCTCTGCAACCCTTATCTTGGTTAAATAAATTCTGAGCACTAATGGATAGATCCCTTCAAATATTTGTTCAATTAAAAAAGTAGAGCATTTAAAACATTAGTGCTTACACACTTAACATCAAAATTCAGTATAATGCTTGTTAAGTAAACATTATTTATTCACTGTTAATTGTATTTAAGGAAATGAATATGTTTTTTGGATTTCACATCATTAAACTACTATCTATTATGTCCAAGATAATAACAAGTCACTATCTGAAGGTCTCTGAGATAATAATCTTAAAGCATCTGCTTGAACATTTTTTCCTTTAACAACATAAAAACGTTATCTATGCATCATCACAGAATAACAGCTCCTGTGAGTATGAATTTTACTTCTACAAGCATGGATATTTCTGATTGCCCGTGTTACTTCTTTGAAACACTTGTTTTATTTCCTCATCCTCATTTTCATGTACCTATAACTGACCACTTTCTCTCCAAAAGGTAAACATGAGCCTCCAACACGGCCATCCACGATAATAAAGAGTACTGAGGCACATCACGAACATACCATCAGGTATGTTCACTGAAAAAAAACAGATCTTGGCACTGTGCTGGAAAATGAATTAAAAAAATTCTCAAAGCAAACACCTACTGCTTAGAATTCAAAAAATTTACAGTAAACATAAAAAAGCATGAAAAGGCAGGGTAGGTGATGCTGTTGGAAGGTAAGGCAAGGAGTACAGTTTTAATTTAATCCTCTCTGTATCTAACTGGGGCTTTGTGACAGACTATTTTCTGCCTTATTCCCTGCACTGGTGACATAGGTTCTGTCACCAAATATTAAGGACAATTGCGTAAAGGAGATCTGAGGAAGTTATGTTACGGTATGTTGGGTTGAAACCTTGCGCTAGTCAAAAATTATTAACGATAAAATCATTCAAAACAAAACTGTAATAACTCAGGAGAGCATCAATATGTCCTTTCACAAATCTGTTTTTGTTATAATGTAGGATTTTGTTTGATGTTTGTGGCGTTCTCCAGCTACTTCGATTTTCCTCCCACATCACTGAATCATGAGTGTTATGTTAACTGACAGCTTTAAGTTTGACCTGGGCGGATGTGTACTGACGGCCTGTCTAAGGAGGGTTCTTGCCTTGTGTCTAACGTTCCTGAAACTGGGTTCACACAACCCTTGAATGTATTACAAAGATTTCAATATATTAACTTATATGTAACTACCTCATAATTCTATATTGGAAGAAACAACTGGATATGAACTAGATAAGTCTTCTTTGAGGATGCCTCCAATAATGGATTTTGGACAGACTGAGTCAAGTAACTGAGGTCTGATATTTCCACCAACATGCCTTTTTTCTTTCTTTCTGTGGCACAGATCTATTTGGAGAGCATGTAATTGTTTTTTTGTTGAGTTGGCACATGTTCTATGGTGTCAGTCTCTAGTAGGTGTTTCATCTCATTCAGTAGAGCAAATTCCAATTGATCCCTATTTGTAACGGGTCGTGGATAATGAAATAAAGTGAATGTGGTAATCATCTAACAGGGTTTCAAATATCCACTTGTCAGGTGGTATGACTATCCATTCTTTGGCAGAGTATTGCAGCCTCCCACCACCTTCCACATCTATGCTGTGATTGATGGGGCACTGTGGCATTAGCTTCAGACAGGGCTACTGAAGGATTGGAGGCGGCAACATACTGGAAAACTTGATTTTACTACAATGTTTTCTTCCTGGGTGAAAAATATGTGCTTGTTCATGTGAGAAGCAAGAGGTGGTTTAAAGTGCTGGTCAAAGTTAAACTATTCATATAAGTTATATGTATAAAAGTTGTGACTTGTCTGCTACCAACAGTTTGAGAATAATAGCCTAGATATAATTTAAGGGGAGGTTACTTAAACGACTCAATAAATAGCAAACAAAGGAAATAGCACTCTTACTAGACAAGATGTGTTGGCCAACTTTTTAAATGGTAAGCTGCAGCTGTACATTTACTTGGTTTTGTTGCCAAGTAAAAGTCAAAACTTCATTAACTGGAGAGTTGGCTTAACATACTGACCCAGCAAGAGTTTGGTTGTAGGCTGCCAACTGGTATGTGATTTGTACATTTGTTTGGCATCATGGTAGTTTGTGCTTCAATACAGTTTTTACTTCAGCCATATTATTTTGTCCAGAACTTAATTTGTGGCAAAATTAAGAGGTTGTGCACAGATTTATATAGCTTTTTATTTAGGCTGCTTTTTCATTTAAGTGGCAGCACAGCTTGTATTTAAGTGTTTTACGATGTACTGTGAACCAGGTGGTCTGAAGGCTACAATCAGTATAATATTCAAATGAAGGATGCACTACATGGCTGAAACCTGGTGCAGAATAAAAATACAGGCTACAGAAACAAATACTTTGTTAGGGATTCTTCGGTTAAGCTCAGGATTGGAGGTACAGTATGTGTAAGTTCACTATAAGGAAGAAAAGCAGCTAAGTTTGCAAATGTCACTCAAATAACTGAAACAGTAGATCGTTCTTACAGATGGCCTAGAAAAAATAAAAACTTGATGGTTGGTTAATTAAACAATGGGTTTAATTAACAAAAAGATTTGGTTTATAATTAAAAAACTGGTTGGAGTGAAACTGATTAGAATTTGAGGCCCCGGCTTAGCTGGTCAACTGTTTGCTCACTTCACACCTCATTTCTACTTTGGTGCAGTTTAAGGGAAAAATTGAGCAATTCAGAGGTCTGAATCAGAAAAAACAAGTCAATTAAAATGAAGGAATGCTCTAAGGTGGTTGTTGCCTTAAAAAGGCTAGGTCCCATCAGAGAAACAGTATAGTCCAATATGCTCACTTCTGGAACCGTGTACCTGCTGTTGCCTGGAATGGTTTGGCCAACTTGGACACAAGAGAACCCTAGCAAACACTCAATTGCCTATCTCCTTGTGCCCTGGGGGAATCTGTCTGTTTCTGCTGAGGTCTTACCTGCCTGTCTCTTATATTGAACACTGACAGGGACATACAATGTCCTGAAGGTACCTGTCTTACTAGCCTGTCAAGATGACCTAAGTCGCCCCAGCCAATGTCTGTCTGTCTGTCTGTCTGCCAATCTCCCTTCAATTAATCCTTTATTAAGTTATTTCCAGATCATCTGATACTCCTGCCTGTCTACTATTCTGTTTCTTATGAGGCAGTCCATCACATTTCAGGAAAAGGGTAACTGAATGTTTCTTGCTAGTCTTGTACAGATTAAGTATAACTCCCTTTAAGTTGCTGTCATCCTGTTAGCCTTTTTGTTAGTTTGTATAAACTGCCTTGGAATTTGTAAGTCAAATTTTATTTGGTATATTTTCTGTTTACAAAATTGTATATTTAAATACATTAACCTTTAATTCCATGGTTTGTTGGTGTTGATTCTGCAATAGCAGACATTTTCAAAACTGTTGATTTTCTTTATTCTAAGGACACTGTCAAAATGTTTTGTGGACCCGAGCAGATCAACATTACTGAGATTTACACCTTTCTTTATTTTCAGATATTGTATGATGGACACAGGTCACCATTATTTGCTACTTTTGTATCTCATTATTGTGTGGCTGCTAATTGTGGAAAAAAGAAATAACTAAGGTGTTCTGAGTCTTAAATAGAAAGTCAATTAAAATTAAGGCAAAAGAGAAAATTGGCAGCAAAAACTGGTCACAAATCAAGAAAAGGGTTAGTAATGAAAACCTGCAGCCACAGTAGCACTCCAGGATTGGCGCTAAAAATCCCTGCCTAAGAGAAAAAGGAACATTGGCGTCACCACAATGAGTTCTAGTCTGGTGTTACTGGAACATTTGGGGAGCTATACAGGTGGGTTAGGGTATGACGTCCTATCAATGTGTGTGGAATAAACAGTAAAGAGAAATAATCAAACATTAGAACGTGTATAGGGGTGAGAGTATAGAGACAGCAGTACAGGATGAGACAGAAAGAAAAGAGAAAAAAACAGAAAGAGGTTGGCATACTGTGGTACTTTGGTGAGAAGTGGGTGAATCTATCACATACAACAAGACACAGAGGCCCATTAGGATTTTGTTTCCTTCTGTTGATTTTGTACTTTTGTTGCTATACATATTTTTGGTAAATTTTGGCCTCTTTCATATATATACAGTATTAAACGCTAGAAAGAGATTACATGATGAAATGGAAATAAAATGGACGAGTAGGAAAAAAACTGAAGATCTAGACAACACAAACATTTTAAGACACAGAAAATTCTAAACAATTACCCGTGCAGAAGGCCACTGTTTAAAAAACACCTGACAATGAAATATACTGCTCTTCACTGAGGTGGCTTTTAGTTTCAAAGTCATGCAACATTCAAGTGATTAATGAAAGGATGGACAAGGGCAGCAACAATACTCAGGTATGTTGTGGCGTTTAAACGATGCAAGTTGGTGCTATGGTACCCAAAGTATGCCAAGAAAATATCTCCAACACCATCACACCATTATACCACTACCACCAGCCTGAATCATAGATATAAGGCATGGATTCATGCTTTCATGTTGTTGTCGCTAAATTTTGACCCTACCATCTGAATGTTGCAGCAGAAATCGACACTCATCAGACCAAGCAATGTTTTTCCAATCTTCTATAGTCTAATTTTCGTGAGCTCATGAAAATTGTAGCCTTGGTTGCCTGTTTTTAGCTGACAGAAGTGGCACCAGGTGTTGTCTCCTGCTGCTGTAGCCCATCTGCTTCAAGGTTCAACGTGTTGTGAATTTAGAGATGGTCTTCTGCAGACCTTGGTTATAATGAGTTGTTATTTGAATTACTGTTGCCTTTCTACCAGTTCAAACCAGTCTGTCTATTCTCCTCTGACCTTTGGCATCAACAAGGCATTTCTGGCCAGGGAAGTGCGGCTCACTTGATATTTTCCTTTTTCAGATCATTCTCTGTAAACCCTAGAGGTGGTTGTGTGTGGAAATCCCAGTGGATCATCAGTTTCTGAAATACACGGAATAACAACCATGCCACATTTAAAGTCACTTAAATCACCTATCTTCCTCATTCTGATGCTGGGTTTGAACTTCAGCAGGTCGTCTTGACAATGTCTACATGTCTAAATGCATTGAGTTGCTGCCATGTGACTGGCTGATTAGATATTTGTGTTAACAAACAGTTGAATAGGTGTACCTAATAAAGTGGTCAGTGAGTGTACATACAATGTATACACCTCTTTTCCTTCATTTCTAAATCACCACCACAGGATCAAATGTATTGTTATAAACTCTTACTAGCATGTGTACAACAGACTAATTACAATTTTATAATATAAGCAACAGGAAATAAATATACCACCACACACTAAATATCACAATACATTAAATATAACATATATATACCGGTGGAAAAAGACATCTGATATGTTCATTTAGTTGTCCCTATTTAATTAATCTTATGACCCAAGAATAAAACTCTCCCTGAGTCTAGTGGTGCACATGCAACTACCCTTGCACTATATTTAAGGATGTAGAAGAAAGAAAAGTGATTGTGTAGGATAGTAGGAGCACCACACATTGTATTTATTTTACAGAAGACTTCCCCACCCTGTGAAATGTAGAGATGAAAAGGTGGGATGTTATATAGCCTGTGAGGACTGATTCCACCATGTGCTTAAAGAAGTGGGTGAGCACAGATGGAGATAAACAAGTTTTCCCCAGACATCTGAGGAAATATCGGTGTCGGTCAACTTACTTGATGATAGTGTGTCAAATTTAGGTCTTCAGTGACAGAGACTTCAAAAAATGCAAAGCTGCTGACCATCTCCACGTCCTCTCCTCTGATGTAGATTGGAATGTAATCTGTCTGCCTGTTGCTTAAGTGCTTGGTTTTCCTCACACTGAGGGATTTAGTTGTTGCCCTGACACCACTATGTGAAAAGGCGCATGTTTTTTCTGCAAGCCATCTCATCATTTTTGGTGGTTAGGCCTAACATGCTGATGTGATCAGCAAGTTTAATAATTAAATTGTAGCTGTTGAAAACAGTTTTGCACATCAGAAACCAGATTTTTTCTTCTAGTGACTAGCTGATACAATGCCCTCTCTTAAGTACTGGGAATTCACCTATCGATTTAATCCACTTAGTCCAATTTAGGGTGGCGGGGAGACACAGCCTATGCTAGTAACATTAGGCACAAGGAAGAAAATAACTCCAGACACAATGCCAGTTTATCACAAGACACATACCAATACTCATGCAGTAGTCAGTGAAGTTAAAATTGTTATTTATTTGAAGGAAATTCAAGCTTTTTGGATTACAGAAAAAAAGGAATAGCAGGCAAATAATGTATACAAATAAAAGGTGCTATTCACTACTTTTGCTGCACTAATGCAGAATACTACTGTGATGGACTACCATTGTATCCAAGATTAGTTCCTCCTAAATCTGAACTGAATCAAGTGAGACCAAAAATGGATGTGTGAATGGATACTTGTGCTGCCCCTCCATTTGAAAGGCAGAACAAATGAACGTATAGTAAATTAAAGTTGATCACAGTTCAATATTTGAAAACCTACAATCCAAAGTTTAAATTCTTTTGTTGCAGTCATTTTCAGTTGCGTTTCTTTGATTGGGATTCTGACGGTATAACAATATTATTCACTTTTTTCCCTGATGAAATCCTTGGTTGAGTTGGCACAGTTTTTAGGCTATTGTCTTATTACACCATTAAGTCTCATTAATGAGTGGAGCTGGTTTACTGAATGCAAGCAAATGAGATGATCCAGTACAAATTTGAAGGTACAGTATTTTGCCATTATAAGATGGGAGATAGCCATGGATGCTGCAGACATAACATTAGGCAAAATCAGCAGTATGCTTGCTTTCTCCAAGCTGTCATCACTGTGATGAAATTTTATCTATTGTCATTTGTTTAAAATATTTTTTTCATTTTTAGCACATTTTAATCTGTTCTTCACATTTCTGGCGATGATATACTGTAAACTTGTATCTTGCAGTGAAGACCTTTACTGCAGATTGTTAAACTTTCATTCAACAGTTTGGAGAATGGTGGTGAATGTTAAGTGTTAAAGTCTTACTACATATATCAGAAAATGTAAGGTGACATTACATACTGTATCAGCTTCACATTAATAATTTTACTTTAAATCCAAATTCCCTGGCACATAAAGTAAAAATGCTGACTTTATATTTATGGAGGGCATACACTACATAAATAGCAATAATATTACTTTTTTAACCTTAATGCTGCTATTATAGTAAGTTACTGAATTGTCCTAAATTGTTAAGTCGCAGGAAATAAACTTATCTATCCATGTACTGAATTTCATTTAACCCAACTTCAAGGGTAAAGTAGGAGATGGGGCTCCCATCTATCACAGGCCAATTCAGATATTTAAAACTAACTTTTACAGTAAGAAGGCTTCTCACTGATTTTTGTTACTGCATTAACTGATTACAAATGTTTTCCAGTCAGCACCCATAGATCTTGCCCAAGTGCTCTGGTGTGACTTGAGAGCTTCGTCCAACTCCTTTCAATCACAGGATTAAAGATGCAAGTAAATATAAAAGAAGACCCAAAGAGGAGAAAGCAAAGTGTGACCTGCCTTAGTGTACCACCTCTTGTGCCTGAGGATGTGTCTCTCTTTGTGCTGTAGGTTAAAGATAGCACACCACAAAACAAGTGGTGCGTTGGTTGGTCAAAATGTTGCACTTGGACTGGGTGTCAGTTAGGGGCCACTTTGGATTCATTTGGGTTGTCAAAAATGTAAGTATCGTGCACAGGGGGTAAGTATTACCAACAAAGACAGATATCCTCCTAAATTCCCCAAATGAGAGTGTGTTGAGTCCCCTCAAGGGATTATGCACCCAGGAGCAGTCAATTAGCACAATCCCCATCACTCCTAATTCAGTGTTTGACAAGGAGAAATGCACACATACACAGAAATACACCAACCACTTCACATACTGCGTATCTGGCACCGTTTGTTAAAATACAGAATATTGCTGAATCGGGAAAAGAATGAACATCTGCTAGCACCTAAATGATTGTCTGTATATGCCGAGTGTTTTAAAAACTAAGATTCTCTTTAATTTATTTACATATAGTAAACCACAGGTGGCACTGATGAAGTTAACAACATGGTTTCATACTCTACAATTTGTTCTTGCATCACACCACCACCGTAGCAGTGAATCCTTCTAAAGTGTAATGAAGCTAATGATGTAGCTTTTTAACTAAGTACGCTGACAGGCTCTGTATCTGCAGAGGCAGCTTGAAACCATGCCCAACTTCTCAGCTTCCCAAGAGGCTTTTCAAAATTCAATAAATAACATCTGTAGGCGATGTTGGGTGCAGACCTAGCAGAGTGCGTCATAACACAGAGCTGGCTGAACAAAGAAACCATGACGACTGCCAGGTTTCCATGGCAACTGCTGCAAGGCCTGGAGAGTATAATAGCACATCAATCACTGTCCAAAAGAACTTCATTATCAGCAAAAATAATCCTTTAGGATCTGTTTAGTGTGCAATTGTCGGGCAACTCACCTCAAAGCCTTGCTCTCTTGCAAAAGTGGCAGCCTCCTGAAATAAAACATAAATGAACAGTTAATTATAGAGCTGAGAGAGAGAGAGAGAGGCAGCAAGAACAAGGAAAAGAATGGAAGAGGAGGAAATCAGACAGTTTATGCATTCAGATATCTCACTTTCCTCAGTCAGATGTCACAGACTGTGCTCCACTTTAGAGATTAAGAAATGTAAACTGGTCATGCTTTGTTTACCAGTTAATTAGGATCTCGAATGCCTGCACCTGTTCCAGCGAGTTTGTACACTTTTCCAAAATGCAGGATTTATCTGTAATCTGTGCCACCTGAGGCCACTTCCCTGTCACACCTTTCCACTAAAGAAGACATTAAGCAGAGCTGACCCTAGAGTTACCTCTTACAACCTCCGCAGCTGTAAACACTCACTAATTTGACTGTTGCTTCCTTATCTCACAGAAAAGGTCACTCTCATTGAATAGCTAGCTATTATTAGAAAGTGCAATGTAACATCTCAGTCTTAGATTAGCCCTTAAGGTTGCTGGAAATCTCTCTTGTGAGAACTTGCAACTTCAATGTTCACTTCAGCAGTGTGTTAAATGGTGCAACATTAAAGGGGGATGATATAGCCACAAATGACTGGACAATGACACATGACTATGTAGTACTTTTTTCCACCAACCTAAATATTTTGTAACTGTTATCCTATTTGTGACCAATTTAAATTGTAAAAAGAATTAAAAGGGATCAGTTAAAGAAGACATAAAACAGTAATGGCAATAAACAGTAGGTTCAACATCACATCCTGCATGAGTCACTGAAAGATAAAGATACACCTTGTCCAAAATTCACTTTACACACACATTTGCATGTATACTTTTGTATTATTATACAGAACACGTGCAGGTCTTATCATTCCCTTTTAATTTATTTACATTTTTGATTGCTTAATATGTTAAACTCTTTTTGCAGCATTTATTACAAATTAATCACGGTGTCAAGAGTGGAGATGTGTTGCATGTTGATTCGCACATGCAAGTAAGAAATTCATTGTATTCTGTACATGCGACAAAAATAATCCTATAAACTTATAAATGTAAGGTAAGCTGGAGCCAATACTGGTAGCAAAGAGTCAAGTACAGGATGTCACTTGCATGCCTAACTCCAACATGTCAAATCTACTAAATAAAGAACAATTTTATTTTTTGACTTTCAATATTTTTAATATAGAAAAAGCATAATTTAAAAATAAAAGCTGTGACAATGTGGAAAGATGCTGTCATTTTTAATTTGTGGCTGTTGCTATCTAATGCCTTAAACCTCCATGAGGCTCATAGTCCATTATGGGCATCTATTTGCCTACCACACCACAAAGACGTGTATTTTGGGCTTATTGGTGTCTCTTAACTGGCCTGTTGTGAGTTTAGAGTGCCATGCATTATACTGGCATTTCATCCAGGATTTGATCCTAATAAGTCAAGTTCAAAAAATGAATGCCACCACCATTCTTGAAATTTTGACGTTACACTTTGAGAATACTTCTGTGACAACATACTTAAATACCCAAGCATAAAACTGGCAGTGACCCCAAATAGTTAGAATTCAAAAAATTGTTTCAGTTTTTTTAAAAAAAAGTTGCTTCCAGGAGGATTGCTTTCAGATTTTACATTGTGGCAATATGTCTAAACCAAGTAAATATAAAATAAATCATGAGATTTAAAAACACAAATGTCCTGGAGAGAGTGAATGTAAACTTTTTAGGGAGATTAAATTTTAAGTTTACACATTTTCTCCATAATTATAAACAAAAAGCAAAATGATAGCAGATGCACTAGCAACCCAGATGGGAGATGTGCAGCATTTCAAGGCAAAGGCATAGGAAGTGCACCTGCAAAAAAATAAATTCAAGGTACGCCTGGGTAATCATTCCAATCAATTACAGTACAACCATTAGGACTGAATAATGAAATAATATTTTAGCAGTTCTTCACTAATTTATTCAACGGGAACTCATCTGTTGGAGTTTCTGCTCCGCTAATTGGCTTGGCCTTTGGGTCATTACAACAGATATACATGCTTTGTTTAAAATAGCAAGATACTTAAATAATGAAGATGTAGCTCATCAAACCTAGTGCGATTTGAAATCTATACTGTACACTGAAATGCTACAAAAGGGTGGTATGGTGCTGCAGTGCTTAGAGCTGCAGCCTCACAGCACAGGCACTGTCTGTTTGTAGCTTGCATTTTGTCCACCCACATTTCATAGATATGCAGGTTAATTTAAATGGCAGCTCTCAAAGCCTGATATGACTGTACCCTGCTATTTACTGGCACCCTGCCCTTGTGCCCGATGTTTTTGAGAG
This sequence comes from Polypterus bichir lapradei, assembly GCA_026402145.1. Classification (NCBI taxonomy): domain Eukaryota; kingdom Metazoa; phylum Chordata; class Cladistia; order Polypteriformes; family Polypteridae; genus Polypterus; species Polypterus bichir. Next base: position 27,680,270 of record JANRMT010062813.1, on the reverse strand, counting down.
AGGCTCTGGTCCCACAGTGCTGAACTGGACTGAGCAGGTTTGATAATCAATGAACAGATGGTAATGCTAAAGAAATCAGCTTTGAACATGAAGGAGGAAACACTGAGCTTTCAAAATGCAGTTCTCCTTTTATCCAGTCTCTCAGTTTGCAGAACCAAATGGGAACAACATATACCTATAAAACACTCTGCCAAAACATTAGCTTTATATTATCATCTTCAGTGTATCACATTGTTGTTTTAGCAGAAAAATGCACAGCCGACTGAGTAACTATGGCAGATACTGGAGGCTCTCTGTCATTTGTAAGGCTAATATGTTACGAAGACTGCATATTGACAAATCACATTTTCTTAATGTCAAAGCCATAAATCACAAGCCATTGAAAACCTTATTTACTTGCCACAGGAAAAAAACAAGTTTACTGGAACAAAAAACAAAAAAACAAACACTCAGCAATGTGAAATTTAAAATTGGAATGGCAGTGGTTAGGACTGCTGCCTCATCGCCATAGGTTCAAATGCTGGCCTGGTCACTGCCTTGTGGAGTTTGCCTGTGGTCCTGGCACTCCACTTCTCCTCCCATGGTTTAGGCTGACTGAGGATTTCAACTTGGCCAGATCTAAGTGTGTGTGTGTGTGTGTGTGTGTGTGTGTATATATGCATGTCCATTGGCATGAGCTATGATAGACTGGGACCCTGTCCAGGGTTGATCCCTGCCATCATCCACACTGCTGCCAGGAATAAGATCCAATCTCCTATGACCCTGAATTTAAAGAGTGTAAAAAAATGCATATAGCCACATTCTGGCCTAGATGAGTATGAATGGTAAATAATGGAGTTCAGGTCTGGTGCTTGTACTACAGCATTTACTGTTAGTTTTTGCATCAGAGCATTTTGTTCACAAACAAATTATTATGTCAATCAAAAACAATTTTTACTACAATGAAGCTTTTTAAAGTTAACTGCCCTAGAAAACAGAAACTGGTATTTTAAATATAATATGACATTTTCAAAGGCATTCAATTGATTTTAGATTCTCAGTGCTTATCCCTGAAGACACAAAGGAGTACCAAACCCTGCATGGGGTGCCAGACCTTCATAGGGCAGACTTTTACACACAACTGCAATCACCCTGACAAACAGCCAATTTGGAGCTGCCAATTAACCCACCACTCACATGCTGACTAATTATGCAAATGTGTAAAGTAGGCAAACTGAATTCCACTTGCAGTGTCACTTCTACTTCTAAGCAAGCAGCCACATATGTTCACCTAATGTTGACTTGTAGCAATTAAAGGCAGATTCAGGTTGCAGCATCCTCTCCAAAAAGATGACCTGTACTTCGGTGGAGGAAAGGTTTGTCTTCTTTTTTTTTTTATTAAGAAATGTGAGACTGCGGAGACACACAGCATAGTTCGCCTGAGCACACAACCATTACTAATTATTTTTTTTAATTTGGCACATTAGCCTGAGACTAAAGCCTTCCATGAAATAATAAACACAGTGAGTCACATGAACCAGTACTAATAAACCCTATGCTAAATAACATTTTATTTTGATTCTCAAGAAAGCTTAGAAAAAGATGTTTAAATACTTAAAATTTGTTAGTGGAAATGTCCTCCAGTGAAACAAATTACACGCAAGAGGCATACAATTAGTAGTGATGAATTACAATGGGCGTGACGACCCAAGGAGGCTATTTGTTTCAGCGACAGCAAAGTAATAAAATAAGCTACAGAAAGACATCAGGAACATAATAAAATATTACTGGACTTCTGGTTTGAAAAGTTAGCAAGGCTCACTATCAAAGTAAGACACACATATATCTTTAAAATATGGCAAAAATGGCAAAAAATGGCAAATATACCTCATCATTACCTTATATAATGTCTTCAGCAATAACTATAACCTTGTAACTGATAGATGAAACCACTCAACTGTGCTGATTTAATTTACATGTATAGTCAAACCAATTACACCATAATCTGACTCTTTACGATGGGCAAGTAAGATGTGAGAATGTAATTTTTATTTACTAATCACTGACTCAAAATGTATAGCTAAGCATGTATAAATATAAATTTTAGACTATATAATACAAACTTAATTACAGATTATATTTCATTCCTTAATTTTCCTCATCTGCTTCCTCTAATACATGAAAATGGCGATTCCACTTAGGCAGAGAAAAAAAAAAACACTAAATCCATCAAATGGTTTATGAGAAGGCAGAAGCCATGAGCTGAAACCCATCGCACGGCATGCTCAAGCACACAACCATACTGGGCCAAATTATCTTTTGCATAGCACTGTTAACCAAGTGCAGGCTCAGGGAAACTGTACATCTATAACGCACAAATAGTAAAGTACAAACTATTCAATATTTATTTGTATAATCCAATAAGTTACATTAAATACCCAGTAAAATACAGTAACTTCAATGACTGACATAAGAAATCAAGAGAAAGTAGGGTGAAATTACACCTTTTATTGGCTAACTAAATAAATTACAAATGCAAGCTTTCGAGGGGCCTTAGCTGCCACAAAAACTTGCATTTGTAATCTAATTAGTTAGCCAATAAAAGGTGTCATTTCACCCTACTTTCTCCTGTATCAATCTATGGCTAACACAGTACAACACTCTACTGATAAGAAATCAAGAAATATGAAGTCTAGTAAAATTAAAATTGAGACACAGCCAATTGACAACAATGAAAAGAAAAACAAAAACTCCAGTAAACAGCATTACTTGAGTAAAAAATCCCTGCAGATTCCACAATTAATTATAAAAGTCAAACACTATCATAACTATAATCACCAAGCCCAACTGGACACTCTCCATCCCTGGACATTATACATAAATGAATGGTTGACAGTGTAAGAAGAAGTGGATTAATTTACAATTTAATCCTAATGCTTCCATTATCTCTGGTGTCTCATTTACAGATGTCCGTCTACTTAACAAAAATGTCTTTAGGATAATGTAGAATAACCAATCAAACATAGGAAAAGCCTGAGAGATGGCACACAGGCAGTCCCATGACAGGATTCAAACTCAGTCTGCTGTTGTGAGGCAGCAGTAGTAGTAACTACCGTGTTTACCCTGACCACAGACTTAATTTCAGCATTATGAATACATTATTACATAATAAATGTTGACCTTTGTATAATACATATATTGTTGGAAAGTTTGAGTCATATGCTTAGAATGTTTATATTCCTTAATATATGCTGCATCCAGGCACTTGAACAATGCACAGTTACCTCAATTGCTCTTTATGTAGAAGAAGCTGAACCTGCTGAGATTGAACATTTCTGGTTGTGGTTTGGGTACTGCTTTGGGTGGTAGTTCAATTATTTATATGGGATGATGGGGCATTCAGTGTGCTCATTTCCAGCCCAACAACCCCCAGCTCCTTAAACAGTTTTGTCTGTCACAGTGTGGTGATGGTGGAATGTTCCAGTAACTGACTTTCCTTGACCCTGACATGTGACTCATTAGAGGGTATATAGAAAGAGTAGCTCAACAGAAGTTTAATAATTATTGAATTGGAGCAACAAACTGAGAGCAGGACTGCATTAAGAAAATGATTATGGTGGCACTAAAACATGCAAAAAGCTAGAATGTGAAGTGAAAGGTCTGCAAAGAGATCTGGCAACCACATCAACTTGATGAAGATGGGTAAAACTGAATAAATAACGGAAAAGTTAAAGCCCAGGTTTCTGCTTTGTTCTTTTTATATTTTCTACAATATCCACATGATCAGACTCTATCTGACAGAGTATGCAGCACCGGCTCTGGTTTTGTCACGGCTGGACTACTGTACTGCAACTCTCTGTTGGCAGAAGCACAGGCATATGTCACCAAGCCGCTACAGATAATTCAAAATGCAGCCGCACGTCTGGAATTCAACCAGCCAAGGCGGACACATATTACTCCTCTCTTTAGATTGCTGCACTGGCTTTCTGTAGTGGCACATATTAAGTTCAAATCTTTTATGTTTGCATACAGAGTAGTCAGTAGGTTTGAACCTATATATAAATGGATACACTTGTGATGTCCTATGCTCCTTCTCAACCACTCAGACCTGCTGATGAATGACATCTGGTGATGCCAATTCTGCATGATATCAGTCCAGACTATTTTCATGTGTAGCTCCTGGCTGGTGGAACAAGCTGCCCCATTTGATACTCTCACTCCCTCAACGTTTTCAAGAAGACTCTATAGTTTGGTGATTTTCTATTTAATTAATACCTATTAGGTTTTGTAAATCTGGAAATTGTAACTAGCTTATATATTGTTTGGAGCTTTTCAATTGTAGAAATCAATTTTGTAGCCTTGTCCTGTAACACTTACTCCTAAATGGTTCCCTGCTGATGTTACATGATTATGTTGACCTCTTTTGTTAAGCTGCTTTGGATAAAAGTGTGCACTAAGCAAATAAATGTAATGTATATGAGCATGCAGTTATTTCTCTTGTTTACCCTCAATGTGTCTGAGTTTACTTTACTTAGAATACCTGCACCATTCAACAATAACATTCTGAAGGGGATCCTGGCTACATTTGTTTGGCTTCTTTGATATTTTTCTAGGAGTGGGGAGATATCACCAAGGCTTCACAAAATAATGTAATATGAAGATTAATACTACTTTATGGTGGTTTAAGAAGGATATCAGTGGAGTGACATCAAGAATAATTACTTGCTAATTCACAGCATCAAGGAGCATGCAAAATCAAACCCAAAGTTATATTCATTTTGAAAAGAGATTTGTTCTGAATGACAAGCTGTATAGACACACTATTTGTTTTAAACACAAATGCTACTCATAATAATAAAAACTGAATTGGATGCTTACCATTTTACATCCCTAAACCTCAAATCACCTTACCAAGGGAGGCAGTCCTTAATGGCTTTTACTCTTCTCTGAAAAGAACTTAGACCATTTAAAATGTGATTTATCAGCTCAACTCTCTATAAGTAAATGGATACAAAGCATATATAGCTGTTATTAAATACATGTCAAAGAATTAGCAATATAGTTATCATGGTGTTTTAAAGTGGGAAAACAAAAATGATACATTTATAGTATTTATACTCGCATTTAAGTTCTCCTAAGGATAAGTCGGAGCTTGATTTTACCATATAATTTCTGTTATTTTATAATGTCGGTCGTATAAGTTGAATGTGGAAAACTCACGCTAAGTGTCCAAGAGATTATGATATGCTAACGCCCACCTCAGAGAGTAACCATGGAGGACACTGCTTTTTTTTTTCTCTATAGGGTGGTCCAGATCTAATTATGCAATTTTCATTATGCTATAACTTATTAAGTTTATTACACTGAAAACCACCCGAAAAATCTCGGACCATGGATCTGCATAATTATATCTGGACCACCCTGTATGTATTGTGCCTACATGACTACACGGTAATACCCAAGCTATTCCGAAGCGACGTTTGCACTGTTTTGTGTTTTTTGTATCTCACACCCCATACACCTTTATAGTAAGAGCTTCACTTATCTACAATGGAGCGATTGATCAGAAGAAAATATGAAGCTGGTTTTAAATTAGAAGTTGTTGAAGTGGCGAAAAAAATGGAAACTGCACCGCTGCAACAAAATTTGATGTGTCTGAGAAACTGGTGCAAGACTGGAGGAAACAAGAGGATGTAAAAAAAAAAAAATTAAAAAAATTAAGTATTGTGTTTTTGAACGGTCGTATAAGTCGGGGTCTGATTTTATTATCAATTTTTTGGGTTTCAAGACATGACTTATACGTGAGTATATACGTTACTTGGGTTAATAAAGACACAGTAATCTAAAAGAGAAAGGGTCCTTATATCTAATACAGTGATTCCTCGCTATATCGCGCTTCGAGTTTTGCGGCTTCACTCCATCGCGGATTTTAAATGTAAGCATATCTAAATATATATCACAGATTTTTCGCTGGTTCATGGATTTTTGCGGACAATGGGGCTTTTAATTTATGGTACATGCTTCCTCATTTGGTTTGCCCAGTTGATTTAATATAAGGGATGCTATTGGCGGATGGCTGAGAAGCTACCCAATCAGAGCATGTATTACGTATTAAATAAAACTCCTCAATGATATATGATATGCTTCCCGCGTGATGTTTAGTGTACTTGAAAGCCTGAACAGCACGTATTGATTTTTGATTGTTTGCTTTTCTCTGTCTCTCTCACTCTCTCTGACATTCTCTACTCCTGACGGAGGGGGTGTGAGCAGAGGGGCTATTTGCACATTGGCCTAGAGGATACGGACGCTCCTCTAAAAAATGCTGAAAGACTACCTTCACATTGCTCCCTTCGTTGCAACTGCTTTGTCCGGTGGTGCTTCGCATGCAAGCCCGAACAGCCCTATTGATTTTTGATTGTTTGCTTTTCTCTCTCTGTCTCTCTCTCTCTCTCTGACATTCTCTGCTCCTGACGCGCACTCCTTTGAAGAGGAAGACATGTTTGCATTCTTTTAATTATGAGACGGAACTGTCATCTCTGTCTTGTCATGGAGCACAGTTTAAACTTTTGAAAAAGAGACAAATGTTTGTTTGCAGTGTTTTAAAGTCCCTGTCTCTAAAACCTCCTGTGTTTCTGTGCAAATCTGTGACCCAAGCGTGTCAATGTAAAAATAACAATATAAACATATAGTTTTTACTTCGCAGATTTTCAACTTTCGCGGGGGGTTCTGGAACGCATCCTCCGCGATCGAGGAGGGATCACTGTATTTAAAAAAAATCCTGTGACGAGATGAGACTTTTTTGAAGAGATTTTTTCAAGTCTCACGAGACTTTGGCCATGAAATTTTTTCAAGTCTCTCAACCATATTCAACCACGCACACAGTACTCTTACCTCATTCATGTGAATGGTTTTGCCAGACACAGTTCCTGCTCTTGTAAATTTTAACATTTTCCTCACTTTAAAGAAGACGTATTATGTCCAAATCTTATTGAACAATTTCATCACGATGGGTTATCAACAGAAAAAATGAGTACACAAGCAATCCTAGCACAGAGAAACGATGTTGTCAAACAAATTAAAGCCAAAAATGTTGATCAGTTACACAGCAAATTGGTTAAATGCATATCAATAGACTATGCTAAAACAGTTGATGGTGAAAATGAAAACATCAGCTTACAACATCCCAGAGAAAATCTACAACTGTTAACAACTTCCAGTCTTCCAACGCACAAATTTCTGTAGAAAGAAAGATGCATCCAAGAAAGATAATTTACTAAATCTTCCGCGGATAACATTAGACAACAAAGGAGATCTTGATATGCCATTCGTATTAAAACGTTAACAGTTTCCTGTTAGAATTGCTTTTGCAAAGAAATTAACAAATTCATCAGCAAATAGAGCCAAATATTCGAAAAAGTCATTTTATTTAATAGAGAGAAAGAAACGAAATTCAATTACGGGCAGTTATATGTTGCGTAGTCATAATGTCCAAACACAGAATCAAAATTCATTGCAATATTCATGTCAATGTACTTAAGTTTTACAGTAAAAGTGTTTAAGTTTAAAAAGTATTTGCGTGTAATTTCAAAGCCAAACAGAACAAAATCGTATTACTCAACAAATAACTCTAACGCAACATGAAACATAATTTACTTTCAAATTATTACGTTTTGGATGGCACGGTGGCGCAGTGGTAGCGCTGCTGCCTCGCAGTTAGGAGACCCGGATTCACTTCCCGGGTCCTCCCTG